>OX421962.1:14736126-15336126 GCA_949128115.1 Anaspis maculata
GAGGTCGAGTAGGCGCCTGTAATGAAATCGGATCTTTATTAAGACGTTCTACAGGTAGGCATGTCGGGGAATATCGAAGCTTTCGCTTTTACCGAGAACTGAGAGTTCGCCGGCAAGAATATTAATTGATTCTGTTGGATGACTGAAAAACGTGTCAGTAGTGTCAATAGTACTTACAGTACTTGCATACCTTGGAGCTATCCTGTTATCTTTTCACGCCAGGAAAACATCAACATCATGAAAATTTCAAGATCATGCGAAATTTACTACAATATTTTACTACATGGATAAAGAACTGGATACTATGTAGGTATATAAACTTTACTACTGTTTGTTCCGATCCATAAACTTGACGCCTTCAAGATCAAGAGTTGGATTAAAGTTCATCATTCTGTTTGTTGTCGCTCTATAACCGGAAGTGTATGGTGAAAAATACTGTTTTATGATCTTTGTGAAAGCTTTTCGTGGTGAAGATTCCTCAATAACATCAAATGGTTTACATTATACTCGTATTGCTGCTTTATCTGTCATCTTTCTGCGACAACAAATATATTTGAAGGTAAGTATAAGTAGTAGGCAAGGATAGTAGGTGAGACGTGTAGCTGGACGGCGTGGTAGATATTCGTTGTTGTGTACGTCCGATGAGAAAATGCGTAGGCGAGGGGAAGCGAAGATTATTCGGAATATCGTGAAAATGTTGTCGCCTAAGCTGAAGGATTCAAATATTTCTAGAATGCAGTACAGTGCAAATCCAATTTTCTGTTTATTGATTCATTTTTATAAGATTTTTCCACCTGAAGATTGGTACGACGCCTTTCCGAAGCAGAACTTCAATTCACCTTCAGACGTATATGAAGTCTCCTCCGACGTCTTCAGCAAATGGTGCCACAACAGGCAATATGCATCGATCGCGGTACCGAAGAACGTTACTTGATTCCCCACGCATGATAATGAGGCCCGAGCCCCCGTCATTAAAAATTATTTATCTTCCTAATGTGGTCGGGTAACAGAATATCCCAGCCAAAAATATCCCCGCGACAAAATATCCCATGCCAAAAATATCCCCACCAATAATATCCCATGCCAAAAATATCCCCGCCAATAATATCCCAGCCAAAAAGACCTCACCCAAAAATATCCCTGTGACAAAATTTCACAATCTGAAAATATCGCAAGGAGAGGTAACAGCTCTTCAGCCACCGGATCTAGGGGAAAACGTCCCCCGCAAAACGTCCCCGGAAAAAAATGTTCCCCACAATACGTCCCGTGAAAATTACGTCCCCAGGAAAAAAACGTCCCAAGGAAAAGACGTCGCAAGGAAAATACATCCCCAGGAAAATACATGCTCGGGAAAAAAGTCCCCCGGAAGAAATGTCCCTGGAAAAATACGTCTCCCTCCTGGATTACTCCGGATATTTACTCTGATGAGCTTCTTTGTGTCGTCATATTACTTCCGAAACACCAGTGGAGACTGTCTCTTGTGTCCTTTATGCGTGTGCTTAGCAAGGCTTCGAACGATATTGAAGACACAAGGGGGCCCAGTCAAGTTTCATAGCTTGACATAACATGAAGGCAAAAGGGGGGCTTACTGGTACTCTGAAAGCCAATAAAAAGCTAAGTGAGCTGATTGGAACTCCATACTATACTTGAGTATACAAGGGGGCCCGATAGGGCTCCGAGTGTCATATCAAGGCACAAGGTGCTTACCTCGGTGCTTACTCATGCTCCGGAAGTCTCGGAAAGATGCAAGGGGCTCAGCAGGGCTTCAAAAGACGTTGAAGAAACAAGGGGACCAAATGGAATCATGTGTAACACAAGAAGGCATCAGAAAGGAGCTTACCGGAAATCTGAGAATCTTTAAAAAGTACAAGGGGGCTGATAAGAGCTCCAAACTACACTTGCGTACACATGGGGGCCCAATAGGGCTCTGTATGTCTCATGAAGGCACAAGGGATTCACACTGAGGTTTCCAAGTGTGGGGGCTTACTGGAACTCTGAATGCCACAAAAAAACACAGGGGGCTCATTAGGGCTCCAAACGACACATAAGGGCACAAGGGTTTCCAATAGAGATCCAAATGCTACGGAAAAATGCAAGGCAGTAAAGCTTCAAACGATACTGGAGACACAAGGGGGGCCATTGGAGCTTTACATAACAATGAAGGAAAAAAAGGGGGCTTAGTGGTACTCTGGAAGTCAATGAAAACATAAGTGGGCCAATTAGGCTCCATCTCGGGCTCTGAACTAAACTTGAGGACACAAGGGGACCCGATAGGGCTCCGAATATCACATCAAGACACAAGGCGCTCACTTATGCTCCGAAAGTCTCGGATATAGTATGGGGGCATAGGGTCGCAAAAGGTCTTGCCGTGTGCAGCTTCGTGAGGCTATATAGGGATATGTGCCAATCGATTTTTGGACCATCAAGAAATGTGAAAAATTATGGTGGAACATTGGGATCTGCTGCAGGCACATATGGTGGAGACGCCAAAAAAAGTCCCGCTCATTAACAAAAAAAATGCATGTAGATTTTCTATTTCACAACGGATCTTGACATTTGTTACGTCAGTCTGTAGATGAAAAAATCCTCTTGGTATCCCATACCATTTTTTGGGAAAAATATCCTCTGAATCTGTCATAGTATAGTATTCGAGTTCTTTCATGCAAAAATACGGGATTTTTTCAAAGTTTTTGGATCTTTTTGATATTTGGCATTTTGATGGACTCTAATTTGGCCCTCTCGAATTTCTACCTTCCAACTTTCAATTTCCATCCGTAACGCCGTCATATTGAAAAAATGGCGCCCGCAAAATACATTTTTGACAATATCTCAAATTAAGTCAATGTGAGGTCAAGAATGTTATAGGGATATGAAAGTTTATTCAATTATCTGTGATTTGACATCTCAACCATCTCTATGCGACTTGCGGTGCTCGAGATATAGCTTCTGGAAGCATTGAATTTCGCTATTCCAACACCAATTTCATCTCTGAGTACACCCTGTGAATCTCTGAAACGATAGTGATTCATCTTCCGTAACTAATAGCGAAGAGCTGTCGACGGTGAACTTGGTTGTTACATGTGGGTGGAGCAAAGTGGGTATAGACGTGGTGTTGGAATAGCGAAATTCAATGCTTCCAGAAGCTATATCTCGAGGACCGCAAGTCGCATAGAGATGGTTGAGATGTCAAATGACAGATAATTGAATAAGCTTTTATGTCCCTATAACATTTTTGACCTCACATTGAGTAAATTCGAGATATTGTCAAAAATGTGTTTTTCGGCCGCCATTTTTTCAATATGGTGGCGTTACGGATGGAAATTGAAAGTTGCAAGGTGGAAATTCGAGAGGGCCAAACCAGAATCTATCAAAATGCCAAATATCAAAAAGATCCAAAAACTTTGAAAAAATCCCGTATTTTTGCATAGAAGAACTAGAATACTATGACAGCTTCAGAGGATATTTCTCCCAAAAAATGGTATGGAATACCAAGAAGATTTTTTCCTCTACAGATTGACGTAACAAATGTCAAGATTCGTTGTGGAATGGAAAAGCTACATGCATTTTTTTTGTTAACGAGCGGGACTCTTTTTGGCGCCTCTACCATATGAGCCTGCAACAGATCCCAATGTTCCACCATGATTTTTCACATTCCTTGATGGTCCAAAAATCGATTGGCATATATCCCTATATAGCCTCACGAAGCTGCACACGGCACGACCTATGCCCCCATACTAATAACCCACCGGACAACATCGATAAATTGGTGCCAAAGAGATGTTTAGTGGTTATCCGCACAAGGGACTGCCCAATCCGTTAATGCGGAGACGTTTGGGCAGGAGACTGCTCTCTTCATACTATTACCAATGAGTCGATTATTACTTGTTCAAAATGCCGAAGTCACCCTCAACCCCTATTATAGAGAGATGATTACGAAACATCCTCGCAATGTTGAATTGTTCTGGACAATATCGCAATAAAGTTATTAGAAAAATGGTTGTTTTTATGTTTAATCAGGAAAGTAATCATTAATTGAACAAGGCATTTATGCGTTGCTCGAAATACAAAAGACATACAAACGGCACCCTTTTGCCCACTTTCTGATGAAATGGTGAAGCGGTTCAAGAGAACGATGGAAGAGTAAAGGTGGGTCTTCAGGCTGCCATGATACAAGAAGTGAATTTATGATACGTATGACTTTTGGCCGTGAGCTCTGTCTTCGTTATGATTTGCGAGGCTGGCCAAAGGATGACCCAAGAACTGTTCCGTGGTATCTACGTCGATGACCTGAAGTAACAAGTGACCAATGTACACGAGACAGTACGACGACAGTTCATATTGCGACATCTATTTCATTGCGAAATTATACATTTATGATTGTTACAGGTTTAGAAAGCGAAAGAATGGAAAGCTTGGTTCAATGGATCAAGCCCCGATACGACCTTGATAACTTTTGACGATTCTAAGTATGTGACCTTGTGCGACTGTACAACTTGTACAATCCCCAATACAAAGAAACCGAAGCTCCATCTGTTGTAGAAGGGCCATACACCTTCTACAACAAAAGGATCGATAAAGATGTGTACCGGATACAAAGGGTCCTTTGAGAGAAGATGAAAGTTGTTCACCTGGACTGACGGCTTGGTGCTGGGGGAATAACGAAGTGCCTATTTGGAACGAACAGAAGAGGGAAGCAGTGTTACAAAACTTGCTGGAGACTACGACGCGCAAACAACATACACACCTGCACAACTGGCGGAGGAGCCGTGCATTAATGAGACCTTTCAGGAAGATTCGCGAAGGGAATACACTTTTCTAGAGCTTTCGCGAGAACATCAGATGAAATAAGCCTGGATGAAAAACGTTTTTATCTCAATAAATAAAATATCTACTTGGCGGAAATTCAAAACAGTAATTCAGGTGGGGATTTCGATTACTGAATGCAATTTCAATCTTCGTTTGAATTTTAACTCGAATTTTTCTCAGTTTGTTTGTCCACTAGCGTTGGATTTCATCAATTTGTATGTTTATGTGATTTATTCACGGTGTAACTCATTCATATGCCGCTTTTTTTTTCGATAATCATAATAAATGTGTGACTTTCGAAAAGAAATATAGATCCCCGGAAAAAAGTCCCTCACAAAACGTCCCCCAAAAAACATCCTACACAATACGTCGTCTGGAACTCATGTCCTCGAGAAAAAAATGTCCATAGGCAAAGACGTCCCCAGGAAAAGATGTCCAAAGGAAAATACGTCCCCCTTCTAGCTTCATAATACGTAATCTAATGAGCTCCTTTGTGTCGTTATGTTACTTCTAGAACTTCAATGGAAAGGGATCCAAAGTTCCCCCCAAAAAAAAGGGTCCTCGGGGCCCTCAAAAACTTCTGGTGGGATGGTGGGGAAACAACCATGGTTCCCGCTAGGGCTCCGGCTGCCAAATAGGGAAACAATGAATGTCTCCCTTCTAGCTTCATAATACGTAGCTAATTCCTTTGTGTCGTTTGTTACTTCTAGAACTTCAATGGAGAGGGATCTAGGAAAAATGTCCCTCACAAAAGTCCCCAGAAAAAAGGGTCCTCGGGAAAAAATTCTGGTGGGAAAACATCCCTGGTTCCCAGATAGGCTGCCAAATAGATGAAGTTTATAAACGAAACAATCACTTTTACCTCTTCGAACAATTATCACTTGATTACATAGAACGTATCTTGCCTTAATGTAGTCTGCTTCCTTCTATCGTCAGTGATGCACTACAATTATTAATTAGTAGGCTGGTACACCTCGTTAGCTCTTTTTCACAAATCTAAACTTTGCGTCTCCCACACACACGTCTGGTGTTTTCTAGTGCCCGCCCTCAAGTTTTCCTCGTCGGGCCGTTTCTCCTCCAGCTTTTCCTCTTCTTATACCCCGCAAGTGTGACCACCTTCTCCCACAAACCCCACTACTCTGGAATGCGGCATGACTACACCATCATCCCTCGTGCAATTTCTTTCTTTCCCAATATCGTCCATAATGCTAATTTCAACATTTTCCAACCCACGCTAATTCATTCCAGTTTTTAATTTTTTTTCAAGATCTCAGGCTGGACGCCACAATAATAGGTATGTAGGGGGAATGATTCCGAATTTGCCATCAAAGTCAACAAACTTGGGACAGTTACTCAAAAAGAACACAGAATGGATGTGAAATGCATGAACGTGAGTTTGGAAGTTTGAAAGAATTTTCAACAAAGAGCCCAGTTTTGGAGCATTTTGACAAAACAACTCCATCACACTCTCTGTAGACAGCTCTAAAGACGAATTCGGCGCGGTCACTTCACAGAGATAAAATTTCTGTAGCATACAGGTCTAACACGTTGACAGAATGCCAACAACGGTACGCTTAAGCCGCAAAAGACACAATTCATTGGGATTGTTTTTTTGAATGTCACAAGTTTTATCTATTTTTGTATGGACGTGAGTTTCAAATCGGAACAGATCATAAGCCTCTGGAAAGCATTCTCCAGAACTAATTCCAGAAGGAAATAACAAAATTGGCCCACACTGCCCTGTAGACACATTAATTGGCAAGTTGTGGAAGAAATTTGAACTCTCTATTTTGAAAATTAACAGCGCAATTTGAAACACTGATACAAAGCATCCCTCAGCCACTTTGATATTCCCTCAACAAGAATAAAGGTGACGGTTTCAGTTACATGTTTGAATCATGATCAGGACGTACGGTCTGCCTCATGCTTGTTTACAACGAAAGTTTTCCCTCTTTGCTCTTCTCAAGAGGCCATCGACTTCGATTATCTCACATGACACTCAACAGGATCACCGCCCCTCCCCCTTCTCCTCCAGCTTACCTTGCGGATCGTCTCATTTGAACCGCGCAAATTGTCCTGCCAAGAGTGCCAAGCTCGCCTCTGTTTGATTACGGAGCTCAGCGAGAAATCGCAAAAATCAATCAAACTTTTCGGATTTAGGTACAAGAAAATTAGCGAAAAGTTCATCCGCGGACACTTACACTCCATATTTCTAGCAGCTTTCGAAACTTGGCCCATGAAAAGCCTGAAATTTTCATGCGCTCAGCCAAATGCGAAACTTCCCAATACTTTCGAAACTTGTTTAGCCCAACATGCGGTTGTCATATTCAGCTTTTTATGGTCGGAAAGGACATACGAATCGGAATGATTGTGAAATATCAATGCGAATTCAAAAATGGATATTCTTCGGGAGGGCCTTTAATACGTTTTTCCTTCGTTCCCGCGGATAATGGAGAGACGCCGTCCGCTCGGGGCAATACAGCGAAAATGAAAGAACTCAAACGGTGCTCATCTATCAAGATACGTCACCTAAATATACGTGTTCATCATAGACTGGTACAAAAATATTATATCGAAGCGTAAACTCCTGTTTGTGAGACACGAATTTTTCTTCTGTTTTCATACAGGGTGCCGCACGCGGAAACATATAGCACGAAAATAAGTTCCGGGTATCAGGATGATATTATTATTATTATATCAGTCAAAAATGAGAGAACACTTCTCTGAACTTCCCTCAGAGACAAATCAGTTGGTAGATTCACTGTGATCACAATACATCCTGTAATGCTGATGACTATGCATTTGTTTCTTAAGAACAACACAAGTTCCTGCAATTCACGAACATTTCTGAATAAACCCTGGATTTCACCCTCGTGAAGTTGGCTGCGCCCACAGTCAATATCGCGTCTATGACTATTGGAATCGTTTGTTTCTCGTTTGTTTACGTTTGTTTAGCTATTTTCGACGTTTGTTCACCCCCCTTCCCCCCTTTTGTGTAACGCCATATGGATCGGGCCAACTTCACGACAGCCCGACCCAAAATTGTAAAACCGTGATTTCTCTGTGGGAATCGTTTGTTTATCGTTTGTTTACACCCCCTTCCCCAATTTTTTTGAACTCCATAATTTCACGACAGCTCGACTCAAAGTGGAAAATGAGTGATTCTTTTATGGAACCGTTTGTTATGGTTTGTTTACGTTTGTCTAGTCATTTTCAGCTTGTGTTTGCACCTACTTCCCCCCTTTTTTGGAACCCCATATGAATCGGGCCAACTTCAGGAGCATCACGACAGCTCGACCCAAAATAAAAAAAGGTGATTCCTCTATGGGAATCGATTTCCTACAAATTATTTTTAATTTTTCTGTGGTACCCGTTTCAGATCGTACACCTTAATCCATATACCAATGGGTCTGAGTGCCTCACTCGCTTTTCTTTCTACATAATTCGTACCAACTTCTTTTAATTTAAACAAAGTGTAAGTGATTCTAGAACACTTTCAGGCAATTTAGCTTATCGAGACCAGACACAAATGATGGAGCTCAAAATGAATTCCTCATTAGAGAAAATATCTCAATTTTTTAATCTTTCTCCCAAATTCTAACTTCCCACCCGAAGGGACGTCTTATAATAAAATTTCCATCCATTCATTGCTACTTGTCGGGGAAGTTTTGGAGTTACATAACCGATATTTTTTATTTCTTTGAGAAAATAAACATTGAAAAATGAGGGGGAATAAAAAAAAACTGGAAAAATAAGTACTTTATTCAGTTCAATTAAAAATAGGATATTATTCAACAAGCGGGTAATGTTTGCTTCTTACTCATGAGGATGCAGTTTGCCGACACGAACCTTGGCGAGTGTCGTGAAGCATCCGAATGAGTAATAGCCATTACCCGCGAGTAGAATACTATGCTTTATCCAGTCTTATCGAAAAATGCAGGCATGTATGCGCCTGATAATGCGTGCATTATTCAATAGGATCGGATAAAATATGTTAAAATAAATTGAGCAAGTGAAAAGAGATATACGTTATATTTTTTTGACTCAGGCGGAGAAGGGAAGTCTCTTCCCAAGCTTTGTTTAGTTGGAACTGGGACACCCTATATATAGGGTGGTTTGATGGGATATATGGAGAAACACCTCGCAAACTTTCAATAATGATTATAGGTACAGTCCTCCGTTATCTACGCCACTGACAAAATTTTAACAAAATGAATATCATAATTCGAATTATACCGGGTGATCATTTGAAAACTATCCACCTGCAGTAACTCCCGATTCCTAGTGAAGATGTCTTCGAGCAAAAACAGGTCTATCATTATATCGAGGGGGACATCTAAAACATAGATACATTGGCGAATTTCGATTCTGAACTTTTAAATTTCAAATGACACTACCTACTTTGCGAATCGAAGAGAAATCGAATCTCTTTCTGAAAGAATGTTTCTCAAATTTTTACCCCCTCCCTCCCCCCCTACTTCCTGGAATTCTCGTGAGTATTCAATCATCCAATTTAATATTCTTGACCTCTCAATTCTCTCCAATGCAGTCGGGCTGAATTTCAAGTCCGATTTGCAACCCGCGATAAGCTGCGTCACCGGCGCAAGCCATCGATATGCTCTGGCCATTGGCTGAAACAGATCACGTGACTCTACTTGCGCCGCTGCACGGGTTGCAAGTCGGACTTGAAATTCAGCCCAACGTCATCTTGCACACCATCGAGAAAGAAAATTTTCTGTGGAAAAAGTGCTGCTCAAATTGAGGAGCCCAAGAAATAAAATGGGACTTGAAAAAATTTTTGGGAGAAGAGTGAATTGACTTTTAGGGGTGCAGGTTGAAAATTAAAAAAATATTTTTTCAGAAAGAGAATTTAATTCTCTTAAAATTTGATGTATTGCAAGGTTAGTGGTGTCATTCGAAATTTCAAAGTTGGGGTGGGTTGGGGCGAGGGGGCTGAAGATAGAAATTCGCCAATGTATTTTTCAGATGTCCCCCTCGATATAAAAATCGCCCTGTTTTTGCGCAAAAAAACATTCACCAGGAATCGGGAGGCAAGTGGATAGTTTTCAAATGATCATCCGGTATGTATTTAGGTATAATATTAGTCCAGGAGCTCATGTATAATTCCGTGGAATTTTCAATGAAGGAGCATAGCGACTATGTGGAATACATTCCTTAGATGGCCAGCAATCACACCTCACCGGGTGTTCTGCTTGAATTTCTTGCAGAAGATTTATACAGGGTGAAACAGAAAAAATCAATAGAAATTCGTAGCTCCAGACTGGGAAAAGGTGGAAAGCTTGATATTGAAGTTATTGAACTGATTACAAAGTGTACCTACCTACCTGATAATTATTCACCAACACTTCTTGTTGATGATGGTGACATGACGCCGAAAATATTTCCTGGAAGGAAGAAAACTAGTAGGAAGGTATGTTGAAACCTAAGCTTCACAGATGTTGGCCTGTTGGCATATATTACCTGATTGTTCCCCCTGATGGCTCCTGGGGAGTCCTGAGCTATAATGGATGAAACTGAGCTCATCGTAACTGCCCTATCTATTCACAATCTTCAGAATAACACTTTTGAATCAACTCAATCATTATCAGTATTCAGTAATCTCAACTTGTGAGAATTTCACTGGAACTGATGGGTATTTGCATAACCACAGGTGGTAACATGTGACATGGGGACATGCCTCAAGGGATATCTGTTTGATCTCGTGATTCACCGATAATTTTACTTTTGACGTACAGTAAAAGAGCTATTTTTTAATTCTCTCTAGCCATTTTGAAATCGACCGGCTCTTCAGCCTATAAAGAGTAAACGTAAAACATCGTGAGCTTTGGTAATACACCTGAAAATGGAGAGGCCGTCGTCAAGGAACAAAAGACGTCGAAAAAGTGTAGAAAATGACGGCAGATGTCTAAGAGAAGAACACAAAAAAACTGGGTATTTACTGCTCCAGATCATAGAAGTGAGAAGATTCAAGTCTCTTCCGATGTTGGAGACTTTCCGAGTATAGCTGCGGTGCCTTCAGAACGTTCGAAGATAAGTGATTCAGTTGTTTTGTTTCCTGTCAGTTAGACATTATTAATTATAACAATTAACGGGATAATCACATTCAGAGGAGTAAAGGGAATACACGTAGCCTGTGGGTGGCCCAATTAGGACCCATATGGATGGGGTTCCAAAAAAGGGGGAAGGGGGTGTGAAAAAAACGTCAAAAATAGCTAAACAAACGTGAACAAACGATAAACGGACGATTCCCATAGGGAAATCACGTTTTTTCAATTTTGGGTCGGGCTGTCGTGAAGTTGGCCCGGCCCAAATGAGGTTCCAAAAAAGGGGGGAAGGGGGTGTAAACAAACGTCAAAAATAGCTGAACAAACGTAAACAAACGATAAACAAACGATTCCTATAAAGAAATCACGTTTTTTCAATTTTGGGTCGGGCTGTCGTGAAGTTGGCCCGACCCAAATGGGGTTCCAAAAAAAAAGGAAGGGGGTGTAAACAAACGTCAAAAATAGCTAAACAAACGTAAACCAACGATGAACAAACGATTCCTATAAAATCACGTTTTTCCAATTTTGCTGTCGTGAAGTTGGCCTGACCCAAATGGGGTTCCAAAAAAGGGGGGAAGGGGGTGTAAACAAACGTCGAGAATAGCTAAACAAACGTAAACAAACGTAAACAAACGATAACCAAACGATCCTCATAGGGAAATCACGTTTTTCCAATTTTGGGTCGGGCTGTCGTGAAGTTGGCCCAACCCAAATGGGGTTTCAAAACAGGGGGAAGGAGGTGTAAACAAACGTCGAAAATAGCTAAACAAACGATAAACAAACGATCCCTATAAAGAAATCCCGTTTTTTCAATTTTGGGTCGGGCTGTCGTGAAGTTGGCCCAGCTCAAATGAGGTTCCAAAAAAGGAGGAAAGGGGGTGTAAACAATCGTCGAAAATAGCTGAACAAACGTAAACAAACGATAAACAAACGATGCCTACAAAGAAATCACGTTTTTTCAATTTTGGGTCGGGCTGTCGTGAAGTTGGCCCGACCCAAATGGGGTTCCAAAAAAGGGGGGTAGGGGGAGTAAACAAACGTCAAAAATAGCTGAACAAACGTAAACAATCGATAAACAAACGATTCCCATAGGGAAATCACGTTTTTCCAATTTTGGGTCGGGCTGTCGTGAAGTTGGCCCGACCCAAATGGGGTTTCAAAAAAGGGAGAAGGGGGTGTAAACAAACGTCGAAAATAGCTAAACAAATGTAAACAAACGATGAACAAACGATGCCTACAAAGAAATCACGTTTTTTCAATTTTGGGTCGGGCTGTCGTGAAGTTGGCCCGACCCAAATGGGGTTCCAAAAAAGGGGGGTAGGGGGAGTAAACAAACGTCAAAAATAGCTGAACAAACGTAAACAATCGATAAACAAACGATTCCCATAGGGAAATCACGTTTTTCCAATTTTGGGTCGGGCTGTCGTGAAGTTGGCCCGACCCAAATGGGGTTTCAAAAAAGGGAGAAGGGGGTGTAAACAAACGTCGAAAATAGCTAAACAAATGTAAACAAACGATGAACAAACGATGCCTACAAAGAAATCACGTTTTTTCAATTTTGGGTCGGGCTGTCGTGAAGTTGGCCCGACCCAAATGGGGTTCCAAAAAAGGGGGGTAGGGGGAGTAAACAAACGTCAAAAATAGCTGAACAAACGTAAACAATCGATAAACAAACGATTCCCATAGGGAAATCACGTTTTTCCAATTTTGGGTCGGGCTGTCGTGAAGTTGGCCCGACCCAAATGTGGTTTCAAAAAAGAGGGGAAGGGGGTGTAAACAAACGTCAAAAATAGCTGAACAAACGTAAACAAACAATAAACAAACGATTCCAATAGTCATATACGCGATATTGACTGTGGACGCGGCCAACTTTACAGACATCTGGATTTCTCTTAAGGAGTTTCTGATCCCACTAAAGAATGGTTGACGGGAATCGGTTCTATTTGATTTTTTCGTCAAGGAGAAACTCTTCCAAAAAGAAAATGTACAGGCGTTGCTACAAAATTTTGAGAATTTTCAGAAATTTTTGAAAAGTTTTGATTTTGATTTTTGAAAATTCAAAAATTAGATAGCATCGACAATGCATCTTTTCTCAAGAAAGTCGCATGCCAAATTTGAACTTTCAATTTCCAAAAAAAAGGTATAAAAAATGATTTCTACTAATCCACTTTTTCATGTCTACGAGAAATCATTTTTGGTACCTTTTTTTTTCAAAATAGAACGTTCAATTTTGTCATGCGACTTTCTTGAGAAAAGATGTTCTGTTGATGCTATCTAGTTTTTGAATTTTCAAAAATCGAAATCAAAAATTTTCTAAAATTTTCAGAAATTTCCAAAATTTGATAGCATTGCCCGTACATTTTCTTTTTGGAGGAGTTTCTACTTGAAGAAAAAAAACCAATTCCCATCAACAACTTTTTTAGTCTCATCAGAAACCCCTTAAGAAACGCGACCTGCTCTCTTGTCAGTTCCTATATTGCTACAACCTGCACAAAAACTTTCTTGGAAGCCCTCGCCTCGTCCTCCCCCGCAAACGCAAATTCCTCAATCGAAATTACTTTGCGCACCTTTTCGCCATCGACGGACAATGCATTTAATCTCTCTCTCCCTTCTGGTGCCCGCGCGCGCCCAAGAAAGTGCCTGTCGGCGAAAATTCCAAATTATCAATTTATCGAAAATAAATTCCCGCAGTCCTTCACAATCAAGGCGAAAGTTCTAAAATTAGAACGTCAAGGATATCGATTGGCTCTGGATGCACTTCGTGTCGGTGTGTGTCGATTTTATATGGTAAAGACAAGAGTACAGAGCAAAGATTTCCCTTTCCTGGTGTGAGTGGGAGAAGCAAACAGAAAGGGGGCGAGCTTGGAACGAGCATAGAAATAGAAGTTTTGCGCACTCAAATAATGAAAAACAAATATTGAACCGCACCTGCCCGGCATATTAAGGCAAACGATGATTATATTTTACCACGGCGGGGCCACCACTACTGTACGTGATAGTTGTTCATATCCAGAAGCTGGCATGCAGGGTGGTTTTCGGTTGGATATCCGCAGGAACGGGCGCTTTCAATTAAGTGATGATTGCATAAAGTTGTTAGAAAGCTGAGTTGGTATACCTATACGTTCGGTAGAATAAAAGATAGACCTACACAAAATAAAACTTCAGAGTTTTCCATTTATCGGTGCAAATAAAGGATGCGTTTCAATAAAACTCCGGGCTGCTTTTTGTTGAGTTTTATTTTCAGCTTGTTGGCTTCAGTTGTTCAAAGCGGAACTTGTTTTATCAAAGTTTTTGTACCCAGCCTTTCTATAGCACAATTCGATTTTAGACGACAAATCTTTACAATGCGAAAGTTTTACGAGAAAGCGCGTGGGGGAAAACACACATTAGGTGAGTAATAAGTGAATCAGGTAAATTAAACAGCGGAGTTGAGTCTCTCGGGTATTCAACTGCACGGCCAGAGGCTCTTGTTTTAATTGACCGACAATCAACGGGAATGACCCAATTAGGTACCTACCTGTAGACTGTAGAGAGTCGTCGATCTTGCTTCGATTTGGACACGTCGAAAAAATAAGTACTTATAAGTAGATAGTGAGCGGATGATGAAGCAAGTCTAGACAGTGCAGAAATTCGAAGTGGGTACTATGCTGGCTCCTTGAATTGGAAAGATTTTTATCGCACTATCGCTTGCTTGTTGTCTTGCAGCATCGGTGGCTGATCGTCTATTGTGATCGAGTTGTGCGTTTCGTCCGACTGTGATGGGAGTAACGCCGAACAGTTTTTAGTAAGGGAATTATCAGCGTCCTGTATCAATAAAGTTCTGGAAGTCCTAGGAGAAGCGGTGTATTTTACTCATCTGGATCTCTCGCAGGGCTACTATCAGATAGGCTTAGATGGAAAACCAGGAAATGAACAGCTCTCATTGCTAACCGGGCAAAATTTTAATTTACAGGGTTGCTGATGGGGCTGAAAGTGAACCAGGAAAATCTGCAAGAGCTACGGACATTGTCGGGATTGAATAACATACGCTGTTTTACGGAGAGTCGGACAACTCGTCGACACCCAACTTATCGACAGAATGACTTGCCGACACCTAACTCATCGACAAGACAACTCGCCGACAGGACAACTCATCAACAAGTCAACTCTTCGACAAGAGAACTCGCCGACAGGACAACTTGTCGACAGGACAACTGGTCCACAGGACAACTCACTGACAGGACAACTCGCCGACCAGAAAACTCATCGACGCGACAACTCGACGACAGGAAAATCAATTTAAGTTGCTAGGACAATTCCTCGCGGACAATTCTTCGCGCGGACCATTATTCACAAGCATTGCGCCCGTGCATGACAGGGCTTATTGGGGCTCTTAAAGACACTTCAAGACACAAGGGGACTCAGCAAAACTTGGAATCCTACAATGTAGACACAAGGGAAGATAGGGCCCTGAATACCACAAGAAGACCTGGCAGGACTCACTAGGGCCCTCAACGATACTTTAAGATACAAGGGGGCCAGCAGGACTCAAATCGTCACAATGTAGTGACAAGGCTAGATAGAGCTTTGAATAACACAAAAAAGCATGAGGGGCTCAATGAGGCTCCAAACGACATTGGAAGACACAAGGGTGCTCAGCAGAGCATAAACCACTATAATGTAGACCAAGAGAGGATAGAGCTGTGAATATCGCAAGAAGGACTGATAGGGCTCACTAGGGCTCCAAATGACACTTGAAGGCACAAGGGGCCTATAGAGCTTTGATCAACACATGATGACACACAGGAGCTGACTAGAGCTCCGAAACAAAGACAGGTTAAAAAGAGGCTCAACAGAGCTACAAATGACACATAAAGACACAAGAAGGCCTAATAGGGCTCTGAGAAACCTAGAAAGGCACAAGTGAGCTTTCCAAGATGCCAGAAATATCAAGAGGTCAGAAGAGGGTCACCGAGGGTCCAAGCGATAATAATTGTAGACACAAAGCAGGGCTTGAAACGCTTCAATGTAGATACAAGGGAGGATAGGATTCTTATAATTGCAAGAAAGCTTGGCGGGGCTTACTAAGGCTCCAAATGACACTTTGAGACACAAAGGGCGCTCGGGGAGCCCTGTAGAACTTTGACCAACACATAAAGACTCATAGGAGCTAACTAGAAATTCAAAAACAAACACAATGTAAGAAGAGACTCAGCAGGGCTAGAAATGAAAACATAAAGACACCGGGGGGCCACATAGGGCTCTTAGAAGTTAGATAGGCACAAAGGACCTTTCTAAGATTTCAGAAACTTTGAGAAATCAGAAGGGGGCACCTGGTCTGCCAACGATAATTGAAGACACAAGAAGGCTCAATAGAGCTCCAAACCATACTTGAGGATACAAGGGGGCTCAGTAGGGCTTGAAACGCTTCAATGTAGACACAAGAGAAGAGGGGTCTCTGAAAATCGGACAAAGGCCTGGCGGGGTTCACTGGGGCTCCAAATGACACTTGGGGACACTAGAGGGCCCCGTAGAACTTTCACCAATCCATGAAGACTAATAGGAGCTAACCAGAGCTTGGAAAACTAACACATTGGAAAAAAGGGCTCAGCAGGCCTACAAATGAAACATGAAGACACAGGGGACCACATAGGGCTCTGAAAAACCTAATAAGGCACAAAAGAGCTTTCTAAGATTCCAGAAACATCGAGAAGTCAAAAGAGGGTAACCTGGTCTGCAAACGATAATTGAAGACACAAGGGGGCTCAATCGGGCTCCAAGCAATACATGAAAATACAAGAGAGCTCAGTAGGGCTTGAAACGCTTCAATGTAGACACAAGAGAGGAGAGGCCTCCAAAAATCGGACGAAGGCCTGGCGGGGCTCACTGGGGCTTCAAATGACACTTAGGGACACGAGGGAGCCCCGTAGAACTTTGACCAAAACATAAACACTAACAGGAGCTAACTAGAGCTGGGGAAAATAACACATTGTGAAAAGGGGTTCAGCAGGGCTGCAAATAAAACATAAAGACACAGGGGGCCACATAGGGCTCCAAACGATACTTGAAGAAACAAGAAGGCTCAGTAAGGCTTGAAACGTTTCAATGTAAACACAAGAGAGGAGAGGTCTCTAAAAATCGAACGAAGGTTTGGCGGGGTTCACTGAGGCTCCAAATTACACTTGGGGACACTAGGGAGCCTCGTAGAACTTTCACCAACCTATAAAGACTAACAGAAGCTAACTAGAGCTTGAAAAACTAGCACATTGAAAAAAGCGGCTCAGTAGGCCTACAAATGAAACATACTCGTAAAGACACAGAGGGCCACATAGGGCTCTGAAAAACCTAATAAGGCACAAAGGAGATTTCTGAGATTTGAGAAACTACGAGAAATTAGAAGTGGGTCACCTGGTCTGCAACGGTAATTGAAGACACAAGGGGGCTCAATAAGGCTCCAACTCCAAACGATATTTGAAGATACAAGGGGGTTCATAAAGGCTTGAAACGATTCAATGCAGACACAAGAGGGCTCATTAAGGCTCCAAACGATACTTAAAGATACAAGGGGGCTTATGAAGGTTTGAAACGCTTCATTGTAGAAACAAAAAAGGAGAGGCCTCAAAAAATCGGACGAACGCTTGACGGTTCTCACTGGGGCTCCAAATGACACTTGGGGACAAGAGGGGGCGCCACGTAGAACTTTAACCAACACATAAAGACTAACAGGAGCTAACTACAGCTTAAAAAAACTAACACATTGTAGAAATGGGCTCAGCAGGGCGACAAATGCAATATGAAGACACCAGGGGGCCACATAGGGCTCTCAGAAACCTAAGAAGGTACAAAAGAGGTTTCTAAAATTCCAGAAACATCAAAAATCAAAATGGGGCACTTGGGTCGCAAACGATAATTGAAGACTTGAGAGGCTCAATAGGGCTTCAAACGATACTTGAAGATGAAAGGGGCTCAGCAGGGCTTTAAATTATTTGATGTAGACACAAGGGAGGATAGAGCTCTGAAAATCGCAAAAAGGCTTGACGGGGCTAACTAGGGCTCCAAATGATAGTTAAAGAAACAAAGAGGCCCTGTAGGACTTCAACTAACACATAGTGACTCACAGAAGCTAACTAGAGCTTTAAAAAGTGAAGCAATGAAAAAGGGGCCCAGCAGGGCTACAGAGGAAACATGAAGACACAGGGGGGGGCACATAGGGCACCGAAAGACCTAAGAAGGCACAAAGGAGCTCTCGAAAATTCCAGAAACTTCAAAGGAATCAGAAGGGGGTCACCAAGGATACCAGCGATGATGATTGGCGACACAAGGAAGCTCATTAGGACTCCAAACGATATTTGAAGATACAAAGGGGGCTTAGCAGGGCTTGGAAGTCTTCCAATAGGGAAGATATAGACTTAAGCAGGGTACAGCTTTGAAAATCGCAAGAAGGCCTGCCTGGCTCACCGGCGTTCTAAACGACACTTGAAGACACAAGGGGGGGGGGCAGTAGGATTCCGACCAACACAAGAAGTTACACAAGAGCTAACTATAGAGCTTTGAAAATTAATGCAAGGTACAAAAGAGCTCAGCAGGGCTACAAAAAATGCGACATGAAGACAAGGGGGCCTGATAGGGCTCTGAGGAACCGTCTAAGGCATAAGGGCGAAGCAAATCTCCAGAAAATTTGGAGATCCCCAAGGGAGTTCTTCAAGATCCCAAACGATACTTGTAGAGACAAGGGGGCTCAGCAAGGCTTGAAACGCTACGTAAAAACTCAGTGGGGATAGGACTCTGAATTTCACACTCACACTGGGCCTCATTAGAGCTTCAAAGTCTCCGGCGAAGAATTGTCCGCGCAAAGAGTTTTCCGGCGAAGAATAGTCCTTGCAAAGAATTGTCGGCGAGTTGGGTGTCGGTAAGTTGCCTTGTCGATTAGTTTTTCTATCGGTGAGTTGTCCTGTCGGTGAATTGTCTTGTCGATGAGTTGCCTTGTCGGTGAGTTGTCTTGTCGATGAGTTGGGTGTCGGTAAGTTATCCTGTCGATGAGTTGGGTGTCGATAAGTTATACCAAACAAGTTTTACGTATGTAGATGATAAATGTGTATTTGGACACAATCTGGTAAAACATAACAAAAATTCAATTAAGATACTTTACAAATTGAGACACATGAATTTTTGTAGAAAGAAATTTGTGCTTGGGACACGTTATATCGTGAAGGAGCGTCAGTCCTGACCCTCGAAGAATTGCTGTTGTGAAAAATTACCCAGATTCCAAAGACGCACTTGAAACGAAGCGTCTTATTGCATTTGCAAACTATTATCGTAAGCTCATCGATGGCTTTGCACACACACTGAAGCATCTTCAAATCATATTTTAAAAAGGGAGCGTCGAGTTCTAATGGACAAAAAAACGTCAAAAAGCATTTGAGATGCTAGAATCTGCCCTAGCTCACCCACCAACCTCACAATTTTCTTTTTTTTTCAACGAATTGTTTAAAAAAAAACGCATCCGGTTTTGCGTTAGGGGCAATACTTTCAATTGGCTTACTTTTTGGTTCTCGCGGTACTTGAACAAAAAATTACATAGAATTTCGAAAAACGTTTAAATACCAAAAACTTCAGATAATGAACTCGTCTTGAGATTTCTCAAATGGTCAACATATATATTACGTAATCTTTTATTTGGTCCTCTAAAAAATTGAAAAAAAAACTTGTTATTCAATAATTTTAAGTTAAGTTTTTAACATTTATATGTATGATGACTATTTTACTTAAATTTCTTTTCAATTTTATGTTAATTTTAGACTGTGTCTTGATGGCAAACTTTTTTTCACGACAGTCAGTAAGGTATTCTTTTAATAAAGTACATTTCATTATTATTTAGTCCCGTAGCTTATGACTTTGGCTCGTGGTGCATAGAGTCGCTTGCAATTTTCTGGAGTTTGAAAAACGAATTGCCCTTACGTACTGGGCCAAAGGCCCGCTGTATTCTTTCATTTTCTTGAAAAGACCCAGGGTTTCGTATAACGAAAATAAAATCGACCCTTGAAATAATGATTTCACTATTTCATACATAACGGGCTCGAGCAATGTAGTCGCCGATGCGTTATCTAGGATCGAAATTGAAGCCATTGACCTTGAAAACTAGCGTGCAACGAAAACAGATTTATACATGGTGTCGACCAAACTACAGAATTCTTCACAATAAATGAGTTATATTATGAAGTCAATCAAAGTATAATTTATTTGTAACAAGTTCCTGGTTAGGATATCGCATTGACTGCAAATCTGACAGACCTGGAATCAATAATTATGAAATATGTAATCCCCGAAGTGACTGCTGCCAAAAAGATGCGCCAATATAAAATATATCACTTGAAGGAATCAAAGATAATTCGCAAGAGATTGAAAAGAATTAAATGAATATTTCTGTTTTAATAGAGGTAAGTACAAAACGAATTAGAAAACCGAAATTTGATTATTAATGGATTTCATAATATGTTATGTTATGAGGTCATGCAGGAAAAATGGCACGTGCAATAATAAATATATGGAAAAAAAAAATCATTTATTCAGCGCATGGCATACATGCTGCAGACAAATGGTAAATTGGAAATACGTACGCAAATATTGAAGAAATACTTATTCCATCAAATTCTGATGTCAAAGTTTCCAATCCAGATGACTGCACCTGGGGAAAGGGTGTAGAAGTCTAAAAATTTCCACGGTATGCCCTTCGTTCGCATTCTTCTGCAATGTGTAGGACAGGTTGACGTGGATTTCCACAGTCGCTATGTCCAGAGTCAACTTTCCCACACCTATACAAAAACTAAACGATGGTTCTAGCGTGATTGCATCTAACTTGAAGTGGTCTTTCAGGTTTTCCTCGGAAAGTCGAATCCGTTCGGCTTCTAATCGACTTGTGAATATAAATTTACATCTTGTGTGGTTGTTCGACTCCATAAAATATGAAATTTTGGCTTCAACTGTGTCTTATCTGAATTCTGGTCGTTTTACAAAATTCGAAACAATTTTTGTATTTCAGGTCATTGATACCGATGGAATTATTCATCTTCAAGTTTGAAGTCGAAGGTTTTGTCAAATTTGAAAAGTTCTCTATGAATTTCCTGTAATATCCAAGTTAATAAAAAAAAAGGTTCCGTAGTGGCTTCAATTTTGTCGTTTTTCTGGTTTTATACCGTTTGAGGTGATGTGTCCAGGGTGATTGACTTCTTTTCGCCGAGGTAGCATGCTCGAACAGCAAAGCGTATAAGCTAAGCTGAATGTCACCTCGTCAAAGAAGAGAATTTATTA
Organism: Anaspis maculata; assembly: GCA_949128115.1. Classification (NCBI taxonomy): domain Eukaryota; kingdom Metazoa; phylum Arthropoda; class Insecta; order Coleoptera; family Scraptiidae; genus Anaspis; species Anaspis maculata. Next base: position 14,757,285 of record OX421962.1, read on the forward strand.
TTTATTAATATTAAGGTACTTACTTGGTTTTGTCTAAGTGATGTTTAAAATTTAATTTTCTGAGTCTGTCAAAAAGAGTTCATTTCTCGAAATGTTTCTATGCGGGAGTTGGAAATATAATTATGTCATCCAAATATACGATACAAGATTCGTTGAGGATCCGTTTGAGTACATTCTTTTTTGATTGATTGATTGATAGATTTATTCTATGCTATTCTTCATAACATGCTGAAATGTGGACGGCGCATTGCGTAGTCCAAAGGGCATGCGCACAAATTCGTAGGCGTTTTTTTCAACGTCTTCAGGGCTGACTTCCAGCTGGTGGAAACTTGAAGCTAAGTCAAGGGTCGTGAAATATTGACTTCTGCCTAGCTTATCAAGCATGTCATTTATGTTTGGTGTTGGATACCGGTCTTCTATGGTTTGCTACCGATATTCGACCACCACACGCCACTCCTGTTTCCCGGATGCATTCGCTTTTTTGAGGTCTATCCAAATCGGGCTGGAAACGGGGGACTGTGATGGTCTGATCATATTACGTCCAAGCATGTCTGTTTTCTGTCTCTGTACTTTTTTGTTTTTTTCTATGTCTACCGTCTATATAATGTCTATATAAGATGCTGCATGGCGAGGGCAGAGCCAGATTTGAATTCACAGCGATAGTGTGCACATCAGCGAAATTCAATAGAGCAATATATTATTTCTTAGTGCAATGCTTCATCTGATTCGTGAGTTAGTAGAAGGTACGCAGTGATGAAGGGTGTGCTAAAACATTTTGTTTCTCAATTATTAATAAAGTATTCACCAAAGGCAAAGCCGTAACAATCAAGTATACTTAATGACAAGACTACAAGACAACACAAGTTCTTTCACCGGCAAATTTGAATGCAGGCAAATCGCTCAAAACCAACCAATTTAGAGGGATTTGAACTCGTACGCTATCGCGCGCGCCAGGAAATGCCGAGATTTACCCATATACCTGCTGCGTGCAACCCGGAAAAGAATTAACTTTTCGTCATTTGAATTTCGGGAACCAATCTGTGCCTCGTCCCTTCTCTTGTCTCGAGCCGTCGTCGTGTCACTGAGCCCTCGCCCGAAAGATGACGACGAGGCCTCAGCTCTTCAAAGGCCTTAGCCCTAATCCGCGGTGAAAATCCTCCCACACGCGGCCGACACAACGGCGCGCGCGATTGTTTTCCAAGCAACAGGGAAATTACCTCCAGATGGGATGTCGATGGCAAGCCCTTTGCGGGACGCCGCTGAGTGAAACGCCCTTGAGCAATAAACTAATAAAAGTAATTAATGTTGCGTCGCGGAAGGAACATCACGTATTTTATTCCGTATAATGCAATTATGACTACATATTTCTCGTCGACGGTATATTCAAGACAATTATAACTACCAAAGGATATTAGGAATTCATAATTCTCTCCAGGGTTGTTATATGAATGTATCAATTACGTCAACATTACGTCTCTTCGTTGAGAAAAGATATAGCCAATCCTTTGCTTGTATAAGAAATTGTTATCTCAATCAAATTTCTTTTGCCAGTGATTGGTTGATATCCTATCTTGGAGCCTGGGCGATCCGACCCTAATTATTATGGGTCCATGGCTTAAGGCCTGTTTATTCAGCAAGCTTAATTTGATGAAAACTTTTTCAGTGGGTGAGTATAGCGCGTGCGGTAAAAGTGAAATTTTCTTTATCCAGCAGATGAAGTTCTTTTATCGGTGAGCTTGCTGCACCAGGTCGGGACACGAAATACATTTTTCAATATTCATCGAACTCTAATTATACCTCCCTGAGCACCGCACCCGGAATAAATTGTGGGGATTTCCAAAGTTTCGTGTTACAGGTAAGTATATTTGTTTATTTTGTTGAGTCGTTATACCTACCTGCCTGATGCGGAAAATAAGGAAAATACGTTTACTTATTCAACTTATTGGGAAAAAATCGTAATAGCCTGACAGGTTACGTATTTTTGTCTTTTGCATAATAAGTAGGCACTTAGCGAGTTTCACCTGGAATGTTATGTGACGAAACTTCCTCACACCAATCAGTTTTTGAGTTTCTACTTCCAATCGTTCCTGAGCAAATGATAATTATAGAAGCCTAGTTTCACCTCTTCACTCCACGTTCAACAACACACGGAGAGTTTTGACGATAACGCGCAAAACACAGGTGAGGTGCGTATCATTACAGAAGTGGTGCCGTGACCAGGATTGTTCAACGGGGAAAACGCCGTGGGGGACTTTTTTCTCAGTTATCTACTGCTGATTCTTATTTTGTTCCAAGAATGACAACTCCACTCTTGTGAGCAGTCTTGCCTAAGATTGAAATGATTCTCATTAAAATCTATTCTTTACAATGACGACGGAACGAGAAAAATGTGCCTGTTTCCCACATTCTCAGAAAATTTCGAGGACACTCATCCGATCACTATTGCCCAACCAGCATATCTGGTCCAATCTTAATCGTTTCAGGCTTCACGAAACATGATTCAAGCATCACCTGATACGTAGCAGTCACACAACATCAATGAACCGACAAGCCCTTGGCAGTGAAACAGCCCCATCATCTTGCAGAACATCACCACTGTCATCTGGCACGACATCAATTCCATCTTGTTCAACACCGCTGTTTTGCCATAGGACAAAGAAAAATCTGCTGAGACTAAAAGAACATCGGAACATCGCCGCCGTCTTGCTACCTGACTTCTGAACCAAGAGAGCAACGAAACATTGTTGTCATCTCGTCTCATGAGGAAGTGTCTTGCCTATCGTTAACCACCACCGCCTGGTTTCACTGGAGCGTCTTGTTAGAAGCTGAAATCAATTATTATTGCCTGCACGAGCTCCAGTTGTCAACAGGATGTTCAAACCTTGGCCATTAAGTGCAATCTAGAGGCGACCGTCTCTTGTCTGGTTCCGAGAAAGTAGCTTGTCTGAAACCAAAACCGTCGACTAACTTTTGGTTTTGTCGACTAGGGTCGCTGATCCTGCCTCTCAACCACTGTTTTGAACAATTCACCAAGCTTCATCCAGTTCATCTGAAGCTAGCTTGGCCGCAGCAAAGGAAGAAGAAGAACAACAACAATAAAACTTCAGCAGATGGACTACCTGGGTTTGTTGAAGAATCTCCGTCATGGTCTTCTGTCCTCTTCCGTCGATTTTTCAAGGGGCGTTGTGCGAGAATCCGGACTTATTTTAAATGATTTCTTGAGCGCCGTCTTCTAGAGTTCAAATTCGTCCAGACTAAGTTGATATTCAGATTTTCGTAGAGTCGGAATGCGAGGGATTATGAGAGCAGTTTTTACGATGGTGTCAAGCTTAGGAAAATGCATTATCAGGAGCTAAAATTCGGAAAACATACGTACTGGCCCAATTGGCATTTTGATTCAATCAGGCCCTGTGAATAGAGGTAAAACCTGGCTGAAATGGGACCGAAAATAAAGGCAGAGAAGTTTTTAGAAATACGATAACGGGCGATAAGCTTTTTCCGTAAAGAAAGAACATTCATTCTGGGTTGAAATTTCATGTCGAAAACGGTGCCGTGTGCCCGCTGGGTAAATTCCAATTAAATCGACCGAAATAATCATACATTTCCGCAGTTTTATCGATTACGTGTACATGCAGTATAGTACAAATACCGTAGAAAATTGTAATTGTTGGAAATTGACTCACAAATCAAACGGTAAGCTAGATTTTTCAAATATCCGTCCGCTAAAAATGCTCATTGATTTTAGGCCATCAGAATCCTTTGTGTATACGCCTGTGTACGTAAATGATCCGTTTAGATCCATCGCATTCACACATACTCATACATGCGCCGAGTGCATTTGAGAAATACACTCGTGGTGTCGACAATAGCCCCTGAATACATCTGTAGCCGCTACGCTCGGAACGGCAAATTTCGCAAACCATCACTACCGTTGATACGATTTGGACAAGACAAGGATAGTCTCTCAAGTTGGCAAAATCATTGAAGTACGTTGGCAAGATATCCGACCGCTTTTGTGGACCGCACGGTTATGAAAATTTGTAGGAAGTGAATCTACGTATATCCTTTTTTATCTTGTTTGGGTGATATTATTTTATTATAATTATATTTACGTTGTAATGGGTATTATTATCATCGTCGTGTGAATTATAATTTATCGTTGTGTTGTATCTACCTGAATTTCGCGTTGTGGAAACGAAAGTTCGAACTCGCGTTTCCGGTAGCTTGATCCGTAATTACCTTTGTCAACTAAATTGGTATCAATCGACTTCCACGGAATATATCACGTATCATACGCACTCACTATAAATTTGTCTCCGAAGCTTTCATTTGTCTAAAGACGGCCGACCGCTGCTATATTTGATTTCTATTATATTCAACGAACTTGAACTAAATTGTACATAGCTATCATATCATCTTTATTAAACTTGTGAATATTAATCTGTGATTGTGTTCTTTACCTGTGTGTGTGATTGTCCTTTATATGCGAAAACATTCAACAAGACAAATTCCGTTATTTTTTTGCTCCAGTTTTCATAAGTCATACAAAACTCAAGTAGGTAGGAAAAAAACTTAAGCCGGGTTTTCAGGCCAAAAATTTATTTGGTAATCAACAATAGATTTCTTGTTGCCCACCAGCTCCTCATCGCACCAATGCAGAGCTGGCCAGTATCATCATGTAAAATTTGCCGCGGAACGTTAGTACCCACTTAATTCTGGAACACCCTGTGAATATGAATTACCCGGCCCACCTCAATATAAATATTGTTAAGTAAGTAGGTACTGGTTGTTACAAACTTTGAGGGATGACTCCCCATTGAAAACAAAGTCGAAAAATGGAGAAACTCATGGTCCTGCTTTCTTTATAAAAAGGATGTTGAAGTTGACTTTTTGAAATCGTTTTTTCCGTGACTTTCAAAACGTTCAACCGATTTCAATCAAATTTTGATCAAATTTCATGAAAAATAAGTTTCTACCGAACAATAATAGCACGTTCCATCAATCATTTTCAGAAGCGAAAATGATCGAGGGTGCCTTTCCATTGTCCTCATTATTTCTCACCCTCCAAGTATTTTTTGAATTTAATCCTATTTTTGATTTTCATGTTCAATTTGAATGAAAAAGTTACTCAAGCAAAATTTTGATTGAGGTTTCATTTTTGAAATAAAGTGCTCAACAATGAAAGTGTTACAAATCAAAAATTCACCCAATTTTGAACCGCTGTAACTTTTGATTGGCACAAACGATTCTGATTCTGTTTCAAGTACTGAAGAGCCCAATCTTTTGGCCATCTTTCTTGTCAATATGGAATCCATAGAGTCCCTCATAAAATTTCTACAGGGTGATGAACAGAGCAGTGCAAAATTGATGAAAGTTCAACATACCCCCGTTTTCGTTAAAAATTTTTTTCGGGAGTATCAACACCAAATTTATGATGACTGATGTGTTTCCCTCGAAACGGTTTTTGAATTTTCGGGATTCCAGTCGAAACAGCCAAAATGTGATTTTTTATTGTGAATACTGTATATTATTCCTGTAGCAACGCAAAAACATTAGAACTTTTCATATCAAGTTGACGCCACTGGGTAGGCTTGTTCACTGAACAATTCTGAGCAATTGGACTTGCAAAACGTTCCTATTGTCTAGTGCAGGGGTGAAGAAAAGCCCAATTGGCAGTGTACTTTTTGGTACTACTCCTAAAATTCGAGTTTTTAGCATTAAAAAAAGGTTAATTTCTACTCTCTTCAGTCAACATGAGACTACGTCATTAGAATTGGATTGACAACATTTCTGCCATTTTGGAATTTTTTGCCTCAACCTCAAATTCCAAAACATAGGCATGTTTGGCATCATTTCTTGAAATGTTGGTCCCCTAAATGGGATTCTGTCAATAATATCTGTCTATCTGTTTGTTTATCTGTCTATCTCTTTCCGAAAAAATATTTATAGAGTTTTTAGCGCCACCCTCCTTCTTCCTGAAATTCTCTGAGTGTTCAATTTGATATTCTTGACCTCTCAATTCTTTTCAATGCAGTCAACGTCATACTGCATAGCATTGGAAGAGGTAATTTTCTGTGGAAAAAATGCCACCCAAATTTCACCCTTTCGCTTCCCCCACCTAATCTCAAAAATCAAAAATGGCAATACCCACTTTGTGATACATCAAATTGAAGGAAATTAAATTCTCTCCATGAACAAATTTTTTTCAAACTTTTTAAAACCCCCATTTTCCTCACAAAACACCCCAAATGTCTAATTTATTTGGAGAGGGGTTGAAAATTTCAAAAAAATTGTTTTCGGAAGGAGAATTCAATTCCCTTCAATTTGATGTATCACAAAGTAGGTAGTGTTTCGTAAAATTTTGAAGCTGAGGTGGGGGAGAGCAAAAGGGTCAATTTGGGTAGCACTTTTTCCACCGAAAATTCTTTTCTTCGATGTTTTCTATGATGACACTGACTGAATTCAAAACAATTGAGAGGTCCAGAATTAAAAATAAGACAGTAAGAGAATTTTAAGGGCGAAAAAAGGTGGAGTTAATATTTTTGTGAATATTTTTTTCAGAAAGAAATTTTAAATCTCTTCAATTTGATGTATCGCAAGGTGGGTCATGTTTGAAATTTCAAAGTTGGGGTGAGTGGGGGCGAGGGGGCTCAAGTAGAAATTTGTCAATTTATGTTTTAGATGTCTCCTTTGATATGAAAATCGACCTGTTTTTGCTCGAAGAAATATTCACTAGGAATCGAGAGTTATTGCAGGTGGATAGTTTTCAAATGGTCACCCGGTGCAGTATTCACAATAAAAAATCACATTTTGGCTGTTTCGACTGGAATCCCGAAAATTTGAAAACTGTTTCGAGGGAACACATCATTCTTCATAAATTTGGTGTTAATACTCCCAAAATATTTTTTTTGCGAAAACAGGGGTATGTTGAGCTTTCATCAATTTTGCACTGCTCTGTTCATCACCCTGTAGAAAATGTATGAAAAGCTCTATGCATTTCATATTGACAAGGAAGATGGCCAAAAGATTTGGCTATTCAGTACTTTTAACAAAATCAGAATCATATGTGCCAATCAAAAGTTATAGCGGTTCAAAATTGGGTCAATTTTTGCTTTGTAACACTTTCATTGTTGAGCAGTTTAGTTGGGTTTGAAACTTTGAACAACTTCTCGCAATCCCTCCCCACTTTCAAAAGCCCAAAAATTTTGTTTTCAGAAAACTTCTTGTATCTCAGCAAAAAATGGTGGTTCCTCAACTTGAAACACCTACCTAGAAAACCTATTTTTTGGGAATTGATGAGCTTCTTGAGTTCCAATTTTTAGGGCCTTGAAAGTTGTGTCTTCGTACTTTTGGAATCTCTACTACTCCTAAAATACAGGGTGTCTCACGAAGTAGCCGACAAAGCTTGAGAGTAGATGAAATTTTCCGAGACAAATCAGAATTTGCATTTTCAATTTTCCTGATGTCCTCCGTTTCCGATACACAAAGTGATTCATGTTTTCAACCGAAAACTTTGATTGGTCATGTCTCACGAATAGATCAAAAGAATCGATAGAAATTTTGCAGATGTATATTTTGACACCAAGAGCCTTTGTAGCGCCCCCGGCTCTATTCATTTGTAAAAAAGTACAGGACTGTATTCAAAACTTTGTTCTCAGAGTGTTTGTTGAAAAAGTCATTCTGTATGAACTTGTTTCAAAATCTGATGTCATGTTTGGAGACTACATGAAAAGATTTGAAGAAAAAGTTTATGATCCAATTTTTGAGGAATATTCTCAAACATTTCAGTTCAAATCAGTCAAACGCTATTCCAGCCGGTCAAACGAGGGCATCATCCCAATCAAAGCTTTCGGTTGAACACATAAATCACCCTGTATATCGGAAACGGGGGACGTCACGGAAATTTCGAATGCAGATTCTGATTTGCTTTGAAAAGGTTCATCTACTCTTATTTATGTCGGTTATTTTGTGGCAAATGGGACACCTGTATATAGAAAATAAAAGTAAAACATATATTGCATATCAAAAGCCTCCAGCTCATATAATACCGAATGATCTGATCATTTGAAACCTACCCTAACTTTGAAATTTCAAATACCTATTTCGCGATACATTAAATTCAACAGAATTGAATTCTCTTCCTGGAAGAATATTTCTAAAATTTTTAACCTCACCCCTCTTCCTCCCTAAATTCTCTGAGTGTCCATTTAAATATTCTTGACCTCTCAATTCTCTTCAATGCAGTCAACGTCATCCTGCACAGTATCGAAAGAGAAAATTTTCTATGGAAAAAGTGCCACTCAAATTCACTCCTTTGCTCCCCCCTACTCACCTTGAAAATCTAAAATGACAATACCTACATTGTGATACATCAAATTAAAGGGAATTGAATTCTCTCCCTGAACATAGTTTTTTCGAAATTTTTAAAAACCCCGCTTTCCTACTAAAATACTCCAAATGTCCAGTTGAATGGAGGAGGGGTTGAAAATTTCAAAAAAATTGTTTTTAGAAAGAGAATTTAATTTCCTTTAATTTGATGTATCACAAAGTGGGTGATATTTTGTTAAATTTTAAAGTTGAGGTGGGGAAGAGCAATGGGGTCAATTTGGGTGGCACTCTTTCCACCGAAAATTCTCTTTTTTGACGCTATCCAGGATGATGCTGACTAAACTAAAGAGAATTGAGAGGTCCAGAATATTGAAAGGGACGCTCAGAGAGTTTTTAGGGAGAAGGGGGGTAGAGTTTAAATTTTTTGAAAATATCTTTTTCAAAAAGAGAATTTAATTTTCTTCAATTTGATGTATCGCAAGGTAGGTAGTGTCATTTGAAATTTTATTTTTGGGATGGGTGGGGGCGAGGGGGCTGAAGATAGAAATGTGCCAATGTATGTTTTAGATGTCCCCCTCGATATAAAAATCGACCTGTTTTTGCTTGAAAAAATATTGACTAGGAATCGGGAGTTATTGCAGGTGGATAGTTTTCAAATGATCACCCGGTATGTATTGAACTTCCTTAAGGTAAGTCGTTCAATCCATTAATTATTGTAACAAAAAGCTATGGTACTTAATGTTGAAACTCCATTATTATACACAGTTTATCAGTAGGTGCAATACTCTTCAAGATGAATAGCAAGTTGAAAAACTGACTCATTTGAAACTTGAGCATTGTGATTTTGTCAATCTCGTTATATTGTCTTCTCGCGTTTTTACAAGGGCAACTAATTACCAAACTCCAAATTAAGTTTTCCGAACAGTTGAGGATGGCCTCCGCGCCAGTAATTGGGGGTCGGCGCGATTTTCGGGATAATTGAGACTCAATTAGAAGACATTTATTTTCCACTCCATAAATCCCGACAATAACTCTATTAATATTCCAGAGATCCTTGATCATTTGTAACTGGCATTCCTTTATAATTAATAATTGAAACTTGCCGTTTCTATCCATCATCAGAAGGAAAAAAAAGTAACGTAGGAGCCAAGGGTTGTATTTTGTCTCATCAGCTTGCTTTATTATTCATCAAATTGATAGCGGAAAGCATTACCGTCGACGCAGGAAACGGAGATACGACAAGAGTTGAAAAATTGAATCGTGAAATTATTATGATTGTTGCGGATGGAACGAACTGAAAGAATTATGATGCCGCGGTCGTTTTTCCGTCCTCATGGGGGTATTGTTTTAATCCCGTTTTAGTACGGAATAAAAACATACCATTCACATAAAAAAATCTCAAATGGTACAAGACGAAAATTACTCCTGCAAATTGAACTGTTGTGTGGTGTTGAGGGGATAATTAGCTGAAAAGACAGTTGAACGAACTCAAAGCTCACGAGCGCTTTGATATTATTGGCTTTGCGGTTTGACTCCCACGCGTTATGGAACGAATTCTTGTATAGGGAGTTTGGAATTTAGTAGAGCTTCAGGTGATTTACATATTCGAGATTTAGGTATTTCCAATATATCTTTGAAAAGGTGCCGTCGATTTTTTTATGAAGCCAAATGCGGCAGAGAGAATGGTTGAAATCGTTTAGCTTAGGGCTGTAAGTGGTAGACTACCTGCATCGCAATACAATATGTGATACATTTTATGCTTTTTGATGTGCGAAAGGTTTCAATTCTTCGCGCTTTGAATCCGTTATAGTCAATATCGGCAAATTGCGCGAAAGACGTGAAACATACGTTTTCTATTATGATTTATCCGATTTTTTTCTGTTGTCAAACTCAAATCTAACAAATCTAAATACTTATAGCTATTGGTATCATACAGGGTGGCCCAATGACAATACAACAGAAGGAATTTCAAGAAATTCGCCAGAAAATCGACCGCACGTAATGATACTCTCTAGTAGTGGCATGAAAACAGTCGTGGAATTCAAGTTCTTCCAGTTTGCAATTATTACAGTTCCATCTTGTATCAATTTTAAATACGTCCATTACAAGCAAATATCAAATTATTGTTCTAATTAATTTATAGGTACTACTCCTTATGTCAACGAGTGGTGTTGCTTACAACGAAGAGTCCTAAAGTTCACCCCCGTATAAATAAAGTTAGTTATTGCCCACTAAATAGATCACAACAGTTTTTATTGCACTTAGGGGTAGCTGGGGATTGTGTAGGCGGGGCACTCATACCAACTAACATCTTGTCATATAATAACGGTTTCAACTAGAGTTGGTAGGTGTGGTCGTTTCTATAAACCCAATTTTCTTCTATTTTATGACCATTCGTTACCCATGAAGTCATCTGCCCACAATGTTAGTTCTCCGGGATCATTCTTGCTGAACGTATTCGCTGGTGGAAAACATGGTGCTTTTCTATTAAATATAGACTTTATGGATGGACATATAGCAATGCCTCCCATTAAATTCCCTAATTAAAAAAAAAATCATTTTAGGAACGCGACTTCCTTAATGCCATTGGATTTCAAAATTTGGAAAAAATCAATTTTTCAACAGGGAAAAATTTCAAAAAATTTCAAATTTTTTGTTTAGGTACTTACTTGTATGTACCGATGAGGTAAATACTCTTTTACTTCACTAACTTTCGTAGCATGAGCTACGTTCATTTCCAGATGAGCAGGAGTATCAGTTCTCCTGCGAAAACTTGAAGTCCCATCTGGTTTTTCAGTCTTCAATTGTCACCATAAAAAAGCGAGATTGATCTAGTGTTCACAATGAATGGTGCTTTCGACGACAAATTGATTCTTGTACAATTTTTGCCCCAAACCGGCTTTTGGATGCGGAGTTGATTCATATTTTTGTCACATTTTCTTATGAAACTCCTCCTCTTTGAAATATTGTCATTGTTTGTTTTGTTAATCGATTGCTCTTATTTGAGATTTTGTTTGACCTCATCCCCCATTTTCCTAAAATTCTTTGAGTGTTCAATATGCGATATTCAGCGGCACGAGTTGCGCTGTAGGTTTGCAAAGCTAGGGGATGGAACTCATGCGTCTGCGCGAGCTAGGAAAAGTCAAAACCTGCAGATTTTCAGCCATCGATTTAACAAAGGAAAATAGATGACAAGAAACTCCTGACTTTCATGCTAGATTATGTGGAATGATGTTGTCCGTGTGCATTGCTGTCGAAAAAATGAATTCCGCGCGTAGTGTTCCGAAAAGAACGAAAAAGCCGTTTTCCGTGTATAACTGGTTGCCTAGAAGGTGATGTTTTTTGGGAACACACATGTATTGGAACTGTAATGTTCTTTTCGTACGGTTTTTGCAGCCAGGTACTCAACAAACTGCCCGTCATTTTTGAAAAAAAAAACAGAAAACACAAAACCTCTGATATATTATACATATAACCCGATAAAATTTTAGTTACCATTTGTTTACATGCAGTTTCATGCCACTGACAGACAGGACGGCAACCGTAAGGCAGAGAAGAATACCAGAAGTAGGGCGGTATTTTCAAAAACACACCAACTGATAAACACGTTACCATATTTTCGCTCATTGTGTATCTAGAACTGATCCATCATTGCTGGTCTTGAACACAATGAAAGATCAAGAAACACTCTTTTTTCCATAGCTTATTTGAAAGTTTCATTTCCAGCCGTTTCAATAATAGACAATGTTGAAATTACGCTTTTTACATGTGTTAGCATACGGCACTATTCTCAAATCCCCTAGCATGGTTGCGCCAGCGCAGAAATGGCACTGAATTTCGCCTATTCAATATTCTTGATCTCTCAATTTTCTTCATTGCAGTCAACGTCATCCTGCACAGCATCAAGGACAAAAACTTCCTGTGAAAAAAGTGCTACCCAAATTCACCCCTTCGCTACCCCTCCCTACCACAACGTCTAAATCAAAAATGACACTAACCTATATTTTGTGATACATCAAATTGAAGGTGATTGAGTTTTCTTCCTGAACAACATTTTTGCAGTTTTTCCTCTTTCTCTCCTGAAATACTTCAAATGTTCAATTAATTGGGGGAGAGGTTGAAAATTGAAGAAAAACTGTTTTCGGGAAAATAATTCAATTTCCTTCAATTCGATGTATTACAAAGTATAGGTGGTGTCTTGTTGAATTTTGAAGTTGAGGTGGAGGAGAGCAGAGGGGTGAATTGAATTTGACTAGCACTTTTTCCACCGAAAATTCTATTTTTCGATGCTATCCGGGATAACGCTAACTAAACTGAATAAAACTGAAAAGTCGCGAATATAAAATGAGACAGTCAGAGAATTTCAGGAAAAAGAAGGGTCGGGTTGAAAATTTGGAAAACAAGTTTCCAGAAACAAAAAATTACTCTTTAATTTGATGTTTCGCAAGGTGGGTGGTGTCATTTGAAATTTCGAAGTTGGGGTGGGTGAGGGTGAGAGGGCTTGAGATTATTTAGTTCGAAAGAAAAGGCTCCAGTAGGAAGTGGAGTTTTCACGCATCAAACACCCTGTAGCTACCTAAACTTCCGAGTATGTAGGCCATTGTAGGCAGTGGAGAAACAATAAAGAAATAGGTACCTAGAGGTATTATGTACCTCCTCCTAAGTGTATGGTATACTTCTAACCATCAATGTGTTCAAGTTTTCAAGTCAAATAAGTTGTGAACAATGTTTATTCAGGATAGGTAACAGACTATATGCAAAAGAATTAAGAAAAGCATTTTAATTCAAGATTGAGATGATTGATGGATGACTAAGGGGTACTTAAGGACTCAAAATTCACGTAAAGTGAAAGATGATGCAGTAGAGCTATAATTATTTCAAAATTATTGGTAACAAAAATGGTTTTCTTGTTCAGTCAAATTTATTTTAAAAATGTAAAAATAATCATTGTTAGTATTGTAAAGTTGTACATAATAAACAATTAAATTTGGTTGGAATCTCCCATCCAAAAAAAAGCTAACACTAAGCCATTCATCTAAGTGGTAAAACTTTGGTTTGGAATATAAGATTGGGAATAACACAACCTATGGTTGTACTTGTAATACAGTACATACAATGCAAATATTGTACATTTGCTTTCGAGCAACCTTGTTCTTTGTGTATAATACTTGCGACAATTGACTGAAGATTTTATTTCATGAAGATGTTACGCAGAACTTATTGAAAATTCGAATGATGATGTTTTTTTTTTCGGGCCTGGGCTTTTGGATCTCCATGCAGCTTCAATGCTGATGAGATCCCAAAAAGGACGAAACACGTGTTGAGAGACTGCTCCAAAACAGCAAGTGCTTAGACATTTTTACCTACCTACCACACATGTTTCAAGTGAAACGTAATTCACACAAAAACTGCTTATTTATTGACCTTTCGTCAAACAATAATTGTGAAAATTGATGTATGCTACCCAAATTCACCCCTTTGCTCTCCCCCACCTCAACTCCAAAATGAAACAAAACAGCACCTACTTTGTGATACATGAAATTGAAGGGAATTGAATTCTCCTTGTGACGATAATTTTTTCGAAATTTTCAACCGCTCCCCCAATAAATGAGCCATTTGGAGTATTTTGAGGGGTGGGAAGGTGGAGGGCTTTGAAAATTGTGAAAAAAATTTCAGGAGGAGAATTCAATTTCCTTCAATTTGATGTATCACAAAGTGGGTATTGACATTTAAGAATTGGGGTGGCACTTTTTTTGTAAAAAAATTTCTCTTCCAATGCTGTGCAAGATGATCTTGACTGTACTGAAGAGAAATGGAGGTCAAGAATATTGAATTGAACACTAAGAGAATTTTCAGAAGAACGGGGGGTGAAAAAATAAATATTTTTTTCTCCAGAAAGAGAATTTAATTCTCTCTAATTTTTTGATGTATCGCAAGGTAGATGATGTAATTCGAATAATTGACAGTAAAGCCGGTCACATTGAAACTGTGTGAGAAATAAAACTAGAATCGTGATGACAGTCCTAGGTTTAGTAAGAAACGATACCCCACTTGGTATTTCAAAAAATTCCCAAATGTGACAGTCACGTCAATTTCTTGAAAATTGTCAAAATAGTGAAATTTTCAAAAAAACAAGTGAGGAGTCGTTTTATACTAGATCGCGTACGAGAAATACTATCATGACCTTGATTCTGACGTCAAAAAAATGAATCGTTGAATAATTATCAAATTAATCAATTACTTGGTGTTTCGAAAAATTCCCAGATCTGACATTCATGCCGAAGCGAAGACCGAAGCGACCGAGCGACCATCTGACCGAAGCGAGGAGACTCTCTAAAGATTTATCCTCAAACACTACACGCAAGCCCCGAACCGCTGAAATCAAGCATTGTTTCAGTAAAGAAGAGGTCAAGGAGGCTCTTTGTAGTAGCAAACTGAAGTCTATCAGTCAGGCTAGCCCGGACGTCAAGCAGGCACACAGCCGAGAAAAAGAAACGATTCCGGGAACATCCCGGGAAATTCTCATCGGAGAAAATTGCGACGACGAAGGACTGGCTGCGAAGACTAAGTCATGGATTTTTGTTTCTAAATACCGACCATCTTACACCGAAGGTGATCTTGAAGAGTACCTCAGAAAGCGATTCTGCAAAGATGGCTTTATTGTGGAGAAGATGTCCAGGGGCGGTGCCCATGCATCCTTTAGAGTTGGTGTTGACGAAGATATTTTGAGCACTGTTAAAAATCCGGCAGTCTGGCCAAAGGGAATAGAGATCTCCGACTTCAGATTTATCAGAAAGAAGAATCGGAACTCAAGTCATCGAAATGAAGCAAGCCGAAATTTTCGCAGAAGTTCCAGGTCGGGCCCACTGAACTAGGTGCCGGCGGACAGGCGAACACAAACGAAACAACACCAGCATCAATTTCACAGAAGAGACGTAGAGTGATGCACTTGAACGTACAATCTTGCAGAAATAAAATAATCGAACTCGATACCTATGTAAATCATGTAAACAAGCAGATTGACGTCCTATGTTTAAGTGAGCACTTTCTGACCGTGGAAGAGGCGGGCGCGTTTGTTATCAGTGATTTCACGTTATCATCTTTTTTCTGTAGAAAAAGTCAAACACATGGAGGTGTTCTTGTAATGTGTAGAAATAATGTTAGTTTTACTTCGTTCGAAGAGATAAGTTTGTTGTCAGTGGAGGGCCATTGCGAGATGACTGCGACCGAGCTCACAAAAGAGAAACTTATCATAGTCACAATTTATCGTCCGCCTTCAGGCGATTTTGGTGTATTCCTGGATGCATTCGATGCAATGTTGGGCATCGTCGCTGGAAGAAACTTACAAACAATTATTACCGGCGACTTCAATATAAATTTTTTATGTAATGATGCCAATTTTAATAGATTTAGCGACCTTATAGGTACTTATGACTTTGGGGCTACATTGTTTGAACCTACCAGGGGCGCGAGTTGCCTTGACAACATCTTGATGAGTCGTTCTTGTGATGTTGCTTATCATTCATTCGTGAGTGATCCCGGCTTGTCCGATCATAAAGCGGTATTTGTTGACGTCGACCTAGATACAGGTCCGGAAAATTACACTATAAAGACACAGCCTTACACGGAGCAGGGCCGTTTTAAATTTTTTACATACATTGACAGTTGTGACTGGTCTTGGGTGGATCAGCCTGATGTGGATGTCGATGCTGCATTTGACATGCTACTTGGTAACTTTACGACCGCAATAAAAATTGCTTTCCCGATCAAAACCACGTGTTCTTCCAAGTCAACAGCATCTGCAAACATACGATGGTTTCACGAGGGTCTGCGAAGCAAGCGAAACGAGTTAAATTCAATAAGGGAGGAATATGCGGCGTACCCGACCGATTTTTTGGCTCGTGAAGTGAAACAATGTAGATTGGAGTATAGGCAACAACTTAATAAAGCGAAAAAATCCGCGTATGCACATTATATTAAAAAATCGAACGGAAGCGCTTCCGCTTACTGGAATTTGATTAATTTGCATCGAAAGAAAACAAAAACCCACTCAAAAACTGAGCTATCTCCTGATCAACTCAATGAATTTTTTACCAATGTTTCTAACACGATACACAACGGAATTCCTTCCGCCAGGAAGAAATTTGGCGAATATCTCCGAGGCAGCGCAGCTGCTCTTGAAACATTTGCTTTTAGGGAGGTTTCTTTCGTGGAGGTTCGCGATGTAATTGAGGGACTAAAAAACAAGAGCAGTCGCGACTGTTTCGGAATGAATGTTCAGTTGATAAAGACCGTTAAGAACATTATAATAACACCTCTAACCAAACTAATAAACAAAATTATCGCTTCAGGAATTTTTCCGGCGGCACTCAAGAAATCGAAGGTAATACCGATTTATAAAAAGGGCTCCACCGCGGATCCCGGTAATTACCGACCCATCTCGATTCTTCCAGTTTTGTCAAAAATCATTGAAACAATATTAAAAAATCAAGTAACTGGGTTCTTCGAAAATAATAATTTGTTTTATGGGTCACAATTTGGATTCAGGAAAGGGAAATCAACGTCACAAGCGGTGGAGCAATTGGTGGACCTTATAGTGGACTCATACGAACAGTGTGAATACCGGGGTGCGGTTTTCTGCGATTTGCAGAAGGCTTTTGACTGCGTGTCGCACGAAATATTGTCCAAAAAGTTGCTCAGTTACAATTTTGATGCTAAGAGTGTCGGCCTAATAAACTCTTTTTTGTCGGGGCGAACACAATACACCATGATTAACGGCATAAATTCTGAGGTGGGGGATGTGGCTTCCGGCGTTCCGCAGGGGTCGGTACTTGGACCGATCTTATTTTTGATTTACATCAATGACATAAGTCATGCGGTCCCTGGTGCTGGCCTGCTGTTGTTCGCCGATGACACCACCCTTACAAGCCGCGGCTGTGATTTGGAAGAACTACAAATCGACCTGGAGGATATGGAGACCAACGTGGGTGACTGGTTCTCCGCGAATAGATTGAGCCTTAATGTCAATAAGACCAAGAAAATAATCTTTTCTCAAAGAAATTTGAAAAACCATCAAAATCCGCCAAATGTTGTGTTTCTTGGTGTGGTGGTAGACCCACTGTTGACGTGGGAGCAGCACATAAATTTTGTTTGTCCAAAGATCTGTAAAAATATCTTTATAATGAGGAACTTGATTCCTGTTCTTCCGAGTGAGGCTGTGTTGTCCGCGTACCACAGCTTGATTGTTTCACTGATGACGTATTGCATAACGAGCTGGGGTCACTCGCCACATACCTCGAGAGTTTTTGGGCTGCAACGCCGGGTGGTTCGAATGATGTCTGGCATTGGTTACCGTGATGATGTCAAAGATAAGTTTATTGATATGGGATTGCTAACGTTTCCAAGTTTGTACATATTTCAGTGCCTCATACTGGGTAAGAAAAACATCAACATTTATAGGAAGCACGAGGATATACACGATTATCGGACTAGAAATAGAGATCGACTGGTAGTAAATCATATTAGACTAGCAAAAAGCCGATACAGCAAAAATTACTTCTGTCCAACATTCATTAATAAGTTACCACTAGAAATAGTGCATTTGTCCTTACCTAAATTTAAAACGGTTGTAAAGTCCATGCTCCTGAAGAAAGCATTTTACTCTATCCAGGAATATGACCAGTACGGTTTCACTTTAGATGATTTTGAGCTCGGTCATCAAGGTCGATTTTAATTATTTTATTGTATAAAATGTGTATTCTGTCTCTTTTTTGTCAGTTTTTTACTCAATTGTGTGTAATTGCATTGTTTGTTGCATTTTTTTACTGATTTTATCTTGTATTATTGTTGACGATTGAAAAACCTGGTTGGTTGAGAAAATAAATGAATTTGAATTTGAATTTGAATTTGAATTTGAATGCCATTTTCTTGAAAACTGTCAAATCATTGGAATTTTTGGAAATAGCCAGTGAGGTGTCGTTCCCTACCGAATCGCGTACGAGAAATACAATCATGACCTTTATTTTCACGTCAAAGAGTTGAATCGTTGGATGATTGTCCGTAATATGGATAAATAATGGAATAATTGACAATTAATCCTGTCACATTAAAACTCTGTGAGAAATATAACCAGAATCGTACTGGCAGTCCCTGGTTTAATAAGAAACGATCCCTCACTCAGTATTTCACAAAATTTCCAAATTTGACATTCATGTCGTTTTCTTGAGAATTGTCAAATCATAAGGATTTTTGAAATTAGCTGGTGAGGTGTCGTTTCCCACTGAATCGCTTGCAAGAAATACGACCATGACCTTTACTTTCACGTCAGAGAAATGAATGGTTGAATAATTAATTATCGATAATGTGGATAAATTATAGAATAATTGCTCCCCCCAAAAGGAAGCTGCCAGTCCTGACCATCAGGGAAATCCTCGAAGACATGAAAGAAGAGCAACTTCCATAAAACAATTAAAAAAATCCACAAAAAATTAGCTCTACATTAAATATGAAGTTGTTGTAAATCACTTTTTTGAGTAATATCTAAAAAAAAAATTGTAGTTTAAGGGCAGAAGGACCTCGGTCGATAGCCTTTTGAACAACATAACAGTTCAATAAATATCATTTATTATTATTTATTAGAATAATTGAGAATAAATCCTGTTACAATAAAACTGTGTGAGAAATATGACCAAAATTGTACTAGCAGTCCCCGGTTTGGTGAGAAATGATCCCTCACCTGTTATTTCAAAAAAATTCTAAATTTGACATTCATGTCATTTTCTTGAAAATTGTCAAATCCTTGGAATTCTTTAAAATAACAAGTGAGGTATCGTTTTCTACTGAATTACGTACGAGAAATACGATCACGGCCTTTATTTTCAGGTCAACGGAATGAATCGTTGAATAATCATCAGTAGGTAATGTGGATAGATTATGGAATAATTGACAATAAATCCTGTAACATTGAAACTGTGTGGAAAACATAGCCAGAATCGTACTGGCAGTTACCGGTTTAGTAAGAAACAATACCCTACTTGCTATTTCGAAAGATTTTCAAATGTGACAGTCTTGGAAATTGTTAAAATATCGAAATTTCTGAAAAAGGCAAGTGAGGTGTCGTTTTCTACTAAATCGCGTACGAGAAACACGACCATAATCTTTGTTTTCACGTCAGAGTAATGAATCGTTGAATAATTGCTGTTCATTTGGATAAATCATTAAACCATTGCCATTTCCGAGGATTTCTCAAGTCATAAGATAATTCTTCGAAATACCTACTTTTCCGTACAATTTCGGTAGAAATAAGGGTACCTGAGTCTTTGGACTTCCGAAAAGCTTGTGGTGTGGTAGTTAGCGCGTTCGACTACCACTCCAGAGGTCGCACGTTCGATCTCCGCCGGGGACGGAGTTTCGCTTCGAAAACAAGCTTCTTGGTTTAGTTGGAATGCTTGCTAAATGCAAATGTGTGTCGCATAGCACGTAAAATACGAACGATGTTGCCGACCCCATGCGATGTTGGTGGTCGTTAAAATCCCTACTCTGTGTTGGAACACACAGGGGTTCGGCAAAATTTGCGGTATAGTGGAGGAAAGCGTTCACTGGCGTCGGTGTTAGGTCTCGTTGCGAAAATAGGCTGACGTTAAATAAACGAATAAAAAAAATTAATTCTTTTGAGGCACTATATCAACTTCAAAGGCGTGTTCAATTTTTGTATGAGGAAAACTCCGATTTTCCCAAAAAAGCTGCTTTAAAAGCATGACTTTATGGACAAGGAGCTGGTGCCTCAAAACTTACGTCATAAGGTACATGATTTTAACCCTGTAGGTCTAATGTGCGTTGATAAGGTTGTTGAAAATTGCTTTGTCTTACATGTCAGACCGGGGGCTTTAGGCTGGTATGAGCTTGTCAATTTTCGAAAAAATTGCCAAAAATTTACGTCATAATAGGCCATCCACAATGATGTTAATGTTAACGTAATGTTATCCGGTAATGGTAATGTTAGCATTCAAAGCAATGAGTTTCAAATGGTAACGTTCACAATCATGTTAGTGGCAATGGTAAGCATGAGCGATTAGAACTCGTTGCTTTGAAATGCTAACATTACCATTACCGATAACATTACGTTAACATCAACATCATTGTGGATGGGCTATGAGGTACATGAATGACACCAACTGGATTTTGTGTAGAAACATCCCCTTAATCGAAAATCTGGTCGCGAGACAAAATTTTTGGCTTTCGGTCCATAAGACAAGTTTGAAATTTTTAAAAAAAGACCAAAATTAATCAATTTTTTCACAGGCGTTTTGTTAACTAACCCACTAATGGTGTTATTCTGTAAAAAATAACATTCCATAAACGCTCTAGTGATGTAAAAATTCGGGTCGGCCATTGACTGTTGCCCAGGTGATCACAACGTAACAGAGCCTTTATGGAATATATTTTTTCAGATTATCGCCCACATACCCAATTCAACCAATCAGAACAACCGAATGAGACCCACGTGACTTGGTTAAGGCTATCGATTAATGCACACTAGGAGGTGATTAATGCACACTAGGTAATAGTACCGGATTGAATTATTTTCCGGCCCACGAATGATATGTAATTGAAACGACTGTATTTATACTTGTTTGGACTGAAATTTTAGTACTGGTGCGTTTAAAGGGTCTTCCACTTACTAAAATACAATTTTAGAACCTATTAGACTTCGTTTCAGCATTGTGTCCAGCAACGAGGCCCCTTCCTTAATCCGCGACTGTGCACTCTTCTTTCATGCGCTGTGAACAGCTGTTAGTGACATTTAGTTTTCAGCTCTACCAGTCTACCGCCCATGTGAAACTACTGTGTTGTGAACTACCACTCATGGCAAGATAATTATCATTCAGCCAAGCAGAATTAGCTTGATTCAGTAGTGAGCTTCACAAATGTATTCACTTATTAGAAAGAAGAAAAAAACAAACATTTTCACCCTTCTCTTGAAATTGATTTTTCTTTTCAACAAGGCATGCTTTGAAATTGACAGTTTAATACAAATGATACATTGGACCTACTATTTTTACTAGTAGTCTATTTGAGCGATAAGCTGCTAAATTCAACTCGTGCTTTGCGTTTTATTCGAGTTAAATGTTTTAAATTCCTCATACAAACTATCAATCACTCGAAAAGTAGACCCGAAATTATCTTGGACAAAATCCCTCCACTTTGTCTCGGGATTTTAGTCAGATAATATCGGGTCTACTTTTCCCTCGTGATTGACAGTTGTTTTCGGGTTAAAACGATTGACCTGAAAAAACACTAAGCACTTGTTATATTACTGTTGAGAATCGCACCATAACTAAGTGTGATATATTTATATTTGGAATCAGGATGAAAGACGGAATCGATTTCCATGTTGAAATACAGGGTAGAATTGGTCCATGTTTTGTAGTTTGTGATGGTGGGGGCTTTTGCGTAACAGCTGTTATGAAATAAGAAATATACAGATGATTCAAAAGTGTCGAACCACCTTGATAGTGTGTTGAATAGAGATGTAGCAGAGAGCTGGAAAATTGTAAAAAAAAATTCTGTCTTCCAATTATTTTGAGCTTATGGAGGGAGAAAGGTTGCTCTTTCGAGCCCTTCTCTTTTCATCAGTTGAAAAGATTTTGGTGAACTGCTTATGACAAAATAATTAGTACAAAATAGCAACCACTGAATGTGCATTGAATTTCTTGTTTTCTGTACAGGGTGAGTCATAAACTACTACAAAATTGATTTTCTCAAAAACCAGAGGCAAAGGAATTCAATGAAAATGAATTGTTTTATTGTGCTCTACATAGGTTATGAGACCAGTGAACCGGTGTGACTGTTTGCAGGCACTTTTAGAAAAAAAGCAATTTCCACGTGTAACAGAAATCCAAAACAGATTCAGTGGTCGATTTATTGTTTCCATCATTTTGCTCTGAACATTTCACTAAAATCTTCTAAAACAACGGAAATAACTTGAAATAACTTCCTATCTTCATGATTAAAAGCCAAACCAACTTCATTTAACAACATTCTCGCACTCTACTACGTCTCTATAAATAAATAAATAAATGAAAAAATCTTTATTGCTCTGTGATTTCCACGTTTCTATACAGAATGATTCAAAAGTGTCCAGCCTTGAAGCTGCGTGATATGGAAATGTAGCAGAGTGCTGGAAAATTGTTAGAAAAATTCCATCTCTTTCAATTTTGAAGTTATGAAGAGACAAAAGTTGGTCTTTCGATCGCTTCTATTTTCGTTGTTTCAGAAGATGTTGGTAAACTTTTTATGGAAAAACAATGAGTACAAAAAATCAACCTCTGAATCTGTAATGAAATTCTGTTTTGTATACAGGGTGAGTCATGAATTCTGGAAATTAACTTTTCTTCAAAGTGCCTGTAAACAGACACAATGGTCTCATAATTTATGTAGACGACAATGAAACACAATTCGTTCCAACAGAGTTTTTTTGCTTCTGTTTATTTTTGTAAAATTTTTAAACTGAATTTTTGTAGTTTATGACTCACCCCGTACCTAAAGAAAACAGAAATTCAATACAGCTTCAGAGGTTGATTTTTTGTACTTATTATTCTTCCATAAACAGTTTCGCTAACATCTTTTTAATCAACGAAAATGGAAGCAATCGAAGGACCAACTTTTGTCTCTTCATAACTTCAAAATTGAAAGAGATAGAATTTTTTTTCAATAATTTTGTAGCACTCGGCTACACCTTCATATTACGCAGCTTCAAGGTGGCTGAATACTTTTGAATCACCTTGTATAACACACCATCAAGGTGGTCCGACACTTTTGAATCCCCTGTATACCGGGTGATCATTTAAAAACTATCCACCTGCAATAGCTCCCGATTCCTAGTGAATATTTTTTTGAGCAAAAACAGGTCGATTTTTATATCGGAGGGGACATCTAAAACATACATTGGCAAGTTTCTATATTCACCCCCCTCGCCCCCACTCACCACAACTTTGAAATTTCAAATGACACCACCTACCTTGCGATACATCAAATTGAAGAAAATTAAAGTTTCTCTCCGAAAAAAATATTTCCAAAATTTTTGACCCCACCCCCTTTTCCCTAAAAAATCTCTGACTGTCCCATTTTATATTCTGGACCCCAATTTTTTTCTCAATTTAGTCGGCGTCATCCTAGATAGCATCGAAGAAGAAAATTTTCGGTGGAAAAAGTGCTACCCAAATTCACCCCTTTGCTCTCCCCCACCTCAACTCCCAAATTTAACAAAACACCACCTACTTTGTGATACATCAAATTGAAGGGAATTGAATTCTCTTTCCGAAAAGAATTTTTTTGAAATTTTCTACCCCTCCCCCAATAAATTGGCCATTTGGAGTATTCTAGGGGGAAATGGGGGGCTTTAAAAATTGTGAAAAAATCTTTTTCGGGAAGAGAATTCAATTTCCTTCAATTTGATGTATTACAAAGTGGGTATTGACATTTTAGATTTTTAAGGTCAGGTGGGGGGAGCGAAGGGGTGAATTTGGGTGGCACTTTTTTTATAGAAAATTTTCTTTTTCGATGCTGTGCAGGATGACGTTGACTATATTGAAGGAAAATGGAGGTCAAGAATATTAACATGGACACTCAGAGAATTTCAGAAAGAACGAGGGTGGGGTTGAAAAAATTTAAAATATTTTTTTTAGAAAAAGAATTTAATTTTCTTCAATTTGATGTATCGCAAGGTAGGTGGTGCCATTTGAAATTTCAAAGTTGGAGCGAGTGGGGCCGAGGGGGCTTAAGATATAAATTCTCCAATGTATGTTTTAGATGTCCCCCTCGATATAAAAATCGACCTGTTTTTGCTCAAAGACATTTTTGCTCTAGGGATTGGGAGATATTGCAGGTGGATAGTTTTCAAATGATCACCCGGTATATCCAAAAGCGTGGTGTCACAGTGCCACTGAAGAACTTGAGAACAGGGTGCGTTCTAAATTCTTCGTAAAAAAAAGTCCGGGACAGTTAGTGAAATGTTCTAAAGGTGTCAAAAAAATATTGGAGAAATTAAGTTTCTTCCGAACCATTTGATACTGCGTTTGTGCAATCAGACATTAGAGTCCCTAAACTTTTTTCTACTGTGAATTTTGAACATACCCTTATAAATTAAGTAATAACTATTGCAAAAGTTTTTAGCTTTCGCACGTGAGTGTTTATTTGACTAGTCTCTTCACTGCGCAAAGTATACCCCCTCGGTATAACCTTTATCGCCATGTCGTAACTTTTATTTGTACTTTTACGCTACACTTGATACACAGCAAACACACAACAAGCTCCTGGTTTTTAAAACAAACTGTGCGCTCAAGAGCATTTCACAAACAGAGTCGCATGACTGAAAGTTCTTTGAATTTTTCCTCGTGTTGAATGGCATACCTTATCGGTGAAGAATTAAGATACGTAAGTACTGCAAACAATGCTATATGTATCTATTTAAACTGGAAAACTGACAAAGGCGACCTGAAGTCGTAAACTGCCAGACCCGCAGACTGAATGTTACCTTGCTCGGTACTTCCCTCGGTACTTCCCACATTTTCACGTTTTATTCACATAGTAACTGTAATGTATTCAAATTTGTCAGGAATCAGTTACTTTGTGTCTCTTATTTCCTATAATTTTGCACTCACTATCTAAAAACAAGTTTGTGTATGAAATTTGGAAGTTATTGAATTTTGTTTGAAGTTTGAAAGTTCTATTAGAGGTTGTTTTGCAGTTATTATGATTATTTGAATAACTTAGTGACGGCAATTTGATAAAAACTCACCCCGGATTTGGACAAGTTGAGCGAAGGATGGCCCCTGGCCACTAAAACCGTGCAGGAAAAAACCAGAGTCAGCAGCAGCAGCGTGGTGACAGCGAAAGGTGCAGCATTTAGCGTAGGGCTCATCCTAACAGGTGGGCAAGAAAAGTGACGGTCGCGGTGGGTGGTGGCGGCAGCAAAAAATGGCAAAAGTTTCAGACGAGGCGTTTCGTTTTCAGTCCAGTTCAGCGCGATTTACAAATATAATGCTTGCTTGATGAGTATACTGTATATGGGAAGATGTGCAAATGCAGCCCAGCAGCGTCGCGACGCGTAGTGAAGCCGCTATCGTACGCTGTCGACGTTTAAATAGCGTCGCGACGTGGAGGAGCGTTCAAACAGCCCTTGCGCTCGCACACTACCCACAGCCGACGATGATGGTCACTCACATCACCCAGTTCGTTCCAAAAGATCGACACCAGACACCGCACAATGTTATGTATTTTTTAGGGTAACTTTTCGAAAACTTCTGACGCATCTACCGCAAGCGTGTTTTAATGTTTAAAAAGAATGGATTTCACGGAACTCCAAACTTCCCGCAACAGGACACGAGCTTTTCCCGGAAAAACGCGCGAAACTCCCACGGAAAATTATCCATTATCATGGCGTAGGTATATACAGTCAACGTGCGAAAAGTGATGGCATACGTAGGTAGGTTCGTCTCTGGCGGACTGTTTTACCGCGAAAAACAACTTGATACACCTGCGTCAAGTAATAAGTAAGCAAGCAAGCTCATTATTAACAAAAGGGGGGCAACAATAACGCGCGGTATGCTTGAGTAAATATGAATGCTGTCGTGATAAGTGAAATCCTCAACAATTGTAGCGTAATGTGCATGCTTGTTCTAGGATTTAGGTTCCCCGTTATCTGAATTTTTTGTGCTTATCTACTTTTGAGCTGGGACTTTTCGAATCTTCGCCAACTTGGCAAAAATGTTGCTTATAATACCCAACTTAGAGACAGTTGAATTTTTCATCTGCAGTTAATTGTACTTACCCGTACCTAGTAGTAGTAAGGACCTAAGTGAAGAGTTAATATGTTTGGTATATTCACATCACACCAATCGATTCTGATGTTCGTAGATTGTTTACTAGAAGAATCTTGCTACTAAGAAAGAGCTTGTCACGGCAAGGGGCCTTTTTCATAAGCATTGGATGTCGCCGAAGAGATCAAGATAAACATCGCCATGCGCGCGGTCAATTCCCGGATGGGCAACCCGTGCTAACCTGATAATGCTAACACTAGGCAGTGGCGGACTAAGGGAATTGGGGGCCCGGGGCGGAATTGTGAGATGGAGCCCCTAAGGAGTGAAAGTTGAGAATATGAAGGGGGGCCGACAGACTTTTTGGCCCGCCCTGCCCCGCCGTAATTGAGCAAAAGCCTAAGAAACAAAAAATGAGTTGTTGATAACTTGACTATAAAACACACAGTAGCGCAGTCAGAATTTGAGGGCGTAAAAGGCAAAGGCAACGGTGAGGGTGTAAGTCAGGAAAAAGTACCGCCGCAGGCGAAATTTTTTGGGCATAATAATAATAATAATAATAATGATGCTGATGATAATCGGTATATTTCGTGCGTTTTGCGATTTCGATTTTCGACGTTTTCACCAAAATTACTTGAAAATCAAACTTCTTTTCAGGAAATTTTTGCTCTTTTTGAAAATTTTCGCCAGAATTTTTTTCTGTATCGGTTTAGATTGGAATGAAGTGCCATGGGCGCTTGGGAGGTAGGGGGGTGGTCTCATTCGCCCACTTTTGCCCTTCCTTGGCTATGCCACTGACCACCAGTACCTACAAGAAGTTTTCGGTTCCAGCTTTGGATGTTGAATTGGATTTGGACTGTTGACACAATGCTAAAACCTACTCGTATATACAAAATTAGGAAAAATATGAATTTCTACTACTAGTCCGGCTGTTAAGGTATAATACCCTTCACTTTTATAACAAGCAATGCCACTTGGCATACCTGTTGCCGAGACCATGTTTGACCGTTTAAGATCAAGAGCCAAAGTCTCAAGCAATGCAGGCGTCGTATACAGGGTGTCATATAGAAAAAAAGTAAAAAATTCGTATATCATCAACGAAACCAGATGGATTCACGTGAATAGGCACATATATTCACAATATATTACCCATCAAGGAAGAGTCAACGGTTTTGGAAAGTCTTGAGCGGTTCCTGAAATATTCAGGAAAAACTGAATTTTTTTCTAAATATTTTATCTCTCGGTAAATCAGTGAATATTTAAGATATCGAAGTGCAACTTGGTAGTTCTATGGCCAGTATGGTCATGAATCGAAAACGATCAGAAGCCAAATGCAAGGCCTGCCATTTCCAGAAATAAGTCAGTGAACTTTTTTTTCTTCGCGACCGCTATCTTGAATATCCGTTCCACTCAACAGTTGGAAAAATGACAACCGAATGTGAGATAGTTGACATCCAATCACCATATTATGAAAAAGATAGCCTTGAAGCAAGGTAAGGACCTCTTCATCGAGAAAACAGTGTTACCCAAGGTTTTTATGGTAATACGCATTTGCAGCGCCTGTGATGGCTAATCAGAGATTTGAAAGAGCAGAGTGAGCTCTTTGTCACAATCCTACATTCATTATGAGCTGAATCATCAAAATTCATGATGATCGGTCGAAAGGTAAATCTTTGGTGGCTTGATGAACCAAATATGTGGCGCTTTTTGGTGAAAAATGCAAAAAAAAATCGAGCAATCATCATCATGTTATCCCTCACTAAGAAAAGGCTATTGCAAAAACTGAAACTAATCAATGCTGAAATGTTTTGGGAGAGTCAACCCCATAATCTTGAGTCATAAAATGTGGAACACATGCGTCCCTTTGTTAGAGAGAAGACATGAGAGACTTGCATGCAGAAAGTTTTTTCCAAGTTCTGAGCCACGTATTATTTTCAGAAAGCTACCAAAATTTTGTCTCTGGATCGATGATGATGAATTTTGGTAATAAATCTCAAAATGGATGTAATATTGTTAGTTATCAACTTTTGGTGGGTTTCTGAATGAAATATGTGAATAAGAATTTTGATTTTTTTTTCTGCATGCACACCTTCATTGTCTTCTCTCTGGTAACCGGATGCATGTGTCCAACATTTATTGCCTCAAGAATATAGGCTCCAATCTCACAAAACATTCCAGCGTTGATTTGTTTTAGTTTTTACAACAGCCTTCTCTTCGTGACATGATAACATGGTAACATGATAATGATAGCCCGATTTTTTTTGCATTTCTCACCAAAAAGCGCCACCTATTTTGTTCAGCAAGCCATCAAGAGTTTACCTTTGGACCGATCATCATGAATTTTGGTAATTCAGCTCAAAATGAATGTAGGATTGTGACAAAGAGCTCACTCTGCTCTTTCAAATCTCTCATTAGCCATCACAGGCGCTGCAAATGCGTATTACTATGAAAACCTTGGGTGACAATGTTTTCTCGATGAAGACACCCTCACCTTGCTTCAAGGCCATCTTTTTCATAATAGGGTGACTGGATGCCAACATTCTCACATTCGACTGTCACTTTTCCAACTGTTGAGTGAAACGGAGATTCAAGATGGCGGTCACGAAGAAAAAAAAGTTGACTGTCTTACTTCTGGAAATAGCAGGTCCTGCATTTGGCTCCTGATCGTTTTTTATTCATGACAATACTCGCCGTAAACTCACCAAATTGCACTACGATACCTTGAAAATTCACTGATTTACCAAGAAATGAAATATTTGAAAGAAAATTCAGTTTTCCGGAATATTTCAGGAACCGCTCAAGATTTTCCAAAACTGTTGACTGTTCCTTGATGGGTAATATATTGTGGATATATGTGCCTACTCACGTGAATCCATCTGGTTCGGTTGATGATATACGAATTTTTCACTTTTTTTCTATACGACACCCTGTATACGGCGCCTGCAACACTTACGACTTTGGCTCCTGATCTCAATCGGTCAAGCATGGCCTTGGCAACAGGTATGCCAAGTGGCATTGCTTGTTATAAAAGTGAAGGGTGCCCCCTAAATTTTGAACTTAACGTCCGGACTATACCTGCAGCGCGCAGACAAGATAATTTTGTTGTTTTGTCTTTCCCCTCTTTTGAAAAGTCATAATAAAATACAAAATTCCAAAAGACTTGAGGCCCCTGGCACTGTGATATCCGGGGCCGGGGCCCCTAAAGCCTAAAGTGAAAATAATTCGCAGAGACTCCGTGATACAGACACACCTCTATTGCCTGTGTGTAGGCCCCGAAACCTGTTGTCATGGGGCCTGCTAAGGTAACTTCAAAATGGAAAAAATAGGAAAACAATGTTTCTCACCTTAGTAATATGCGAAAAAAAGTGATCATCGAGGGAAAAATTTGAAATTTTTTGCAGTATTTTTCACAAACAAAGGGAATTGGGGGCCCCATCAGATGATTGAGGCCCCGAGGCCCGGAGCGGACCGCCCCCGCCGCCCCCCCCTTAGTCCGCCACTGACACTAGGGACGGGCCTACTATCAGGAAAAGGTGAGGAGCCAGTATTTTATCATCGCTCAACAAAAAACCATCCAAAGCTCAAAGCTGGCTTTGGTGTTGAGAAATTAGGTCATTTAGTCAAATGAATCACTCCAATCGATATATAGGATTATGTTTTCAAAGCCAACCCGAATGTTTTTCTTTTTTTTGTTGATCGCAACCATGGTCACTAAACCTCCATACGCTAGCTTCTAAATTTCTAAAAGTGAAAGTGATTGATTCTGAGGTGGAGATAGTTAGGATTGGGAGAATTGAAAATACAGAGTAAACTACAAAAAATCAGGTTTATGATCGGGAAGAAAAGGTTCAAGAATATTTACAGTTCAACATGACGTGACATGACGTGTTAGCAAAAAAACGTGGGTGCGTGACCATGGTCACCCTCGGAAGAAGTAAAACTTCTATATAGGTATAAAATCAGTTAGCAAACAACGTTAGAACAGGTGTTCTTCTCGTACCTATTTGTGTTAGTGTTTCGCAATAGATTTAGAAAATTTTACATTATGCTAATGTGTAGATACTTATGTAAGTATACAGAATGTTACACTTTTTTGACAATATTTCAGGAGATAATAGAGCATTGAAAAATATGTATTTTCGCAAAAAATTGAAAAACTTTTTTTTAAATAATAAAAGGTGAAAAAATAAAAATTGAAAAAATGTGACAAAAGTCAACACAACCAGCTTGTAGGTATGCATCGACTTACTTTGTGTATTGAATTTGGTCAAAATCCAGTGGTTAAATATGGAGTTATAACAAAACAAGGGAATAATAATATGTCTCATGGGCATGAGGTTCAATAGTGCACCTTCTTTTTGAAGGATTAGTGAACGCAAGATGTTTATTAGGGTTCTACCATTATTTGGGCGAAAGTTCCAATATGGCAGCCAACATAGTGGCAGAATCATGAAATGTGGCTTGCAAATCAGAATGATCGTACCAGACAAGGGAAAGTTCCAAGTTTACGAAAACCGTTCCACAAAGAAGAGCGATATGGCGGCCAAGATGGCGGCGGAATGTTGAAATTCAACTAGAAAATAAGACTGATCATACAAAACAACGGTAAGTTCCAAGCTCCATGAAAATCGTTCCACTAATAAGAAATTTAAATATGGCGGCCAAGATGGCGGCCAAGATGGCGGCAGAGCATCATTTGTCCAAAATCTGATGTATTTTGATAAAATTCACATCGCCTGCGAATTTCACTCAAATCGAATCACTTTCAGAGAAATTTAAAATGGCGGATCAAAGATGGCGGACAAGTAACAAAAATCATTGATCAACTTCATATGGTGAACACGTACGCATTCGATTGGCGTTTACACCACATCGATATCTTTTTTCATTGATATAATAATAATTCTCCTAGTTCTATCACTTTGGAACATGTTCAATATGGAGAATACAAGATGGCGGCGGGACAGCAATTGTCGAAAATGAGATGGATCTTGATAAATTTCACATCGCCTGCAAATTTCGCTCAAATCGACCACTTTCAGAGAAATTCAAAATGCGGATCAAAGATGGCAGACAAGTGAAAAAAATCATTGGTCAACTTTATATAGGTCGCGGGAACAGAAATGGCTGCCTAAAGATGAGTATACCGTCCGTTTTTTTTTCTAGGCCCCAGCTTGTAGCGCCTTCATTATGGGTTTTACACCCAACATATTATACATATTTGAAATCAGGAGAACAAAATCTTTCGATTGATGGTATGTCAAATTATTTTTGACAGATGTCATTTTTTGACAATTGACAGAATAGTACTTGTGACACACCATTTCAAAGCCCATAAAATTCTTAGGAGAACTGTGTTCTCATTTCTAGAATAGGATGTCTTTTACAACTTCTGGAGGTCTTTGAACAGGAAAAATTGTTAAAATTCAGACATACCTACTCAATGATTAATAGGTATTTTTAATATCAACTGATGATAATATTTTGATTTCAAATCGTCCAAATTAGCGGGAAATTCTATAAAACACTCTATCTTCCAGATAGGCTTTTAAAAAAATCGAGGGGGTCATACCTGGCCACCTCGGATACTATCGCGTTGGGCTGGCAGTTCCAATTCACCGGTCGTCGAATCTTTCATTCAAGGAACAAGGAGATGGCCATTTCGAGTAACTTCTTTAGGACATTTTTCGTTTCATTGTGATTATTTATTGATTATTATCATTAGTTAATGTTAAAAATACCTGTTTTATCTACTTACGTACTTATTGAGTATTTCTGAATTTCATCAATTTTTCCTATTTGAAGACCTCTGGAAGCTGTGAAAGACATCCTATTCCAAAAATGAAAACACAGTTTTCCTCAGAATTTTATGGGCTTTAAAATTATATATCACAAGTACTATTCTGTCAATTGTCAAAAAATGACATCTGTCAAAAATAATTTGACATACCATCGATCGAAAGATTTTGCTCTTCTGATTTCAAAAATATATAATATGTTGGGTGTGAAACCCATAATAAAGGCGCTACGCGCTGGGGCCTAGAAAAAAAAACGGACGGTATATGGTATGATGTTATCTGCACTAGTAAATGGTAATATAATTTTCTTTGGGTGTAATAAATGCAAGGATGAATTATCGAAGAATTGTCGCTGTATTGAAAAAATTAATGCGCTGAACTCAAGATTTGGCTGAGTAATGAGTAAAAACGGGCAAATCTCTACTGCGCTACCTTGGCACCCCTCAATGCGCAAACGCGGGCAAGAAGCTGACAAGAGGCGCTTCGTTCTCGGCTTCGTTGTGCCGGCGTGCCTGCAACGTTGTCATAGCGGGTGCCAGGGTGACGGTTATGTTCCCGCGACCTATGGTGGACACGTACGCATTTGATTGGCGTTTGCACCCCATCGATATCTTTTCTCATTGCGGCATGATTCTCCCATCTAGTTCTATAACTTTGAAACATGTTCAAAATGGATGGAGAATACAAGATGGCGGCGGGGCATCAATTGTCGAAAATTGGATGGATCTTGATGTGGTTCACATTGCCTGCAAATTTCATTCTAATCGGATCATTTTTAGAGCAATTCAAAATGGCGGATCAGATGGCTGCAAAGTAACAAAAAACCAAAAGTCAACTTAACGTCCTGGACATTATTCGCCATTGATCAGCATTTACATCACATCGATATCTTTTTCCTGAGGGAGTTGACATCCCGGGTACAGACAGACGGACGGACGGGTGGACGGACAGGGAAAGTGGAGCCAAAAGCGCCGTTTTCCCATTTTCTAAGAAAGTGCGCTGAAAACCATTTTCAAAACTCAACTTTGGAAGCCTCTATCTTCGTTATGAAGCGTTTCCGATATTATTTTTTTCAAGATATAAATAGTTCACTTATTTTTTGATGCTCTACTACCTCCTGAAATATTGACCAAAAAAAGTGTAACAGCCTGTATACAGGGTGGTCCTCGTTTTATGTCATTAAATTTGAGGATCAATAGAAAATGAAAAATGGAGGGGACTTTCTCCAGAAACATATTTGAGAAATGCCTAATAACAGAGATACAGCCCTTCAAAGTTGGAAATAAATAATCGTTTTTTCCGCATAACTTTTGAACCGTTCAACCGATTTGATTATAAATAGAACCAAAGGTTCACTGAAATTATCCTCTGTCGAACAATCATAACATGTTCCATAAAAAAGTTTCAGGGGCTTAGACATTAGGGGGTGACCCTACTTTCCCCCTTATTTTCACCCCCCTAGTTATTCTTGAAAACTGTTCATAATTTTGAATTTCACGTTCAATTTTGAAGAAAAAATCACTGTTGCAAAATTTTAATTAGAGGCTTCGCTTAGGAGATATTTGAGTTTGAAACTTTGGAAAACATCCCGAAATCGCCACTTTCCAGAACCCAAATTGTTTTCTTCCTGAAAATTTCCCGTGTTTTGGAAAAAATGGTGGTTTATCAACTTAGAAATTCTAGAAAACCTATTTCAGCTGAGAAATCATGAGTTTCTTTGGATTTTAATTTTTAGACCTTTGAAAGTGGCGATTTCGGGATGTTTTCCAAAGTTTCAAATCCAAATATCTCCTAAACGAAGTCTCTAATCAAAATTTTGCAACAGTGATTTTTTCTTCAAAATTAAACGTAGAATTCAAAATCATTAACAGTTCCTAAAAATAACAAGGGAGGTAAAAAATAAGGCGAGAAAAGTAGGGTCACCCCCTAATGTCTAAGCCCCTGAAACTTTTTTATGGAACATGTTATGATTGTCCGACAGAAGATAATTTTAGTGAACCTTTGGTTCTATTTATAATCAAATCGGTTGAACGGTTCAAAAGTTATGCGAAAAAAACGATTATTTATTTCCAACTTTGAAGGGCTGTATCTCTGTTATTAGGCATTTCTCAAATATGTTTTCTGGAGAAAGTCCCCTTTATTTTTCATTCTCTATCGATCCTTAAATTTAATGACATAAGAGTCGGACCACCCTGTATACAGTATACTAATACTTTCAGGTATCCCAGAATAAAGTAGCCAAATGTCTTTAAAATCAGATAGCCTCTACCTATTTGGCAAAGCAACTCGCTCCGCTTGCTAACTTGGTTAGTTTGTCAAGTCTGCATGAAATCCACCGTTTGTATCTTTTTTGCTTAAACATGTTTTTTTTTGTTGTTTTTTTTAGAGCTTTCACATTGATTTAGTAGAATTATTCACCTACAATCAGTTCTCGATTCGTCTCATACGATTTTTTTCATCGAATCAAACTATCCATTGCGATTCAGTTAGACTAACAGTAATCGATTCACTGACAACATTTGCATATCCCTAGTTTAGGGACACAGAAAAGTTGAGAATGATAATAAATAGGTTTTTTATTTTGATTGAGGCTAACATGCCGGCACATGTCGGCACCGCCGGCAGCAAATACCTGTAAAAATAAAAGTTTGTATATTTGATGGTAGAGGTCGCCCCCATTAGTTGAACAGCAAAACAGCGGCTCGGCACCGATTGAAGAAATAAATTAATCATTTTCTGATCGCAATAAATGACATTTTCGTAAGTTAAAATTCATCGATCAGATCAAATTTTTATTTATGATGAAATCTGAAGTACTCAAAACACGATGCAAGCGGTAAAAGAATACTAACATAACAGTTAAAAGCGAGCCTCACAACACATTCATTTCTTTCATTCCCTGGGGGCCACTGGTCGCCCAGTAAAACGTTACACCGAGCGTTACACCAAAGCGTTACACATCATCCTCGCATCAACCGAATTCACTCTCATCCACAGAGTCCCTCATCTGTGGTTGTTGTGATCTAAGCGAGCGATAAGAAGTTTTACTTCAAAAAAAATAGGCGTTGCGCAGAGGACGCCGATAGAAAGGGTGAGCAATACCGCGAGAGTTAGCTTACAAACTATAACGTAAGTACCTACCTTTTCGATGACGCTGCGAGAACTCAAAGGGCCCAACAAAGCTCCAGCGACGACACTGAAACAGAGTACCCACACGAAAAACAACATACTGCCGTCCTACCCCAAGGGAAATTGGTGTAGTAAACCGGATAGCTACACCCTGATAACGTCTCTTACTTCACGCAGAGACAATAATAATACATATAACCACAACACGCTAAATGTCAAATAGGTAACTTATTCTAAAACAGTAAAATAAAAGATAAGAGGCATCACTTGGTTTGCCCATCAACGAGTCTTGAACGCATGAGCTTCGGGACAACCGCAACGATTAGCAGGATCTTGATAATCTGGACCAACTGACAACGTTGATAAAGACGCCGATTGAACGGTGAGGTAGTGAACTGATTTGGTACCTTTGAACATTCCAGAAGCTCACCATACGCTCTGGCATCTGGACAGACGAGAGAAATAGGACCGAGATGGTCACTTCAACGAAGTGACCATCTCTGAAGTTACTGACAGTTTCTGGCAACCAAAGGCGGCGCGGCGTTCTAGGAGTGGCATTCAGCGCCGTTTTCCTTGATGTTGGTTCTTGAGGCACATCACATGACTGTTGGTACTGCTTGCCATCAACAGGAACAGCAGAGGAACACTGAATCCCTACTCGACCGATGGTTATTGGATCTTTCTTTTTAGAATCAGCTGGAGCCTCCGAAAATAACAACCAACTCTCTTTTGTTTTTTGGTTCCCCTGGTTTCATTATTCTGTATCGTCAAGTCGATTTTTGAAACCGTAACAGATTCTATTCCGTAGTCTGGGATTCATGCGGTAAGTTCCTCAGACTTCAATTCAGGGATAAGCGACAAACCCGCATATCTGACGGAGCAGCTGTTCGGGAGCTTACCGAATTCTTCGCAGTGGCCAGTGGTGGCTCGTCAGGTGACGCAGGTTAAGCGTTGCTCTACCTAAAACTCCATCTGTTGTTTTTTTTTTTCAATTTGAAATCAAAATTAGGTATATCTCGATATCTCAAATTTGTTTTCGATATTTCACGAAAAAAAAATACATTCACTCCTTCGTTCAGTGTCCTCTGCTACGGGGCATCAGATATACCTTTGCCACTGAAGTCCTACGTGCAGTTTGCCGTCTCGGTCCATGCCGCGCTGGCTGACGCATTTTTCGAGCGCCACGATTCTTCCTCACGTAAACAAGTCGGTTACCATGAGAACGCAAATTGCCGGGAAATTGAAAAGAAAATTCTTGAAAAATGTTCAAGAGCCAGTTAAGTACCTCTTCTTTGAAAAAAAAATTGGTGAAAATCTGTTCACGGGCTAAAAAGTTAGAAATTTTGCAGTTTTTCCAGACCTGTTTCGAAAATTTTCTCTCCAAAAATTTATTCAACCTTTTCTTCAACTTTCCTCGAACTTTCATTCGCAGTATGTTTGCACCTAAAATGAATCATTCGTGGGGCTCATCGCATGTCAAAGTTTGCATTGAAGTTTTTTCAAATGCACGGAATGTGCTAATTTCATTTTAAAAAAATCACCGTTGAAAAACCGGATCCGTGCCGATTTTGAAAATGGGTCTACACGACGTCCAATCCAATCTCCTTTCGATATCAGTTGGAATTTTTCGAAATAGATCGATCCGCAAGCAGGAATGAATTTTTGAGTTGAGTCCTGCATCAAGAGCGAGTCGTCCTGGTCAAAATACGGGCGAGAGGCCCTCTCGGGTGGCAACGGCTAGGAGAAATTTTGTAATTTCATAACGCTCGACTGGAAAATGGAGGAAAATTGCAACTGCCGACTTTATTTGGCTCTTTTGTGCCAAACAAGTGCAAATTTTCTAAACCGTCAAGAAGCTCTTGTTTGAAAAACAATTTCTTTCTCTTAAATTTTAACCACTAAGATACCTAGGCGGGCCTTGAAGTACGGAATGGTGTTTGGATTCTCCGCTTATCTCCTTTATTTACAGGGTGAACACAAAAAAACAACTTTTTGGCTTTGCAGTGATGACTTCTTTCCTTGTCAACCGATTTTGAAAATTTGCAACTCATATTGAAGCTAAAACTTTAGATAAAAAGACCTGAGGATCAAAAATGACTCGAGACAAACTGTTAGAACCGAAAGTTCCATAAAAGATGGCTCAAATCTGAAACGCCGTCGACAGCCCGTTGGGGAGAGAGATTTGGTAAAGAAAACCGTTTCTTTCGGAGAAATCATATATTCTGAATATGTTAGGTCTTTCTTGCTTGCCCTAGCCAAGATATGTAGGTGATGAAATCCAATTACAAATTTATGCTTCAAAAGGAAGAATAACCCCTTGATCACCTGAAAATGGTCGTAACCAACACTACAAAAATCAAAACAATGAGTTATAGACAAACCAGTTTAGGTATTTCATTCTTTTGATTTTCGTAGTGATGGTTACG
This sequence comes from Anaspis maculata, assembly GCA_949128115.1. Taxonomy (NCBI): domain Eukaryota; kingdom Metazoa; phylum Arthropoda; class Insecta; order Coleoptera; family Scraptiidae; genus Anaspis; species Anaspis maculata. The sequence continues at coordinate 14,794,782 of OX421962.1, forward strand.
ATCAAATTAGGTTACGATATTAGGTGAACAAGAGGCTGTTTTTCCTTCTTGAACATGCAGTTGTAATTGGATTCCTTCACCTACAATTCTTGACTAGGACAAGCAAGAAAAACGTCAACGTATTCGGAATAAATGATTTCTCCGAAAGAGGCATGACTTTTAGCAAACCCTTCTCCCAAACGGACTGTCGACGGCGTTTCAGATTTGAGTCACCTTTTATGAATCTCTCAATTCTGACTGTTTGTCTCGAGTCAATTCTGATCTCAAGGTCTTTTTGCCTAAAGTTTCAGCTTTAATATGACCCGCAAACTTTCAAAATCGGTTGCGACGAAAGAAGTTGTCGGTGCACAACCAAAAAGATGATTTTTTGCATTCACCCTGTAAATACGAGTGATAAGCGGAAAATTCAACTATTAAACTATTTTTCCTACGATGTTGAATGGACACGAAACACGATAGTTTTTGTCCGGTCTCTGTAACTTTTTTGATTTTCTTTAACGTCGGGAGCGGCGTATGGGGACGGCGACTTGAACTATTTTTTATCATGTCGAATGAACCGGGAACGCAACGGCTTCTTAAATGTGGCTGTAGCTACTTTATTTCTGTTTTTTCGTCGTGGGCGGCGCGTGGGGACGGCGTCGGTTGGAACTATTTCTCCTGTAATGGCAAATGAACAGGACACATGATTATTTTTGTCACGCGTCTGTAATTTCTGAGGTTCTGTTTTTTCGTCTGGGGCGGCGTATGGGGGGCGGCGGCGGCTGAAACTATTTTTCCCGCGATGTCAAATGGACAGGAAACGCGATAGTGTTTGTCCGATGTCTGTACGGTTCTGTTTTTTTTCGTGTGAGGCAGCGGGTAGCGTACGGAGGCGGGGGCTCAAACTATTGTGATGTTGAGTGGGCCGGGAGCACAATGTTTTTTCCTTGGCTGTAACTTCTTTTATTCTGTTATTTTTGTCGGGAGCGGCGTGTGGGGACGGCAAACCTTGACTTTTGAAAAAAAAATTCTTCGATATTTCTTAAATCTTCAGAAAAATTTCACAGGTTCTTTTTTAAATAACCTATCAAGTGTGATATATTTTCATAATCAGGATAAAAATGGAATCGATTCACATATCAAAATACAGGTATCCAATTTGAGAGAAATGTTCGATGTTTCACCCTGTCAGCCATAACCACAAAAAATTTCAGTAGACAGATTCGAAACACATGGAAACAATCACGTTTTTCGGTCAATTTTGAGCTATCAGCTGACAAGCTAGCTAAACGCTGAAAGGTCACAATGGTTATACTATCCAAAGGAGTAATACAAAGTTTTAGTTACGGATTTGCTGAGGTGGGCTCTCAACAGATTTGTTACAGAATAGGCATGGGACGTGTTTCTGTTAGAGAAATCGTTAAGGAACATATCGTTAGCTAACATGAAAATAAAAAATAGGCCGGTAAGTCAGCGAACACTTCAAACAGAATACAAATTCATTGTACGCGCATACGCGCATACTCTGGAAAGCGCTAGAACGCTTCGCACTTGTACACTGCAACCTAATGAAAGACTCTAAGAAGATCGCGTGTTTACCGGAATACACGGGAATCGCCGCTCGTAACAGAGCAGTTTTTAGTTAAGGAATCATTTTGATTCTCTTATTGCTAAAAATGATTCAAATTTTATATCTGGTATAATGTTGAACAGGTGCATATTTGAAAATTGCTTGTTAGCTTCACAACCGAGGTACAAATCATTACAGATATACGCATACATCCAAGAATGAAACGTGCAAGAAACAACCGGGAAACTTTTGACGTGGATACGTCTATGTTTTAGTTTTGTAATAGGGGTCATTTCGTGAACAGGAGCTCATGCACGAAATACAAAACGGTCAGTATGATGTGTAACTCAATATACAATAGCTATTTTGAAATTTTGGGGCAATTCAATTTTACCCATCAAAATCTTCATTTCGGAGAATCTCAAAATTCCAAAACAGTCATTGCATATTGAGTTACACATCATACTGACTATTTTGATGAGTTCTATTAAATGCAGTTTGCAGTTTGAAAAAATTCTCATCGATTCTCATTTCATACATAAAATCATAAAAACGTGTTTTTCCAGGTTTTTGTTCTCTATCATAAAATGAAAACCGCTGGAAATTTTTAGAAACTTTTTGCGCTTTGTCCTTCCAACCTTTTTCAGACCTTTTCAATGACGTATCACTCAATATTGTGTAGTGGAGAAAAAATTTGTCTCAAATTTTGAGGTGCCCTCGTACTCAGAGTTTTGGTGGAGTAGTTTTGTTGACATATCGAACTTAAACAGAAAAAGCAGCTGAGCACGACAGTTTTTGCTGCAACTCGCTATCGTTAACCAATCTCTAGAAGAACGGAGGGGTGGACATCTTTTTTGAATGACCCTCTGCTCTGGTATAATTTGATCCAATTAGTTATTGTTTTTTAGTATCGGGCAAGAAATGGGGACGAACATAGTAACCCTCATCCTATTTCAGTTAGGTAACTACCTACACACCTACTGGTGCTCCTTGGAACTTCCGAAACTCCAAAAAAAGTTTGCCACAAATAACCAAATTTAGGGCGCCCATTCTGTTGGATGCCATCTGGGGACAAAACACGACAAGCTCACAACTCGATTGCTCTGAAAACGAACATCATCCCTCGTTCATCTCTCTCAATGAAATTGACGCTTTTCCCGAGGCTTTTCCTTCCTCTTGGCTTCCGTCGATGACATCAAAATACACCGTAGGTATCTCATCGTCGAACTAAACTCGTATAAAAATCACTTGAGTGAGAACTCTCGCGCGCGTCAGATTCACCACTCTTGGAATTTCCACTTTCACGTTTGAAAAATACCCCGTAAAGTATACCGGGCTTTAATCAAAACTGGATTAGCGTTCCACAGACCGGACAACGGGCGTGAATTAATCACGGGATTTTCTTCTGTCATCCAGAAGTACACCCACCTATAATACCTATACGCTAGGAATATGTGTGCAGGCAGCTTATTAAATTTTTTTACGAAGAAACAAGAGCATTCTCACGAATTCCTCCATGATGCCTCATGTAGAAATCCAATCAGAAATATTTCACGCTTGAGGTAAAGTGCGTCGGTAATTGGGAGCACTTTGCGAAGAATTTAATAAAGTTAATTATCGAGAAAAAATAAATATGGGGCTTGAGCAGAGCTTAGGGTGTCTACCTATAGAAAAAACAGGCGCGGTCTTGTTATTGAATCGCTCAAGATGCTTATGCTTATACAAAATTCTTAATGAAAGAAGTTGGTCGTATTGATTGCGATACAAGAGAGGAAACGGGAACGTTTGGAGGAAATTGAAATTTTATCCTCTCAGTTTCATTTATAAAATCATGAATCGCTCAAGGGTTCTTGCGTCATAACATTCGTAACACCTGTTCGGTTTAGATAGGTACTGGGTACTCTGTACCAATTCTTGGGGGAGATTGTATAGTAGGCATTTAAGATGCATGATTTCTCGAGTGGCAGCGACTCTTCAACTTAATTTGAAAATATCAGTGGCCCCCTCTTTGATTTTTCCCTCTTGTTCTTATGAGTCTAATGGGGCTTTGGGGTAGGCCAGTATACTGGATAATGATTAGGTTGATATTCTGTTGCAATGTTTAGCATTTTGCCGCATCCCCGCGTATTGAGGCAAGTGCAGTTGACACGTCATAAATGCAAGTCTCCAACCGTATATAGTTTGCGCCTGTACTGCAACTACTGTCATCACAAGATGTTGGAATTGCCTTGCTGGTGATTGTTGCTGGGTATTATGGAAATAACCAAATATGGAACATAAGTAGGCACCTTATAGTGAAAAGACAACATTTCGATTTTATTTCAATAAAAGCTACTACAAGGACAAGGATGATTGATCAATAATGGAGATGTATAGGCAGGGTCGGACTGGACGTGAAAAAGACCCAGGACACTTTCAAATTCCAAAATTGATAAGGCGAGTTTGGTGGTATTCATTATACTCCAAATTAATTCAACTTATTTAAAAGAAATCGAGTTTCCCGCTTTTGGAACCGCTTGACCAATGACCAATCCAATCAGTATAAGGGCGCCATCTTGTTGTGCCTTTTTCTTGTTGTTCAAAGATAGAGTGTTGGGACTGAGGTTGGGACAGACCTGACCACGGGTTTAAACCACATACTTAAATAGCTATACCGCGCAAGAGAGACGTCCGACACCTGTAATTATGGGCGCCGCCATCTTGATGGTTATTTAGGGACTTTGGGTGGTGTGGACTGGCACCACTTCGCTAGTTGGCCACTTGACTAAGTACGACATTATTTTATTTCTCCTTCAAAGTACGTGGAATCAACACTAATAACATCAAGTGGGAATCAACAGGTGAAGAAAAGGTGTGCGATCATTCCAGCATCCAAAAGTTCGGTTAACTACGTGATGTTTATTTACACTGTCAAAAAGCTGTCACTTGACGTTTCGTTTACTCAGAGTACAGTGACTCCCAACCATCCAACTCGATGTGAGTATTTCGTAATTTCAAGAAAACTAAATACACTTACGTGATGGTACTTGAGAAAACTGGATCACTATTGTAAAATTGCAGAAGGTTTGATCAGTTTCACGGGCCTTAGGATATTTTGTGGTAGCTATATAGCTCGGTATTTTGAGATACACTGGAAATTAACCATCAAGATGGCGTCATTCTCTAAAGGTGCCCATTCACTAAGGAACCCGGTTGGCCAACCCGGTTGGTCCGTGTTGGCTGTCAGGTTGACGCGTTTTATTGCTTTGCCCACACACTGGCGAACCGTGTTGGCGAACTGGGTTGGCGAGCGCAGTTCTTTGGATAGTTGATGAAGACGAAGTCATGAACGGATCAAAAAGAAAATTACTGGCGCTATGTGTCATACAGCAAACCATTGAACAAAACAAAAGTGGGTGAAAAAAGTCTACACGCAAAATTGTATTTCTTCAAAAAACGCAACATCGGTCTAACGACTCAAAAATTAGTCGAAAAAAGGTAATTTATTTTCAACTTTGAAGAGCTATATCCTTAAGTAGTTACGTACTTACGTTCGTTACTTTTACAAATATGGTTCCCAGAGTGAATCTTCACCTTCTTAGATCCTCTATCGACCCTTGAATGTAGGCGGTTAAATCTTAAACGTCCTGTATACACCTATAGGTAGGTACCAGAAATAAGTTCAAAAACGGTTTATGACCGTTAGGTACCTACTTCGGCGTCTGCCTACTTACCTACCTGCCTGCCTGTGTCCACTTACCTACTCACGTATCTACCTACCCACCCCCACCCAACCACCCACCTCCACCTACGCACCTACCTACCCACCCCCACCCAACTATCACCTCCACCTACGCACCTACCTAATTACCTACCTACTTACCTATTACCTACATCGACGTAAAAATGCATTTGAATACAGATTACAAATCAGGCGTAGAATCGCGAATTCTTGAGGGTTTTCTCTTTTCTCATACATAGCTTTTCATCCTGAATCCACAAGACGCGAGAAACTATCAGTGCTGCAAAAAGGAAATGGTTCCTAACTCTACACATTATTTCTTGATGAATTATTGAGCCTTGCGTTTGCCCCCGCCCCTCTCCCCGCATCTTGCCGCCTTGATGTGTAACGCGACTGTAATGTAGCAAAAACAAAGGAAATCAAGTAGGTACCTACCTACTGTAAATTTCTGATTTCTTGGATTGAATCAAGGTATCCTGTATCACATGTACCTATCTATCATACACTGACATGAATAAAATGTCATTCCCTCGCAGATATTCTTTTTCATAACCGTATCAAAAAGACAAAGTATCTAATCTACTTCGATGATAATTGATCACTTATGTCTAATTAATATCAATATTCCATCAAATAATTCAAATACCGTGATTAGCCGTAGTAACTATCCCTGATGTTGGTTGTTATGTTGGCCAACTTACCCATTCACTGACGAACCCAACAACGAACCCAACCGCGTTTTCAAGCTCGCTGGAAAACCGGCCAACTTGGTTGGGTTGGTGTTGGCGCCAACCACACACTAGCCAACATCCGGCGAACCCAACCGGGTTGGCCAACCGGGTTCCCTAGTGAATGGGCACCTTAACTCCTTCTGTTACGCGGCGCAGCAGAATGCGCAATAGGTTCATGAGCGGTATAGCTATTTAAGTATGTGGTTTAAACACAACTAGTCGGCAGTTGAAGTGGGACACCGACACCACAACAATTCACCAACTTTGGGCAACTGGAACTTTTGAGTTAGATGACCGATTTCAAAAACTCTTCCACTGTTAAATTACCTTATTCTGTGGCAAATCACTCGTCATACTATTTCTTTATCTCACCACTTATTGGGCTGTATACAGGGTGATTTATCAACACGTATTTTTTACCCCAACTTTGGTCCGTATTTTTTACTTTTGTGGTCACCCAGTGATTATGGTTCATATCTCGTCTTATGGAGACATGTTTCAGCTACAGACTTCATTTTGAAATTAAGCTCTGTCTCTTACAATCTTGAGATATGACCTTATATGTTGGATAGTGCCACTAATTCAATTTTCATAAAAACACTGTATAAATAATCGAGCCACAAAAGATTTATTTTCGTTGTGTAGAATCGTGAAACAGTAATTCAACGTCATGAGAATCAATAACGGGTGGGACCTCCTTCGCTAACTGCCAGGCACCTCTGTGGCATGCTTCTGATGCAGTTATCAATCAACTGCTGTGGAAGAGCCACCCATTATTCCTGTATGAATTCAGTTAATTCTTCCACGGTCCTTGCTGCAGGTTCTCTGTCTGACAACCGGCGTTGCAGAAAATCCCATACGTGCTCAATGGGGTTGATATCAGGTGAAATGGCCGGCCATACCATGCGCCTGATATTGTTTCCCTCAAAGAACTCGTTCACGACTGCGGCTCGGTGCGGCCGAGCATTATCGTTCATGAACAGAAATTGTTCACCGATTTTGTTCGCTAGAGGTAATATTACAGGCTCCAATACCACATTCAGGTAACGTATGGCGTTTAAATTTTCATGAAAACCACCAATTCGGTTCGTTGCCCCAGCGCGATGCCTCCCTAAATCATATGGACAATCATAATGGACCGTCCACCAAAGGGAACTACTCCAATGACCGTGCAGTTTTCGTTGCTTCTTTCATTTATACGTCTCCACACAAGAGTGCGTCGGCTATCTGGCCACAAGCAAAATCTGGACTCATCGGTGAACCAGCAATTGGCCCAATCGTTCATGTTCCAGTCGGCATGTTCCCTAGCAAACTGCAGCCGGCATTTCTTATGCTGACGTGTTCATTTTGGACGTCTCAACGTGAAGCGTGAAGGCCCACGTCATGAAGTCTTCTTCTTACCGTATAGACGTCGAAACGTTGGCGTTGGCATCGAACACGGTAACTTCCTGCCGTATCTTCGTGGCGTTTATCATTCGGTTCCTGTACACCGTTCTTCTCAGTTGTCTATCTGCAGCAGGAGTGGTAATCCTTCCTCGACCTCCACCATGAGTATATTTTGGCATGTGATTTACTCGGAACCTTTGGACAGCACGATGCACACTGCTTCGTAACATCTGGTACATTCTTGCAGCATCCCTGATAGAGGTGTCTGCTTCTATTGTACCAAAAACTCGTTCTGGTACAGCTTGTGGTATACGCGGCATTACTGTTGAAAACAATTAATAACTTAAATGTCATCATGACACTTTATTATCCATGGCATACTCTATTGATACAGGTACAGACACATAATTGGAAAAAACCACCCCTTCGCATGTCTGAGGTCATATCTCAAGATTGAGAGAAGACAGAGCCAAATTTCAAAATGGAGTCTGTAGCTGAAACATGTCTTCATAAGACGAAATATGAACCATTATCCCAGGGTGACCACAAAAGTGAAAAATACAGACCAAAGTTGGGGTGAAAAACCCGTGTTGATAAATCACCCTGTGTACAGCCCAATAAGTGGTTAGATGAAGAAATGGTATGACAAGTGAATTGTCGAAGAATAAGGTAATTCAACAGTTTAAGAGTTTTTGAAATCAGTCATCCAAGTCAAATCAAATCAAATCAAATCAAAATTTTATTGCTTTTAAGGATGTTATCCTATAGCAAAGATCTGGTTACATTGTCGCTATGTATTACAATTAATTGAAACTTAAAATTTAAAATTCTTCTACTTATAATAAAATATAGCATGTAAATTAACAGAGAATATTCCGCTGAACAAAAAAAAAAATAGATAGATAAATAAACAACTAAAGCCAACTAGGAAAAGAAAATTATTCATTCCTGCAGAATGCCCGAATTCTCAGAGCACCTGCCACATATTTACAAATTTGATTTGCTGCTTCCATGCTGGGATTATCTAGAGTCTTCATCAATTCATCTAGAGAACTTATTGACTGCAGGATGAATCTTACACCATTGTACATCGGACAAACAAAAAAGAAATGTTCAAGTGATTCCTGGGAGCGCAAATTACAGATGGTACAAAGTTCATCAACATATATTTTGTAACAGTAGCCAGAAAGTGTCAGTTTGAGATATCCCCGACCGAACATACGTAACTGAGCTAAAATTCTTATTACATGTATAGGCGCCTTCAAATGTAAATAATCTTGAGCAGAGGGCCCATCCCTCAGAAACAAACTACTATAGGCTGGGGAAAAGTGAGAGGCTGGCACAGATTCGATGTCAGTCAGGCGAAGTCCTTCCCTGAAGGAAGACAGCAATATGATGAAGAAATGGTATGACAAGTGAATTGTCGAAGAATAAGGTAATTCAACAGTTTAAGAGTTTTTGAAATCAGTCATCCAAGTCAAAAGTTGAAGGTTCCCAAAAATGGTGTTTTTTTTTGGTGTCCCACTTAAATTGACGACTAGTTAAACATCAATCTCCTGACCTCTATGTATACAAGTCAAAATAGTTGATTAATAGCTCAATTCTATTCCTAGTTCTACCTCCACACTACAAGGTTGAATATCTAAATTATCTAAGCTGTATACCCGGAGAGATAAGTTTCCCCTAATTATTTCAGATATCCCAACACCCCAACCCTCTGACGAACACCTGTTTCTACACATCGACCAGCATATAATTCTTACTGGTTTTCGTGGTTCAAACAAGGGTTCAAAGTTCTTTCTGCGGTTCAATCAGATCCAACATTTATGTTAGTGTGGGAGGTTATGTTAGAGTTAGGCCCAGCTTCTAGGCACTGAAAAAGGGAAAAGTGACTTCGGCAACGAGCGAGATTTCCCTGCAATCCAGGATTTGTGGGCTGGTGCGTGCAGTGGCCCTTGTTTTTGTGGAGCCTATTTTCAAAATCTGGACGCCATTTTTGGGTTATGGCTCTATTTTGCCCATCTGAATTCTGGACTCCATTTTGGGGAGTCGGTGGAGCACAGTTCCACCTGGCACGTGGGCCTCATTATTGGACCCATTGTACTCCTCTCCCAGACCAGCCGGACTCACCGAGCCGCAATGTGGTGCCTGGATGTTTGATGGTCGGTCCATCCAAGCACTGGGGCTGACAAGCGCACGGTTGACCTTGACTCCGTCTTTTACCCCCGAACCGCAGGTGCGGATGTCTTGCGCCGGTGTTCCTGACTTTGTCTGCCTCCCGACCACGCTTCCGGTTATCCTCTGCACATTGCCGTACCTCCGGCTGGAGGCATGTATACTGGGGGGGTTTGATGCCTAAGACCACCCGAGGAGGAGTTCCAGACCGAATTCGAATCAGATGAAAGACACCTGTCACCCATCCAACTCTTGGCAGCGGCCAACGTTGCTGCAGTCAAGTAATCGCCCGACTGGAGCGGCCTACTACACGCTACGCCCTCCTCTACTTTGCCCATTTGAAAAGGTGGGATGTGACTTGCCTTTGTGGGGGTTTTAAACCTGTTTTCGCCGTAATCGCCCCCAACACTTTGAAAGATTACCGCAGTTGCAAGTGCTCACAACCGAGCAAAGTTTCTGGAAGGAATTTCGTCCTTCCAGAAACTTTCAAAACAATGTTGTGCGCGAAAACAATAACTCAAAGTCAAGATTGTAATGGTACGCCCCCTCCTACCTCTATGACATTTTCACGTGTTCGGCCTCTGATCATCGGAATCCTACGTTGTCCGTTTTTGTTCGCGTCTTAACCCTTTGATCCGCTTTTGTTCATGAGGAGAACGACCCGAGGGGGAAGAAGGTGGAGTTCAAGGTGGACTTCAATGAAACACGCTCATTGCACAGAAAATTACATTTACTCAAAACAAATAAAGTGCAAAATTCGTCTTCTATGGTTCTTTTCTCAAAACACCTGATATGTGACTGACAGAATAGACAAAATGTACAAAATGGACAAAATGGGCAAAAACAATAAAACAATTGGAAACAACACAACAAAATATGTCAAACTGTCAATTCAATAAAAATGGAGAGTGACGGATTCGGAAAAAGAGCACTCATGTGGAAGAACCCAGTCGAAGAAACCACTGAGTTAGGCTCAAAGAAAAAGGTTCTCAAACATGTGACAAAATATAAAACTCACTGAGACTTTGCTCTCCCTACCACAACGCAGCAAATAACGCAAAGTAACGCAAAGCAACGCAAAGTAACGCAAATCAACGCAAAGCAACGCATAGCAACGCATAATAACGCAAAACAAAAGGTCGCCACACTCACACAAACACACAAAAAACAACAACTGAAGACACGTTAGTAGACAGGACATAATAAACAAAACACTACAATACAACTACAAAATACAACAACTACACAATGGGGGTAATCCTGTTGCGAACCTGTACTCGAGGACACTGTAAGAGAACCTATCCCACAAAATCTGACATTTGCCTCGTTACGCGAGTCGCAAGCGACTAAGTTGTAACCAATCGTCCGTATCTACCATGGCTGTCCCTGTCCCTCACCCTGGCAGGTAGCATCAAATCATCTCATCACAAACAAAGCAAAATGAATGAACATAACATGACTCCCCAACAAAAAGTACCGTACAACCTGCTTGGACACTCATTGCCTGCAGAAATTCCCATTGTCAACGGGAAGCAAAACTCTGTGGTCACCAAATGCAATCTAGGGGCGTCCGCCTTTTGTCTGGTTCCGAAGAAGTTGCTTGTCGGATCTGAACGTTTTGTCAAGTTTTGTCTGGTTGCTTCTGGAGTCATCTTGGGAAAAGAAACAAAAGAAACAGAATACAGCGAACAAGAAGAAAAAGAAGAACAGCAAGAAGAAAAAGAAGATCAACAAGAAGAAACAGAAGAACAGCAAGAAGAAAAAGCTACACCACATGACCTGTCTTGGGTTTGTTGAAGAACCTCCGTCATCGTCCTCTGTTCTCATCCGTCGTTTCTTCAAGGGGCGTTCTGTGGGATTTCACCTTATTTCACCATATTAAAATGTATAATTATTATAAGCCACGCAAAGTTTTAAAAATTCCCCTTTTATCGAAACTGGCACAAAAAATGCGAACTTGTGTTAACCCATAGTCGGGCAGTTTTGATGCGGTCACATTTGGGACTTTCGACCATAGTTTCGCCCGTCCTAAGACTGTAAATGGGTCGAGCGACGAGATTTTTTTACTTTAAACGAGGGCCTTCGCCGTCTGCAGACACGGAAGAGGGGAACTAGACCAGCACGGGGGCAGAAAGATGCGGGTAGTTTCTCGAAGAGGCTGTGTTGTGCGTGTGTTTTGTAGGTAAATATTAATTTTTGTTGTATTTTTTTAAAATTACTTGTGTATTCGTTTGTCGTTTTCTATTTGAATACTACTTGGTTTCGATTGATTAGTCACTGCCGAATTAAATCAAAAGTACGTCCTTTTTATTGAAAAAAACATACGCTCAGATAATTTTAAAGGCACGCATGCCGCTTTTGACTGGAATAATTCAGCGTGAGGTGTTTATTGCATTAATTTTGTCTGTTTGAATTTAATGTCATGATTCTAGGGTCAGATTAGTAATTTTTGTATGTAATTTGTTTTTCATGTGTGCACTTGACTGTAATTTTGTGTCAAATTTTAGCTGAACGTCATTATCTACGATATTTTTATGTTCTCATTTTTATGTACAGTTTTGTAGTCAACTCCATTATAATGTCGGTGCTGTACCTTTGATGTGTCATAATCTTTGTGTCAATATTCAGAGTCCTCCGTCTGTTCCGGTTCTCAAATATTTTATTGTCAAATTCACTTGGATTGAAATATTTTCCTTTTTGTTTAATTATTCACTGGGTTTTGCAAATGGCGCTTGCGAGTATGATCGGGCCTTGATGTACCTATGTTACTAATATTTTCTTGAATACCGTGGAAGTCGTTCCTGTACTATCAACCACTTCTACCCAACCTAAAATTGACTTTTACAATGTTTACTTTTGTCTATGTGTCAGAGGGCTTTTACCGTAGAATAATTATGCTCTTTCAATATAAATAACTGCCGTGGCGCTTAAATAAAGTTTTTAGTTTCAAAGAGGGGGGATTTCACACTAGACTGATGCTGATTAACAATTGCGACTTTACGGCAGGGTCTGAACCAACTCTCGCCTCAACTACATCCTAGAGGTGGATCGAAACTCGTGAAAGAGTAGCAACTAATCAGCCGCTAAGTGGGTCGAAACTCATCTTGGAGAGATCTCAACTCTACGTCCTCAAGGGGGATCGAGACACATTATCAATGGATTTCAACTCTGCATTCTCTAGCTGGATCGAGATCGAGTATTCCGCTGTCGACTAGACCAAGACAATGGTGGATATCCGAAGAGTAGTGGCGTCGACACTCCATGTAGTTCTCGCAAGTCTCTGAACCAGGTTCATTCGTGTCTTCGTCTTGGCAGTGAGTCTCTCCAAGTTGAGCTTGAAGGATAATGTTTGGTCGAAGGTCCCACTGAGATACTTGGAGTGGGACTGTGCTGCAGATGAAGTCCGGCCATCAAAGCTGACATTGAGGTGACGAACTGCTTCTGTCGTTCAGATGAATGGCTCTAGTCTCTATCTCCAGAGAGTTCGGATTCAATCCTCATTTCTGAAAGATGACAAAATGCTGCTGGAAAATCGTAATACATATTAATTTTGTGCAGATATATCATAGTGAAAAATCACAGAATCGGCGGGTTTTTATCTTGCACATCTGTGTTATCTGTCCAAAAAGATCGTTTTCAGTTTTGACAAAAAAATACAAGATAAAACTTTGGATCAAGTTTTCATTTTTGGCTGGTCATAATCTACTCACTGTTCGACTGAATTGGTTCAAATTCATTTCATGGCTTGTCTCTGTTGACAGAAGGGCTGGCCTAAAAAGCTAAAATTACAGAAGCCAACTTTTTTCAATCGAGTCACATCGCAGGTCAACCATTAAATTTGCCTCAATATGGCTCGAACCCGATAACAGTATTCCCAAAAATGTAAATTTGACCAAATAACACAGGGATACATTTTTCCGAATCTGCGGCCGTAGACTTTGATTTACCCAGTAATTCTTGACAAGTTTTAACAGAGGAATATTGCTGGTAAATCTAAACAAAATTGAAATCCCCTATCTGCCATTGGTCTATGTAACGTTAATGAATAACCTTATAGCGTGGAGACCTCAGGTGATAATAAGCACCGCAAGGCAAGAGCGCCTTTCTCTGGTGGTGATTCATGCGTGGCCCCAAGCCGTTAGTAATTTGTGGAAATTCCCTGGAATACCGTGGCTATCCATTTAATTTGAAGAAATCGTATCCGGTGGAAATCCCGTGGTAATCCATCACAATCTGTTGAACGTTCTGATGTCCCAGTAATTCACCCGAGGATTCACCCCATGGTCATTTGCATCTGAAGTCAACTTTGAATGAAAGAAAAAATTCACATGAACTTAAGTACTCAGACAAGAGTGTTACTCGTACTTACCTTATAAATATACAGGCAGAACCATGAATATAGCAATGGCAGAACCGAGGGCAGAACACTTAATGAAATTTTCCCAGGAATGTAAACAACTATGACACTCACCTGACATCATGACAAACAACGGCCAAGGCAACAGGGCAGCGAATATGATGCAAGGAGACGCCAGAACTGGCATTTTTTGTCAAAATTTTCTAACCTCTTTGAGCTCAGCCTGTTTCTGCCAGAGCACACTGGGCGGAATCGCGTTCGTAGCCGGACATAAGTCTGAAAAATGATTTTTAGAATTCAGCGATGATTCTATTCTAGGGGTGTAGCCAATTAGTCCACGATCTCATTTCATTGTAAATATGTTGTTCCAACTCCTCTCTTATTGAGTAATCAAGTCTCAAAGTTCGGGTCATTACCACAGCTCGAAACAAAAAAAATTGTTCCAATATTATGGTGCATTTTCAGATAAGGGTAACACAGTCATATGAACTCTTATTTCGACTTCAATGGATAGCTCTTGTAGCCTTGCCAATGTAGAATCAAATTATAAAGATTGTTTTACTACAGGATGTTTGAAAAAGCTCTAAAAAAATTACACAAAGATAACTGAAAAATGCTGTTTTTCTTATGAATAAGTAATTTTCTTTGGTGTAAAAGTGGTGGTTGCCTTCAATTGCCATCAAAGTTTTTGATGACATTGTATCAGTGGACCATTTATCCTCACAGAAACATTGAAATATCCTGCGACTATGCGCGACTCTGCAGTTGGTCAATTTTTTTTCAAGAGTATTTTCAATAATTTTGCTGTGACTTTTTTGAATATAATAGGTGATAAATCAGGTTAAACTTGTAAAAATCATGGGCTATGGTAAGTATGGTGAATAAATGTGATGATATTCAATGACCACCTCTTCCTAATGGAAAAAAAACAAAAAAAAAGAACTGCCCTCCACTAGGATTTGAACGCGGGATCTCTCGCATGGGAGTTCATGTCCAGCTAGCTGAGCTGCTTCGCCCACTGTGCAGAGTTCTGAAACATGAAATTTCGCCCAAAGGGGTATTTTTGAAGAGATTCCTAAAAATTCCGAAATTTGAATAGATAATGAAATCTATGGACAATTTGATCAGCGGCTTCCCATTTTTTCCTTATTATTGTTAGTATTATTATTATTATTATTCCGAAAAATTTCACCTGCGGCGCTAACTCAGCGGCTCTTAGGTGTCTCGGCCCGACCGTTGCGTTGCAATAGGGGGGGGGGCTCTGAAAATTCTTTCGCCATAGCAAAAGTTTATGAGCTCGGCGCCACTGGTGCCGAGCACGAGGTTTTTGGGTGTTCATGTGGATCGTGGTTCAAAAGTTTGTTACGGCCTCGATTTTCGAGCGCTCAGGGTGCGAGGCCCTTCTTCAAAAATTGAGCCCGGACCTGGACTCGGGGTGGTCAGGTTCTAGTAATTTTCTCGGCGCTAAGTTGGCGGCGACAGTCGGACTGTGCTGCCATGGAATGTTCCATCGAGGATAGGAAGACTGAGTTTTTTCCGGGCAAGAAACGGCGTCCCTATAAAACCAGCCGCGCCCAAATTTCGTTTTTCTTTTCGCCTCGAACCAGTGTATCGAAAACATCATGTGCGAGTAGTACACTTACAGTGCGTGCACCACTCTGAAGAGGAGCGCCTTGGGCCGTTTCGGCGAGGGGCTGCTCGTCGATTCATCAGAGGACGCTCTCCGTTTCCTTGTCTACCTGCGGATGCCCGTACCGATCTCGCCCAGTGTGATGAACACGCCGCTAGTCCACACCGCGCCCCCTCAAGGTAGGGAAGAGCGCTAACGTCCATATTTCTGCGGCCTTGGAGGCGCAGAAGAGCGCTAACGTCCACTCTACACTGTTTTCTGCCGTCTTTGGATGCCCATGGGGGCCCAACCCTCAATCTGCGCTCTCGCCCGCGCGGAAGAGCGCTAACGTCCATATTTCTGCGGCCTTGGAGGCGCAGAAGAGCGCCAACGTCCACCTCTACATGTTCTGCTGTCGTCAAACGACCAAGGGGGCTATCGTCTGCATTTTTCTGTGCTCCCGTGCCGTCGGCGACCGAATGCACTCTACCAGTTCCGCTCGTGGGGTACCACCGGATCTGACCCACCCGTCGGACTTCGAGTACAGAAAAAGCTAAGCTCATTTTGAAAAGCTTGTTTTTCTCATGTTTGATTTTTCCTCTACCTGCGTACCATGCCTGCCTGTATTATTAAAAGTTTATCTGTCTCTCTCGCACGGCGCCATTTTGGCATTGATTGTGCGGTCGTGCGCCGAATGCGAAAAACCATGTGCACTTTTTGTTTGTTGTGCGACTGGGAATGTCTGCTGTCGATGGATTTTGCCGTCTGTCAGGTTGGCAGCCGTGTCGGCCATTTGACAGGCGGTGATGTCAGTTTCCACGTTTTTGTTTAATTAAGTCAAAATGTTTGAGATTAGCTATCCGACGATTTCAATACCACCTGTTGTTGCGACTTGTATGTAACTGATTTATTTTTCTTAGTTGCCTGTGTATTGGCCTTGCAATCATGCAATTTATGCCCTTTGTTTTTGTGACCGATTACTGTTTCTCTGTCATGTTCCAGGTCCAGTGGGAACGCCCAAAGTCATGCCGCAGCCGACCTTTCACGGCAAATCAACCGTCTCACCGGAGCAGCGACATGGAAGGTGGCGTCCAGGGAAAATTCTCGCAAACATACCCGGCAGCTGAGCCGGCCTGCTACCGGTGAAACGGCATGACAGAGGGGCTGACTCGCTGCGAACCTGGAGGAGCATGGCAGAGAAGCAGTGAATCTGGAGGCTGGGATTGCTGGGCTGATGACGTCGCACGATTCGCCGGGCAAGTTCATTTTAAAAACATTATATTCATCGCCTATAAGTCGTCGGATTCTTAATTAGTTGTTTAGTACTCCTTTGTAAACTTATTTAGAGTAATTTCATAATTAAATGTTTGTCACTGCTAAATCAGGGTCTTTAATTTGCCGTGCCACTGCGCCCCTTTATGATTCGTGAACGCTGACACACTCGGACATGTTTCCGAACTGAGCTAGTCAATACTGTAGCGGTGATGTACCCCAGAGGTCTCTCTGGCCCCGTTTTCTACCCCCAGGTAGAATAAAAGATTCTCAAATTTCCACCCGGAGAGTCTAAAAGGTAACAAGTTAACTGCTTGGTCGACTCACACCGCACCGAAGCCATTTTAGCCAAATTGAGTACAAAACTTTTCCTTATGAGAAGTTTATCCGACCCCATATTTTGGTCTATTTTGGTCCCCATATCCCGTCTATACCTACTGTCATATGGGCTATTTTTCTGGAAACAGGCTACCGCGCCGGGAGCACAAAGGTTATTATTTATTACAGAAAACAGAAGACAATCGTGAGAACGGAAGATTCTAATTTACGGACTGGACTGGACCACACGGACTGAGCTGGACCCGCCGTCTAGACAAACAAGACCAATGGCATCTTGTGACCCACTCTCGAATTTACCAACTAATAACAGCACAATCAAACTCACAATTAAGTTCGAATTTACCTAGTAATAACAGCACAATCAGACTCACAATTTTATTTATTCATCCCCCGGAGAACATTCGCGTGATTCCACCCTTACACAATTTCAGCCCCTATTCTGGTCCGTCGCATAAAATCTGACGGACTGGCTATTTGTAGTGATCCGACTAAAATGAAACTCGGCACATGTGGAGACATCCTCCCGAGCTATATTTTTGTGCTTCCACCGCTTCAAAATTTCAACCCCTATTCTGGTCCGTCGCATAAAATCTGACGGACTGGCTATTTGTAGTGGTCCGACCAAAATGAAACTTGACACATGTGGGGACATCCTCCCGAGCTATATTCTTGTGATTCCATCCCTTCAAAATTTCAACCCCTATTCTGATCCGTCGCATAAAAACTGACGGACTGGCTATTTGTAGTGGTCCGACCAAAATGAAACTTGGCACATGTGGAGACATCCTCCCGAGCTATATTTTTGTGGTTCCACCCCTTAAAAATTTCAACCCCTATTCTGGTTCGTCGCATAAAATCTGACGGACTGGCTATTTGTAGTGGTCCGACCAAAATGAAACTTGGCACATGTAGAGACATCCTCCCGAGCTATATTTTTGTGGTTCCACCCCTTCAAAATTTCAACCCCTATTCTGGTCCGTCGCATAAAATCTGACGGACTGGCTATTTGTAGTGGTCCGACTAAAATGAAACTTGGCACATGTGAAGACATCCTCCCGAGCTATATTTTTGTGATTCCACCCCTTCAAAATTTCAACTCCTATTCTGGTCCGTCGCATAAAATCTGACGGACTGGCTATTTGTAGTGGTCTGACCAAAATGAAACTTGGCACATGTAGAGACATCCTCCCGAGCTATATTTTTGTGGTTCCACCCCTTCAAAATTTCAACCCCTATTCTAGTCCGTCGCATAAAATCTGACGGACTGGCTATTTGTAGTGGTCTGACTAAAATGAAACTTGGCACATGTGGAGACATCCTCCCGAGCTATATTTTTGTGCTTCCACCCCTTCAAAATTTCAACCCCTATTCTGGTCCGTCGCATAAAATCTGACGGACTGGCTATTCGTAGTGGTCCGACCAAATTGAAACTTGGCACATGTGGAGACATCCTCCCGCGCTATATTTTTGTGATTCCACCCCTTCAAAATTTCAACCCCTATTCTGGTCCGTCGCATAAAATCTGACGGACTGGCTATTTGTAGTGGTCCGACCAAAATGAAACTTGACACATGTGGGGACATGCTCCCGAGCTATATTCTTGTGATTCCACCCCTTCAAAATTTCAACCCCTATTCTGATCCATCGCATAAAAACTGACGGACTGGCTATTTGTAGTGGTCCGACCAAAAGGAAACTTGGCACATGTGGAGACATCCTCCCGAGCTATATTTTTGTGCTTCCACCCCTTCAAAATTTCAACCCCTATTCTGGTCCGTCGCATAAAATCTGACGGACTGGCTATTCGTAGTGGTCCGACCAAATTGAAACTTGGCACATGTGGAGACATCCTCCCGAGCTATTTTTTTGTGATTCCACCCCTTCAAAATTTCAACCCCTATTCTGGTCCGTCGCATAAAATCTGACGGACTGGCTATTTGTAGTGGTCCGACCAAAATGAAACTTGACACATGTGGGGACATGCTCCCGAGCTATATTCTTGTGATTCCACCCCTTCAAAATTTCAACCCCTATTCTGATCCATCGCATAAAAACTGACGGACTGGCTATTTGTAGTGGTCCGACTAAAATGAAACTTGGCACATGTAGAGACATCCTCCCGAGCTATATTTTTGTGATTCCACCCCTTCAAAATTTCAACCCCTATTCTGGTCCGTCGCATAAAATCTGACGGACTGGCTATTTGTAGTGGTCCGACCAAAATGAAACTTGGCACATGTGGAGACATCCTCCCAAGCTATATTTTTGTGATTCCACCCCTTCAAAATTTCAACCCCTATTCTGGTCCGTCGCATAAAAACTGACGGACTGGCTATTTGTAGTGGTCCGACCAAAATGAAACTTAGCACATGTGGAGACATCCTCCCGAGCTATATTTTTGTGATTCCACCCCTTCAAAATTTCAACCCCTATTCTGGTCCGTCGCATAAATTCTGACGGACTGGCTATTTGTAGTGATCCGACTAAAATGAAACTCGGCAAATGTGGAGACATCCTCCCGAACTATATTTTTGTGCTTCCACCCCTTCAAAATTTCAACCCCTATTCTGGTCCGTCGCATAAAATCTGACGGACTGGCTATTTGTAATGGTCCGACTGAAATGAAACTTGGCACATGTGGAGACATCCTCCCGAGCTATATTTTTGTGATTCCACCCCTTCAAAATTTCAACCCCTATTCTGGTCCGTCGCATAAAATCTGACGGACTGGCTATTTGTAGTGGTCCGACCAAAATGAAACCTAGCACATGTGGAGACATCTTCCCGAGCTATATTTTTGTGATTCCACCCCTTCAAAATTCCAACCCCTATTCTGGTCCGTCGCATAAAATCTGACGGACTGGCTATTTGTAGCTTCACTTTGTCCGTCCGTCTGTCCGTCTGTCCGTATCCGTCTGTCCGTATCCGTCTCTCCGTACCCGGGAAAACTCTTCAGGGAAAAAAGATATCAATGTGGTGTAAACTCTGATCAATAGTGCATATGTCCAGGATGTCAAGTTGACTTTTGGTTTTTGTTATTCTGCCGCCATCTTTGATCCGCCATTGGGAATCTCTCTAAAAGTGATCTGATTGAAATGAAATTTGCAGGCAATGTAAACCACATCAAGATCTATCCAATTTCCGACAAATGATGCCCCGCTGCCATCTTGTATTCTCCATATTGAACATGTTTTGAAGTGATAGAACTAGGAGAATTATGCCTCAACGAGAAGAGATTTCGATGTGGTGCAAACGCTTATCGAATGCGTTCGTGACCACCATTTGAAGTTGACCAATTATTTTTGTGGCTTGGCCGTCATCTTTGATCCGAAGGTGGAATCACGAAAAGATACCTCGAGAGGATGTCTTCACTTGTGGTGAGTGTCATCCTGATCGGATCACTACAAATAGCCAGTCCGTCAGATTTTATGTGACGGGCCAGAAAAAGGGTTGAAATTTTGAAAGGGTGGAATCACAAAAAAATACCTCGGGAGGATGTCTTTACATGTGGTGAGTTTCATCCTGATCGGATCACTACAAATAGCCAGTCCGTCAGATTTTATGTGACGGACCAGAATAATGGTTGAAATTTTGAGAGGGTGGAATCACGAAAAGATACCTCAGGAGGATGTCTTTACATGTGGTGAGTGTCATCCTGATCGGATCACTACAAATAGCCAATCCGTCAGATGTTATGTGACGAACCAAAATAGGGGTTGAAATTTTGAAAGAGTGGAATCACGAAAAGATACCACGGGAGGGTATCTCTGCATGTGGTGAGTGTCATCCTGATCGGATCCCTACAAATAGTCAGTCCGTCTGATTTTATGTGACGGACCAGAATAGGGGTTGAAATTTTGAAAGGGTGGAATCACGAAAAGATACCTCAGAAGGATGTCTTCACATGTGGTGAGTTTCATTTTCATCGGATCACTACAAATAGCCAGTCCGTCAGATTTTATGTGACGGACCAGAATAGGGGTTGGAATTTTGAAAGGGTGGAATCACGAAAAGATACCTCAGAAGGATGTCTTTACATGTGGTGAGTTTTATCCTGATCGGATCACTACAAATAGCCAGTCCGTCAGATTTTATGTGACGGACCAGAATAGGGGTTGAAATTTTGAAAGGGTTGAATCACAAAAAGATACCTCGGGAGGGTATCTTTACATGTGGAGAGTGTCATCCTGATCGGATCACTACAAATAGCCAGCGTCAGATTTTATGTGACGTACCAGAATAGGGGTTGAAATTTTGAAAGGGCTGAATCACAAAAAGATACCTCGGGAGGGTATCTTTACATGTGGTGAGTTTTATCCTGATCGGATCACTACAAATAGCCAGTCCGTCAGAATTTTTGTGACGGACCAGAATAGGGGTTGAAATTTTGGAAGGGTGGAACTACGAAAAGATACCTCGGGAGGATGTCTTTACATGTGGTGAGTTTCATTCTGATCGGATCACTACAAATAGCCAGTCTGTCTGATTTTATGTGACGGACCAGAATAGGGGTTGAAATTTTGAAAGGGTTGAATCACAAAAAGATACCTCGGGAGGGTATCTTTACATGTGGAGAGTGTCATCCTGATCGGATCACTACAAATAGCCAGTCCGTCAGATTTTATGTGACGGACCAGAATAGGGGTTGAAATTTTGAGAAGGTGGAACCACGGAAAGATACCTCGGGAGGATGTCTTCACATGTGGTGAGTTTCATCCTGATCGGATCACTACAACGAGCCAGTCCGTCAGATTTTATGTGACGGACCAGAATAGGGGTTGAAATTTTGAAAGGGTGGAATCACGAAAAGATACCTCGGGAGGGTATCTCTACATGTGGTGAGTGTCATCCTGATCGGATCACTACAAATAGCCAGTCCGTCACATTTTATGTGACGGACCAGAATAGGGGTTGAAATTTTGAAAGAGTGGAATCACGAAAAGATACCTCGGGAGGGTATCTCTGCATGTGGTGAGTGTCATCTTGATCGGATCACTACAAATAGTCAGTCCGTCTGAGTTTATGTGACGGACCAGAATAGGGGTCGAAATTTTGAAAGGGTGGAATCACGAAAAGATACCTCAGAAGGATGTCTTCACATGTGGTGAGTTTCATTTTTATCGGATCACTACAAATAGCCAGTCCGTCAGATTTTATGTGACGGACCAAAATAGGGGTTGGAATTTTGAAAGGGTGGAATCACGAAAAGATACCTCAGAAGGATGTCTTTACATGTGGTGAGTTTTATCCTGATCGGATCACTACAAATAGCCACTCCGTCAGATTTTATGTGACGGACCAGAATAGGGGTTGAAATTTTGAAAGGGTTGAATCACAAAAAGATACCTCGGGAGGGTATCTTTACATGTGGAGAGTGTCATCCTGATCGGATCACTACAAATAGCCAGTCCGTCAGATTTTATGTGACGTACCAGAATAGGGGTTGAAATTTTGAAAGGGCTGAATCACAAAAAGATACCTCGGGAGGGTATCTTTACATGTGGTGAGTTTTATCCTGATCGGATCACTACAAATAGCCAGTCCGTCAGAATTTTTGTGACGGACCAGAATAGGGGTTGAAATTTTGGAAGGGTGGAACTACGAAAAGATACCTCGGGAGGATGTCTTTACATGTGGTGAGTTTCATCCTGATCGGATCACTACAAATAGCCAGTCCGTCTGATTTTATGTGACGGACCAGAATAGGGGTTGAAATTTTGAAAGGGTAGAACTACGAAAAGATACCTCTGGAGGATGTCTTTACATGTGGTGAGTTTCATCCTGATCGGATCACTACAAATAGCCAGTCTGTCTGATTTTATGTGACGGACCAGAATAGGGGTTGAAATTTTGGAAGGATGGAACTACGAAAAGATACCTCGGGAGGATGTCTTTACATGTGGTGAGTTTCATCCTGATCGGATCACTACAACGAGCCAGTCCGTCAGATTTTATGTGACGGACCAGAATAGGGGTTGGAATTTTGAAAGGGTGGAATCACGAAAAGATACCTCGGGAGGGTATCTCTACATGTGGTGAGTGTCATCCTGATCGGATCACTACAAATAGCCAGTCCGTCAGATTTTATGTGACGGACCAGAATAGGGGTTGAAATTTTGAAAGGGTGGAATCACGAAAAGATACCTCGGGAGGGTATCTCCACATGTGGTGAGTGTCATCCTGATCGGATCACTACAAATAGTCAGTCCGTCTGATTTTATGTGACGGACCAGAATAGGGGTTGAAATTTTGAAAGGGTGGAACTACGAAAAGATACCTCGGGAGGATGTCTTTACATGTGGTGAGTTTCATCCTGATCGGATCACTACAAATAGCCAGTCCGTCAGATTTTATGTGACGGACCAGAATAGGGGTGAAATTTTGAAAGGGTGGAATCACGGAAAGATACCTTCGGGAGCATGACTTTACATGTATCAATGAGCTTTGTGCGCCGGTTCGAGTTTGCGCTTTTATGACCTAGTATTAGGTTATTCGAAAGTATGTCGCAATAAGGGTCATTGACCTTATGACCTTGAATGTCTAGACGTCTGGTCTGTCAGACGGTTCTTATCTAGACGTCTGGTCTGCTGGTCCGTAAATTAGGTAGTACCCGTGAGAACGATGGCGAACGTTGGTTCCAACCGTTAGTTTTGTCGAAAGCTACTGCAACTAACATTCTGCGCCACTCAGTTGAAGTCTATATCATGTCTAGAGCCATACTATAACTGAAATTATTGTTGGATAAATCTAAATTTAACTGCCTCATACGTCTTTTACGACCGATATCCCCGCTCATATGGATTTCTTCCAATTACACCGACGCTCTCACACACACACACACGACCTGTTGATTCCTAATTGCCATTTTATTACGATATTATTATTGCGTCGCGATCTTTACCCTCTTGTTTTTTCTACATGAAAGCGTGTCGCACCCTATACGCTTTAACGCTTTAATGTGTGCTTTTGAAGCCGGCGCGTCCTTTGAAAGCTCAAACACCACCCAGCTGCACCATCCAGCTATAACTAAAAGCTACAGGTTGGCTTTGTCGCTATACATCCACCTAACATACTCAAACGCAACACCTACGTCGTTGTCCTCCTTTTAAAACGCTAATCGCATCCCCATGCATAATTCAACGCTCGACTCTCTCACGCACGGGCCGGCCGGAAAAAAATGCTTAAAGCTCAAGCACGATGCATGTATTCCTCTCCTGGCTGATTTATGGAGAAGCGACGTGTATTATTGTCCCTCCCCCGACGACATGCCGTAGTAAATAGCACCGCCGTATTACTGCCTCTCGCATACATACCGTCGTACGATACTAATGAAGAATTCAAAAACGAAAAGCTCAGACGTGACGGCACACAGCTCACATAAAGGATTCCACACACACACAGCGGCTGCCTCAAGAACATTATTATTAAACCCCTGTTCAGCTTGTTTACGGCTCTAAATCCGAAACTTCCTGAAATTTCTTAATAGGTCGGCAGCGACGCAGCAAAAAGGATTTGAAAATTGAAAAGTTTGTGTACAGTCGCCGGCTTCATAATAGCATTATGAAAAAGTGTACAGTGGGAAAGGGGGCTGGGGTTATTATAAAGTCGCGCCGCTAGAGTTCAGAGTTTTAATAGTAATTACGGGCTTGTTTTGTATCAATTTTCTGGATGATGGTTATAGGGTTAAGAGCAAAGAATGAGCACTTCTCGCGCGCCTTCAAGCAGGTATTCAGCAAACTTCCGTTTTAATAATTTAGCAACTACCTCCGTAATTAGCTCTTGATCTTGAACATGCCTATATCAAGTTTGTCCGACGTTATGCAAGAATTAAGCGATTTAATAACAAATTTACATTGTCACGGGGAAAGCTGCTCTTCAGAACCAATTCACATCACCAGTTTTCATGTTCAGCACCTCCGCCATTTCTGGTTTCTATCCCGTTGTTCTACTCTTGACATAGAGGGCTTCCACCAGTTCAGGTCACAAACGTCGCTTGACCGTTCATTAAAGTCCTTTGTTCGAACAAAATGAATGAAGATGGAATTCATCATGGTATAGATAGTATAATACTACTTGTGAAGTTTCGATTCCAGGTTCATTGCCTCACGCACTTCTGGGACTTGAGGTAGGAGAGACCGGGGCGAGTTGAAACCAGGGGTAGGTTGACACGCAGAGCCTAAATTTCAAAAAATTACCGCCAGAACTCCATCAAATTAGAAGCAGAGTGTGCTGCCATGCCATCTACTGAAATATTGTGCAAAAGTGGGAACGTTATGGCATCTGTCAATTTGAAACCATTGACAATTTACATTTATCGCGCCAAGTGAGTAAATTTTCGATTCCTTTGAAAATTTCACGTTTTTCGCATAAAAATCATATATTCTGATGTTAACTTATTTGATTCACATAATGCATGTCTATTCTTTTTCATATTCAAGTCTTTGTATTCAATAATAATCAGCAGTTTTTCTTAAGAACAAAATATTCAACCTATAAAATTTCACTTTGGGGCTAGTTTACACTTTTTGACACGGGGTATGTTGGCACCGTGTATTTCAGTACGTATTTCGATTATAATACCGGGTGATCATTTGAAAACTATCCAACTGCAATAACTCCCGATTCCCAGTAATAGTCCTGTCCCTAGCAATACCTACTTCTGTAGGAAAAACGATGTAATCAAAAATTTTTTTTGGAATCGTCAGAGGATCATCCCAGGACAAATAATCACTCGGGTGCTTCGCGATTTCTGGTACATTTTCCAGCAATATCGTATCAAAGTTGGCGGCTGGTCAATTCTTCAGTTCGCTTATATTTCTTGGAGTATTTGCGATTTTTTTCGAATAAAAGTACTAATCTACCCAAAAAACAATTCTGGATCGAATGGTGCTGTCAGATTTTGAGTACTTACGTTATACCGGGTGAAAAATAAATTAAACGAGTTTTATAATTTGTTTCCAACTTTTTAGTTTCTTGGCCGATTTTCACAAATTTCATGTCAAAAGCTCGCTGACTAAATCGTCTACTCAAATCAATTGTCAATATAGCCAAATTATCAAAAATTGAGATGGCGGCGGCGAACCCAAATAAAAATGTGTCGTATTTCGAGAATTTTTTTTTGATTTCTAAACTTCGTAAAGAACGACACTGATGGTGGATTCTGGAAGATTCAGCTTTCTTCTGCAATTTGGGACTAAATTCACTTGTTTCGCACATTCCACTGTGAAAATATAGTGAATTAAAGGGAGGTCCACTTGTAATTTTTTCCAAATTCACAATAAATCAGCAGTTTAAAAACCTCCCGCGAATCCTTATTTCTGAAGCAATTTCTACACACTTGGCAGTGATCGCGAGCTGTGTGCATAGGCTACAAATACCGTGTTGGTGCATGGCCGAAGTTTCGAAATTTCAGGTGATAGATGACGTAAATGGTGGAGGTGCGCATGTCAAATATCGAATATTCTACTTTTTGTTCTCACATGTTCTGAACGAAATTTCTATAAATGTATGGCTTAATGGTCAGCTGGATAAACACGCAACGAGAGTCAAATGTTGAAAGAGTCGAAATGTGAAATTTTCAAATAGACGATTTTACTTCTTTGGAGAAAATAAAACGGTTCTATCCGTTGATTCAGGAATTTTAGCAGTTAAAATTGCAAATAGCGAACAAAAATGAAAGCCAGCCGGATTTTTGTATATAAGCTCAGTTAAGCATGTAGTTTAGCATAGTCAAAGTTCTCAAGAATCCGGTGTGAGCTTCGGCCGTTGTGGCCTCGAGAAGAACTTGAGGATCAGTTTTTCGCGTATATCTCGTGAACAATGGCACTTGGGGAGAACGTGCTTGGGAAGAAATGGTTGAAAATTTTATTGTCTATAAGAAACGTTCCCACACGTTCCATCGTCAGTCCACTCTTTCTTCATCAAAACACAAGAAAATTAAAATAATCCAGATGCTCGAAGCTGAAGACTGTATGGACCTTGAGTTTTATGATGGCGGGGTGCCACTTGGTAGAGGTGTTGTTCGATCTATTCTGTTTTCACTGTAACTATTTGCCATCAATACCAACTATGCCGGCGGCATATACAGGGTGAAATAAAAATAAAAAGTTGAAAAAATGTACCTCAAGAACCAAAATAGGTGAAGACATATAAACCGCCAAAAATATTTCCAATTTCATGGTCATGAAGTCGTCGTGAATTTGGATTGAATATGTTGAGCCGTTTCTGACATATCTTCAGAAGACTGAAGTCGTTACGAAAAAAAAACTAGTTTTCCGTCTATCAGTAACTCTTCAGATATTGAATCGAGACTTGGTGTTTTGAATCGAAACAATGATAAATTACATTTAAAATTAAATAATAGTAAAAAACACTTTCTAGGCCAACTACTTCAAGAAAAAACACAGTCAACTTTTTTCTGATGAGTGGATGAAAAATTTTTTTTATTTCGGTAACAACTTCAGTCTTTTGAAGATATTCCAAGAACGGCTCAAGACATCTGATTCAAGTTTACGACGACTTTATGACCATGGAATCAGAATTATTTATGGCGATTTACATGTCTTCACCTATCCTGGTTCTTGAGGAACAAATGTTCAACTTTTTATATTGTATATATATATATGCCGCCGGCATAGTTCGTATTGATGGGTTCAAGTTTCAATCAACAAATAGTGGACCAACCAACCCCTCTACGAGGTGGCACTTCGCCATCATAAAACTCAAGGTCCATACAGTCTTCAGCATCGAGCATCTGGATTATTTTAATTTTCTTGTGTTTTGACAAAGAAAGAGTGGACTGACGATGAAACGTGTAAGGACCTCTCTTATATACAATGAAATTTCCAACAATTTCTTCCCGAGCACGTTCTTCCCAAGTGCCATTGTTCACGAGATATACGCGAAAAACTGATCCTCAAGTTCTTCTCGAGGCCACAACGGCCGAAGCTCACACCGGATTCTTGAGAACTTTGACTATGTTGAACTACATGCTTAACTGAGCTTATATACAAAAATCCGGCTGGCTCTCATTTTGGTTCGCTATTTGCGATTTTAACAGCTAAAATTCCTGGACCAACGGATAGAACCGTTTTATTTTCTCCAAAGAAGTAAAATCGTCTATTTGAAAATTTCACATTCCGACTCTTTCAACATTTGACTCTCGTTGCGTGTTCATCCAGCTGACCATTAAGCCAACCATTTATAGAAATTTCGTTCAGAACATGAGAGAACAAAAAGTAGAATATTCGATATGTGACATGCGCACCTCCACCATTTACGCCATCTATCATCTAAAATTTCGATACTTCGGCGCTTCGGCCATGCACTAACACGGTATTTGTAGTCTATGCACACAGCTTACGATCACTACCAAGTGTGTAGAAATTGCTTCGGAAATAAGGATTCACGGGAGGTTTTTAAACTGCTGATTTATTGTGAATTTGGAAAAAATTACAAGTGGACCTCCTTTTAATTCACTATAGTTTCACAGTGGAATGTGCGAATCAAGTGAATTTAGTCCC
This sequence comes from Anaspis maculata, assembly GCA_949128115.1. Classification (NCBI taxonomy): domain Eukaryota; kingdom Metazoa; phylum Arthropoda; class Insecta; order Coleoptera; family Scraptiidae; genus Anaspis; species Anaspis maculata. The sequence goes on from OX421962.1 coordinate 14,823,443, forward strand.
AAATTGCAGAAGAAAGCTGAATCTTCCAGAATCCACCATCAGTGTCGTTCTTTACGAAGTCTAGAAATCAAAAAAAAATTCTCGAAATACGAAACATTTTTATTTGGGTTCGCCGTCGCCATCTTGATTTTTGATAATTTGGCTATATTGACAATTGATTTGAGTGAACGATTCAGTCAGCGAGCTTTTGACATAGAGTTTGTGAAAATCGGCCAAGAAACTAAAAAGTTGGAAACAAATTATAAAACTCGTTTAATTTATTTTTCACCCGGTATAACGTGAGTACTAAAAATCTGACAGCACCATTCGATCCGGAATTGTTTTTTGGGTAGATTAGTACTTTTATTTGAAAAAAATCGCAAAAACTCCAAGAAATATCAGCGAACTGAAGAATTGACCAGCCGCCAACTTTGATGCGATATTGCTGGAAAATGTACCAGGAATCGCGAAAAAACCCGAGTGATTATTTGTCCTGGGATGATTCTCTAACGATTCCAAAAAAAAATTTTTTATTACATCGTTTTTCCTACAGAAGTACTGCTAGGGCCTGGATTATAAAGTTCCTAGATGTCTTCGAGCAAAAACAGGTCAATTTTTATGTCGAGGGAGACATCTAAAACATACATTGACCAATTTTCATCTTCAGCCTCGTCACCCCCACTCACTCCTTCTTTGAAATTTAAAATGACACCACCTACCTTGCGATACATTAAATTGAAAAGAATAAAATTCTCTTTTAGTCGCCGCGGTATACATATAGGAGCGAAATATTGGTACATTACTGCACTTCAATCTAGAAGGAAGAAAATTTGCATACTTGTTACAGGGACTATATTAGACGATTTGACCCGTATTACCTCTTTTTTTATCGGCCAGAATCCAAGATGGCGGCCGATTGCGAAGGTGACCTCCAAAGAATCGGAATTTGTTCATTGTGACCTGTATAAAGGCGCGAAGAGTGTCATTTCCCGCTGATTCAACTTCGCTGATTACGACAAAATTGTTTATTTTCCAAAAGGGCGGTTATTGTTGAAGATATCTTCAAAACAAATCAAAAAATCTGTTGTGGGGCGACACAAAACTTTCCCGGCGGTATCCAGAGACGTCAGTAATGATTTTGATCGAAGTGTCCCTTCGGGAGGGGGCGATTCGATTTGGAAATTGATGAAAAAATTCTATTTAGTCGAGCGTTTAGCGAGCATCCTGCATCTATTGTTGAGCGGACAGAAAAAATTACAGGTTAGGTCAGTTTTCCAAGGTGATGAAATGATCCAAAAGGTAGAACTAGGTAGCTAACTGTTGTGATATCTCAAAAATGCAATGCTGGTTCCTTATTGAAATTTTTGTTCCTACTTCAGATATGATGATGAAATTACAAAAACTTGATTGAAAACTTTCACTGCATCTGTGTGTCAAATTTCAACTCTATATTTTCAATTTAGAGCTTGGACAGACAAACCCAGATCCAATGTGCCACCTGAGGGCTTCCGATCAAAATCATCCACCCAAAGTCTAATCAGAACATTCCAGGCTGAACTTAGGCCTCCGTACCTGATTTCGATTTGATCGGATCAATAATTCGGTAATTATCGTGACAGAACCGCCTAATTTGTACGATCGCATGAGTGGTTTTATATTTTCAGGAGGGAAATTTCCGGGAAATTGGAGAGAAATTATTGGAAAATGTTCAAGAACCAGTTATCTATTCTCTAAAAAAAACAATTCCCAGAAATCTGTTCACGGAATAAAAAGTTGGAAAATTTGCAGTTTTTCCAGAGAGGAAAACTCGGCAACTGTTGATCCGATTTCAAAAATTTTTCCTCCAAAAATTAGCTCAATCTTTTCTCTAACTTTTATTCACAGCATGTCTGCACCTAAAATTAATATTTCGTGGGGCCTACGGTATAAGTATATGGGCCTACCGCATGTAGAAGTTTGCATTGCGTTTTTCTCAAATTCACGGAATGTGCAAATTTCATTTTGAAAAAATTACAGTCGGAAAACCGAAACCGTGTCAACTCTGAAAATAGACCTGCACGACGCTCAATACAATCTACTTTCGTTATCAGTTGAAATTTCCAAAAAAAAAGTCGATCCCCGAGCAGGAATAAATTTTTGAGTGGAGTCCTGCTACAAAAGCGAGTCGTGCTGGTCGAAACACCGGCGAGAGCCCCTCCTGAGTGGCAACGGCCAGGAGAAATTTCGAAAATTCATTACGCTCAACTGGGGAATGGTGGAAAACTGCAACTGCGGCCTCAATTTGGTTCTTTTGTTTTGTTGCTTCCTGCCAAATCTGGTTCCAATCCATCGGATAGATTTTGAATAATTAATTGGTAAAGTTTTGAACTTTAACATTTTTTATTATTTGACAGATGACAGATAGGGCAATGTTTCCAACTGTTCTGAATACAGTTTTTCAAGGGCTTTCAAATGACATATTGCAAGTTGAGTTCCGTGAGATATAGCTTCTGACATTTGATGATAGTGACAGTTGTGTTTGACAGATGACAGCCAAAAACTAATGGGCTCTTTTCAGGAAACAACCATGTTTGTATACCAAATATCAAGTCGATCCAGTCAACGTTACGGCAGTTATCGTGGAAGATCACAGACAGACACACACACACACACACACACACACACACACACACACACACACACACATACACACATACACACACACACACACACATACACACACACATACACACACACACACACTCACAGACAGACATCATTCTGAAAATGGTCTTAATCGTCTTGGAGGACCTCAAAACGGATATATCCGGTGAAATCTCAAAACTTTTTTTCTGCACGATTACAATACTTTCCCTCTGTGTTCGTGGGTGGGCCGGGAAAGTAAAATTGTAGAAAAAAAGTTCAACTACGAAGTCTCTGAAAAACGGTTGACCCGATCGACTTCAAATTTGGCATGCAGACATTGTTGGTCTGTGGAATGAGCCCATAAGTTTTTGGCTGTCATCTGTCTAACAGAACTGTCACTATCAACAAATGTCAGAAGCTATATCTCACGGAGCTCAACTTGCAATATGTCATTTGGAAGCCCTTAAAAAACTGTATTCAGGACAACTTAAAGTAATACAGGTCATTGAAAGTCATTTGTGAAATGATAAAAAATGTCAAAGTTCAAAATTTTACCATTTAATTATTCAAAATCTATCCAATGGATTGGAACCAAACTTGGCAAAAAAAAACACAACAAAAGTGTCAAACTATGTCTGCCGTTGCAGTTTTCCACCGTTTTCCAGTGGGGCATTATGAATTTTCAAAATTTCTCCTAGCCGAGCCGTTGCCACCCGAGAGGGCCTTCGGGCCTTCCACCCGTGTTTTCACCAAGACGACTTGCTTTTGATGCAGAACTACACTAAAAAAAATATTCCTGCTCGGACTCGACTTTTTCGAGAAATTCCAACTGATATCGAAAGGAGATTGAATTAAGCGTCATGTAGACTCATTTTCACTATCGACACGGTTCCGGCATTTCGACGGTAATTGTTTCAAAATGAAATTTGCACATTCTGTGAATTTGAAAAAACTGAAGTGCAAACTTCGAGATGTGATGAGCCCACGAACCTGTAGTACCTAGGTATAGCTGGACTGCTAATTCCCCAGATTCCCCCAACAACTTATGACCTCTCCTCTGAAAGTCGCCATCTTATTATGCACCGGTACCCAACAGTCCCAAAACGTTTGGTAGCGGCCTCGAGAGTGCCTTTCAATATTCAACGGAGCAGTTTTATGTATTGATGACTATGACTTAATATTTTATTTTATAAATATATATAATTTTAGTGTATTTTAATATAATTTTCAGCTAAATTTGTTACCGATCCATGAAGATTTGCAAGAGTTCACCGTTATTACATAGAACGTTTGAGGTTCACTGGAAAATTTTTCGATCGGTAACAGTCGGTGCTTGGCTGTCAGTGCCGCGCCATCTTGATCTGGGATAATATCTTGATTTCTGGTTTTGATTTCGGCGACTTGTACCTAATCCCGTTCACTTTTTATTTTCAGTAGAATGAGTTTTTAAATCAAAAATAAAGTGACAAGCTGGGGACTACGGCTACGGCTGATGGCACCTGCAAAGTTTTGGATCAAAACTATCAGCGGCCGTCAGCCGTATCTCCCCAATGCAATGCTCCAGCTTGTCACTTCATTTTTGCTCCAAAAAGTCATTCTACTGAAAATAAAAAGTGAACAAGATATACCTAGGTAAACTCGTAGAATCAGACCGTTGCGTTGCCGTGGCAGGTGATGCCAACCCTCGTGCCAACTCTTGAAAACAAAAACCCAACGTCCACATAATCTCATGGCAGCGCCCGCCTGGCGTCATTTCCCCCTCTGTTATCATCAGTCCAGCTATATTACAGGTTCGTCGATAAGCCTCACGAAATATTTAGTTAGGTGCAGACATGCTGACCGTGGGTTCCACAAAAAAGATAATACGAGATTAGTTGATTCGCGATTTTTCTTTGCCAATTTGTAGCTGACTGATCAATGGAAATGCTGGTTTATCCCTCAATAATGAAAAGGTGATGAGTTAAGTACAGATTTCAGGCATTTTTTGTGGTTAATCGTCTAGCATTCAGCAGAAAAAAGTTCAGTTAATCTGCAATCAGCCTTGATCGCTGATCATCTTTTTTGTGGAACTGACGGTGAGAGTGAAAGTTGGAGAGAAGATTTAATTAATTTTAGGAGCAAAAACTTCCGAAATCAGCCTCACGGTTTTCGAGTTTCCCTCTCTGGAAAAACTGCAAATTTTGCAACTTTCTGTCCCGTCAACAGATTGTCACGATTTTATTTAACAAGAGGTTACTGGTTCTCAAACATTTCCAACTTCAAAATTTAACATAACACCACCTACTTTGTGATATTATATCGAATTGAAGAGGATTGAATTTTCTTTCTGAAGACAATTTTTCTGAAATTTTCAACTCCTTCCCCATTATATTAAACATTTGGAGTATTTCAGAATGAAAACGGGGGGTTTTAAAAATTTCGAAAGGGTGAATTTTGGCGACACTTTTTCATAGAAAATGTTCTCCTTCGATGCTACACAGAATGGCGTTGACTGAATTGAGAGTTCAAGAATATTAAATTGGACACAGAGAATTTTAGGAAGACGGGGGGTGGAGTTGAAAATTTTGAAAATTTTGCCCACACTCACGGGCATTAAGAGTCACGATCCAGTCAAAAGTAGCCCCCATTACAAAACCATATGGGCAAAAGAAACCGATGGAAGAAACAAATCAGCAATAAATCAGTAATCAAATCATTTCAAACTGATTATAAATTTTGCATTTTTATTGAATAGGTAGTTACGATGAAAAACAAATCAATAAAAAAAAGAATATAATTTCTTCTCACAACTATCTGAAAGAACAAATTGATTGGAGCTCATCAGCGAAAAAAAAGCCAATTTCTCCTCATAACGAGCCTCATACATAACTATTGAGGAGAACAAATCAACTTGAGGGGCCTTCTGATGTGACTAAAAAAGTTGTTGACAGGAATCGGTTTTATTTTATTTTTCTATTCAAGTAGAAGCTCCTTCAAAGAGAAAATGTATGGGCAATGCTATCAAATTTTCCAAAAAAATCCTGAAAATTTTTGATTTTGTTTTAAAAAAATTTGAAAACCAGATAGCATCACGCATACATCTTTCATCAAGAAAATCGTATGCCAAATTTGAATTTTCTGTTCTCAAAAAAAGGTACCAAAAATGGTTTCTCATAGATATAGAAAAGTGAATCAGTAGAAATCATTTTTGGTACCCTTTTTTTAAAAAACAGATGATTCAAATTTGGCATGCGACTTTTTTGAAGAAAGATATCTGCGCGTTGCTATCTAGTTTTCAAATTTTCAAAAAACCAAATCAAAAGTCTTATAGTAAGTATAGACTCTTTGACAGGTGTTGAAGTCAGATGTCAAAAGCTCAGATCCTGGTGCTCTTCGCTTTTTGGCAGCAGGCTTTTTTCCCTAGTTTTGGGAGCTGCCTGATTTCCTCAACGGATAGGTACAAACGAAGCACTTGCTGAAGCCATCGATGAATCTGAATTGTTTGCCGACGGTTTGGGGAACCGGTTCTTTTTGACCCGATTTCTTTTGCCCAAAATGCATCCAACTTGAAAATCAAAATAGTATGATCTGTCACTCGTCATATTACATTGAATTTTTGGAGGTTAGTAGGTGCAGCAAAGAATGCTGGTTCAGAAGGTGTAGTTAGATTTTTTAGCAATGTACTCAAACAAAGTATTCGGGCCTACCTTTCGTAAGACACCAATTTTGTATAACAATTGACCACAGAAACAGTTGGTTGTGTTTTGTTAACCTTTGTGTGTGAAATGATTGCACTTGACAAGCTGGGGGGCTACGGCTACGGCTGAAAAGTTTTGGAAGGGAACTCTCAGCGGCCATCGGTCGTAGAGCGGGCAGCGCTACTAGTCCGGTGGTAAAGCGTTCTAACTATGCATTTTGAGCTTAAGCAATGCGCTTTTGGGGTTTGATTGAGGGTCCCTCAACCTCAATTTCAAGAGTTGGAGACATCGGTGCACTCGATGCGGAGGGGGTCTGGGGGGCCCTTGAAAGTTGAAAGTGCGAGGCTTCCCACCAAATCACCATACCATCAGGTAATTTCTACTGGGAGGCCATCAAACGGCTCTAACCTATACATTGACGACATTTGTTACCATGTCCAAACAGTTCTTCACACTGAAAAAAATTAATTCTTTTGACTGATCGAAAAAATCAGTTTTTGCTCATTCTTCATCCCCACAACGAATAACCTGCCAAGTTTGATGTCCTTTTGAGGTGAACGGCATCCTCTGATACCATTCACCAAGTCAAAATGTTACTAAGACCACCGTGCAAAGAATGGCACGCCAAGAAGTGAGCATTTTTCAGCACCTCATTTCACAGTAGTTTCTTGGCCGTTACCAATCGATATGATTGATGATTTCATCTCGGATCAATAACTTGAACTGTTTTGTAACGATAATGCATCTGCGTGAAACTCGAAAGGAGCGTGGAGGCCTGGAAAAAAATGTTTCTTCATCGGTCGAATTTATTTCACGCCTACTGAGCGTCAGTCTGTTGGGCTCAGGCAGGGAGCGTTTGGATAGCTTTGGACGCAAAATTTCCATATCTATCTATAAAGTTGAGTTGCTAAGTTCTGGAAATTGAATTATAAATCATCAATGTTTGTTTTGCCAGTCAGTACCCACATGAGGGTTAACTGCAGATGTGATGGCTCACGGCGTCGAAGATCTTATTCTCTGCCACTCTGGAAGTTATTTTCCCGGTTGTTGTTTATGAAATTATTTTGTCTCTGAACATGAGAAAACTTACACGTACAAAATGACAACAACCGTAAAGGTTGGTAGAGGAAAAAAAATGACATTTTTAAAGTTGAGTGCCCTCCGTCGTCAGCTATGATCCCTGCAGTTGATCTCCATGGGGTACCTAGTGACTGTCAAAATGATATTTGATGATTCTCAAATCAATTTCCAAGATAATGCTCTTCAGATGCACGGGTAGATATGAGAATTTTGTCTCCAAACCTATCCAAACGTTCCCTGCCTGAGCCCAACAAACTGACGCTCAGTAGGCGTGAAATGGATCCGACCGCCGGAGAAAGACTTTTTTCCAGGTCTCCACGCTCGTGTCGAGTTTCATGCACATGCCTTATCGTTACAAAACAGTTCAAGTTATTGATCCATGACAAAATTATCAATCATATCGATTGGTAACAGCCAAGAAACTACTGTTAAAGGAGGTGCTTGAAAATGCTCACTTTTTGGCGTGCCATTCCTTGCACGGTGGTCTCACAAACATTTTGACTCTGAATGAAATCAAAGGATGCCGGTTACTCCAAAATGACACCAAACTTGTCAGTTTATTCGTTGTGGGGATGAGGAATTGAGAAAAACCGATTTTTTTCGATCTGTCATAAGAATTAATTTTTTTTCAGTGTGAAGAACTGTTTGGACATTGTAACAAATGTTGTCAATGTAAAGGTTTGAGTCGTTTGATGACATCTCAGTAAGAACTACGTGGTGGTATGGTGATTTGGTGGGAAGCCTTGCACCTTCAACTTTCAAGGGCCCCCCAGACCCCCTCCGCATCGAGTGCGCCGATGTCTCCAACTCTTGAAATCAAGGTTTGGGTACCCCCAATCGAACCCCAAAAGCGCCTTGCTTAAGCTCAAAATGCATAATTCGAGCTTTTCTTGGCGCTTAACCACCGGACTATTCAGCTTGTCACTTTATTTTTGCTGCAAAAAGTCATTCTACTGAAAATAGAAAGTGTATGGGATTATAGTGTCATTATTTGTTATATTAAGAAACAAGGAGCTTAGTGGTTATCATAATGTTTTCTATATTTTTTTTTAACAATATCAACCAAACAATAAACAAATTGATTAAGTATAAATACATACAACTATCTACAATAAATAATACGACTAAGTATAGATACGAAAAAGAAGTGAAGGTAAACACTTAAATATTAAAATAATGTAATTTACTAGGTTACACTAAGCTTTCCACCTTGACGTTTCAATCATCAAACATCCATACTAAGCACACCTCAGACCACGGCATGAATTTCAAAGTCCGCCCTATCTTTATTTCAGACTCTTTTTGGCGGCGTTGAACTTTCCGTGCCGAGCTAAAAGTGTCCTTAGCGTTAGCCGAGAGATGAATTGAAACGCACCTCTATACGTAGCCAGCACTAATCTAGCGGATAATTATTATTCTCGTGATTATTATTCATGATCGGATAAATGCGTTAATCATGCGCCAAAGTGATCCCGGTAATTGTCCCCTCTGGGTTGAAGTGGACGCAGCAAATCCGTCTGCTGATCCGGAATGTTGCCGTAGTATTGGAAAGGAGGCTGCTGGGGCTGCATACGCACGGGGACATTATTGGTGTCCTGAGTTTCGGAGCCGAACGGCCACTGGCGTTCGTAGTGTCCCGTGGGGCCGTAAGCTGCAAGCAATTATGAATTGAATTTGTCGTGTTTATTTCTGTCCTTGTTCAGATAATGTGGGAGGGGAATGACGAAGACGTGAATCACGTTGAAACGTTGCCCGAAAAAGAAATCTGAGACTCTTTAATCGTCTCAAGCCTCAAGATTCCCCTCCCACATTATGAATTGATGTTGTCCATTTTTAATTTTCAAAATAAAAAACAAAAACAAAAATCAAGTTATTGGACAGGTGAATAGGTAGGTATTTTAATGAATTAACGCTGGATTTCAGACTTCAGTTAATCAATGATTATAGGATTTTCCTCAGGATTTTCTTATCACGCTCAACACCACATTGCGGCTCGGTGAGTCTGCGTGATCTTGGGAAGCGGTATGATGGGCCCAAAAGCAAAGCCTACGTACCAGATGGAAGTATTTTCAATCAGCTCCCACCAATAGATCCAAAATCTATAGACTTTAAAGGCTAAGTACTGTGAGGAGACCCCCCTTCCCTGATAATTAATTAGCTGTGATACCATTATTGACCCTACGTTGTGTTTTTGTTGTACCGTAGATTTTTAATTATTTTTACCCAAGTCATTTAAATGAATTTCCACCTTCCTCAATTTCCCGTCGTGTTAATTGGTACCCCAGTCATGCGAGTAACCTCAGTTCTTTTTGAAAGAGGATGATTTAAATAAATGTTGAAAAATAAGCAAAGTCATTATTCAAAACCATACCTAATCTTTATTTCGAATTAATCAATCATCGCCAATCTAATTGAGTTTATCTTGATTATTCATTACATAGTTTCCAGGCGTGCTGAAACCAGCCAACGATAGAAATTAGTTTATTCAGGTTAACATTCGATCTCTGAAAGAAACGATCACGTGCGAAACCTTGCGACTAATTAACTAAACCCTTTCAATTTAGGTCCGTTTCGCATTCTCCCCAATTTGCAGAACTATTGGTAAACCTGTTTCCTGACGCATTAGAGTTTTAATTCCCTGCATAATTATTACTTCGTCGATTTCTAATTTCAACACTTTCGTCTTTCCAGCCCATTTTCATTTGTACGAAAAAGAGTCTCAATTATTTAGCTGTACAGGGTGTTCACGATAAAATTCACCCCCCTACAGTAGATTCCCTTTTGAGATATTTCGAAAAACTAAAAAGTTTTTCCTCACGATTTTTCCCAGGGACTTTAAATCGATCCTCTAAAAGTTTCATGGGGGGGGGGCACATGCCCCCTATGCCACCCCCATAAATACGCCACTGTACCGTATACAGGGTGTGATATGTAACGTTTTTATTTTAAATGCAACACCCCATATTTCATTCCATTATTTGGTGGAGCCTTTTTTTCCTGATTACAAATATATATGACACTTATGATTTATTTTGAAAAGTAAGTTGTCGGAAAAATAATGAAATAGGTTGTCAAATAATTTTGTTTCGCGGCAAGATGGCTTTGATTTCTACAGTTCACTTGAAAAAAGTTATTCTCGCAGCATTTTGTCTGCACAATTCAACTCTCCATGGATAAATGGTCTAATTCGTTCCTAATACAGGGTGTCGCGTAATTTTTGATTTATTTGACTACCATACCGTAAAACCATACAGAATTGAACACTTTTCAACATACTTTTGTCCATAACGCGATAACCAGAAGCGATAACCAGAAGGGATGTTCCAAAAACAAAAATTGCATTATAGGGGCTTGCCTCTACCTAATCGATTGTATGTATTACAAAACTGATGTTTTCTTGATAAAATATTAAAAAAAAATAAAAACATGGTGTTCAAAGTTGTCGTCAAAAACGGCAACTTCGAACAAAGGCGTTCCTGGCTCTTTTTTTAAAGTTGTTTCTTCATATCTGCAACATTGAACACCATAGGTCTTAAAAAAAAATTACGCCGATATTCCAATTTTTACTAAATCTACGAGGGTTTTTACTAAATCAACGAGAGTAAAACATTATGAAACATTTAGATGGTGTCAATAAATTTCAATAAATTTCGTTGTAATATTTTTTAACATAGAATACGTAAACTTCAAATTAAAAAAAAAAGGCTCAATTCTGCCATTTCTACGGAAAATAAGAAAATTATTGCATCGTTTTAAGGTAAGGTTTTTTAGGTTTTAAAATAATTACTCAACTTGGTTGAAAGATATCGACTTGGAACAAATTTCACAATAGTCGGTACATGTGAATGTATCACATGTTGAAGATTTATAGCCATAAAGTGCTTTTTTACTTACTTTCCGACTGGAAGTTGACGCACTGCTCTTGACAATCGTTTTGCCGAAAAATACTGAATGGGCGCCAATCTGTGAAAGATGTTGAGATGACAGGCAGAGTTGCCACTATTATAAAGCTAAATGTCCCTACTGCCAAATGCGCCTTGAAGTTTCATGATATTTTCAAAAATAGATGGGCTACAACAACGCGAAAGGAAATTAAGAAAATGTTCAAAGTTGCTGTCGCTGTTCAAAGTTATGTGGTTTTACGGTACCCATTTTATTATTATTTTGACAGCTTCCTTGTCAAAATAAATCATAAATGTTATATATCTTTGTAATCAGGAAGAAAGGCTTCATCAAATGACGTAATAAAATATAGGGTGTTGCATTTGAAATAAAAAAGTTACATGTCACACCTTGTATACGGTACCAATTGAAAACTTTTGGACGATCGATTCAAGATCCCTGGGAGAAAATCATTGAGAAAAAGTTTTTAGTTTTTCAAAATATCTCAAAAGGGAATCTCCTAGTGGGAGGGTGAATTTTATCGTGAACACTCTGCACTTAAAGAGAGATTATTGTTCAAGGAGTATTGTCTTGGTATTTTGAAAATATAACCATCATTCCAATTATCGATCAACTAATTTACATAAAAAATGAGTGTTTACGTTTCATAAATTTATATTCGGCTGGTGCTGTAGTTTTCAACTTACAGACTTATCCAGCAGCTCTGTTCCACGTTGGGTTAGATAACTTCACTTAAATCTGCAATCAGGTGTACAATTTATCGCTGTGAGCCCTAATTAATTGACCTGCAAAATGATGTTATGTTTCTTTCTGTCTTGGAGCGTTTTCGAAGCGACACTGAATTTTTTTTGGGCATTGTTCAAAGAGGTTCTTTTCTGGGAACACTAGCTTTTAATGCTTATAAACTCCTTGTCGTGCGAAAAGGGTTGAATCTTTTTATTCTATGGGGACAGATAACACGTGAGATTTTAGCCCAGATTTGTTAAAAGTATACGTCTAGAGCGCTGGATTTTCAGCAGATTTGACCTAAAGAATCAACCCGACGGACTAGATCTTTCCAAAAGGTTACTGAAGCTTTTACCATTTTCTGGTGTCTTGAAGGTAGCTGAAAAGAAGGTATAGCTATTTAAAAGCTCACAGCAATTGCACGCTATTGATTCAGTTTGCCACTTTCTATGGCTGTTCGAAATACCAAGAATTGAAGCTTCTAAATAAAGTTTATAAATAAAACAATGATTCTCACCCCTTCGGAAAATTATTATATGATTATATAGGCGCAAGATTTGCCTAATTGCAGTACTCTCTCTTGTCACTGGTGCACTACAACTATTAAGAATGGTCTTAGTACTCTTAGTCACTTTCTTCTTGATAAATATTAATTTTCTCTTCTCACACATCTATCGTTGTCGGATGCCACGACGCTAGTCCTCTTTTCCTCAACCGAGCACCCCCCGAATTCTTGTCTTGGGCCATTCCTTTCATCCCCCTCTCTGCTAAAATCTTCCCCTAACCACCAAGCTTGTGTGCCGTGTGCGGTGTCACCCCCGACACCAGGCGGCATTTCGCTATTCTCGCATTCCTAAACCAAGACTAATTTATCCTAGTACCTCACAGTACCTACTTATTTTCGTTCCTGCAATATATTTTTTTATATCTACGCTCTCCGAGAAGTCCGACCAGTAGATTTTTTTTTGGAAAAGAAATAGAAATAGAATAAATTTTGGCAGGCTTCAATATGTAGCTATGAACTGGGAATTGTGTAATTACTCGCGAGCAAAATCAACAAAGATACCTGAATAAACATGAAATTCATTATGGTGCGGTTATTAGTATAATAAATGTATACTTATTAATCGAGTTATTAAGGCGAAAGTTTCATTCGCAAGCTTATTGCATTACGTACTTCTAGAACTGTGGGTATGTTCGAATGTCCTCTTAAGGTCCCCATCCACTGGAGAGCCTGGTTGGACATCAGTGTCACGTGTTCGCCGTAAAGTGCGTTTGAGCAATATTTGATCATTAATTCAATGGAATAACGTCATTTGCTGTACCAACTATATCTGATGCGCGTTGTTGTTGTTAGCTTGCTTACCATTCATTGACCGAGCCGAATCGCGTTTTCAAGTTTTCTTTTAAACCGTCCAACCTGATTACAACGAACATTTGGCCGAACCCAGCCATGTCGTCCGACCGGGTTCGCCAGTGAATGGGGTCTTTTAGACATCTGTAAACAAACTGTCCGTAATTATCAAAAAAATTATATTAGTCGTCTTGTCAATTCGTTACCTACTTCATGAATTTCCATCCATAAAAATACAGACAACCTGTAATCACTATTTATCTTGTGATCAAATACATTCTTAGTTTAGGCAGGATATGGTCTGGTCAAATTCAGGGGTGCGAAGCTGCGTTTGGCTAGACACCGCCTACCTAAATGAGGAATTGATTTGATCACACGATACAACTTTCTTTATAAGATTAGACACGGCTAGGTACCTACTAATTTTCTTCATCCAAAAAAGTACACATATCAAACTAGATTTATGGTAATAAGTCACTTGCCGTGGCTCTGCATGATATGACGCTACACGCGGCGCTTTCAATACTGTCGATGGTAAATGGAAGCTTCGTACAAGAATTAATCAGAGCTAGTTTCGACAATGCATCGTGTTTGTATTACCTAACCGATAATTTCTTTACGTTTCCGACACTTGAAGGAATTCAAGTGTTGACCGCCACCGTCAGCGACATCAAATCCTTGAGGTTCTTTCCGGTCAAGTGCGACGGTTACGTTTTGGTCTCGAACGATTCCGAAGCGTTAGCTGCACTCTTCACAATCGAATCAATCAATTTGAACTTCAAATCACACCAAAAAGTGCTCCTGTTCACGGACCAAGAAGTCGACGCGCGGGCTTCGACGGCTATACACGACGTCGACTTGTTGACAGTCAGTGTGACCCAACAGTTCAACCCGACTGTATTTTCCGTAGCCGATGACAAAACTGTCGATTACGTTTCGCATTCCAAAACGAAGACAGAGTGGTTGCCGGACGTTGCTCTGAAGAAATTCAACCGTACATTATGCATCGCAATGTTCAAGTGTCCCCCGTTCGTCGTTTACAATAACCAAACCGACGATTACGAAGGAGTCGACATGAACTTCTTGGAGGGAGTCGTCAAGGGCTGGCCTTTGGAATACAAGTTTTTCAAGCCAAAAGACAGCGAGCAATTGTTCAGTACAGTAACCGAAGAAATCATCTCTAATAAGTGTGATGTGGCCATCTGCTCGATGTGGAACACGAACCGAAACCAGTTTGAAGGCAAAGCCGAAATGACTCACCCATACACTTTGACTTGCATTACGATCCTGGTCCCGAAACCAGTGCTGTTGCCAGACTTTACGTTCGTGTTTCAACCATTCAAGTTGAGTCTTTGGCTTGCAACCGCGGTCACGATCGCTTTGGTTTCACTAGCTTTTGCTGTAGTATCAAACATCATGAATGCTTTCGACTCCAACAATTACTTGAACAAAGATTTGTTTGTGTCTGTAATGTACGTTTGGAGTATGTTTACGCAGGGCCCAGTCAAAGACCCTTTGGCGAATCAAATCACGCTTCGCATCTTACTCATCAGCTGGATCATGTCTTGCGTGTTGATTGCTACGTACTACTCCGCCGGTCTGACCATCCTGCTGCGTTTCCCAAGATTCTCTTTGCAGATCAACACGTTCAAGCAAATGTTGGATAACGACGTGAAGTGGCAATCGCCAAACCCTTACCCTCAACAATGGATGAGAGGAACGGCGAATCCCGTTATACAAGAGCTAAGCAACAAATTCGAGCACTACACCGTCGTGTCACAGGCCAACCAACGACTGAGACGAAACGACTGCGGCGTTTTGGTCGAGATTCCGGTGAAAAACTGGGACAACTACGTCATGTTTTCGGAAGATTTCGATGACTACGCCAAGGACAATCTGAAAGTGCTCGACGAAACTCTTGGTTGCTTCTATGCGGTCTATTTGCTGAAGATGAACTCGCCTTATGTGGAAATCTTCAACAAGGCCGTTGCTCAATACGTTGAGCACGGTTTCGTCAGTTATTGGTACGAAAAGTTCGTGTCGAAACCGGAGAATTCGTACATGAAACGATTCTTCAAAAAGGACGGTAGCGAAGTTCTGCAGGCAATTGAGATGAGGAATATACAAGGAGCGTTCCACTTTATGATTCTTGGACACGCGCTCGGTTTGATTACATTTTGTTTGGAACGTTTACCGGTAACACATTTATTGAACTATTTTGTAAGCTTCTTTCTGAAACGATTGAAATAAATCTTGTCCTAATAATCCCATACAACAATAATTATAAGAGGCTCGTGACGCAGTGGATTGACGTGTCAATCTGTTGGGCCGGTGGCATGGCCGATCCAGTTCCATAATCTAAATATTCAGTTGGATCTCAAGAACGTACAATTTGAACGACGGTGCTGACCCACGGACCTCTTAATCAAGCTGGACTGTTCATATGGATCACCAATAGGAGTTTCTCAAGGTTTTATTAGTTTCGCGTTCCCGACCCACCACCACTCAACGAGAAGAAGTATTTTGAACGCGAAAAAAAATATTCCGCCGAGATGAAGACGAAAATATCTATTTTGAGCCCCCCTGAAACGATTAAGACCATTCTCAGGTGGAAGTCGGTCTGTCTGTCACAGTAGAACGTAGGTAAGCCTCCTTGGAGTGAAAACTAGTGCGGTCGAAAAGAGAAATCGTCTCTACAGTTCAATGACTCCTCGCCAATGCTGCTAGGTGAGTGATGGTCACTAGAGAAAACAGAATAAAAATCACTGAGCAGTAAGTACAAACAGCAAGCAGGTTAGAAGGAGATACAATCATACAGTGGCGTATTTATGGGGGTGGCATGGAGGTGCCCCCCCCCCATCAATCTGTGATGATGATAATAATAATAAGAAGAAGGTATACCGGCAAAAGAACAGGCGTGCTCCAATAATGTTGAAAATTCAAAAATGTAAGTATACCTTATTTCATTGTATAATACGTAATAACGTTCTACCCTTCTACACAATAATTACTATTAGTCCAAATCTTTGCTGTTCATTGATGGATGGAGGCATTTTGTCTGCCTTTTGTTCAACCCTTCCCCCCCCGCAAACACCTTCTCACGTATATTTACTTCAAAAAAATTCACCTTGCCCCCCCCCCCCCCCATCCCCAATCTCTAAATACGCCACTGCAATCATACAGGATATGAAGGCCAATTCTGTATCGAACCCGTTTGAATTTAAAGGCCGTTAAAAGAAAATCAGCCAATCGTCAAGCCCATTTCTGATCGTTCCTAGGTGACCGACGCTTTTAAAAATTTTAAGGGGCCTTTAAATTTTACAGAATTGCCACTATAGACATGTTTTATTGAGAACATCTGCCAACATAGTGCACTTACGCTCGTATCTCGCCTAGTGCCACCCAACTCCATTGATTATTGTCCATCTATGGAAGTTTTCTTGACCTCATTGGGATCAGTCGAGGTGTCAGTGAACATTTTCAGTCCATTTTCTTTCGTACCGCCGCGTTTGACCGCTTGAACGTCATTTTCTTCAATGACCACAGCTAACCTAGCAGCATTACATGGCCGCCAGCCAGTAGATAGATAGATAAGTAGATAGATCATAATTTCATTCCATGTTTACCCTGTTCCATGTACCCTATTCCATGTATCAGTAGAGATTATATTTCTTGTTGACCGCACTAGTTTCTACTCCAGAGAGGCTTACGGTTTCCTAGGTTCGCTGCGTAGTCCTAAAATTTTTCACTTGGCGTGCATTGTGTCATGACGACGGTGGCAGCTATCACATTATACGTAATACATAGCAAATATATCAAGGCATCACCATCACGTTAGCATCGTATCATTCGTGATAGCACAAACATTTTTTTCTACCGCAAGCGAGCAAAGGGTAACATAATAACTCATAATCTATGAGCAGTGTTACTGAAATATCACAGCTCAAGCAATGCTTCATTTTCTGGAGATATCTTGTTGTATTTTCATCATCAAATCTGGACATATTTCCAAACACTGCAAAGCCGCTCCCTGCAAGAAGACACTCTGCCAGAGATCCGAACTGCCCCTCCTTCCAAAGATTGTAACGAATACATTTCACATGAATTAAAAATTTGCAGTTTGTGTTTAAATTTGAACAATAACCAGGTGAGCCGCCTCACGGCCAAAATTTAAATATTGTCAAGGGAGTGGTAGCGTTAAGGGTACAGGAATCTGCCCATCGAAAAATGCTTTCGATGGAGGGCTCAACTCATTCTTCAGCAGTGCCAGAGGGCTCTGTCGTTAGGAGAGGGGAGCGAAATTAGTACCTACATAAGCTAGTAGCCGGAGTTGGTCGGTCCTTTTGGCTGCAAGAATTGTCGCGAGTTGGCATCGGCATTTTGATCTTGCAGCCACAGCGCCAATTCAGGCGTGAAAACCTCTTTGTTTTCAAAGCGGCATGGCCGCCCTCAGGTGATTCAATTTCCATCTGTTGGAGGTATGTTTTAAACAACAAATCAATTCAGATTTAGAACGCGACCATCCGACTTTTAGGTTTTCCTTTTCTGTGCCGTCTTTTCGCCGTTTTATGGCGGGTGTACTCGAAAAGTACCCACCGTCAACATCGACGCTGCTTCGAAAGCCGTTCCCGTAACCATGCTCTGCTCCACGAATTTCTAAGGCTACGGTTTTCTGCACGCCGGAGTCAGCTGGGACCCCGTGCGCCAATGGCCAGCTGTTTCGCGGTTCATCCGGAATCCCGACGAAGAGACCGTCGCCGCCTTTCGCCACAGACAGCATTTTTCTACCGTTCCCCATCAGGAAGCGTTCTAACAACAATTTTCTACCGTCACCCATCTGGAGGCGTTTAACAACAGTTCCAACCGTCTCCCTTCAGGAGGCCATTTCAAAAAATTTCGGCGAAGTGCTACCTTCCAGCCAGTAAGTCCGACACCTTTAGCTTCTGAAGCACCGCGTGCCGCATTGCTGCACGAGAAAGAGATTTTCTGCTGCCATCCAGAGACGTCTCAACCGACCCTCCTGGTCCTTGACATCTGCTGCTCCTGTGATTAGTTCCTGTGTTCGGTGACGTATATCCTTGACGAAGTCAAGTATTTTGAGGTGCCCTCTTTGTTTATTTCATTACACGGAATCAGATGAGGCATGGAACCATTATCTCGTTTATTTAAGAGATCAATCCACTATATTGGCGCCTAAGTAAGTAAAGGCTTTTCGATCGAAACAAATGAAAAGATTGATGGCTGACCTAACCTGACCCATGAATTTTTTCCATACCAAGGTACTTCCAGGAGCACAGTATTTGAATTGGGCACATTTGAGGCTATAGTGGGGTCGGTACAGTATTATACGCTGCATTTTTGAGTAATGCAATGTCTTTTGGCACACATGTTCTTAGAACCTGTTTGAACAATTTTGTCCATCGCCGCAAGCGAAATTTTAGTTCAGATCCTGTATACAGGGTGAAGAAGAAAAACAATTTTAAAAAATTGCATCTTTTGAACGGACAAAGGTAGAGTATTGCAGGGCATGTCATTTGATGCGGAATTTGATTGTTGTTGAGGTACACCAAACCATTTTGATACATTTATTACCGTTCTCGAGATATTTGAAAAAAACTGAGATCTGTCAAAAAAAACATTATCTTCATTATATCGCTTATTTTTGAAGATATCTGAATGAAATTTGGTATTTGCTTTATAAAGAACGTCATGAATGAATAACAGCTGCAGTTATTTTCTAGGCCTACTATTTTCCTATATAAGACAGTCAACTTTTTTTGGGAGGAGCCGCCATCTTGTTTTGTGAATATCAAGCTGATGACCAAAAAAATGACTGATGGTCATCAGGCTAGTATCATGCCATTACTCTATATTGTGAAAGATCACCTTGGATGGACCATCATATCATTTTTGCTGAAAGAAACATGACGCACTGATTTTATCGGGTTCCTCAGAACTAGAGGACCTACTGCCAGCCATCGAGCCATTGCAAGTAATTTAACACCGCAATTATGACCCCTGATCATTTCTCAGGTGGCTCACCAAGATTCATAGCCATGAATGCAGCGGTTTGGTTTTAGCAGCTGTTTGAATTAAGAAGTGTTGCCTTTTCGTGAAAAAAAACAGAAAATTACGAGGTCTCTGGGTCAATTTTTGGTCACTGGAAATAGATCCTTCACGGAATGTTGATAACTTTATGCTTAATTATCAGAAAAAAGTGCATTCTATAGCATAGGTTTGAAGAAACGGCTGAAAATTGTTCAAAACGGTTTCTTTTGACTTGTTAAAGCGTTAAATTATGGATCATTTTGGCGATTTTCATGTCTCCAGCCTATTTAGATGATGGGATGAAATTTTTCAATTTCTTATCACCCTGTGATGCCATCTGCATAGATCGCCATCATGCCAACATTTCCCAAAGTTGAAGAAGGAATCTGAATAGAAATTATTCTGAAATACATTGCGGCATCAAAATTTATAAGGTTCTATCCATTATTAGTGTTGCCCTACCACACGATTTGTTCGCTCTCTACCTACTGCAAGATAGTCTTTCATGTTCTCCCTACATCACATAGGTACATCCTGTGTCAGTTTTTTAAAACTTATACTGAAGAATGCACTTTTTTCTAATAATTCAGCATAAATTTATCAAAATTCCATGGAGGATCTGTTACGAGGAAAAATCAGATTCAGCACTCACTTGCAGCTCGCCATCCATCTTATCCCATTCCTCTTCCTTATTCCACATCCTGAACTAGAACCACCGCCGAGAAGGTCGGATTTGTTTACCTTTTTACATGACAGATACCACCTGACCCGGTCAAGAAGTAGATAAGCTGCTGGTACCAAAAAAGGTAAAGGTAGCCATTTTGCGTTTCTCCTGGCAAAAGATCCGGCCGTGCACGTCGTTGCAAATTTGCGCAAGAAAAGGGTCACGGACGTCTTCCAAGAAGACCAGAATCCAAAGCCGGCGGACTTTTACACCTCCCAGGAGCAAAAAACCCAGTCCAACCGGGTACGTTTCATATCTCTCTCTCAGCCCTTCAAGACCCTTCTCGGTGGTGTCATAGGTCCCTAACATTTCCATATATTTTCCTAGGTTTTTTTTTTTGTTATTATCATCCATCGACAACAGTACACGATATCGGGTACTGAAACGTATTGGTTGGCCGCTGTGGAGTACAGACGAAAGGTCCAGCGCCAACGAGTCAACAGAGGTGACCACATCGGGCAACATCAGGGTGAGCTGCAGAGCACCACCCCTGCTCCGGTGCTGACGGCCGGGCTGGCGTCGAACCCACCACCAGCAGCGACCCCTTCGGCGTTGTCACGTTGTTAAAACTCTTTGTCACCCACCACCACCGCTGCGCTATTTCTTCATTACCGTTGGTTTGCTGGGTATCCAGGGGACCGCAGGAGGGCTCCATTCTTCCCTTCAGGACCGAGGTGGTAAGTTTCCAATTAGAACTAGGGCTGCGGTATCGCTTGTGTCATCTTTTACCTTGCGCGATATTTCGTCGGTGTCTGGAACGTGAGCTCACGGTTTAGGTCGCAGCGACTCGATTTGCATTAATTCGCCGGGTATTTCGCCCGACTGCTGCAGTAGCCTCCGGTGATAATTAGGAAACTCCATACGCACTTTTACCTCGACTGTCAAACGAATTGCGGAGTTCTTGCTGTGCCCGGGACCACAGCTCCCATCATCGGTCCGGTTCGCCGGCATTCAGCGTGTGTGTGTCGTCATCATCATACTTACTTTGGGTAAAAGAAAAGCTGCGTCGTGTATTACGTTGTACTGAATATATTTTATCGCATCTCCAACAATATATCATTCCTTATTCTGTGTTCCCTTGTTTTGTTTACGTTGACCTAACCTCAACCCTTGAGCGCGAAAACCTGACAGGAGTGACAGGTGTCAATTCGGGCCTACCAACTGGCCGCAGCCAAAAATCCTGTATCAGATCTTTTTCCAATGACCTAAGGAATGACCCAGAGACCTCGTGATTTTCTGTTTTTTTCATGAAAAATCGACACTATTTTATTTAAATAGCTGCTAAAACCGAACCGCTGAACTTATGGCTATGAATCTTGGTAGACAACCTGAAAAATAATCAAGGGTCATAATCGCGGTGTTCAATTACTTGCAATGGCTCGATGGCTAGCAGTAGATCCTCTAGTTCGGAGGAATCTGATAAAATCCGTGCATCATCTTTCTTTCAGCAAAAATGGTATGATGGTCCCTCCAAGGTGATCTTTCACATGATAGAGTAATGGCATGATACTAGCCCAATGACTATCAGTCATTTTTTCGGTCATCAGCTTGATATTCATGAAACAAGATGGCGGCTCCCCTCCAAAAAAGTTGACTGTCTTATTTAGGAAAATAGTAGGCCTAGAAAATAACTTTAGCTGTTATCCATTTATGACGTCTTTTGTAAGGCAAATACCAAATTTCAATCCGATATCTTCAAAAATAAGCGATATAATGAAGATAATGGTTTTTTTGACAGATCTCAGTTTTTTTAGAATATCTCAAAAACGGTAATTATTGTTGCAAAATGGTTTGATGTACCTCAACAATCATCAAATTGCGCATCATTTGACATGCCCTGCAATATTCTACCTTTGTCCGTTCAAAAGATGCAATTTTTTTCAATTGTTTTCCTTCTTTACCCTGTATACAGGATCTGAACTAAAATTTTGCTTGCGGCGATGGACAGAATTGTTCAGACAGGTTCCAAAGACATGTGTGCCAAAGGGCATTGCATTACTCAAAAATGCAGTGAACAGGACTTTTTCCGAACGTGCCGACTCCACTACTAGGGAAATTTGTGGGTAGGAAATTATTATTGAGATTCCCACTCAACAGGTATATACTCATTCACAGAGTGAGGCGCACATCGAGCTCAAAGTTAAGAGAAAAAAATACAACAGGAAAAAAACCACGATCACTCAACTCCACCTCAACTCCACCAGAAGCAGATCCGTCGAAGCAAGACCTGATCTGGCCAACAGAACAAGAGAATATGTCAATTCGATCCTGGATACTCATATAATTCGAGCACATTTTATACATGGGAGAAGCCCTAAGAATAGTATTGATAGTAGGGAGGTTAAACGTCTCGGTGCACCTTGATTTTACGCGTGGAACCCTGAATATCAATTTCTGCACCAAATTCTTGGAGTCGAGTAAACCATTTATGCAAAGAAAAACAATGGAATGCGAACATCGTCTTGACTGTAGGCTGACGAACCGCGTCCGTGCCAGCAACATGTCCTGGGGACATCCCCTAGGCGGATAAGTACCTCAAGTTCTGAAATGCAAAAACTTCAAGAATGGACGCTGAACTCTCTCGATAGCGGAAACATGCACCGAATATAAAGGACTCCAAATAATAGAGGCATACTCAAGACGTGGCCTAACAAATGTCGAATAAAGGAGACAGGCAGTTTGAAGATCCGCAAAGGGCTTGACATTTCTTAAGATAAAACCCAAACTCGTTTAGCCAGCAGCAGTCATATCAGAAATATGTCGAACAAAAGTAAGCTGAGAATCAAGGCGAACCTCAAGGTCACGTACATCATCCAGCCTTGGCACCAAAACCTCACCAATAGCGTAGTCAAACTGTATTACATTTTTGGCTCTACAATACGAAACAATAAAGCATTTACTGGGATTAAGTGGTAGGTGATTCGTCTGACACCATCTCCTAACCCTGTCCAAATCAGCCTGAAGTCTCTGACAGTCAGCAACAGCACCTGTTCCACTGTATAACTTTAGGTCGTCAGCGTACATAAAAAATCCCGCCTCAACACAGTCACCGATATCATCCACATATATGTCAAAAAACAATGGTTCAAGCTTATTCCCCTGTGGCACACCAGAAGTCTGAGCAAACATCCGAAAACGAAAACCATTGCACTGTACATACTGCAACCTACCTGTCAAGAACGACTGTATTAGAGCCAGGAACTTGGAGACAGATCGTACCAAACCAGTTTCGCCATCAGTATGGAGTGATCTATTCTATCAAATGCCTCGGATAAATCGGTGTAGGCAACATCCACCTGCGCTCTCTTATCCAACCTCTCAGACAAGAACTGTGTCATCTCCACAAGGTTAGTTACGGTGGACCGTCGTGGTATGAAACCATGTTGCCTGTCAGACAGCATAGGACCTACATGACATAAAATCTTACGGAGCATAAGGATCCCAAACACCTTACTGAAATTACATTCTATGGCGATGGGTCTACAGTTTTCAACAACATTCCTTCTACCCTTCTTGAAAACCGGACACACTCGAGTCTCCTTCCACCTCCGCGGATAGGCTCCTCCTCTCAACATGGTACTGAAAATCAACGATAGAGGCGCTGCGAGGCCTGAGGCACGCATAATCTTGTACAAGATAAGAAGGAATCAAGTCAGGTCCTGTAGTAGATTTAGATGGGAGACTGCGAATAGCCTCAAGAACCTCATCCTCAGAGACCATATCAAAATTGAGGACATCACCATGGCGTGAAAAACTCGAGAGACCGGGGCAAAGCGAAGCATCAGATGGAGCAGAGAAGGACTTGCTGAAACAATCGGCAAAAGAATCAATTATACTTGACGGTCCCCCAATATCATTGCTTGCGTACCTAAGTCATAGAGGTTGGTATGTTCCCACATTCATTTTTTGACCTCACTTAGGACCAAAACTTGCTGGGATCACTAGAAATGTTGGACTCCGTCTGTCTGATATAAGGAGAGAACGATCAAGCAACGTCTACTTTAATTTGAGACTTCAACAATTTATATTCATTGAACGTCTCAACACATCTGGTTCTATTGTATTTGACTGTAAGCCGCTCCTTCTTCTTAATATCTCGTATAATTTGTCTAGTGAACCAGGGGGGATATGTGCGAGAAGTTTACTTTTTACAGGGCACACACCAGTCGAACATCCGAGCCAGGAATTCATAAAATCTATCCACGAGATCCTCGACTCGTAAGCTTCGTAACTCTTGCAGTTGCCAGTCAAGGCCAGCCAGTCTATCATATAACTCGACAAAATTCGCCTTTCTGAAGTTGTACTCACTGCCACAAGTGACGGGAAGAGACTTATTATTATCTGAAACAGCATGCAAGTCAATCTCGAGCGCAGGATGATGGCCGTCCTCTGGCAACAGAGCACGATTAGAATGCACAACGGAATACTCAAGATTAGTCAACACCAAATCCAACAACCTGTCATTTGAGTCAACCACCCCGCTGCACTGCCTGAGATCACAATACTCGATAAAATTACTGAACTCATCAATCAAGGGTATTCACTGATGCCCATTATAAAAGCCAGTCAAGTCAGAAATGTTGAAGTCTCCTAGGATTAACACCTTTTTTCTCAGAATACACTCAATCGACATTGGAGCATCGAAAAGCAAAGAAATGTAAGTATTGTCCAACACTTCAGTAAGCCAGATGAATAAGCTTCTTAGTTTTGGTTCAGTCACCCTGTCTGAAACCGAACTTTATTACCTTTCTCCTTGTTCTCCTCTCATCTTTGATGATTTCACTTACAGTCCCCCCCCCCACAAAGAGTCCTCAACCTCGCTGATATACATACTGTAGGTAATCGGATAGGTCATAGGTCGGAACTTTGAAGTGCTTGTAGACCTTCTGCGCTGTAGTCCAATTTTGTCGGTTGCTTCAATTATCTTTAGCATGATTATTGATTATGAACGCAATTTTACGGTTTCGAAGTCAGAAATTTCGGGCATTTGTCGAACAAACCTACTCTGATCTGGAGGAAAAAATTAGAGAAGGCCAAAGACGATATTGCTTTGATATACAAATTTACTGAATAATAACCACTGACTGGCAGCTGTAATACAGTAATAAGGGAGATCAATAAGGAAATAATTCCCAACAGGCTAAAAATCGGCTTGAAATGATCTTTATATTTAGTTCAGGCTTCAATATGTGGTCAGCTACAAATTGGAGATTGTGGAATAAAACGAGCGAAAGCAAAAAAGATACCTGAAACAAATTAATTTTGGTGCGGTTAGCATAAAGTGCCTACTTCCGCTTCCGCTTGTAAGTTAATTACAACACGCACTTCTGGAACTGTATAATTGGATAGACTCCTAGGACTCCGTGGATAGACTGTAGATAATCATTAAAAAACCAATTAACTTCTCTGCATAATGAGAGACAAACATCCTGTAATCATTCCGTTCCGTTTACATATCTCTTTGTTTCTGTTATCAGGCTCACTACTAATTTTTCCCATGCGCCAAAAAACTATATACATGTATCAAACCCAAACCAGTTTCATAGTAGTTAATGAGCCCCCTGCTGTGGTTCTGTATATTATGACGCTTCACGCTGCTCTTTCACTACTGATCATGGTAAATGGAAGCTTCGTACAAGATTTAATTAGAGCCAGTTTCGATAACACATCGTGTTTGTATTACCTGAGCGATAATACTGTCACGTTTCCGGAACTCGCAAGAGTTCAATTGTTGACTGCCACCATCAGCGACATCAAATCTTTGAGGTTCTTTTCGGTCAAGTGCGATGGTTACGTTTTGGTCTCGAATGATTCCGAAGCGTTAGCTGCACTCTTCACAATAGAATCGATCAACTTAAACTTCAAATCGCACCAAAAAGTGCTTCTGTTCACGGACCAAGAAGTCGACGCGCGAGCTTCGACGGCTCTACACGACATCGACTTGTTGACAGTCAGTGTGACTCAACAACTCAACTCGACCGTATTTTCCATAGCCAATGACGAACGAGTCGATTACGTTTCGCATTCCAAAACGAGGAGAAAGTGGTCGCCGAAAGTTGCTCTGAAGAAATTCAACCGAAAATTACGCATCGCAATGTTCAGATGTCCTCCGTTCGTAGTTTACAATAACCATACTGGCAAGTACGGAGGAGTCGACATAGATTTCTTGGAAACAGTTGTCAAAGCCTTGCCTTTGAAATACAAGTTTTTGAAGCCAGACGACAGCGGGCATAATTTGTTCAATCAAGTGATCGAAAAAATCATTTCTAATAAGTGTGATGTGGGCATCTGTGCAATTTGGAACACGAACACGGACAAGTTTCATGGCAAAGTCGAAATGACACAACCTTACACCTTGATTTGCACTACGATTCTGGTTCCGAAACCGGTGCTGCTGCCCAACTTTACGTTCGTATTTCAACCATTCAAGCTGAGTCTTTGGCTGGCAGCCGTGGCGACCATCGCCTTGGTGTCACTCGCTTTTGCTGCAGTATCAAACATCACGGACGATTTCGACTCCCACAGTTACTCCAACAAAGATTTCTTTGCGTCCGTAATGTACGTTTTGCGTATGTTCTCGCAGGGCTCAGTCAAAGACCCTTTGTCGAATCAAGTCACGCTTCGCATCTTGCTCATCAGCTGGATCATGTCTTCTGTACTGGTTTCTACGTACTATTCCGCCGGTCTGACGACCTTGCTGCGTTTTCCAAGATTTTCTTCGCAGACCAACACGTTCCAGCAAATGTTGGATAACGACGTGAAGTGGCAATCTCCGCTTCCTGGCTTGCAGGATAAGATGAGAGGAACGTTGAATCCCGTTATACAAGCGCTGAGCAATCAATTTGAGCACTATACCGTCGTGTCTCAGGCCAACCAACGATTAAGACGAAACGATTGCGGCGTTTTTGTCGAGATTCCGGTGAAAAACTGGGACAACTACGTCATGTTTTCGGAAGATTTTGATGACTACGCCAAGGAAAATCTGAAAGTGCTCGACGAAAATCTTGGTTGTTTCTATGCGGTCTATTTGCTGAAGATGAACTCGCCTTATGTGGAAATCTTCAACAAGGCCGTTGCTGAATACGTTGAGTACGGTTTCGTCAGTTATTCGTACGAAAAGTTCGTGTCGAAACCGGAGAATTCGTACATGAAACGCTTTTTCAAAAAGGACGGTAGCGAGGTTCTGCAGACAATTGAGATGAGGAATATACAGGGAGCGTTCCATTTCCTGCTTCTTGGACACGCGTTCGGTTTGATCACATTTTGTTTGGAACGCTTACCGGTAACAAGTTTATTAAACCATTTTGTGACCTTCTTTCTTAAACGATTGGAATAAATCTTGTCCTATGATTCCATAGAACAATTATGAGGAGCTCGTGACGCAGTTGATTGACGTGTTAATCCGTTGGGCCAGTGGCAGGGGCTGTAGATGGTAAGCGTCTCGCTCAGAGCAAAAAATCGGGTTCTTTGACTGAAATTCAACTTTACTTCTGCAAAAGTGGGAGTAAAATGATACTTCACGTTTCGGTATTGCAAAAAAAAAAAAGATTAAGAGAGAATTAGTAGTGTATAAATGAGAAACTGTATCAATACTTAATTCAAATAAATCCCTGCTCCGTCTCAAATTCCATCCCCGCGAATAATTTTTCTGGTGCCTCCTAACCTCATGCTGACAGCTCGGATAAGGCTGAACCACAATGTATAGACAATACAAATAGAAGAGACCACATGTCGTGACCGATTTTTACGGTTGCGTAGGAACCAGGCAAGTCCATCATTCAAAAAAAGGTTGGCTGATTTTTGATGCCCCAATATCCGTGACGACGGTGGTGATAACATATGGTCTCCTCTATTTGTATTGTCTATACCTACAGTCTATTTTTTTTCCTAAAAGTCTATTGTGGTGCAAATGGTGCAAACATCTTCGCATTGACGGTGAATGCAAAGGTGTGTTCCATTTGCACCACAATGGACTTGTAGTGACTTTTGCATTTCTACACGGTGTGCAAACTCCAAAAAAAACTTAAAGCCAAAAACTGAGTTTCCGCCAGTGGGCCACGGATCCTTAAAAGTTTCCAAATTTTAGGGAATTCAAAAATCAATGTTGGCTGCCAATTTGACACCTCCACGCCTCTAGGCCCAGCAGTTTCGTTGTTGCGAAGATTCCGTTCACGGATAAACAATTATATTAATTAATTCCATTTTAAGTTTATCACGAGTTTCACGGAAATTGTGCCCATTACTGCAAAAACTGTGCTTGTGTCTTGAACAATAATGTCCAGTGCCCATTTTGAAGCCCTCCCAGGTGCCGTAAGGATAAGGACTCACTCCTGATGGGTAGCATGGACTCCCGAACGTTCATCTTTGAGGAGAAGACATAAATTTAATTTCAAAAACCACATCATATGAAGGCATTGTGAACTATACCTGGTTTCTGAAAGAAGTACCCACACTTTGAAATACTGGAAAGCTACACATTTTCAATTTTTGTGTGGATGAATTCATCGCCAGATTTCACAGCTGGTTCAGTAAGATAACGTAATTCGTGAACAAGCATAAATAGAGATTGTTCATATGCAGCATTTCCTTTCAGGTTTTACATTTACATACCTAAATTACGCGAGAAGCCTTGGAATCAGCAGTTACATAATTGAGTACCACAAGAACAATAAGTAAAATTCTTTCGACCAGACTTCTCAGGACATCATTCTGGAACAAGAAATTGGCGAAAATTGTGAAGGATGAAGTATTGCCGGCTGCAAGAACTTCTTTGCCACGATGATCGCCTTACCTTCTGACTTGAATCTATATAGTTAATTCATCAGCGGCTGTTGCTGAAATCTATGAAGACCAGACTCTACGTGGAGCCAAGTTAGCACCGCCTGACGGAGATCAGAATAGGGCTCTTTATTGTACCTAGCTATTCAAGAGGATGACAGCAAAGCTTTTGGTTTTGTCTGCAGCAATAATATTCCTCTACCTAGTTACTTTTTTTTTTTTTTTTTTTTTTTTTTATTTAGTAAGCGTCAGCCTATAAGACTATTAGCTATGTACTATATACAATTACATTAAATCAATTCAAATAATTCTAATTGTTTTAAAGAAATTAAAAGTTGTTCTTCGCTTTCAGGATTTCTTCCTAATTTTGTCTTCAAGGCATCATGGTTATCTTGTTCTTGGCAGCCCATCAGCAAATGTGATACGGTCATTGTTCTGTTACATTGGTCACAGAGGGGTGGTTCGGTCCGATTTATGAGGTGTTGGTGGGTGACTCTTGTATGTCCGATTCTTAGCCTAGTTATTACAATTTGGCTTCGTCTTGACTGGAGATTTGGGATCCAAGGCTCCGTGGTAGGTTTTATTCTGTTTAGTTTAGAGTGTTGACTAATCCAGTCTTGTTCCCATTGAATGTCCGTGAGTGTTCTAACGTGTTTCTTCAGATCTTGATGTGTTGTCGTCACTTCTTGGGATTCGGGTAAGGTAAGGGCATTTGATGCCTCGATGTTCGCCAGCTCGTTTCCAGGAATTCCAACATGAGATGGGACCCATATAAGCGTAATCTGTATGTTACTTCTTGTCAGTGATGTAATATACTGCTGAATTGCTTGAACTAGAGGATTGGCACAGTATATTTTTTTGATTTCCTGGATGGCAGTTAATGAGTCGGTACAGATGGTGACGTTGTGGCACCCTTGCCTATGGACGATGGCTGGTGCCTGGGGAGTCAGCTACGAGCCGCTGGCTTCTTCCCAGGCTCCAGTGACGGTTGTGGAGTTTATACATTTTAGAGCCTCAAGTATAGCATAAAGTTCCGCACTGAAGGTACTCGTAAATTTCGATAATTTGAGGGTTTTTATTGTATCATTCTCTGTTACCACAGCACACCCGGCACTACTTTCTGTTTTCGACGCGTCCGTATATAAAATCGAGTCACTTTTTATACTGTCACACAATGATTTAAAGCGATCGCGAATTACCGAATGGGGATAGTCGTTTTTGGGTAATTTGGTTAGTTCAATGTTGACGTTAGGATTGTACAATCTCCATGGTGGTATTGTTTCGGGATGATTCATTATTTTTGGAAGGGAGAATGTGAGGTCTCGTGAAATGTTGTTTATCTTAGCATAGAAAGGTATTGAATTGTTCTTCATTCTCTCGAAAATCTGAGTGTACCGCTGTGAGAAGGTGTATCTGTTGGCAGGATTTTTTGGATTTGCTAACACTCCAATTGCATACGATAGTGCAAGTTTTTGCCTTCTGTAGTATAGTGGAGGTTGTAACGGGGGGAAAAATGAAAAAGTGTCGTTTTTCCTTCCCTTCTCTTTCAACTCGAATAAACTCGCGGGTTCTTACTCTTCCCACATGAATCGATGCGTTTCTCTCTATTGGGTTTGCTCGGGCGCCACCTTACTTTACCGCAAGGAATTTAAACAAGATTCGGGTTTTACTTTAGTATATTGAACACATAACAATATCTCAAACAAGTATCAAAAAGACAACAATTATATTTACAATTTACAACATTACTTAGAGAGAAATGTAACCGCACCTATCCACCCTGTGGGAATCTACCACAACAACACGACTACCGTCAATTATCCAATTTCAGTGCAATGCGCTACTCGTTTGGTGTGAAGCACCGATGGGTTCCGACCCCGTAACAGTCTAGGGTACTCTTCGTATCCGCTCCACCCCGCAACAGTGTAAGGTGGAGTAAGCCTACTAGAGCAATCCACACAGCAGCCCCCTTCAGGTCACTCGTCCGGTACCCACGTCCCAGACAACCGCGTTATCCGCAGACAGGACACCAGAGAGAGCACCACGAAGACGACCCGCAGGACGCGGTATTAACACGGAGGGGCATCCACACAGTCGCCCCCTTTCGGTTGATGTCGCAGTATCAGAGGCTCAGGACAACGGTCAGGTTGTCATCCACAGCTTCGACACCGCTAATCCCCCACAAAGGTGACCCGCAGGACACTATTGCATCTCAATGCAAAGTGGCGAGAAGTGCGATTCCGGCATCACCGCGTCAGTTGGCCGTCGTCGGCTTGGTTCAAACAAACTAGATTGGCACTGGTGTACGAATTGGTCGGCCGCGGTCAGTTAACTCATCAAGCACCGTTCATGTACCCTCCCTAGATGTTCGCCTTGCCGATTGCGACTGGCACAAACTGCGTGTCTTTTAATGACTGATGCATTATCTGTACAACGTCTTTACAAAGACATGCGTACATGCGATCCAGTGGAATTGGATACGCCACAACTTTATTTACGTTGGGTCGTTGGACGCGGTGCGGTGGCTTGGCCGCACGGCGCCCTCTCTTGGTCACCGTTGGGACCTTCTATTTACCGCGGGACGAGTGCGCTTGCTACCCATTTATCTGGCGTTGCCTAGACGCTTTATCACAAGGTTGGCCTGTTATTGAATAGATGCTGTTGACAGGGCTTGTTCTATATGCACCACTACAGATTCGCAGGGCGGTGCTATGTACTGCTTCTATTTTCTTCAGAGCCGTCTTACTTGCCGAGTTGTAGATAAAAGAGCCATAGTCGATTCGGGATAGTACAACACTTTTATAGAGGCGATTCAATATCTTGGTGTCAGCTCCCCATGGCTGACTTGAAAGAGCTTTGAGAATTCCTAATCCCTTCTGGCAGTTTTCTTTCAGGTGTTTCAAATGTACATTCCATTTCAGTTGATTGTCAAAGTACATCCCCAGAAATTTGTAAGTATCAACTACCTCAATTGATCTGTCATAGATCTTCAAAATAGGTGTCTCTGCAGTAGGTTTCTTGCTAAACATCATGCATTTGGTTTTGTTGATTGAAAATTTGTATCCTGTATGGTCGGCCCAATCCTCGAGTGATAGAATTGCTTGTTGTAATGTATCTTCTATGGATTGTAGATTTTTCCCTTTAATATAAACCACAAGATCATCAGCATATTGTAGTGCCTTTACCGGTAGGGAAAGTTGGCTGATTGCATCGTTTACTGCTATCAGAAACAGGGTTGCGCTGAGGTTGGATCCTTGAGGTGTCCCATTTTCTAGTTCCTTCATGTCCGATATACTTCCATTGACTCTTACTCTGAAGGTACGATTCTTCAAAAAATTTATCAGGAATTGTAAGATTTTGCCATCAAGTCCCCAACTCTTGATTTTGGTTAATATTCCGTGTCGCCAGGTCATATCAAAAGCTTTTTCTAGATCAAAGAATATTGTAATGACTTTTTGTCCATTAGCAAAAGCTTCATGGATGTCAGATTGTAGAATTACCAGGTTGTCTGTCGTGGCTCTTCCTGTTCTAAAGCCAGCTTGTTGTGGAGTAATCAGTTTCTTCTGCTCTAAGTACCATTGGAGCCGTTTGTTAATAATTTTTTCTAGTAGCTTGCACATTGTGCATGTAAGAGATATCGGCCGATAAGATTCAACTTTATCAGATGGCTTGTTAGGCTTACAAATTGGTACTACTATTGCTTTTGACCACGAAGCAGGAAATTGGTTAGATGTCCAAATCTTGTTGTAAATACTCAGCAAGTATTTTTTAGCTTCTTCTGACATCATTTTTATGAATACAAATGGAATGTCGTCGGGTCCAGGTGAAGAGTTCTTTGTTGTTGTTAATGCGATTTTGAGTTCTTCAATTGTGATTTCAGAGTTGATGTCGTTGTCATTGTCTGGGTTTTCGATTTGGATAGGATTTCTTTCTGATGGATTTTTGATGTTACGTAGAAAGTTGTCACTGTAGTTGTTATTGCTGGATTGCATGTGGAAGTATTCAGATAACTTTTCCGCAATTTCTTCTGAAGACTCTGTAATTTGACCATTTTCATCTACTATAATTGATGTATGTCGATTTGTATTGACGCCTCTGATTCGTTTTATCTTCTTCCAGATTTCTGTGGATGGAGTGTTACTTTGTAGTGATGATACGTATTCTGCCCATGATTCTTTTTTACTTTTTCTTAGTGTTAATCTTGCTTTTGCTTTAAGTTTTTTGTATTCAAGTAGATTTTCTAAGTTGTTATATTTCTTAAGTTTGTTAAACGCTTTTTTCTTCTCTCTTATTATTTGGTCGCAGTCATTGTTCCACCATGGCACCGTTCTTCTCCCTTCTTGGTTTGGTTTAGTCTTCCCAATTTCCCATTCCCCCGCTTTTCGTATGATATTTTCAAAATTGTTGACTTCCTCTGTAATGTTCTCGAACTCCAGTATTTTCCCGTTATCCATCAAGTTATTATCAATTATCCCAGCAAAAAGGTCCCAGTTGGCATTCTCAGTTTTCCATCTAGACAGTTTCTTATTTGGCGTTTGATTTAATATGTCGTCAGTGATGAAGATTGGAAAGTGATCACTACCATTGAGGTGATTGTTTAGTCTCCACGAAAAGCTGGTACTTAGTATTGGGTCACAGAAAGTTACATCTAGTGATGAAAAATTTCCAGAGAAGGCGTTAAATCTTGTTTTTTCTCCTGTATTGAGAATGACAAAATTCTCCAAGTCGACCAATTTCTCCAATATTTTTCCTTTTTTGTCAGTAGAGTCGGATCCCCAGATTATATTATGAGAGTTCAGATCCTCGAGAATAATGCAGGGACGCGGAACTTGGCTGATGAGATCTCTCAGTTCTTGTAAATCAAATGATCTATTTGGAGGTATATATAAATTGCATATGTAGATTTTTCTTGTCATATATTGTATTGATGTTATTACGGTCTCTAGGTTTGTGTTTGGTGTGATTTCTTTACTTGCAAAATTGTTCTTGATGTAAGTGACTACCCCTCCACTGGCTCGCGTGGCTTCTGATCGATTCTTGTGAAATGTTTGATAGCCTCTCAATTCATGCTTATGGTTTTTTTTGAAGTTAGATTCCTGGATACATATAACTGTAGGTTCATGTTTTGCTATTAGTAAATTTAGATTGGGTAGATTGTTGTATAGGCCATTAATATTCCATTGCAGAATGAAATGTTTCTCAGACATTTTATAATGATGGTGAGTTTCTAGAATGTGCTGATTTGTGAGGTGTCGGTTTCTTCTCCTTCCTCTTCTTCTTCTTCTTCTTCGACTTCTGTTGTTCTGGTGGATTTCTTCATCTGCTTCGTTATTTTGTTAATTATTCTGGTACATCGACTTTTCATGGTTTTGTTATTGAAGTAAGGATAGACTTCTTTTAGCATGTCGAGTAGTTCTTGTACATTTGTTGTGTATTCGCATGCTACACTTAACTGGTCAGGTGATCCTCGTATGTTCTCGAAAAAATGGGTGATTTGATTGAAGTTCAATATAAATGGTGGATTTCTTTTTTCAATGATGTCTTTTATCGGGGCTAGCATCTCTTCTAATGATGTGATACTTTCTAAGGATTCGGACCTCTTGAGTTTTTTGCTGTTCAATTCTTCTTTTTTATTCTTCTTGCTTTTTTTAGGTTTTGTTAGTGTTTGGGGAGTACTGAATTGAAATTCTTTGTTTGGGTCATTGACAGAAGGTGTACTGGTTGCTGATGTTGTTGGAGTATGCTGTCTCTTCTTAGATAGGTTTGGATTTGGTTCTTGTTGTTCACTGATTGAATCTTTTAGGAGATTTTCTTGAATTTCAGGTGCTTCGTTTTCTGATGTTTCTTCTCTTTCAGTGTCTTCTTTCTCTTCTTCTGAGTTTTCGGAATCTTCTTCGACGTTTGTTGGCTCGTGCATTTCTGTTTGTACCAAAAGTTCTTGTGCTGGTTTGTTTTGTGGTTCTTGGTTTGTTGTTGGGCTTGTTGGAAGATGTGGGCAATCCTTCGCAACATGACCTTGACCTTTACATATATAGCATCTTAATTCGTCGAAACTTAAGAAGATTCTGTATGGAGTTTCCTCATATGTAATGACTTGTGATGTTGGAAGTTCTGTGAGAGGAGTTACATCTGGAGATACGTAGATTTGCCTTTTAAAACTTTCCACATGACTGTATTCATCCAATTGGATTCCAGCCCTAAGAGTGGTGACAGGGGAGACGATTTTAAATCCTAGGTCTTTGACGGAATTAAGGACGAGTTCATGTGGTATGGATGTACAGACGTTTGAAATAATAATTCTTTTCGCAGGTGAAATAAGTTTGCGGACTGATACTTCTCTGTCTTGAATTAACAGTTGCTTGTGATTTTCGACGAATTGATTGGCTATTTCGGTGTTGTATAAATAGATACATATTCTATTATTAGAGATTCTTGATGCTGATATGATGTTTTTTGGTCCTATCACTGATCCGACCGCGACGACGTAATCGCTCAAACGTAATTCATTTACAACATCAAGTACAATTGCTTGTTCTCTTTTAGGTAGTTTTTGGCATGGTGTAGATTTTGCAACATTTAGGTATGATTTTCTGGTGTTTTGGGTGGAGTTTAGTGTAGGTTCCATGTTGGAGATTTCATTTATTGTATCCATTTTATGTGGTATTTATTTCGCAAGTTGTACATACGTAGGTACCCGTGCGCGATAAGCGCCGGGCCGCCGGGACAAGAAACGCTATGCCAGGTAGGTATGTGTTTATATGTTGTATAAGAAATTGGAGATAATTATTGTCGGTTAAATTGAGGATTTTCGAATGAACGTTAGTGTTTGAGGAAATTTCGGGCTGTTTTTGTGTTCTCACTTCGACTTACATGTTGAGATTTTATCAGTCCATGTACTTAGTTAAAGCAAAAATTTTTAATTCGGATTTTTACCGCACTAATTACTAGTAGAAGACAGAGGTCGGTAGCGGACCACGTTATCACAAGCACTTCTTTCAATCACCCTAGTTACTTTTGTTTGTTATTACCACACGTTGATTGTTTGAATAAAGTCTGACTTTGATCTTAGTTTCCTTACTTTAAACAGAGATGTAGTGATGGTTTATTTTTACAAAAATATTGAAGGATAAAGAAAAAGTCCTGAGATTTGAGTTTTGTGACAGAATTCCACGAAAGTAAGTACCAACCAGACCCAGTCAAAGTTTTGTTTGTCCTGCAATTTTTTGGAGAGCATCTGAGAGTCACTCATCTAGTTTGGAATATTTATTGTATAAAAAACTACCGTGTGATCCGAACCATTCCGAATTGGAGTAGGCTATGCCCTGGCGAAGACCAGATTTACATCCCGGAATTGGATCATGTCACAGCCTACCCCAATTCGGAATGGTTTGGATCACACGGTACAATGATTGTGGAGTACATGAAAGTGTTGGATTCATATTTCATTTTGAGTTTTGAGGCGTGAACCCTACGTTATTCACTCCCTATTCATAACCTCTAACCTAATGCAAAGGGGCAAATTTCATCGTCTCACCTCACCCTCTTCTACAGGGAATACAGAACACAAAGCAGGACAACTTGACGCCGGCCATCTGACCGCGGGACAACTTGCCGCGGGACAACTTGACGCCAGGACAACTTGACGCGGGACAACTTGACACTAGGAGTTATTATAATTTCTGGACTCTATTAGGCTAGTTTGTGTCTTTTTGTCCCCCAATTGGCCCCCTTGTGTTTTCCTGTGGTTTTTCGGAACTAGCAAGCCCCTTATACATACTTGTATCTTATGTTTTTGAGTCACAATGACCTCAGTTGTGTCTTGCTGTATAGCTCGAAGTCACAGCCCCCATGTGTCTTTATGTGTCATTTGAAGCCCTGATGCGCCCCCTACTCATGTCTTCGTGTTGTTTTCGAAACTGTCCTGGAGCCACTTTGTTTTTCCATTGTGTTTTTAATAGCCCCGATAGCCCCCTCGATGACCTGCTTGTGTTTTCATGTGAAGCTCTAACTTCTATCGGGCCCCTTGTATCTTCTTGTGCTTTGGAACTCTGCCGGTCCCCATTCTTTCTTGCTGGGTCAATCTGGGCCACGTGTCTATGGTGACGCTTCCAGCCCCGCAATGAGCTCCATTTTGTCTTCTCCATGTCTTGGAATCTTAGCGGCCCACCTTGTGTCTTGCTATGTTTATCGGAGACCCAACGGACCCGATTTGTCTGTATTTGTCGTTTGCAAACCCGAGAATCCCCCTCGTGTCTTCATGTGGTGTTGTGTGATGCCCTGATCAACTTCCTTGTATCTCCTTCTGTTAGTAGTCCAAATGGCGCCCCCGAGGGCGCCCCCATTATGCCTTGCTTCGTCAATCGGAGCTCCAATAGGCCTTTTTATGTCTATGTGTCATTTGAACGATGAGCTCTCTCATGTTTTCTGTGGTTTTCGGAAATAACGAGCCCCCTCATGCTCACATTTCTCATGTTTTGGAGTTCCAGCGACCCATTATGTCTTGCTGTGTCAATCGGAGCCCCCCTTCTGTCTTCATGTACCGCATTGTGCCCGGATGACTCCCTTGTGTTTTCTTGGTAGTTTCGGAACACTATCGAGCCCCTTTGTATCTTTTTTATTTTGGAGCCTCACCGGCCCCCATTGATTTTTTTTGTGTCGTTTCGAGCCGCCAATGAACCCTTTATTGTTTTCTTAAGGTTTTTGGAAGTCTAAGCGAGCCCGCTCATGTCTTCTTGTGTTTTGGAGTTCTAGAGGCCATTTTTGTGTTCTGTGTAATTCGGAGCCCCAGTGTCTTTATGTGTCGTTTCGACTCCCGATGAGTCCTTTTTTGTTATTTTCTTCGAATATTTCTTTACTCTGTTCTCACAAAATCCCTGGCGCGAATCGTCCGGCGTCAAGTTGGTCGAAGGAGGACAGCTTGACGCCGGCCATCCTGACGCCAGCACAACCTAACGCGTGGACAATTTGATGTGTCGCTTCAAGCCTTGACAAGCCCCCTTATTGTGTCTTCATGTTGCTTTCAGAACTCTATCGAGCCGCAATCTATCTCCTCAGATTTTGTAGTTCTAGAGTTCTTTGTCAATCGGAACCCCGATGAGCCCCCGTGTCTTTTTGTGTCATTTCGAGACCCGATGAACCCTCGTGTGTTTACGTGAGGTGTTCGGAGTTCTAAGGAGCCCCCTTATGTCTTCCTATATTTTGAAGCTCAAGCGGCTCCCATTTTGTTTTGCTATGTTAATTCGGAATTTCAGTGGATCCTTTTGTGTATTTTATATGTCATTTTTAGCCCTGATGAGCCCCCTTGCGTGTTCATATTGTTTTCGGAATCGTAGTATCTACCCTTTATGTCTCCATATGGCGTTGTAAGCACCCTTATTCAGAGCCCAACTGGACACTCTTGTTTTGAGCCCCTCGTGATTTTTCGTCCCTCCAGAATTTCAGTAAGCCCCCTTGTGCCTTCTTTGATTGTTGAATGCCCTACTAGCCCCCTTGTTTTTTCAATGTCGATTGAAGCCCTGCTGAGTCCCCTCACATTTTTCCGTCGCTTTCGAAGCTTTAGTAAACACCTTGGTGCCTTCGTGTAACATTTGGAGCCCTATCGGGCGCCCCCATGTGACCTTAACCTCCAGTACCGTTTGCAGCCCTGGTGAGTGTCCCTATGTTTTTTCACGTGTATAGAATTCCCGGGAGCCTCTTTCGCCTTCTTGTGTAATCCAAAGCGTCTCTTCGAAAAAATCAAAATACGTGCGGCTCATTTTTGTGATATGTACTTAATGTTTTCAAAAATATCAAAAGAACAGGCTTTGTTCAAATTCTTTCTCTACAATATTTTCGTATGCACCAAAAAGAAATCACCAGGATTCCAAAAGAAAGGATGGTAAATCTGCCATCTGACTATAGATTCCACTGACGGAAGACTTTCTCACCAAATATAAAGTAGGTAGTTGGTGTATTTTTTTCTGGAACATTTCAAATCTCTTGACAAGCATACTACTCCCCAAACACCTGGCACAGCACCACCGAAATAAACATTGAGCTGTTCCCTCTCTTCGACTTTCTGATACCGCTGGGCCTCGCTCTGGGCCAATCAAAGCTCTGCGTGCTGCATTTCGCGCCGCACCGAAGCCTGGTATACTTGGTTGCGTTTAGCAGCTATTCTAGGCGCAAAACGGTGCGGATTAATATTCCGCCCCGCTGCTCGCTGTTCGTTCGAATTACCTTCTAATTTCAATCTTTGCTTACTTGTGCCGCAATGATTGAAAATTTATCAACCCGTATAGGGCTTTTTTAGATTTACTAATTGGAAAGTAATAAGAAAGGATGCGTTCAAAAATTTTGTCCGTGCTGCAGCACCACAGCTCCCCTTACGAGCCGTTACTGGCACTTGATACAATACTGTTGATAACACACTCCGTATACTGATAGGTACACGAGCTTAATCAACAGAGATACCTACCTGAATAAACATACAGTTGGTGCGATTACCGATTACCATAAGTACCTACTTATTGAGCAATGAAGTTCCGTTTTCAAGTTTATTTCATCACGTATTCTTGAACTGTTTACTTATTGAGTACCCCTACGACCTATGAGAACAGATTGTAGATATTTACCAAAAAAATCCATAAATTTCTCTGCATAAAGCCACACACAACCTGTAATCATTCCGTTCCGCATACAAGTCTGTTTGTTTTTATTATTAGGCTAGCTAGCTACTAATTTTTCCCTTACACCAAATAAATCCATATCAAACCAGTTGTATGGCATAAGTCACTTGCTGTAGCTCTGGATAATATGACTCTGAACGCGTCTGCTTTGATACTGGCTATGGTAAATGGAAGCTTCGTAAAAGATTTAATCGGTGCCAGTTTCGACAACGCGTCATGTTTGTATTACCTAACCGATAATTCCGTTACATTCCCGAAACTCGAAGGAGTCCAAATGTTGACCGCCACCATCAGCGATATCAAATCCTTGAGGTTTTTCCCGATCACGTGCGATGGTTACGTTTTGGTCTCGAACGATTCCGAAGCGTTAGCTGCACTGTTCACAATCGATTCGATCGACTTGAACTTCAAATCCCATCAAAGAGTGCTGCTGTTCACGGGCCAAGAGGTCGATGCGCAAGCTTCGACGGCTCTACACGACATCGACTTGTTGACAGTCAGTGTGACTCAACAACTCAACCCGACCGTATTTTCCATAGTCAATGGCAAACCAGTCGATTACGTTTTGCATTTCAAAACTAAAACGGAGTGGTTGCCGGAAGTTACTCTGAAGAAATTCAATCGGAAATTATGCATCGCAATGTTCAAATGTCCCCCGTTCGTCGTTTACAATAATCATACCGACGGATACGAAGGGGTCGACATGAATTTCTTGGAAACAGTCGTCAGAGGCTGGCCTTTGGAGTACAAGTTTTTGAAGCCAGGCGGAAGCGGTCCATTGTTCTATCAAGTGATCGACGAAATTGTCTCTAATAAGTGCGACGTGGCCATTTGCTCGATGTGGAACACGAACACGGACAAGTTTGAGGGCAAAGCCGAAATGACACAGCCATACACCCTAATTTGCACTACGATTCTGGTTCCAAAACCGGTGCTGTTGCCCAACTTTACGTTCGTGTTTCAACCATTCAAGCTGAGTCTTTGGTTAGCAGCTGTGGCCACGATCGCTTTGGTTTCATTAGCTTTCACTGCAGTATCAAACATAACATATGTCTTCGACTCCAACAGTTACTTCAACAAAGATTTCTTTGTGGCCGTGATGTACGTTTTGCGTATGTTCTCGCAGGGACCAGTCAAAGACCCTTTGTCGAATCAAGGCACGCTTCGCATCTTACTCATCAGCTGGATCATGTCTTGCATGCTGATTTCTACGTACTATTCCGCCGGTCTGACCACCCTGCTGCGTTTCCCAAGATTTTCTTCGCAGATCAACACGTTCCAGCAAATGTTGGATAACGACGTAAAGTGGCAATCTCCAATTTCCGGATTTCAGAAAAAGATGAGTGAATCGTCGAATCCCGTTAGACAAGCGTTAAGCAACCAATTTGAGCACTATACCATCGTGTCTAAGGCCAACCAACGATTGAGACGAAACGATTGCGGTGTTCTGGTCGAGATTCCGGTGAAAAACTGGGACAACTATGTCATGTTTTCGGAAGATCTTGACGACTACGCCAAGGACAATCTGAAAGTGCTCGACGAAACTCTTGGCTGCTTCTATGCGGTCTATTTGCTGAAAATGAACTCGCCTTACGTGGAAATCTTCAACAAGGCTGTTGCTGATTACATCGAGCACGGTTTCGTCAGTTATTGGTACGAAAAGTTTGTGTCGAAACCGGAGAATTCGTACATGAAACGCTTCTTCAAAAAGGATGGTAGCGAAGTTCAACAGGCAATTGAGATGAGGAATATACAGGGAGCGTTCCACTTTCTGGTTCTTGGACACGCATTCAGTTTGATCACATTTTGGTTGGAACGTTTATCGGTAAAAAGTTTATCAAACAAAGTTGTAAACTTTTTCATTAAACGATTAAAATGAAACTTGTTCAGTATTTGCATAAAATAATAAAGGTGAGGATCGGGTGAGGATCTCGTGGTGCATCACATAAGATGTTAAAAAATGGTTTCTATATTTTTTTTTTTTGACTTCGAAATTGAACTGAACAAAGAATTTAATTCCAATCGAAAATTTGGCACACAATACACTAGACTAAAATCTTTCGAAATAACGTTTTCTAAGGGACCCGTAGATCCTCTATAACTAAGACTATATAACGCATAGGTAACTAGACTGTGTTTCAGCCAATGAGATGCACGAATTCGGGGTACCAAGAGGATATCACAGCGATGATAAAAAACAATTGAATTTATCACCGATTTCGGCTTGTTTACCTCCTGTCAGATTGATTTCAGCTTGGGGTTAACTTTTACTTTGAATGTGAACTGTTGAAAATACATAAAAAATACTAATGGGATACTGATGAAAGAGTTTAAAACGTGATTACTTACCCCAAAAGGGGTTTCTTGTACAAAAATTATACAGATACAGAATTCGTCTGTGGTGTTGACGTTGACACAGGCATTCAAATCAGAGAAGTGTCACATTGGGTGGATTTACATGGGATCTGCTCGTAACATGGAAAATAATGTCCATGCAATACTATACGCTTTACTTACGATATACGAATCTTTGAATTGCTTCTTTGTAATTCATATAGACACTAAATAGGTGAACCTTAGATTTGCCTTGAAATGTCTGATGTAAGTATAGAATTCAATTTTTCCAATTTGTTATACAGGGTGGTCCGACTTTTATGTCATTAAATTCAAGGATCGATAGAGAATGAAAAATGAAGGGGACTTTCTTCAGAAAACATATTTGAGAAATGCCGAATAACAGAGATACAGCCCTTCGAAGTTTGAAATAAATAATCGTGTTTTCCGCATAACTTTTGAACCGTTCAACCGATTTGATTTAAAATAGAACCAAAGGTGTACTGAAATTATCCCCTGTCGAACAATCATAACATGTTCCATAAAAAAGTTCCAGGGGCGTAGACATTAGGGGGTGTCCCTACCTCCCCCCCCCCTATTTTTCACCCTTCTAGTTATTTTTGGAAACTGTTCATAATTTTGAATTCTACGTTCAATTTTGTAGGGAAAATTACTTTTAAAAAATTTTGATTAGAGGCTTTGTTTGGGAGATATTTAGGATTGTTTGGAAGGTTTGGAAAACATCTCAAAACCACAACTTTCAAAAGTCTAAAAATTAAAATCCAAAAAAACTCATGCTTTCTCAGCTATAATAGGTTTTATAGAATTTTTCAGTTGATAAACCACCATTTTTGCTGAAACACGAGACATTTTCAGGAAAAAACAATTTGGGCTTGGAAAGTGGCGATTTCGGGATGTTTTCCACAGTTTCAAACTCAAATATCCCCTAAACGAAGCCTCTAATCAAAATTTTGCAAGAGTGACTTTTTCTTCTAAATTGAACGTAGAATTCAAAATTATGGACAGTTTTTAAAAATAACTAAGAGAGTGAAAAATAGGGAGGGGGGGGGGGGAGTAGGGACCCCCTAATGTCCACGCCCCTGAAACTTTTTTATGGAACATGTTATGATTGTTCGACAGGGGATAATTCCAGTAAACCTTTGGTTCTAATTTGAATCAAATCGGTTGAACGGTTCAAAAGTTATACGGAAAAAACGATTATTTATTTCCAACTTTGAAGGGCGGTATCTCTGTTATTATATCTCAAATATATTTTTTTGGAAAGTCCCCTACATTTTTCATTCTCTATCGATCCTTAAATTAAATGACATAAAAGTCGGACCACCCTGTACAGGTGTCCCGAAATGAATGCAACAAAATTTACAAGGAAGTAGAAAATTGAAAAATAAGGAGACTTCTTCAATGAACATACCCTCACAAACGCAATAACGGAGATACACGCCTTCAAAGTTGAGTTTTCAAAACAGTTTTTTTTTGCATAAATTTTGAACCGTTGAGCCGATTTTATTCAAATTTGAACCAAAGTTTACTAAAATAGATCTCTATCGAACAATGATAACGCATTTCATCAAACATTTTCAGGGACGAAGATAATAGGGGGTATCTTCCTTCTTTTTTCCCCTCTTTTTCACCCCCCTGAATATTTTTGGAAATGGTTGCAATTTTTGAATTCTACGTTCAATTTGGAGAGAATAAATACTCCTGCAAATTTTTGATTGAAGCCTTCATTTTCGAGATATTTGGGTTTGAAACTTCGGAGAACATCTCGAAAATACCTCTTTCAAGGCCTAAAAAATTAAAAATCAAAGAAACTCAAGATTCCTCAACTGAAATGAGTTTTCTAGGTGTCTT
This sequence comes from Anaspis maculata, assembly GCA_949128115.1. Taxonomy (NCBI): domain Eukaryota; kingdom Metazoa; phylum Arthropoda; class Insecta; order Coleoptera; family Scraptiidae; genus Anaspis; species Anaspis maculata. The sequence continues at coordinate 14,867,210 of OX421962.1, forward strand.
AAGGCATAGAGTCTTAAGGTGATGAACTACCATTTTTGATAAAAAACATGAGGATTTTCAAAAAAGAAAAATTTGGGCCCTGAAAAGTGGCGATTTTGAGATGTTTTCTAAAGTTTCGAACACAAATATCTCGAGAATGAAGCGTCTAGTCAAAATTTTGCAAGAGTAACTTTTCTCTAAATTTTTAGAGTAAAAATCTCTAAATTGAACGTAGAACCCGAAAACTGGAACCATTTCCAAAATTATTCAGGGGGGTGAAAAATAGGGGGAAAAGGGGGAAGGTAGCGCCTATTATCTTCGCCCCTGAAAATGTTTGATAAAATGCGTTATTATTTTTCAATAGAGACCTATTTTAGTAAACGCTGGTTCAAATTTGAATGAAATCGGTTCAACGGTTCAGAAGTTATGCAAAAAAACCTAATTGAAAAACCAACTTTGAAGGCCTGTATCTCCGCTATAACGTTCGCGAGGGTATTTTTATCAAAGAAGTGCCCTTATTCTTCAATTTTCTACCTCCCTGTAAATTTTGTTGCATTAATTTCGGGACAGCCTGTATAGTCCGGTTTTTAACTCGTGGTATGATTATCAATCGATGATATGATAATCATACCACTTGTTAGCGCACTTTCCCAAAAAATGGAAAAAAGGCGCTTTTAGCTTTACTTTGTCCGTCCGTCCCTCCGTCTGTCCGTCCGTCCGTACTCGGGATAACTCCTCGAGGAAGAAAGATATCGATGTGGTGTAAACGCTGATCAATAGTACACATGTCCAGGATGTCAAGTTGACTTTTAGTTTTTTGTTATTCTGCCGCCATCTTTGACCCGCCATTTTGAATTTCTCTAAAAGTGATCCGATTGAAATGAAATTTGCAGGCAATGTAAACCACATCAAGATCTATCCAATTTTCGACAATTGATGTCCCGCCGCCATCTTGTATTCTCCATATTGAACATGTTTCGAAGTGATAGAACTAGGAGAATTATGTCTCAACGAAAGGAGATATCAATGTGGTGCAAACGCCAATCGAATGCTTACGTGACCACCATATAAAGTTGACCAATGATTTTTGTCACTTGGCCGCCATCTTTGATCCGCCACTTTGAAGTTCTTTGAAAGTGGTCCGATTTGAGTGGAATTCACAGGCGATGTGAACTTCAATTAGATACATCCAATTTTTGACAAGTGATGCCCCGCCGCCGTCTTGTATTCTCCATATTGAACATGTTTCAAACTCGGAATTCAAAGTGACATAACTAGGAGAATTATGCCTCAACGAAAAGAGATATCGATGTGGTGCAAACGCCAATCGAATGCTTACGTGACCACCATATAAAGTTGACCAATGATTTTTGTCACTTGGCCGCCATCTTTGATCCGCCATTTTAAATTTCTCTGAAAGTGGTCCGATTTGAGTGTAATTCATAGGCGATGTGAACTTCATCAAAATACATCCGATTTTGGACAAATGATGCTCTGCCGCCATCTTGGCCGCCATATTGAAATTTCTTATCCCTCAACGATTTTCATGGAGATTGGGACTCACCTTTGTTTCGTATGATCATTCTTATTCTCCAGCCAAATTCCAACATTCTGTCGCCATCTTGGACGCCATATTGGAATCTCTTATTAGTGGAACTATTTTCATGAAACTTGGAACTCACTCTTGTCTATAGTACGATTATTTTGATTTTCAAGCTAAATTTCATGAATTTGACGTTATTTTGGCCGCCATATTGAAATTTCTGCCCAACTAACGGTAGAACTCTAATTAACATCTTGCGTTCACTAGTTCTTCAAAAAGGAAGTGCGCTACTGAGCCTCATGCCCATGAGGCATATTCGCTTGTTATATTATTACTGACTATAAAAGTCAAGCTTTTTCAACATTTTTTATGGGCTCCATAAAAGATCCCAGATCCTGTAGGAGGTACCGCCTTGATGCGAGATTTTTGAGACAGCCTGATGTGTTTAGCTGATGAGTGGAGCAATCCATTTTCTATAAAGTTTGAAGGTTTGCCTTGCTCAATCAGCTGAAATTCACCAACGAAAGAATTTTGTAGGTGGTCACAGATTAGCTTATTCATCGTGAATTCGAAATTCCGAAACCGGCCACGATAAGCGCTCTCCAAGACGATCCATCACAACTTCATTGTTGGAAGGAAAAATATGACATCAAATGATTTTGGAAGGCTCAAATCTAATACGAGCTTCAATATGTGGGTAGCGTCAGATTGAAAATTGTGTGATAACACAAGCAAAATTAACAAAGTACCTGAATAAACATGAAATTTTGGCATGCGGTTAGCATGATATGAATACTTATTGTGGGATGAAGTTTTGCTTGCAAGTTTAATGCTTCTAAAACTAGATAATTATGGAAAAAAAATCCATAAACATCTCTGCTTAGAGTCACACACAACCTGTAATCATTCCGTTCCATATACTCACATATCTCTTTGTTTTTTGATTATAAGGCTAGCTACTAATTTTTTCCTTACACCAAAAAAATATAATAATACTTAGATCAAACCCGAACCAATTGATAAAAAGTAATAAGTCACTTGCTGTGGTTCTGTATGATATGACGTTACACGCGGCTCTCTCAATATTGGTAATGGTAAATGGAAGCTTCGTACAAGATTTGATCAGAGCCAGTTTCGACAACGCATCGTGCCTGTATTACCTGAGCGATAATTCCGTCACATTTCCGGAACTTGAAGGAGTACAAATGTTGACCTCCGCTATCAGCGACATCAAATCTTTGAGATTCTTTCCGGTCAATTGCGACGGTTACGTTTTGGTCTCGAATGATTCCGAAGCGTTAGCTGCCCTGTTCACAATAGAATCGATCAACTTGAACTTCAAATCGCACCAAAAAGTGCTTCTGTTCACGGACCAAGAAGTCGACGCGCGTGCTTCGACGGCTCTACACGACGTCGACTTGTTGACAATCAGTGTGACTCAACGACTCAACCCGACCGTATTTTCCGTGGTCAATGACAAACCAGTCGATTACGTTTCGCATTTCAAAACGAAGACAAAGTGGTTGCCGGACGTTGCTCTGAAGAAATTCAACCGTAAATTTTGCATCGCAATGTTCAAGTGTCCCCCGTACGTCGTTTACAATGATCAAACCGACGGATACGAAGGAGTCGACATTAATTTCTTGGAAGGAGTCGTCAAGGGCTGGCCTTTGGAATACAAGTTTTTCAATCCAAACGAAAGCGACAATTTGTACATAAAAGTAGTCGAAGAAGTCGTCTCTAATGAGTGTGATGTGGCCATCTGCGCGATGTGGAACAAAAACACCGACATAATTGGTGGAAAAGCAGAAACTACTCACCCATACACTCTAATGTGCGTTACGATTCTGGTTCCAAAACCAGTGCCATTGCCCAGCTTTACGTTCGTGTTTCAACCATTCAAGTTGAGTCTTTGGCTGGCAGCTGTAGCCACGATTGCTTTGGTTTCACTGGCTTTCGCTGCAGTATCAAACATCATGGATGCATTCGACTCCAACAGTTACTTCAACAAAGATTTCTTTGTATCCGTGTTGTACGTTTTGCGTATGTTCTCGCAAGGCTCAGTCAAAGACCCTCTGTCGAATCAAATCACGCTTCGCATCTTACTCATCAGCTGGACCATGTCTTCCGTGCTGATTGCCACGTACTATTCCGCCGGTCTGACGACCTTGCTGAGTTTCCCAAGATTTTCGTTGCAGATCAACACGTTCCAGCAAATGTTGGATAACGACGTGAAGTGGCAATCTCCGTATAGTTCTCTTCAGCAATGGATGAAAGAAACGGCGAATCCCGTTATACAAGAGCTGAGCAACCGATTCGAGCACTACGACGTCGTGTCCCAGGCCAATAAACGATTGAGACGGAACGACTGCGGCGTTTTGGTCCAGATTCCGGTGAAAAACTGGGACAACTATGTCTCGTTTTCGGAAGACTTTGACGACTACGCCAAGGACAATCTGAAAGTGCTCGGCGAAAATCTTGGCTGCTTTTATGCAGTGTATTTGATGAAGATGAACTCACCTTACGTGGAAATCTTCAACAAAGCCGTTGCTGGATACGTCGAGCACGGTTTTGTCAGTTATTGGTATGAAAAGTTCGTGTCGAAATCGGAGAATTCGTACATGAAAGGCTTTTTCAAAAAGGATGCCAGCGAAGTTCATCAGTCAATTGATATGAGGAACATACAGGGAGCGTTCTACTTCCTGCTTCTTGGACATGCGATCAGTTTGATCACATTTTGTTTGGAACGTTTTTCGGTAACAAGTTTATTGAACAATTCTGTGGTCTTCTTCATTAAATGGTTAAAATAAATCTGTCCAATAATTGCATAAAAGAATAATGGTAAGGATCGGTTGAACATCTCGTGGCGCAGTGAATTGACGCGTCAATCTGTTGGACCATTAGAGGCATAGGTGGTAGATGGTTTGCGTCCCGCTCACGGGGCGAAAAATTGACTTCTTTGATTTTATTGGAATATGCTTTTTTAATGCAAAGGCGTCTTGAGCAAGAAAAAATCAAAGGATGGTGCTGACTCCATAGATGTTGGTGGCTTTTGAAGATCGTACCTACTGTATTTTTCCGGTTTTATAAATGAAGCTCAACAAAAAGTTGAGTTCCATTCTCGATTTCATTTGGGAATTTTCCACTGGCAGGTCATATCATGCTTCAAAAGAAACACAGCACACAACTCATGATAATATCCGTTTCTTCTTTACCGGCCAATGATTGACTGAACCAACATCCCCAAAAGGCACTGTATTTTGTACGACTTATTGAAACGATGCATATAGTTATATTGCTTATAGCTTTTATCAATTAACGGTAAATTTGAAATTTGACCGTATTCTAACAAAAATCGTCGTTGAGTTTACCGGAATTGAGAAACATTCAATTGGCGTTGATCATGATTAACATATCTGGTTGGAAGATAAATATTCCACTTTAGTTTTGATGGAAACGTTCTAAAGACGTACAAAGTAACGCGTTATATTATTGTGAAGAAATGACCGTTATAAACACAATGTGCATTGTGTATGCCTCAAAATGTGCCTGTTTTTCTGTTTAGGCTAATGTCAAGTGCCTATTAGTATAAGTGCATAGAATTGTTGGGGCACGTGGGCATGTATAGACTGTGCCATCAAGTGTCATATTTGAAAACGCGTTATACCCGAGAAAGAAATTCCAGAAAATTTTCGAAAGTTGTGAAGGCTCACCCAAACTGCAGAAGGTTTCGATTCCAGTATTATACGCGAGTGAATCACTTTCGTTGATTATAATTTAACACCGAAGCAGACCACTGTCCGAGTTGTTTACATTATTCGTTCGGCCTTTATCAGCGCACACCGATAAGAAAGACACAGGTCCGGAATTAAAACTTTTACGCTTCGGCCGGGCAACCCGAGCCGGGGCGATGTCTGACCTCAAGAATACACTAGAAAATGCAGAAATTCACCACAGCCCTCTTTCGACACCCGAAGACTCGCCCTCACTGAAGAAGGTTAGACAAGCAGGTTTTGTTCAATCCAGTCTGGAACTCCGAGATCTTGAGCGAATCAATGCTGTTCAGGTCCTTGACGAACGTGATTCGATTGAGGAGAATGTTGATGAAGACAGTGTTGGGACTGAAGAAGAGCCTTATGATGATTTGGGCGACGAGGCGATCAACAATTCTGTGAAAGCTCTCCAAAATATCAAGTCTGCCACCACAGAAGAAGTCAACGGGAAAACAGTTTTCAACAAATCTCACCAGATACTTGTAGCACAATCGACCGATGTTATCTACCAGAATTTGATAAAAATGATTCAATACCAACGTCACCTCGAAAAACAACTTTGGAAAAACAAGACTGAAGTGATGCAGAAATCCCAGAACCAAGCACATCATGAAAGAGGCACACAAACACAGCAACATCAACGATCACAGTCGCCGCAGCAAGACCTTCCTCACCCTCCACAACAAACAACTTACGCGAACATGACGAAGACATATGGCTCAATAACGGAGAGACGGCGTAAAGAAGAGGATAGGGTACCATGGACGACACCGCCTCAAAATAATATAGACAATAAAAAAGAAATCATATTGAAAGTTAAATCAGGCCAGAGCATACGACAGAAGTGGGTTGAAATAGGCAAAAAAATAAAACCTGAAGATATTGGAGGTGGTGTGTCTAATGTCAGGACAACTAGTAAAGACAAAATGGTTGTAGTAGCGAAAGATGAAGAGCAGAAAAAGAAGCTGATTGACATCATAAATCTGGTTGGTGATGTAGAAGCCTCAGAAAGAAGACCGAGAAATCCAACAATAACATTATGCGGAATCCAAAAAGGTACAACTTTGAATGAAATTTATGATGACATCCTTGGGCAAAATGAAATATCTAGTGTAACGAGCATAGAGGATCTGAAACAAAACCTCAAACACATCGTTACGAAATCCTGTCGAAATCCGGCCCGACAAAATTGGCTTTTCGAGGCAGAACCTAGCTTGGCAAAGTTCCTCCTGAAGAAAGAAAAAATCATCATCAATTTGACAACAACCTACGTCAAGGAAGAGCTCTCAATTGCCATGTGTTACAAATGTTGTTTATTTGGCCACGTCAGTAAATATTGTACACAGGAAAAAGATACTTGTCACAGGTGTGGGAAAGACCATAAGGCTGCGGACTGCACTCAAACGACACTTAACTGCATCAACTGTCAAAGGTCGAGGATAGTGGCAAGACAACATTTGGCCAGTGACAGACAATGCCCTTGCTACACTCGTCAGTTGGAATTCATCAGAAATTGCACCAATTACAGCACCGAGTCCATAACTAACATGATCCAGGATGGATAATGACAACGAAATGATGAAGCAGCGGCAAGTAAAGCAAGAACAATCCTCCAATTTTTTGAATGTATGTCATCTCAATGTAAGATCTCTGTTCACAGGGTTTGCTGAATTTGCACAATTGGTTGTTGAAAACAACTTTGACATAGTTGCTGTCACTGAGACATGGCTGAACGATGACGTTGGTAGTGCGGCTGTTTCAATTCCGGGATTTGATCTGTATCGTAAGGATAGGGTTGGTAGAGGAGGGGGTGTCGCGTTTTTTGTGAGGTCGACTGTGATGGTTGAGGTGGTGAATTTGGACATTGTTCTTAAAAGTAATTTGGAACTGATATTTATTAATGTTAGAGTGGGCGCTCGAACTATCGCTTTTGGTAATTTCTATAGACCACCAGATAAGGACATCAGCTGTTTCATCGAGGATTGCGACAATATTTTATCACAATGGTGCCTCACTACTACCGAGCTTATCTGTTTAGGTGATTTCAATTTAGATTTTCTCAAGACTCCTAACCTTGTCCAAGAATGCTTTTCTTCTTATAATTTTGATCAAATAATTAATGAACCAACTAGAATAACCGCGATGACTGCTACTCTTATCGACCCCGTTTTTGTTACAGGTGATATTGTTGTTCATTCCTGCGGCACATTGCTTGCTTCAGATATCTCTGATCATATGGCGGTTTTTTGTAAGGTAGAGATGGCAAGGGCCACATTCGAGCCGAAATTCGTGACATATAGAAATTTTAGAGGCTTCAATGTAGACCATTTTCAGAGAGACTTGCAAAAACTGGATTGGTTTGACATGCTGAGAGAGAGAGACATTAGTAAGAAAGTTGAAGTTTTTAACAAGCTGATTTTGACTTTGTTTGACAAGCATTGCCCTACTGTACGATCGAGAATTACAAAACAGAAGGCACCGTGGTTGACAGAGAACCTGAAAATTTTTATGAAACAAAGAGATAAAGCACATCAAAAATTTAAACACACCAAGAATCTGGATGATTGGGATAATTATAAAAGATTACGAAATTTTACTTTAAATTCGATACGAAAGGAAAAAAAATCATATTTATTAAACGCTTGTTCAGAAAGATATAACACTAGAAAAACATGGTCTGCGCTTAGAAATTTAAATGTCTTGCCTAATAGATTTGATAAAACGAAAATTCCGAATCACCTATCAAATCCCGAAGACATTAACAATTATTTTTCTTCTTTCTTTAGCAATGTCTCAGACTGCAGCAGTAGAGTTAATTTCTATAAAGACAAAACCTTCAAATCTGGCTCGAACTTAAGCTTTACGATGACATCTGCTGACGAGGTACACAAAATTCTATGGGCACTACAATCCAATGCTGTCGGTGCTGATAATATAACTGTGAAGATGCTCAAGTGTTGCAGTCCATATATAGATCAGTATATAGTACATCTCATTAACAGTTGTATAGAACAGTCTCACTTTCCTTGGCAGTGGAAAATCGCCATCGGTCGACCTTTATTGAAAAAATCAAATCCTGAAGAATTTTCTGATCTTATAATAATAAGTATACTGCCAGCAATGTCAAAGATTTTTGAAAAGGTTTTATATCGCTAGATGTTTGAATACGTTACTTCGAATCAATTATTACCTGATTGTCAGTCCGGTTTCAGGTCTGGTTTCAGTACTGCTACTGCGTTGGCTAACGTTGTTGATGACATTATTGGTTCCTATGATGCTGGCCTTGCTAGTGTTTTGATATTGTTAGACTTTTCCAAGGCATTTGACACTATAAATCATCAATTACTCTATGCCAAACTTAAATACTTTGGTTTCGACAGTTCTTCTGTCAACCTTATAGCATCCTACTTTGATGAAAGATATCAGCGGGTTTCTGTTAACAACGTGTTGTCCTCCACTTTGAGGGTCAAGTCTGGCGTGCCGCAGGGCTCGATACTGGGACCACTATTGTTTATCATTTACACTTCTGACATACTAACATGCACAAATAAATGCAAAGTTCAGGCTTATGCAGATGATACGCAATTGCACTTCAGTTTTCGTTACTCGGACTTGATTTCAGCACGAAACTTTGTTCAGAAAGATCTGGATATGATCAGCTCACTCTCCAGGGAACATGCATTGCTTTTAAATCCTTCAAAATCTGCTGCCTTGTTGTTTGCAACTCGAAAACAAAAAGAATTTCTCCTGAATGATGGGTTTTCACTTCAGATCAATAGCATTCCTTTACCATTCGTTGAGTCATCACGTAACCTTGGCGTTGTCATAGATACTCAGTTCAGATTCAAAAATCATGTTACGGATCTCCTGAAGAGGTCTTATTCAGCTTTGAGACTCATATACACTAATCGACATATTTTGAACTTTTCACTAAAGAAACATCTATGTGACACTCTTGTTCTCTCTTTTTACAACTATTGCAGTTTCATTTATGGTCCATGTCTAGACGTTGTCACAAGAGCGAGAATACAGAAAGTCCAAAATTCGTGCATCAGATGTATTTATGGACTCAGAAAATATGATCATGTTTCACTAAAGGTTTCAGAAATCGGTTGGTTAAATATGGAGCAGCGACGCGTTTACCAGTTGGGTAACTTTCTTTTTAGGCTATTGAAACATGACTGCTGCAGTACTGGATTGAGGGAAAGACTCGTGATGAGATCGGACGTCCACTCTACAAATATAAGATCGTCCAACAAATTGACAATGCCTCACCATCATACGTCTCTCTTTCGAAGATCATTTACCTTTAACTCTGTCAAACTTTACAATTCACTTCCCCTGGAGTTGTTGCAGTCGCCCGGGCCATCGCGTCGTTTAAGACAAGTCTTTTTAAGTTTCTGAAATCGGGTACAGTTTAGAAGGATCATTCATTTCATCTTCTTGTTCACCTTCAGCACAACCTAATGTTTGCTTTTCATTCTTCATGAAACTTTGTTTATAATGTATGTATTTGTGGATAATTTTAGGTTCGGAGTTTTCAATTTGATTTATGTTATATTTACTTGTACCTAAACGTGTTGAGAAGGTTGAGTTGAATAGCAATCTGCTAGACTTCGCCTCTCAACAGCGATATGAAATAAAAATCCAGTGTGTTTAACAAGTGTTTTCGAAAAATTTTTTGCTTCCATCTTGATTCAAGATGGCAAAAAAAGACCGTGTTGTGTTTTTGGATGCGGGGACAAAACTGCGGCGAGGTAAGTTGTAAAAATGAAAACAAATGAACATAACCTCAAAAAAACCTGTTGCTTCTTCCATGCTTTTTAAGTTATGATGATAATAATGTTTGTTTTCTTAGGTACTCAATCCCCAAAGAGAAGCGGGTGCGCGATATTTGGGTCGAAAGTCCTTTCAATAATAAGCGATTCAATTGTAAAATGATTGTTGTATTATGTTGAATATTGTCGTAGGCTAAGGATTTCAGATTGTAAAAAAAAATAATCTAACTTGGTATGTACATAACGTGTATGTATGTGTATTACATAAATACATCTGTAGTAACACCAAAAAAGTGTAAGTTACCTTTGCTGTATTATGTTAAATAATGTCAAATAATTTAGTCTAATTTCTAATTTAGTATGTACATACATAACGTGTATCTATGTGTATTTGTTTGTTTGATAGTACATAAATACATTGGCATTAAAACCTAAAAAGTGTTAAGTTACTGACCCTTTCTCTTAAATAATGAAGTTTTCTCAGATATTGGATAGGACCAATATAAATTTCAAATTTCGCGCTATATCTAAATTTCATATTTCGCGCTATATTTTTTACATCCCAAATTACAGAAATCTACTCTTCTCGGTTGAAATTTGGTTTTGGTTATATGCAGCGTTCAGAGATGGCGCTTTGAAACATGTGTCCGGCTGATTGCCTATAGAGTGGGCTACCTCTACCTTGCCCATCCCAGTTGCTAGGTAGTTTTACCCTTCGGCCACACCGCGTCACTTTGGCCCGCTGGCCCGAACCTCTGCTTTTCATTTCCGAACTTAAAACGACATCGTCTTCTTCGGTTGGGCGTGTGACGCTTGTAGACGGCTGCATCGATGCATCTTCTCCAGGATCCGAAGTAGTGGTCGACATGGAGACACATTCCAATGGGAACAGGCGCTGAATCGGTCGCAAGAGGCAACCTTGAGTAGTTTTCACACGAACGTGGTGAGATGGGCGCAAGTCAACTACTCGCCCCAATGGCCATTCGGGTCGTTTCTTGTTGTCGCTGCCAATGATCACTACTTCGCCGATGACAACAGCTCCACCTGACTTCTTGCTGAAAACTTTTCCAAGTTGTCCCAAGTTCGTTTTCTCCTGCCACATCTTCTGGAGCAGCATGTTGGAAGTCACCGTCGCCGGAGCTGTGAATCCGATCGAGTTGAAGATGCATTGAGCGTCAGAGAGGATTTGTCGCTTGGTTAATAATTTTTCGTGGTTGGAGAAACACCTCTGACTAAATGCACTAAATGGCAAGGTGCATTTAGCTCCATACTCCATACCCAGCACGTTGGCCGGACATCCGTTTTCTCCAACGTTTTTGCTCACGCTCGAAAGCTCCCACCATCGGAGCTCAAACTGATCTTAAGCCATCAGCTGTCTCGCTTTATGATGGTGAACCTGCAGTTTGTTGTCTCTTTCTTCTTTGCGCCTTTTCTTTGCAATGTTGAAGTTAGTCGGCAGCGGTGGATATCCATCTAACCAAGGTAACTGAATTTGGGATTGGTCATCTTCATCAGTTTTGACAGTTTCCATAAAATGCTGATTAACAGCAACCTTCATTTCTTCGGTAGATTTCTTCCTTCCGGAATCCGAAATGCCCAACCCGTCTAGCCTCCAAAACTCCGAAACCTTGATTTCTCTGGAAAACAATGATGTAACAGCCATGGTGGAACTGTTTCTGGGCGTTACGTCTGGAACTTTGCCCTTGAGTGTCCATCCCAACAAAGTCTCAACCGCCACCACTACACATTTCAGTAGGTGTCGTTTTCCAGTAAGCAATTTCCTAGCCACGTCAGCACCGATTGAGACTTCAATATTCGCAGAATCTTTGACATCAGTGGGACGAATTTTCAACTTCTCTAGCTCTTTTAGCCAGCTACCGTCATAAATTTTAGAAATGCTATCACAAATGTTTGTCTGGTCAACAGCTTCAAAATGACAAGTGTATTTTCCGTCCAAGCTGGATAGCCGCAGATCGTAGCAATGGTTCTCCTCCGGTGAATGAGTATCGCCAGAAAGAGCATGAGTCATCTTCTCGTTTCGTTTGGCCGAGTACTTCATTTCGACCGCTGTCGATGCCAGTACATAAAATCTCTGTGAACCCGTATCTATCAAGGCCCGTACCTCTCGCTCCCGCGACTCGCTTCGAATCTTCACTCTCAAGGTTTGAAGAAAGACGTACAAATGTGTCTTGTTTGCCAACGCTTGCTCTGTGTTTCTTGGCGACTCTTCCGAGCTTCCCTTTTCGCCCCTTCCATCGGAAACTATGGTTTTTGAGATAGAGCTTCTGGAAGCGAGAGGAATTGTCGTAAAAGCTCCATGGCCACTTGACTCGAAAAACTGAAATGTCGATGTGACAAAAAAATTTCAAAATGAGATTTCTCGAGAATCTTTCATGCTATAGTTGCGGTGATGGTCTCAAACTCTTTCTCTTGAACCGTTGATTACGAATATAGGAAAGTCAAAAACGTCACATTGTACATGGTGTTCTGAGGGAATCAAATCAGATCAGAGAACTTTAATGTATTTCTTCGATTTAGCCTATATGCAACACTCTAAGCACCTAACACGAGTCCAATATTAATATGGACTTGCTCTATAAGCTTCACTTAATACACTTAAGAAGTGGTCAGCTCACAGCTTTACTGTAAAATGTTTTGAAGGCCCTCTGAAATCATCAAAATATTAAGAATTCACAGTACCAAGGAATGTATATAACAGTATATTATATACCAAGGGACCAAAGTGAATTTTTAATTTGGGAATTTGGACCCAAAAGGCTCTTGATAGTGCGGCGGTTAACGACCATTTTTCAGGAAAACCTTGCAGTTTGTGATAAAAGCATGAAATTTGGCATATACGCTCTACGTACTCTCCTTTACGATTTGCACGACCACGATGGAACCGTCGTGCAGCTGTCAGAATTGTCATTTGCCTACCTTCCACGGGCAAAAACTGAAGTCGGTTATCCAGCTGATTCAAAAGTGACGTCTATCAATGCAGTAGACCTTCACAGTATGTCTTCACCAAAACAGATGTCAATATTACAAAAGGAGGGGGAATGGGAGGGAATAGTTCAAGTCGCGACACAGATTTTTTTTATTTGTTAATTTCAGACTAAATTGAAAAGTTTGGTGTCGTTTCCGACTAAATTACATCTTCTGAATTCAAAGTGAATGTTGTAATTGCAGTTCGCAAAAAAAGATTTTGTTTCGTTAACAAAAAAATATATTTCGGGAAAAAATTTTAGGCTTTTTTCATTTTGACTTTTATCCTAATTCAAGACATTCGAAGTGGGAATCGTTATTTAGTTCACTTCTTCAAAGCTTCCTGCACATGAAAACCATGTACGAGACCTGATTTTTACTTTGACAAGTTCGTGAGACTCATTTGTTCCCAAAGTCGTGAAAGTAATATGCAATCATTTTCATGTACGAATGGAAGTGTGCGTGCAAAGGTATCGCGGCGATTCTGACAGCTGCACGGCGGTTCCGTCATGGGTGCACCTCTTATATCGTAAAGGACAGTCCATAGACCATGTATGCCAAGTTTCAGGCTTTTATCACAAACTGCAAGGCTTTGCACGCACACCTCTATTCGTACATGAAAATTAATAAAATTATTGGATATTACTTCTACGACTTTAGGAACAAATGAGGCTCGTGATCTTGTCAGAGTTAAAATTAGATCTCGTACATGGTTTTCATGTACAGGAAGCTTTGAAGAAGTGAACTAAATAAGGATTTCCACTTAGAATGCCCGGAATTGAGATAAAAGTCAAAATGAAAAGAGACTAAGATTTTTTTCTGAAATATATTTTTTTTCAACAAAACAAAACAAAAAATTTTTCAAACTGTAATCACAACATTCAATTTGAGCTCAGAAGATGTAATTAAGTCGGAAACGACACCAAACTTGTCAATTTGGTCCGAAATTAACAAATAAAAGAATCTGTGCCGCGGCTAGAACTATCCCCTCCCATTCCCCCTCCTTTTGTAATATTGACATCTGTTTTGGTGAAGTTATACTGTGAAGGTCTACTGCATTGATAGACGTCACTTTTGAATCAATTCGATGACCGACCTTAGTTTTTGCCCCTGGAAGGTAGGCAAATGACAATTCTGACAGCTGCACGGCGGTTCCATCGTGGGTCCGCCTCGTAAATAGTAAAGGACATTCTGTAGAGCGTTTGTGCCAAATTTCATGCTTTTATCACAAAATGCAAGGTGGTTCTTACTAACCGCCGCACTATGAGCAACAAACTTCGCCAAAGGGATAAAAAATTCACTTTGGTTCCTTGGTATATAATATACTGTTACATACATTTCTTGCTACTGTAAATTTTGATGATTTCAGAGGACCTTCAAAACATTTTACAGGGAGGCTGTGAGCTGACCACTTCTTAAGTGTATCAAGTGAAGCTTACAAAGCAATCCATATTGATATTGGACTCGTGATAAGTGCTTAGAGTTTCGCATAGGCTAAATCGAAGAAATATGTCAAACTTCTCTGTTCTGATTTGATTCCCGTAGTACACCTTGTATATGTACAATGTGACGTTTTTGACTGTTCGATATTCGTAATCTACGGTTCAAGAGGAAGAGTTCAGGACCATCACCGCAACTATACCATGAAGAATTCTCGAGTAATCTCATTTTGAATTTTTTTTTGTCACATCGACATTTTAGTTTTTCGAGTCAAGTGGCCATGTGGCTTCACGACAATGACTCTCGCTTCCAGAAGCTCTATCTCAAAGACCATAGGTCATAGGAAATTGATAAAAAAACCAAACTAGGGAATTTCTTAGGCTTCAAAATGACTCCTGACATCTTTTGCTGTCAGATGATCCAAAATTAAGATATTCGGCAAAAACCACGCTGGTGCACTTCTTGTTGATGATGGCGACATGACGCCGACATTTCCGAAAGGGGGGAAACTAGAATGTCAAAACCTGAGCTACACAGATCGTTTTGAGCTAGTTTCCAGCCAGGAAACAATTATTTCCTTATTGTTTTCCCTGGCGCCTGGGCTACCAAGGGATACAGCATAGTAGTCCGGTGGACTAGGGTTATAACTATGCATTCTATGACTACGGAACAATTTTTTGCAGGCATGTTTAGAAAGCTTTCATCTATCATTTGAGAAGTGCTGCCAAGCAATTTTTCAATGTGGGGGGTCAGGGGGGCCCTTTTTTGACAACTTAAATCGGTTTTTGTCGATAAAAACCGTGATAAAAATGCTAATTAGAAAATTCCAACGGGTTATTGAAAAGCAACTCGGAAGGTCACTTATGTGTGATAAAAACTATTACAGGGTGAACACGTTCCGAAAAAAATGACTTTCCGTCAACATGCAATAAAATAAACAAAATATTGTGCCAAAGACCTTCAGCTTCCTCATTGGCAAATGCCGACTGGCATATTCGTTGATCATATCCACTTGAACTGGTTGAGAACGGCACCCAACAGCGTCAACAGTGCCGGAGCTATATACAGGGTGGAAGAGGAAAATATTTTTGTTTTCATTTATTTCAAAAACCAAGCTAGATAAAGTGAACAAAATTAGGGAATTGATGTTTCATTCAATGCATGTGAAGACCCAACAAACCGTTTCAAAATATCTTGAAGCATTCCTGGAATATTTTAAAAAAACTGAAGAATATCATCAAAATTTTACTTTCTACTTTGATTTCGTATTTTTCATTATACAGATGTATATCCTCAAGTTATGCAACAAATGTCACAATATACACAAATATACAATAAATTATGGTTAAAACTAAACAGCACCATCACCGGCATCAATCATGTATGCGTTGTATACAGGGTGTCAGAAAAAATTGTTGTTTTTTTTTTCTGTATATAAAAAAGACAAGCAAAAAACGCGTGAATTACACATTCACGTCAGTAATTTACCTGATCAGGTGTCTTGGCTTGGTTTGTTTCCCGGAAACTTCTTACCTCCCTAGTTTTTCACTTTTTATGTCTTGATTTTTCTATAACAGCAAAGAAAACAACTATTTTTTCTTACACCCTGTATATGACGCATTGACGCATACATGATTGATGCCGGTGAGTGATGTGGCTGTTTAGTTTTCACCCTAATTTGTTGTTAAATTATAGTATATACCTCTATATAATGGAAAATACGAAATCAAAGTAGAAAGTGAAATTTCTATGATATTCTTCAGTTTTTTCAAAATATTTCAAGAATGCTTCAAGATATTTCAGAACGGTTTGTTGTGTCTTCACACGCATTAAATGAAGCATCAATTCCTAAACTTCGATAACTTTATCTATCTTGGTTTTTGAAATAAATAATAACAAAAATATTTTTCTCTTTCACCCTGTATATAGCTCCGGCACCAATGACGCAGTTGGGTACGGTTCTCAACCAGTTCAGGTGGGTATGATCAACAAATATGCCAATCGGCATCTTTCAATGACGAAACTAAAGGTCTTTGGCGCAATTTTTTCTTCATCATATTGCATGTTGACGGAAAGTCATCTTTCTCGGAACCTGTTCACTCTGTAATAAGTCTCATCACACATAAGTGACATTTCGAGTTGCTCTTCAATAATCCGTTGAAGTTTTTTTAATAGCATTTTTATCACGGATTTTATCGACAAAAAACGATCCGAGTTGTCAAAAAAGAGGGCCCCCTTGTGGTGTTCCCCCTTTGTCTTGTTAGTACGTTGGTACCTGAAGTAGGTACTGTCGTTGACGTTCGTAGCGTTTGCCGATAGGAGAGGGAGATGGCGCTGCGCTAGGCAAGCCAGTAGGGTTGCTAGATTATCGACAGCTTTGGCTGTACAAGGGTTACGCAATCATCCGTTGCTAAGGGCCGATGGGAGGGGCTAAAATTCAGCTATGTGTCAAAATTTATCATGAGCGGAGAGAAAAGGAAATTTGCGGGGTCCGGTGCTGTTGCTTGATGTCCGCAACCGAATATACATGAAAATTTCATGCATATAGCAGCATAAAAGACGTGTTTTGGAACTCATCGGGCAAGTCATATCCACCTCTCACACGAATTTGTACACCTAAATCCAAAATAAACACGCTCTTGACAGCCAGAGCCCGTTGAGACGGACGCCTATGGCCTTCCGTGATGCCGACAGCTGTCACTCCCTAACTCCGTGAGGCCATTTAGTAAACAAACGCTCAGCCAGAATGCGGTACCCTTACGCCGGCCGACCGGTCGCGTGATAATGAGGTTCCCTACAAGCCAGCGAGCCGCAGGCAGGCAGACGGAGAAGAGAATCAGCTGGTGTGAGGAACACGTGATTTTCCAGTGCAACTGTGCGTCGGTTTCTCCTAATTTAAGGTCTGTCTTTCTTTAATTATTGTATCGTAATTTTGACTTCCACTCACTCACCAAATCATGCATTTCGATACCTATTTTGTCCGCGAAATTATTGTACATAACCCGAAATGCTTTGTTCTCTTTGTTTTCAACGGGCTTGCATAACCCGCAGTTTTTCCACTTTGAAATCGAGGTGCTTCGCACTGCTTCGAGCTTTTGTAATTTATCTACTCCCAAATGATCTTGATGTTGATGGCAAAAGCCGTAAATTTAGCGA
The DNA here is from genome assembly GCA_949128115.1 of Anaspis maculata. Taxonomy (NCBI): domain Eukaryota; kingdom Metazoa; phylum Arthropoda; class Insecta; order Coleoptera; family Scraptiidae; genus Anaspis; species Anaspis maculata. The sequence goes on from OX421962.1 coordinate 14,884,864, forward strand.
GTGTGCTTTTTGCGTACTCGTGACCTCAAGGCCTGCGAACTGCGCTGCGCGCGTATTTCAAGGTCATTAATTGTTTCTTTCCACAAGTTACGTCACAAACAGTAAGACGACAAAAAGAAACTCCACCACGCCAAAAATCAGCCGCTAAGTAGAGAACAGTACTTTTGATGATTCATTCTCATTTCATTGTTCATTGTCGGGTTATACATGAAAGTAAAGGAAGGAAAAGGGACTTGCACGCTTCTCCGTGTCCTGGGGGGGGTCCACCTACTCGTATGCATCTGCCTTGTTGAGTCTACTAACATTTTATTATTTGGGGGGACTTATGTAATCTCTTTTTCAAAATGTTTAACGTGATCCTTTGTTGTTCCTACTTATGATGCGATTCTGTAAAGGATGGTATTCTGTGGATACTCTGTTATTTAAAAGAAATCCTGTCGGCTATTGGTTTGCCTAGTGTAACGGAGCATTTGTGGAATGTTGTTTTGTTGGGAATCGCCACATTAGTTTCCCATCCTTTCGCCGCTGCTTCAGACTTCGGGTTTGTTTCTTTTTACTGCCCTGTTTTGACGGGCATATTTATTCATAAACATATTCGGTAGTATCACGGAACCTACTCACCAAGAATGCGTACGTTGAATGTTGGAGCTCAAATGAAGTATGGAGGTGGTGTGAGTGCTCAATGATTGTGGTTGCAATTCGCATTCCTCGATAATACCGACAATGTCAATTCACAAGCTCAACTGTAAATGTCACTTATCTTGCATTTAACGAAAATAAGTGTTCACCTTCGGTAACGAATGTAAACACACTAAATTTTAAAGGAGTGCTTTCGCTTCTTTTGCTTTTACCCCGCTCTGATCAGTACTTTGGACGGACTGTCCGGCCCTTCTCCCCGGCAGGCAACTGAGTGGGTTGATCCCACGTGTGTACTCCATCGAAAATAGGCTTCATGAGAATTCCTTGTCCATCCCATCAGGATATCATTAAAGTACATCTGACTCCCAACATACCTCTTCAATTCACGTTGGGGTTTCAATTCCAATTAAGTCGGCGACGAAGAGTGGGCCACAGGTTGGCTCGAGTCGTCGCACCCTTGCCTGTACTGTTTACTAACCATTCTTCTGTTTTGTATGTATGTTTCTGTGGGGTTTGCGATGGGTAACTGCTGGGGAATTTCGGGCGAATGCGTTATAGATACTTCTTTCTTCCAATTGCTTACAAAAAGTATGACCAACTTCAAGTTCTCTACTTATTTACCTTTCACCTGTTTCTTGTTTATTTATGCACCTCTTTATCTCGCATTGGTTTCTTGTTGATTTATCTACCTGTTTATCTCTTATTTGTTTCTTGTTTATTTACCTACACCATTACTTATCATTTGTTTCTTGTTTATTTATCTACTTGTTTATCTATCATTTGGTTCTTGCTGATTTATTTACTTGATTACTAGTCATTTGTTTCTGGCTGATTTATTAACTTGTTTATCGATCGTTTCTTTATTGTTTACTCATCTATCAATTTGACTTCTTTTGTTTGTAAAGTGTAAAATAAATTGCTTAGTGTAAAGTTTCCTTTTGTTGTTACGTAAATAACTTGTAAACGAAACAAACATTCAAAAAGGTTCAAGCACCGCTTCACGTTGACTTGATCAATGCATAACTGGAGTGACTTCTCTGTCATTTCATCATGACTCATTCACACTTGACTTTTGTTCAGATCATTTGGGAAGGGATTTTTCAGCAACCAACCAGGCTATACACAGGGGTTTCTTTGACGTGTTCTTCCCAGGTGTGCCTGTCAGCGAATACGTCACTTTTCCTTTGCGATCAAATTGACAGTTTGACATGTTTCATGATTTCTTGTTTTGTTTTGTTAATCTGATTTTGTGTTCATTTCATTGTTGTAAATTCCTGCATTGTCTCATTAATCTGTAATAATGATTCTTGTTTGTATTTTGTTGTTCTTAATCATGTTGTGTCATTTTCATCACTGTCAGTAGGTGTTTTGAGAAAAGAAACAAATTCATTCAAAAACTTTGCAATTGATTTTCAATAAACATTCATTTTGCTTGCATTTCATTCGCGTTTCATTCAAGAATCAAACCTCATCCCCCACGACACATTCTCATCTCGAGTAAGAACCCAACCACACAACGTAGGAAAAATGCAAACGACGTGGGGAATGGAAGAAACAACGACGATCACTGCCAACATCGAAAGCGGGGGTACACTACAGAGTGGTGCCGTGACCTTGGTACACTACAGAATGATGCCACGTGACCAGGATACACTACAGCAATAACATCTAAAAAGGGGGTTACACTACACCCTGGCCCCCCACATTGAATAATTGTTTGGCAGCACTTCTCAAATGATAGAGGAAGGGTTCCTGAACATGCCTGCAAAAAATTATTCCGTAGTCATAAAATGCATAGTTTGGGCAATATTTGGCGCTAGTCCACCGGACTATAGCCGCGCATTTTTCGGTCGTGGCTCCGAGTGATTCCAAGGCTCGCAGCTGAGTCTCGATTCCGTAAACTCGACAGCTGAGTCTCGATCGTATAAACTGACCAATGGCACGCCATTTTGAAGATACGCTCTGTCAAGGACAAGTTTCAGCAGCTCGCGGACGTACACCTCAACCTGAAGCTCCTCCCTGCCGAATCTCGATTTCAAGCTTTCAATCACCTTCGCGTAGTTCTCAGCCGTGGGCGGAAAACTTTCTACTAACTCTTGCGCTCTCGAGCCTGGTACTGTAGCTTGCATTAGGTACTGAAACTTGTCTTTCTCTGCCATATCAGGATCATCATTGATTTTCTTGAATTGGCTCCAAAACGGCAGCCAGTCGCAGTGTCGCACTCGAATCTACGCAGTTCGATTTTTGGCAGTTCAAAATTACGCAGATTTGGCAAAACTCGTCTGGTACCGCCGCCACTAGTCCGGCTGCTAACCAGGGTCCTCATGTTACGACCCCGTCATGAATAAGATTAGTTTTGCTTACTTAGCACCCTGCTGTTTATATATACGACTTCATGCAGTTAACAAAAAACACAATTCTCTGTATCATGACCGAGTGCACGTCGCACGCATAAATTGTCGATCCGTTATTACGTTCTAAAACTTGTACGAATTAAATTATTTCACAGTTTAATAAAGTTAATATTTTTTAAAAAAGGCTTTTTCAAAAACAAACACGTAAAAATTGCGCAGTCGGTAGGATGTTAGGCCCATTTGGCACAAATAATTTTTGAAAATTTTATACGTGAAAAAGTGTTAAGTGGTGTGCTCCAGCACTTCAGCCTAGCAGCCTACATCTGTAATCAAACCAAGGAAGCTCCAGCGGAACCTGTCCTGAAGTTCTCCGACGGCAACGATTTCCATCAAGTAGTAAGTCTACTTATTTTTATAATCATCATTGTTTGTTTCGGGGTATTCCCCTTTCCATTTTATATCCTTTTTATTTTGTTTAGTGTATTGATATTATATTATTTACCTGTGATAATTCGAAATGGCTGAAGGTGATAACGTAATTCAACTCTCTTTGAGAGATCTTAAAGATTTAATTCCCTCATTCGATGGCGAACAAGCCTTACTGAATGATTTTATAGAAGCATGTAATTTTGCAAAGGAAAACATCGAAGAAGGACAAGAAAATGTCCTTGTTTTCCTAATTAAATCCAAACTAACTGGAAAAGCTAAAACTTTCATATCCTCGAGGAATCTAACAACCTGGGAAGCAATAAGGCCCCTTTTAATAGGCCACTTTGGCGATTGTAGGGATACCGAAGCTCTCGTCAGGAGCAGACCTCACAAATTCTTTCCAAAAAACGACTGAAACAGCGCGAAGCTTCGTAACAAAAATAGAAAATTTATTAACAAAATTAAGGTCGAGTGTTCGACTCGACGACGAAATTGACCCATTACATAAAAACACTTTAATCGAGTCACACGAAAAGATCGGACTGAAAACTTTATTAGCCGGATTAAATGACCCCTTAGGTCAATTAATAAGAGCACAAAAACCATTATCCATTAGCGAAGCCGCCCAACTCATACTTGAGGAAGAAAATATTGCATACCTCAGATCAACGCGCAGTAGTCAAAACAATACGAAAACATTTAAAAGCTTTCCACGGCAGAATTACCATAACCAGCATGTTTCACCTCAAGCAGGACCGAGCAATTATGCTCGTAATCCAAATCCACGACCAGACGCGAAATTCTGCAATTACTGCAAAAAACCTGGTCATTTATAGCCCAGGCATTTTAGATTTTGACCTGGAAAAAAATAACGTCTGAAAATTGATGGAACGCTTCCACTTAAACTCCTTAACCACATACTGAAAGTCCTAAAAAATCCTATGTCCGCTTCATCGGTTTTTGGCGGCAAAAAGGTGTAAGTGACAATATTTCAGAAACTATTTATTAAAATACGCGTTGAAGTTTCAATACAGCTGAAAACTTTCGAAAATGATCTTCTTGGTCAGTTGAACAGCATATTGAAAGTCCTAAAAAATCCTCTCTCCGCTTCATTGGTTTTTGGCGGCAAAAAGGTTCAAAAGACATTATTTTGGAAACTATTTATTAAAATACGAGTTGGAGTTTCAGTAAAGCTGAAAATTGCTAAAGCTGGTCTCCTTTGTCAGTTGAACAACGTACTAGAAGTCCTCAAAAATCCTATGACCGTTTCATTGGTTTTTGGCGGCAGAAAGGTAAAAGTGACATTTTTTTTGTTACTATTAAATAAAATACGGGTTGAAGTTTTGATACAGGTGGAAATATCAAGTCTCTTCGGTCAGTTGAGCAGCATACTTGAAGTCCTGAGAAATCCTATGTCCGCTTCATTGTTTTTTGGCGGCAAAAAGGTGTAAGTGACATTGTTTTGGAAACTGTTCAATCAAACAGGCGGTCAAGCTTCGATACAGCTGAAAATTGCTGAAAATGGTCTTCTTGGTTAGTTGAGCAACATATTGAAAGTCCTAAAAGATCTTCTTTCCGCTTCATTAGTTTCTGGCGGCAGAAAGGTATAAGTGAAATTTTCTTTTGTTACTACATATTTATTAAAATACGGGTTTAAGTTTCTTTACAGCTAAAAATTGCTGAAAATGGTCTCCTTGGTTAGTTGAACAACACACTAAGAATACTAGAAAAATCCTTGTTCGCTTCATTGTTTTTTGACGGAAGAAAGGTATAAGTGACATTGTTTTGGAAACTATTATTTATTGAAATAGGCGTTGAAGCTCCAATTCATCTGGAAATTGCTGGAACTGGTTTCCTTGATCGTGTGAACAACATACTGAAAGTCCCAAGAAATCCTATGTCCGCTCCATCGTCTTTTGGCGGCAAAAAGGTATGAGATCATTTCTTGAAATTATTGTTCAAAATATGTGTTGAAGCTGCAATACAGTTGAAAATTGCTGAAAATAGCCTACTCGGACTAGTGCGGTCAACTAACAGAGGAGACCATTTTCAGCAATTTTCAGCTGTACTGAAACTTGAACCCGTATTTAAAAAAAAATTGTTTACAATATAATGTCACCTATACTTTTTTGCCGCCAAAAAACATGGAGCGGGCATAGGATTTTTCAGGACCTCTATGTAGTATTTTATTCAACTAACAAAGGATACTATTTTTCAGCAACTTTCAGCTGTGCTGAAACTTCAACTCATGTGTTAATAAATAGTTTCCAAAATAATATCACTTGAACCTTTTTGCTGCCAAAAACCGATGAAGTGAACATAGTATTTTTCGGGACTTTCAATATGTTGTTAAGCTGACCGAGAAGACCATTCTCGGCAATTATCAGCTGTATTAAAACTTGACCGTGTGTTTAATTGAATAGTTTTGAAAACAATGTCACTTATACCTTTTTGCCGCTGAAAAAAAAGTATGAAGCGGACATAGGATTTCTTAGGACTTTCAACATGTTGTTCAACTGGCCGAGGAGACCATTTCCAGCGATTTTCAGCTGTATTGAAACTTCAACGCGTGATTCAATTATTAGTTTGCGAAGCAATGTCACTTATACCTTTTTGCCGCTAAAAAACCGATGAAGCGGATATAGGATTCTTGAAGACTTTCAATATGTTGTTCAACTGGCCGAGGAGACCATTTTCAGCAATTTTCAGCTGTATCGAAGCTTCATCGCGTATTCTGATAGATAGTTTCTAAATTATTGTCACTTACACCTTTTTGCCGCCAAAAACCGATGAAGCGGACATAGGATTTTTTAGGACTTTCAGTATGTGGTTAAGGGGTTGAAGTGGAAGCGTTCTACCAATTTTCAGACTTACGTTATTTTTTTCCAGGTTTTGGTCAATTTTGATCTAAAATGCCTGGGCTATTGATAGTAAATTGCTTCGGAAGAATAAATAATTCGAGTCACAATAATGCAAATCCTCACGATAGAAATTTTTCAGGTCAAAGTAATTTTCAAAATCGACCAAACAATAATTTCTCAAACAATCCCGCTCCTCGCGTAAATTATTTAAAAAACGAAGATGCGGAGCTGGATTCCTCGGACATCCAGTCTCCTGTAACCCAGACGCACGCGAGCGAGTACGAAATGTAATTTTAAATGCAAAGTCCAATGATAGCCAACACAAAATGTTTCATATTCTAGACACAAAAAATAATTTTAAACTTCTTTTAGACAGTGGTGCCTCTATCAGTTTGATTCACCCAAATATTATTTCACCCGAAAGTAAAATCCAAAGCAAAGATATTCATATAACCGGAATTGAAAATATTCCCGTACTTTCCAATCATGTTTACGAATACCAAGTCGGTAAATTCAATTCGCACACAATGCATGTTGCACCTATCGACTTTGGATTATTCGACGGAATTTTGGGTATGGATTTTATTTTAAATTTCAATTGTGTTATCGATTTTCCTAAAAGAAAACTATTTTGTTCAATTCAAGACTATCCTGAAATTCAATTATTTTCCTATGCAAGGAACGGTGCTACTTCTCTCACTACTTTAAATCATTGTGAATCCATTAATAAAAATAATACAAGAAACCCGGTACATAAACCGCGTATAATCAACGAAGAAAGTCGACAATTTCATACTCCCTCTGTGGATCTTAGAATTGCTAAAAAAGCAATAGAACCAAAGTGTTCAATCCAAGTCGATACTAATTCATTTAAAAAATCAAATACTTCCTTCGGGAACCATTCGAGCTCCGCCGTGAGTCTCTCTAATAATAATCCTATAAATGGATCTTCTAATAAAAATACTTCTCTCAAAGTAGAGAATCAAAGAATAAATATTTCCGAGGCAAATAATAGCCTTAGGGTCGATTCAGATAAGAATCATTTAAATACTTCCTTCGGGAATTCTTCGAGCTCCGCCGTGAGTCTCTCTAATAATAATCCAATAAATGGATTTTCTAATCAATTTTCAATCGAATTCATAAGAGGTGACATTTTAGATGCACCCAATAACATTCCAATTGGGCACGCAGTGTCTCAAGATTTTAAAATGAGCCAAGGTTTAGCAAGAAAAATTGCAATAAAATATCCACACAATACCGACGAGTTGCTAGCTCAGCAAAAGATAGTAGGACAAGTTGCTTATTCCTTTTTCTCGAGCGTAAATGAAACGCGAAAAATTTTTCACCTTATCACGAAGGAACGCTTTCAAGATAAACCCACGTACGATTCTATCAACACAGCATTAATGAACTTGCGGGTTATATGCGAAGAAAATCAAATCGCTGAATTAGCACTGCCAAAGCCCGGATGCGGTCTCGATAACTTAAACTGGAAGCACGTTCTTTCTATGATAAAAGGAATTTTTAATAATAGTCGGATTAAAATTTATATCTATGAGTTCAAAGAACCAAATACTACTTTGAAATTTTTTTTTCATATATCGCCTAGAACGATCGAGGTAGTTCAACTACCAGTAAAAATAAATTCATTCTCAAACAATAATGCTAATTCAACCTTTATATGTCCTGAACTAGAGATCAATGGAGTAAAGATTCCTAATTCCATCGTAAAGATAAATGATAACCAAATTATTACTACAATGTTGAACTCAAGCAATAAAACCAAGGAAGTTGAACTTCCTGAAATAATTCTTGAACCTTTCGAAACCTTTAACGTGAATAACTACAACGTCACTACTAATCACTCAAATAATATCGATCGAGAACAAAATATTTTAAACCAATTAAGGCTCGATCATCTTAATTTAGAAGAAAAAGAGAGCATCGAAGACTTGTGTTTAAATTTCAAAGACATTTTTCACCTAGATGGTGATAAACTATCCTTTACTAATCAGATCAAACATGAAATCAATACAAACGGGGCTAAGCCATCGTTTACCAAAACATATCGGTACCATCAAATACATAAAGAGGAAGTCAAAAGTCAACTAAATCAGATGCTTCAGCAAAATATTATTCAACCTTCGGTGAGCCCTTGGAGTAGCCCGGTCTGGGTTGTTCCGAAAAAATTAGATGCTTCTGGAAAACAGAAGTGGAGGGTCGTGATAGATTTTCGGAAACTTAATGATGTCACTGTTGGCGACAAATATCCTTTGCCAAACATAGAGAACGTTCTAGATCAACTCGGTAAATCCAAGTATTTCACAACCCTCGACCTTGCTTCAGGGTTCCACCAAATTGAAGTTAACAAAGCAGACATCCCCAAAACCGCCTTTTCAGTTGAAAATGGCCATTTTGAGCTCTTGCGCATGCCTTTCGGGCTTCGAAACGCCCCAAGTACGTTCCAGCGTGTGATGGACAATATAATGGTCAGACTGCAAGGTGAGCTTTGCATGGTATATATGGATGATATAATAATCCACTCTGAAACATTAGAAACTCATATACAAAACGTTTCAAAAGTATTTGAACGTTTGCGGAAGTACAACTTCAAGATACAGCCCGACAAATGTGAATTCTTGAGACGAGAAGTTGCGTACTTAGGACACATTGTGACAGACGAAGGTCTCAAACCAAATCCCGAGAAAATCAAAGCTGTCCTAAATTTTCCACAACCAAGAAGTGTAAGAGACATCCAGTCATTTTTAGGCCTTACGGGGTACTACAGACGTTTTATAAAGGACTATTCAAAGGTCACTAAACCTTTAACCAAACTCTTGAAAAAGAACGAGTCATTCGAGTTTAATGAAACATGCCAGTCGGCATTCAGTCAATTAAAACATTTACTAACTTCAACTCCTATTTTACAATATCCAAATTTTGAAAAGGAGTTTATCCTCACCACGGACGCTAGTGATTTCGCAATCGGCTCAGTGCTCTCGCAAGGCGAAATAGGAAAAGATCTTCCAATCGCATACGCATCTAGAACATTGAATCCAGCTGAAACCAGATATTCGACAATTAAAAAAGAATTATTGCCAATCGTTTGGAGTTGTAAACACTTCAGACCTTATCTTTTCGGTCGTAGCTTCAAAATTGTCACTGACCATAAGCCCCTTTTGTGGCTCTTTTCCATCAAAGACCCAGGTTCACGCCTTTCAAGATGGCGCCTGAAATTAGAAGAGTATACATATCAGATCATTCACAAAGCTGGGAAATTAAATAAAAATGCTGATGCACTTTCGCGTATCAGAATAAATCCAATCACAGCAAATCCATCTTCATCTTCAGATGAAGAAGACGAGTCAATAATCAATCGTAACGAGACACCAGACTTAATTGATTTTGATGCAAATCCAGACTACGAATTCGAAATCGAATATGACAGATTTATTAACGAACAACCTTCAATAAATTTTGATTTAATAAAAGAGACAAACGACTATGTGACACTTGCTTACCACAAAAATATAATAGCATTCATTCCCAATAATGAAAATGAGGATACACCCAATATTGCGACCTATGTCGCAGATACATGTACTACAGAAAGAAAGGACCCCGCACGATTCTTATGGAAAATGGGTCTCGGTCAAATTCCCTACTTTTTTCCTATGTTGTAGCCCAATTTGACACGAGCCAAAAACCATCGTCCGTTACCCAAAAAAATGGACAGTTTTTTTTCTATAAGGGGTTGAAGATGGGTTATTTCGAGGTAAAAAAATATGTTCCAACGTAAGTGGGAACATTTCAACGTCCTTTCTGACACATATAGCTCATGACAATTCCCTTTTTCTTTTGTGAAAAAATCAACCCCCTCCCTCACCCCCAACCCCTACTTGTGAGTATCAAATTCGAAATTACGTTTGAAAGTCATGCAGGCGGTTCTATTTTGTCGAATTATTAATTTTGGCACAAAATTTTTTTCCAACCCCCAAATAGGGGGTGGGGTTGAAAAAAAAACCATCGGTCAATTCGACTGAATTTCTGATATTATGCTTTACCAGTTACGCTTAACAAGATTACCAAGGGAAAACTCATTCGTATGACCAGTTTCCACCCTACAGAGGGCTGAAGTTGACTATAATGACGCATAAAACATTCTTCCATGTCATAAACCAAATGAATGGAAATAGTGGACTTTCATATATCATCTTGTTTCGTAAAAATGTCTATTCTCCAAAAATACTTTCAATCCCGTCCTTCATCCCCTATCCCTGTTTCTGAACATCATATTCGAAACAAATCTTGGAAATTATATCAATTTTTATTTCATCCTTCAAATAGTCGCAGTAGCTAGAATAAGAGTGTGACATATTATTTTGCTTTGATTGAGCAGCTTTCGCTCCAAATGACATAAAATCCTTCAATCTAAACTATAAGTAGAGGTGTATCCGTACAAAAGAAAAAAGTTAGGAACTATGTAGGTACAGGTAAACATAATTAACCTGCTGTAAAGTTGAGACTTGATACGAACACCAGTATTTTTAATAATAATCCAGGCAAAAAATCATTCAATCAAATGTATGTCCCACCCTGCTGTAAGGGTGCTAACATAAGCATAATAGTGAAAGTGAATTTTGAGAGGGGATTCACAATCAGATGCAGATAATCCGACCGTAGACCTTCTCCTTCATTTTCAAGATTTATTTCGAATATGATGTTCAGAAACAAGGATAGAGGATGAGAGACGGGGTTGAAATTATTTTTGAAGGATAGGCATTTTGACAAAACAAGATGATATGAGAGTCCACTATTTTCATTCATTTTGTTTATGACATGGAAGAATGTTTTATGAGTCATTATAGTCAACTTCAACCCTCTGTGGGGTGGAAACTGGTCATACGAATGAGTTTCCCCTTGGTAATCTTGTTTAGCGTAACTGGTAAAGCACAATATCAGAAATTCAGCCGAATTGACCGATGGTTTTTTTTTCAACCCCACCCCCTATTTGGGGGTTGGAAAAAAAATTAGTGCCAAAATTGGTAATTCGACAAAATAGAACCATCTGCATGACTTTCAAACGTAATTTTGAATTTCATACTCACAAGTAGGTGTTGGGGGTGAGGGAGGGGGTTGATTTTTTCACAAAATAAAAGAAGAATTGTCATAAGCCATATGTGTTGAAAAGGACGTTGAAATGTTCTCACTTACGTTGGAACATATTTTTTTATCTTGAAATAACCCATCTTCAACCCCTTATAGAAAAAAAACTGTCCATTTTTTTGGGTAACGGACGATGGTTTTTGGCTCGTGTCAAATTGGGCTACAACATATGAAAAACTTAGGGAATTTGACCGAGACCCATTTCCCATAAGAATCGTGCGGGGTCCTTTGAATCTAACTGAAACATTGACTATCAAAAACAGCCTTAAGGTCACTAATCGAAAATACTATTTCATCAAATTGCCCGTAGACAATTTATCAAGACTTTCTCAAAAAGATTTATTCAGACTTCTCTACGAGATCAAAGAAAATTTAGAACCTAAAGAATATCATTTGAACAAGGTCAATCACCTACCATTGAAAAGAATTTTGAGTCATTTATTCAACGCTGATACTTTCAAATTCCATATTTGCCATGATATAATCAAATTGCAAAAAGACCTAACGCCTGAAGAAAAGAACGAAATAATGTCGAAATGGCATTCCTCAAAGAATAATTTACATAAAGGTATCAATGAAACATTTCGAAGAATACGTGAACAACATTTATGGCCCAATATGAAAACAGATATAGAAGAATTTGTAAAACGGTGTCAGACTTGTAATCAATCGAAGATTAATAGGCAAAACACAGATTTTCCCCTCGTAATTACAAAAACACCAGAACGACCATTTCAACACATAAACATGGACACACTAGACGTACATCCCCAGTTACATCTTCTGACAATTGTTGATAACTTTTCAAAATATGCACAGGCTTATCCAATTCCTAACAAACAAGCAAGAAGCGTTACTGATAAAGTATTATTGTACTTCCAACACTACCCTGTACCACAACGAATTCATGTAGATGCCGGAAGCGAATTTATGAACCAATCGTTCAAAAATCTAATCGAATTGTACGACATTAGACTAACTGTCAGTCCCACTGATCATCCCCAATCTAATGGGCAAGTGGAACGTTTTCACGCCACATTGATGGATTCTATTAGAAGTTTCCACATCGATTATCCTCATAAACCTGTAGTTGACGCACTACCTTTCGCTATAAAAACATATAACCTTAGCAAGTCAGCTTCAACCAAATTCACCCCTCAGGAAATTGTTTTTGGACATATTGATCCATCTAGAGATAATATTTTTACCAATGAAGCAGAACTTCAAGATGATTACCAGAGACTCATGAGAAATTACGCACAATATGTTAACAAAAAAGTCATTTCCAATATCGATAGTTCCAAACAAAAATCAAAGGAACGTTTTGACAAACATGTAAAAGAAAATAGACCTCAGTACAAACTTGGTCAATCAGTGTTTTTAAGAAAACCATCAAGACAATCCAAATTGTCCCCCACATATCTTGGTCCCTACAAAATAACCAGACTCTTACCTCCGAATTGCGTAGAGCTACTAACTTCCAATAATAAATATATGACTGTCAACTTTGACCGGATAAAACCGTCAAATATAGAATCAGACGAAGACCAAGACCCAAATACCTCAGACTAGGTATTTAACAAATAATCCCTGCTGTTTTGGGACCTTTAAGAATAAAGCAGACGTAAATCCAAATGCGTGTCGTAAAAGGCGACTAAATAGGACTTAATACAAGAATTTTTGAAAAACTCTGACGACGTTTGGCAGACGTCAACCATTATGTTCAAAGAACACCTTTTTCCCCATAATTATGATTATATACACATAATTCTATTCCCTGTAAAACTGCTGGGTTTATTAACCGGCAAACCCCCGCCTCACGGAAAACATTTTAATTTTTTATTGCGGTCAAATTCAGATTTGCCCTGATATACAATTTTGGAAGTCACCAAATTGTCCCTGTCATCTGAATAACATCTTAGGATTCAGACTGTAAAATCCTTCGGCTTTACCGAAAATTCAATTATAGTACGAATTTAGTAGTGTTAGCGATCATTCCTAGGTTGGTTTATCGTATCAGCTAATTTCATAATTAAGAACTTTATTGTTTTATCTAGTCATCTGTGAACAAATAATTGTTACAGATCAATCATGGACAAGACTCCATCTAAAATCTTTATTTTCCTATTCCTTATTAATTTTTCTTATTCCAATATCCAAATCAAAGACCTAAACAATACCATAGGACTATTTTACGAAAAAGAGAGAGAAATAAAAATAACTTCAGATATTTGGAAACTAGTAGTGTATAAAGACATTAATCACTTACAAGAAACGTACGAACATTATTTGCAAATTTTAAATACCCTAACAACTGTACTTTTGAAAGATGAACACGATGAAAACGTAAGATTTCGAACTTTTTCCCTTACGATAAAACCCCATCTTGATATTCTAAAAGCGATTTCAAATAAAATCGATAATATGTTAACAGAAATTAATTCGAAACAATCCGAGTAAGACGAGGACTTGCAAACGGTGTTGGAACCGTATGGAAATTTATAACAGGAAATCTAGATGCCTCCGACGGAGAATATTTTAGCAAATGTATAGACAAATTAGAAAGAGACGATTCAGAAATTCAAAACTTAATTAAAGACCAAATTAAAGTCACAACAAGTACCATTCGAAATTTTAACGAAACGATTAGAAAATTACAAATTGACGAACAAACATTCAACGAAGATATTATGAAAGTAATAGAAAACGAAATTAAAACCCTTTTTGGGAGTCAAAAATATTTTGAGCATCAATTAAAATTGATGAATAATTGTGAACAACTTCTAGAATCATTCACATTAATTTCAGAAGAACTTACTGATATAGTCAATAGTTTAACCTTTGCGAAATTAAAAATAATCCACCCATCGATAATTAAACCTAGAAATTTACTCAGCGAATTGATAGACATCAATAGACATCTAACGCGAAATAACTTACCATTCAAACCCACTTTGGAAAATCTTCCCCAGTTATTAAATCTTTTTAAACTTCAAGCATTTCAGACAAAAAACAGGTTAATATTTGTAATAATAATACCTTTAATAAATCAGGATACCTTCGACCTTTACCATCTCTACTCTGTACCAACCAAAGATCCTCCTACAAACCTTTTCCATACTATCATCCCCGAATCAAAGATGATAGCAGTATCAAAAGATAAGAGAACTTACATCAAGATCCATGACCTCGACACTTGCCAAGAAATGGACGACAGAACCGCCATGTGTCAAGATTTAATTCCTCTCGACTCGACCCAAGGACCATGTGAGGTCATCCTCATCACGACACTCCAAAACTCCGACAAATGCAAGCCACTAATTATGAATGTAATCAACCATAACATTCAGTACATCGGCAAGAACCAATGGTTACTAGTCCTACCATCAAAGTTGGCAATTACCTACACCTGCCCTAATCAAGGTACAACCACCAAACTTCTGGAGGGCAACAAACTCATCACGTTACAAAAACGGTGTAATGCATATACTGGCATTTATCAACTATATGCTAAAGAAGAACAAACTTCCAACTATACAGAAGAGAACTTCATCCCTCAAATTCCATTCGAATGCTGCGAGGAACAAACATCAAAAGAAGAGTTCCATTTAAAACCACTTAAAATCAACCAGTTCAACTTGGACGACTTAAATGTCGCCGCTCACAAACTTGGCGAGCTTGAAGAAGAACTCAAAACGTTAAATCAAGAGCCCTTCGCAACAAAGTACCTCAGCGCATCCACCATCTGGACCCTGACCATCTTTGTTATAATAATTGTAACAGTCATCTGCTGTAAATGTGGCTGTTGCCGCCACTTCATTGGCTACATGAAAAGTTCACCTTCTAACAACCCCAGACCTGACGACAGGGGTTGCTGTGCAAAAATCTATAACTTTTGCAATATCAATCCAAAACCACACCGTAGAACATCTATTCACCAGTGGAATATCGAGTTGCAACCGACACTCGAACTACAAACTGAAGAGACGCCTCTGGAAGCAGCAGCCGTCTCAAGAAAAACGAGGCAGAAAAGAAAAGCCTTGTGAACAAACTTTGCAGTGCGCGAAGTGTTTAAAAGCAGAGCTTATACGAAGTGAAAAGTGCTCGTGACCCTAAAAGACACTTTCTTTTAATTTGTAATCTTTTAATTTTAAGTCTTTAGTACTTAACGATTTTGTTATTTCAGTTTTTAGCTTACTTACCTTTTATGTCAATAATTTTATATTTTTAGAATTTTAAAAAATTTACCTCTATTTTTATTTTCAGTTAATTTTATAAAATTCTATCTAAAAGGGGGAGGTGTTACGACCCCGTCATGAATAAGATTAGTTTTGCTTACTTAGCACCCTGCTGTTTATATATACGACTTCATGCAGTTAACAAAAAACACAATTCTCTGTATCATGACCGAGTGCACGTCGCACGCATAAATTGTCGATCCGTTATTACGTTCTAAAACTTGTACGAATTAAATTATTTCACAGTTTAATAAAGTTAATATTTTTAAAAACAGGCTTTTTCAAAAACAAACACGTAGAACTCACGGAACCATCGTCATTGTCCGGCTCTGTTCCAATGGTACGACACCGAACCGATGTATTCGTAAAAACTTAGTACCTCCAGGCCCAGGTCCTCCTCGCTGGCGTCGTTTTCTAACATGGAATCATAAATCTGACCATCGAGTTCTCGAAAAGCGTCTTGCTTCTCTTGCAGCATTTCAAACGCGGCCCGAATTTCTGATACGGCGGGGTTCGCTACTGCTATCAATGCGCTCAGTTGATTTGCAATTATTGTGAAGGCACCTCGTTGCACGGTCCTCGACTTCCTGATGCGCTCCATCTTCGAGAAATTCGCGCACGTCGAAAAGTCCTTCGTAAGCCACCGAGTCTCACAGTTCAACAAGAATGTTTTCAAAACAACTTTAGCACTTTTTCTAAGCTCTCTACGGTACCGGTACGCGTTGTGGAATTTCCAACTGTTCTGTCACAGTCGCGGAACTACCCGTTCCTATAGCCAAAAAGGCCGGTTCTCTTATTCTTTTCTCCGTGAGCTCTTTGGTTCACAACCAACCTTGCTGCAACGTCAATTCGCGACACCGGTCATAGTGAAAACGACTGATCACAACTTCATTGTTGGAAGGTGAATTGGACATCTTATGAATTTTCTCAGGCTTCAGTATACAGGTAGCCACAAAATTGTGCGATAACATGATTAAGCAGAATCAACAAAGATACCTAAATAAACATAAAATTCATTGTGGAGCGGTTAGCATGAGTATTTATAGAAGGGGAGAGGGGTAAGTTTCGTTTGCATGTTTATTGCATCACGCACTTTTTGAATGGTATGTATAGATACTTCCCTTATAGACCTCTGTAAATAGACTGTAAATAATAATTAGAAGAAAAAAAACATCAACTTCCCTGCATAAAGTTACAACCTGTAATCATTCTGTTCCGTATACATATCTCATTGTTTTCATTATTAGGCTAGCTCGAGGGCTACCTACTAATTTTTTCCTTGTGCCAAAAAAAGACAATCAACCCACACCAGCTTTATAGTAGGTGATAAGTCACCTGCTGTGGTTCTGTATAATATGACGCTACACGCGGTTCTTTCAATACTGGCGATGGTGAATGGAAGCTTCGTGCAAGATTTAATCAGAGCCAGTTTCGACAACGCATCGTGTTTGTATTACCTAAACGATAATTCCGTTACATTCCCGAAACTGGAAGGAGTTCAAATGTTGACGGCCACCATCAGCGACATCAAATCCTTGAGATTCTTTCCGGTCAAGTGCGACGGTTACGTTTTGGTCTCGAACGATTCCGAAGTGCTAGCTGCAATGTTCACAATCGAATCGATCAACTTGAACTTCAAATCGCACCAAAGGGTGCTCCTGTTCACGGACCAAGAAGTCGACGCGCGAGCTTCGACGGCTCTACACGACATCGACTTGTTGACAGTCGATGTGACCCAACAGTTCAACCCGACTGTATTTTCCATAGCCAATGACGAACCAGTCGATTACGTTTCGCATTCCAAGATGAAGACGAAGTGGTTGCCGGAAGCTGCTCTGAAGAAATTCAACCGTAAATTATGCATCGCAATGTTCAAATGTCCCCCGTACGTCGATTACAATAACGAAACCGACGGATACGAAGGAGTCGACATAAGTTTCTTGGAAAGAGTCGTCACAGGCTGGCCTTTGGAATACAAGTTTTTGAAGTCAAACGACAGCGAGCATTTGTACATTGAAACCTACGAAAAAATTGTCTCTAATGAGTGTGATGTGGCCATCTGCTCGATGTGGAACACGAATGCGGACAAGTTTCACGGCAAAGTCGACATGACACACCCATACACTCTAATTTGCACTACGATTCTGGTTCCGAAACCAGTGCTGTTGCCCAACTCTACGTTTGTATTTCAGCCATTCGAGTTGAGTCTTTGGTTGGCAGCCGTGGTCATAATCGCTCTAGTTTCACTGACTTTTGCTATAGTATCAAACATCATGGATGTTTTCGACTCCAACAGTTACTTCAACAAAGATTTCTTTGTGTCCGTGATGTACGTTTTGCGTATGTTCTCGCAGGGCTCTGTCAAAGACCCTTTGTCGAATCAAGTCACGCTCCGCATCTTACTCATCAGCTGGATAATGTCTTCCGTACTGATTTCTACGTATTATTCCGCCGGTCTGACGACCCTGCTGCGTTTCCCAAGATTTTCATTGCAGATCGACACGTTCCAGCAAATGTTGGATAACGACGTGAAGTGGCAATCTCCGGATCCTTGGTTCCAGCAATGGATGGAAGATTCGTCGAATCCCGTTATACAAAAGCTAAGCAAACAATTTGAGCACTACACCGTCATGGCCCAGGCAAACCAGCGGTTGAGAGAAAACGATTGCGGCGTTCTGGTCGAGATTCCGGTGAAGAACTTGGACAACTACGTCATGTTTTCTGAAGAGTTCGACGGTTACGCCAAGGAGAATCTGAAAGTGCTTGACGAAACACTTGCCTGTTTTCATGCGGTGTATTTGATGAAGATGAACTCGCCTTACATGGAAATCTTCAACAAGGCCGTCGCTGGATACGTCGAGCAAGGTTTCGTTAGTTATTGGTACGAAAAGTTTGTATCTAAACCAGAGAATTCGTACATGAAGTACTTCTTTAAAAAAGACGCTAGCGAAGTTCATCAGGTGATTGAGATGAGGAACATACAGGGAGCGTTCCACTTCCTGCTTTTTGGACACACGTTCGGTTTGATAACATTTTGTTTGGAACATTTATCGGTATCCAAATTTACCAGACCATTTTGTGAGTTTTTTCAATAAACGAATAAAATGAACCTTGTGCTTATAATTTCATAGAAGAACAATATTGGGAACTCATGACGCAGTGGAATAAATGCAAGGGGGTCTTAAGCATTGGAAAAGTAAACGATCATGCCGACTCATGGACCTATATCTGAGCTGGCTATCTGACATTAGCGGATATCTTTATCTCTATATAGTACTGGGCCGAAAAGTTCACCATGGTAGCTACCAAACACTAGTCAATCAATGCGTCAAGAACTTCTCTTATTTTAGCTAGCATATTGGGGTAACTCTACGGTAAAGTTCTGATTGTAGGCCAGTCAAATTAGAACAAATTTTCCCGTTTGAGGAAAAAACTGTTGGAGTTTTGGAAATTTGACAGTAATGTCCGGTGAGGTGTACTGTTAAAGATACTAAAAGTCCCCAACTCACCTATTGAGCTCGAGCCGTCATCTTGGAAAAATGGTCATTCGATACAGTTTTCTGCTTATATTCCGCTAATCATCACAGATATTCAATTAAGTTTCATAAAAAATCAAGGCTGTGAAATTGTCTACAAAACTTGTTTCATGCCGATTTTTTTCTCGTATCTGTTGATAATCATGGAATTAACTTAACAAAAAAAAAATTAAAAAATTAGCGATTTTTTGCCTATGGCTAGAGATAATGTCTTCAGAATTTGTGAAGATGTTGGCAGTCTACATCAAAGCTAAACGTGACAGTTGAGGTAGAAAAAAATTGCGAAAATATATTTTTTTTTCAAATTGAGCAAAAATCTGGTTTTTGAGTTTGACATTTCAAACAGGGCGGAGTGAATAAGGTTCCAATCGAACATCAATCAGTTTTGATATTTACATATTGTAAGACAAGATTTCATCAGTATTGGGCCTTCACGAGCTTCTGGAATGCTCGATATGAATTAAACTAAAAGAATCAGGAGCTGAACCCACCCAGGGTTGGGGACATGAATGGAGAGTGCAAGACCCGTAACTTTGACATAATTTTTTTCCCGTCCTTCAGGCTCTCCCAGGTCGAAAGGGGACCCTTGGTAGCGTCCATCAAACTTTTTAATACCTTACCGAGCGAGGTGACCAGAGAGTCGGCTCCTAGGTTCAGATCTCGAATAAAGACGTTCCTTAAGTGCAACCCCTTCTATAACCTGACCGAGTCTTATGATTTTTTCAAGCAGCCCGGTGCAGCTGTGATCTTGTATTTGTATTTATTATTTTCTGTATTATTATATTTTGTACTTTGCTTATTCAGGTACTAATCACCCTAATTGACAACTCTATACAGGGCCAAGCCCTGTCCTATACACCTGTAAAAGGTTGAGGCAATAAATTGTTAATTGTTAATTGTTAATTGAGTAATAGCTATGTCCAAAAAGTGTTGTCGATTGGTTCTGAAGGAAACATTTCGAAACAAAAGACATCAGCAAAGGATATACAGGAGGTCCAAAGGTTATTCAACTGTATATGACCTCCATGTTGATGTGCCTGATCCAAAATAGTAGGTACAAAAAGAATCAATCAAAATGTTAAAATTTACCCTGTAAAACAAAAAGTAACAATACAAAATGGAAGTAGTGAAGCATACCTGATGCCAAAAAGAGGGCCTTTACATTTCTGAAAAAAAAAACAAGATTCATTGATTTATTTGAAAGTTATTAGTCCTCAGACTTGACTTAACAATTTTTAGCCAGTCAAATGGGTTAAAGTAGAGAGAAGTAACTGTCGGAGTTTCAGCAATTTGACAGGGATGTTAGCTGAGGTATACTTATAAACATACTGAAAGTTCCCGCCTCTACCTGTTGTGCTCGAGCCGCCATCATGGAAAAATGGGATCGAAGGACCATTTTTCCAAGATGGCGGCTCAAGCGCAACAAGTAGAGGTGGGGACTCTTAGTATAATTATAAGATTATAAGTATACTTTAGCGAACATCCCTGTCAAATTTCTGAAACTCCGACAGTTACTTCTCTCTACTTTTCCCTATTTGACTGGCTGAAATTTGTAAAGTCCAGTTTGAGGACTGATAACTTAATAAATCAATAATTTTGTTCTTTTTTTCGGCAATGTGAAGGCTGTATTTTTGGCACCAGGTATACTTTACTACTTCCATTCTGTATCGTTACTTTTTGTTATACAGGGTGGATTTTAACATTTTGATTGATTCTTTTGTACTATTTTGGATTGAAACCTTTAATCCGCCTTGTTGAAAATGTCAAACTCAAAAACCAAATTTTTGCTCAATTTGAAAAAAATCTTCGCAATTTTTTTTCTATCTCAACTGTCACGTTTAGCTTTGATGTAGACTACCAACATCTTCACAAATTTTGAAGACAATATCTTTGGCCATAGGCAAAAAATCGCTAATTTTTTTTTTGTTGAATTAATTTCATTAATATCAGCAGATACGAGAAAAAAATCGGTATGAAACAATTTATGTAGACAATTTTATAGCCCTGGTTTTTAATGAAACTTGATCAAATATCACTGATGATTAGCGCAATATAAGCAGAAAACTGGATCGGAAGACCATTTTTCCAAGATGGCGGCTCGAGCTCAATAGGTAGAGTTGAGGATTTTTAGTATGTCTATCAGTACACCTTACCGGACATTACTGTCAAATTTTCAAAACTTCAACAGTTTTTTCCCTCCAGCTTTCCTTACTTGACTGGCCTATGAGGAAAGCGAACAGCAGTCCAGTTTTTGTACAGGTTCATGTGCCGACCCCATGGATGTTGGTAGGCGGTGAAGGTCACTCTTCTGTGTTGAACCACGCCATGGTCCGGATGTTAGGCGCCACAATACCACCACCACTTTGCATTTGATGACTAAGATGTGCCGTTTGGTACGAATGTTGTATAATGTATATACCCAGGGTGATCACAACTGCAAAACTACAACTCATGAACCAAAAAAAAAGTTGGAGTCATGAAAATCAGCACAGCAGTAATATGACTTTTTGGAGCAAAAATAAAGTGACAAGCTGGAGGGCTACGACTACGGCTGATGACACCTGCAAAGTTTTGGAGTGAAACTATCAGCGGCCATCGGCCGTATTCTCCCAGCACCAGCGCTCCGGCTTGTCACTTTATTTTTGGTCCAAAAAGTCATCCTACTGAAAACAGAAAGTGTGTGAGATACCTATACAGGGTGGTCCGACTTTTATGTCATTAAACTCAAGGATCGATAGAGAATAGAAAATGAAGGGGACTTTCTCCAGAAAACATATTCGAGAAATGTCTAGTAACAGAGATACAGCCCTTCAAAGTTGGAAATAAATAATCGTTTTTCCCTCATAACTTTTGAACCGCTCAACCGTTTTGATTCAAAATAGAACCAAAAGTTTATTGAAATTATCCCCTGTCGAACAATCATAAAATGTTCAATAAAAAAGTTTCAGGGGCGTAGACGTTAGGGGGTGTCTCTACTTTTCTCCCCCTATTTTTCACCCCCCTAGTTATTTTTGAAAATTGTTAATTATTTTGAAATCTACGTTCAATTTGAAGAAAAAATCTCGATTGCAAAATTTTGATTAGAGGCTTCGTTTAGGAGATATTTGAGTTTAAAACTTTGGAAAACATCCTGAAATCGCCACTTTCCAGAGCCCAAATTGTTTTTCTCCTGAAAATTTCTCGTGTTTTGGAAAAAATGGTGGTTTATCAACTTAGAAATTCTAGAAAACCTATTTCAGCTGAGAAATCATGACCTTTTTGGGATTTTAATTTTTAGACCTTTGAAAGTTGTGCTTTTGAGATGTTTTCCAAACCTTCAATCCTAAATATCTCCCAAACAAAGCCTCGAATCAAAATTTTGCAAGAGTGATTTTTTCTTCAAAATTGAACGTAAAATCCAAAATTATGAACAGTTTCCAAAAATAACCAGGAGGTGAAAATAGGGGGGGAAAGTAGGGACACTCTCCAATGTCTACGCCCCTGAAACGTTTCTATGGAACATGTTATGATTGTTCGACAGGGGATAATTTCAGTAAACCTTTGGTTCTATTTTGAATCAAATCGGTTGAACGGTTCAAAAGTTATGCTGAAAAAACGATTATTTATTTCCAACTTTGAAGGGCTGTATCTCTGTTATTAGGCATTTCTCAAATACGTTTTATGAAGAAAGTCCCCTTCATTTTTCACTCTCTATCGATTCTCAAATTGATTGACATAAAAGTCGGACCACCCTGTAGATTCAAAATTTAATGCTTATCAAGTTAAAATAAGCCGCGCCTGAATATTTTCAGCCGTTTCTGAAATATTTTGAATTTAGTAGTCGGTTTCATGAAAATTGACACTCATCAATAATAGTCTGGGGGCATAGGGTCAAAAAAGGCTTGGCCGTGTGCAACTTCGTGAAGATATATAGAGTTATGTCCTAAACGACTCCTGGGCGATCATGGACCATGAAAAATTATGGTGGAATATTGACATCTGCTGCAGGCAAATATGGTGGAGGCGCCAAAATGGGCTTATCTGGTAATAATAAACTGGCTGTAGCTCGTTTGTTTTTCAACGGATTTCAACATCTGGAACGTCATTTTGTAGACAGAAAAATTATCTTCTTTTTTCATACCTGAATTCTCAAACGTCATTTCGGGAAACTGTCAAAATTGTCTCTATAAGATATGCTAAGCTCCGGCCTTTTTTGAAGGTTGTCTGATATTTTGTTATAGATCTTGAGGTGCCCTTTCCGAATTTCCACTTTTCCACTTCGTATATTTGCCGTCTTGGCCGCCATATTGGAAAGATGGCGCCCAAAAAACAGTTTTTTGTCACTATCCTCATTTCAGTTATTGTGAGGTGGAAGCGTTTGAATGCGAATGGAAGCTTATTCAATTCTCTACAATTTGACACCTTACTCGTGTACGTGCTACTTCCGGTTCTTGGGCTATGGCGTCTAGAACTCCCTGAAGCATCAACTTTTGTCATCCAATTAGCATATCAAGTTGATCTTAGCTCCACGTGGCAGTCAAATTGACCATAAATAATGATAAGTTGTCAACCAAAGACCATTAATATCCAGAAAATCAATCATGGTAACGGTTGTTATGCAACTACAGAGTGAACTCTAAGGGAAAATTGACTTTGAAAGGGTATAGCTTGAGAACCGTAGGTCGCACATGAGTGATTCAGATGTCAAGTTCTAGAGAATTTGATAGACTTTCACTTTTGATATGAAGCCTGAATTTTATGACAAATTTTCCGAAAATTTTCCGAAAATATGTTTTTTGGACGCCATCTTTCTAAAATTATGGCCAGAGCAGCAGAGACACGAAGTGGAAAAGTGAATATTCTGAATGATGACCTCAAATATCATCATAATAATGAGTTTCGAATGTATCTTATATCCTTCAAATGCTATATCACCTTTATTTCTTTCTAAAATCAATTTACTTTCACAGTTCACCCTGTAATTACACAAATAACATCACCATGATCGATTTTCTAAATGTTTCATCATCTATGGTTGATGGCCAAAAGCTGTTCATGGTTAATTTGCTCACTACATGACGGTGGTATCAATTTAACATGCTGATTGAATGCCGAAAGTTGATGCTTCTGGAAGTACTGAAAGCTCTAACTCAAGAACCATAAATCGCACATGAATGACTGATATGTCAAATTGTAGAGATTTGAATGGGCTTTCCTCCGCATATACACGTTTTATAATATAATATAATATAATATTTTATTTATCTTGAAAAATTGTCACTATGTACAATATAAGATACGTCAATTAAAATATTTAGGTTTGTGTCCAATACAATTGGATAAAAAAAAATAATTTACTACCACTAGTTAGTGAGTAGGTATACCAGGTACATCACATTTATGCATATTCATGCTAACACGATACAGTAATAAGACAATCAAACAAATTACAATTTAAAATATTCACTGATTGAATAAATTGCAGGAGACTCCTGGAGAAAACATTTCACTCTTGCTTTGAATTTATGAATGTCTGTTTCTGCCCTTATGTCTTCAGATAGGTGATTATAAAATCTAATGGCTGAAATTTCAGGGCCGTTGTTTACAGTTTGTAAGTTCCATTTGGGAATGTGTAAAAGATTGCAATTCCGAGTTCTGTATGCGTTCACATCTCCATACGTCAAAAACCTTTCAACGTTCTTTCTGACCCAGCACACACATTTTAAAATATATATCGAGTATACAGTTAATATTTTATAGTCTGAGAAGTATCGCCTACAGGAAGTGGTGAACGACAAACCTAGCATTGCTCGAATAATGCGCTTCTGCGTAATGAAAACCCTTTTAACATGACACGAATTACCCCAGGATAGGATGCCATAGGATAATATTGGGTGGATGCAGCCGAAATAAAATTCCATCAAAGTGGGAAGACTGACAGTAGTCTTCAATTGGGTCATACAAAAACACTTGCTGGAGAGTCTCTTGCAAACGGAGTCCACATGAACCCCCCACGTCAACCCTTCATCCATCCACACACCCAAAAACTTCACACTCTCGCACTGAATCACGGTTGAATCAAGAGATCTGACCAAAATACTCTTTTAATCTTGAGTCAGTTAAATTCAAGATATTGACAAAAAACTCTTTTTTGGGCGCCATCTTTTCAATATGGCGGCCAAAACGGCAAACATACGAAGTGGAAAAGTAGAAATTCGGGAAGAGCATTTCAAGATCTATGATACTGCCAGGTTTCAAAAATATCGGATAACTTTCAAAAAATGGCGGAATTTAGCATATCTTATAAGACAATTTTGACAGTTTCACGAAATGACGTTTGTAAATTCAGGTATGAAGTAAGAAGAGAATTCTTTTGTTCACAAAATGACGTGTCAGATGTTGAAATCCGTTGAAAAACAAACGAGCTACAGCCAGTTTTTTATTACCAGATGGAGCCCATCTTGGCGCCTCCACCATATTTGCCTGCAGTAAATGCCAATATTCCACCATGATTTTTCATAGTCCTTGATCCCCCAGGAATCGATTAAGACGTAACTCTATATATCTTCACGAAGCTGCACACGGCACGACCTATGCTCCCATACTATAAATCAACGATTTTTCAAGATGGGGGAGAGAACCGCGCCCGAAACAAGCCTATGCAGGAAGAGAAGGTAGCCAATCGTTCTTCGGCTTTCCAAGGACCGATGCCCAAATCTGGCTAGCTGACTGCTGCGGGAAACCAACACAAGGGTTAACTTCATTGACGCTGAGGGCCAGCAGTTTCAGAAAACGCTGCTGCTCACCCTCTAGACAGGACATATTTCTCGTGGTAGGGGCACTAGATGACGGATGCATACTCCAGGGCAAAACCAAGGACGCAGACAGACGCTGCAATGTTTCGATGTTGAAAAAGTCCTTGGAGTTCCGCGTCACGAAACCCAATGTAGTGTAGGCTGCCCTGTGCACGTAACCAATGCGCTCGGAGAAAGAAAGCTTTGGGTCGAAGTACACGCCAAGGTCTTTAATGACACCAGGTCTGGCCAGAATATCAATCTTGTATGGGAACTCCAGGGGTCCAGAGGACTTTGAAAAAGACATTACCTACCATGCACTTCGTCACGTTCAAGTCAAGACCGTTTGCAGTGCACCTCCCCACCAACGCATCGATGTCCTCCTGAAGGCGAGAGCAGTCCCCAGAAGAATTCACAGGTGAAAAGATCTTCAAATCGTCAGCATAGAGGAGGACCGAGCTCCTGAGGCTCAGCCCAATGTCATTTATGGAAATTATGAAAAGGAGGGAACCCAGCTCAGATCCTTGCGGGACCCCCGACAAAACCTCGGAACTGTGACCGGACACCCTCACAAACTGCTTTCGATCGACCAGATAGGACCTGAACAGTCTGACCAGATCAGGGGGAAACCCCAGGTTTTCCAATTTCCCCAAGAGTATGTCGTGGTTGATGCGATCGAAAGCTATTGAGAAATCGGTGTAGATGACATCGGCTTGCGCTCGCTCGTACGATATAAATTATGTTTTCTCCATCAAGGTCGTTGTTGACTTTCCCTTTATAAAAACAACGGTTCAACAAACCCCGATATAACCCTATGTAGACAAATCTCGGACACCTTCCTGACGTTGCTCAAGAAAGCGATCGGTCTATAGTTCTCAGCGCAATTCCTAGGACGGCTCTTGTGAATAGGGCACAACCTAGAGCTTTTCCATGATTCGGGAAAGGTGGAGGAAGCAAGAGCTCTATTGAAAATCAATGGCAGGGGGCGAGCAAGGGCAGAACGACAGTCCCTCAACAGATCTGATGGAATGAGGTCCGGCCCGACAGCACTACCAACCTTTAGCTCAACCAAAGCTGCCACGACGTCACTTTCGCTGAAAGTGGTGAGGCAAAGGTAGTCAGTCGACCCCAAGTCGCCACAGGAGTTAGCTGGATTGTTACTGTGCTAAGCAGTTGGCAACATCACGGGGATTACTGTAAGATTCACATTGGTGCAAAACGTCACTGGGCATACCCGACTGACCCTTTTTGCTCGATATGTTGCCAAAACTTCCTTGGTTCACCCCCAATATCACCCTCGATCCGGGACAAGTATTTGGCGTGAGCAACTCTAAATGTCACGCTTGAGGGCCGCCCGAGGAGCCCTTCGGCGTCAGCACGGACCGCCATCTTGGTAACACCTCCTAAAATTAAGACATGGGTACCTACCGAGAGTTCATAAATTAAATGGGTCAAGGGTGCCTGTGGATTCAAAAACGTCTGTCGAAACTAGCGTAATTCTTTTGTAATAAATTTGTCAAACTTTGACAAGTTACGTCCTATATTATTGATTTCTGATCTGCCATAAGTGCACGAGAATACTTCAAGTTCGAAAATACTCCTCGATCATGTAGGTTTTGTGCCCTGCCGTGAAAACCACATTTAAAATGTTCCGAAAACAAAAACTGCGACTGGTTTGACAAATTACGATAACCAAAAAATTACAGACATCAAATGAACGATGCTAGCTCCGACAGATGTTTTCAAAGTCATAGGCACCCTTGACCCATTTAATCTATGAACGCTCGGTATTTACAACATTTGTACCAAACGGCACCGCCTAATCATTAAATGCCAGGTGCAAGGTGGTTGGTGCCTAACATCCGCCGGTAGTGTGGAGGAAAGCAGTCACACCGGCGGCGTCGATGTCACCAAAAAATAAATTTCGTAAACATAGATCAGCTCAATCATCGTTTCTGAAACCGTCCATAACAGCAGAAGCCTCACTTCCCCCTTTTTCCACTAAACGTGTGGCTCTATGTTATTACTAGGTAGGTACGTACCTACGCAAATTGTTTAAATAATGATATTGGCTATGCTAATAGCTACAGCTAATTAATTTCAATAAATAAATATACTATCCAGATTACAAGGGATTTTCTTGTGCAGATATCATCAATAGGTAGGTACTTTCACGTTTATTATAGTCATTTATCTGGGTGACAATTTGCAACGCGGATTAGGTGGGTACTCGGGTGGGTACCTACCTGTCGCAGGAATATTAATTGTTTCCCGGTAAAAACTGGCGGGAATCGGGGAATCGATAATTATTAGGGACGACAAAATGGGATGCAGATAGGTGGGTATCTATTTGATTGAATTCTGGATATAACCAGTTAATCTGTTTAAAGCAGTCATGTGTTGAAAATTACACTTGTCACGAGGAACGTTCATGTCATGTCATCTGTCAGCAACAGTATCTACCAACTACTGAAAAATATTAGCCAGGATAATTGTGCTGCTGCCAGTGTTGCTGAGGGATAACAAATGATTTGCGTATGTTTTTCGACTTCATTCATGCAAAACTTGCAGCAAATATTGGGCAGATACAGTGGAGAACAATAATAGTATATTATAAATGATTAAACTGCACGCAGTCTTCCTTCAAAATGTTATTTATTTTATTCTGACCGGTTTCGAAGGTCTCTGGCTCTTCTTCGTCTAGTAGATTACATAGTACCGAGATGGAAATGGTCCCATTACAGCCAAGGGATTCAATATATTACCGAGGCGCGCCGAGGTGAGGTAGAATCTTGTAAGCTCTAATGACGCTTTACTCCGTGGTATGTATAGGACTTTATTCACAATGATCCAGTTTAAATGCCAATATTTGACTTTATTCAAAGTTTTTCGCGTCAAACGTTTTTATCAGGTAGACATAGGCAACCTTTTCAAACAACGCAACGACTCCATCAATACTCCGCGCTCCGCGACAGCTGTTCAGATCAGATCAGCTCTCTTCATACGTCATGACATTAGCTCTGTTCTGGAAGCAGTTGAAAACGGTTTGCAAATGATCAGAAGCAAGCACACAGGTAAAAATTTGTTGAACCTCCAGCACAATAGAATGAATATCCATCTGGACACCCATTTCTGACGGTTTTCGGACTGGATCCAACTGCTGCCAAAACAGACCTATTATTTCCCAACCTGTAAGAAATAATTCACTTTCCAACATTCCAACATTTGAAAGTTGGGAGTGTATCGATTGCTAATTCATTGTGAATAAAACACCTAGTAAAACTTGCCAGGTCAGGTCCACACATCCACTAATAGCCCAGGCATTTTAGGTAAAATTTACATCGAACCCTGGAATAAATACAGGATGTTTGCAAACTTGATCTTGAAACTTCTTCTTTACTGCAGTTTAGAATTTCTGAATTTTGTTTTTGTACTGAATTAAAGCCAAAACTGCAGTGAAGAAGAAGTTTTACAGTGTTTTACTGTTGGAGAAGACAATACAACCCCCTTTCATCCCTCTATTTTCGTTAATTTGAAAGATTTTAGTGAATGCTCTTGAACAGATTAAAAAGCAATGTTTTTGAACCATTGAATATGTTTTGTAATTTTATTTACTGTGCAGGGTGAGTCGTAAATCCTGAAACTCCAGTTTTCTTCAAAAATACATGCAGAAAATTTCTTATGGAAACTATTTGTGTTATTTGTTGCTCTACATCAGTTTTATAACCTCTAGAACCTTCCACTGGCATTTTCGAGGAAAAATAGATTTTCACGTTTCATGACTCACCCTGTACACTAAAAAAAATTACAAAACACATTAGAGGTTCAAAAAATTTACTTTTTGGTCTGATGGGAAGAGTTTCCCAAAATCTTTCAAAATAACGAAAATAGAAGGGGTCGAAGGACCACCTTTTGACCCTTCATATCAAAAGGAGGGTCCCCAAAAAATAAAAAATAAAATAAAAAAATAAACATTTTTCTAGCACTTTTGGAGCATTCAACTGACTGCGGTTCAATTGAAAATTATTCAAATGAATAACATACTGGTCGGCGGTACGGCATGGGTGGATATGCATACAGGCTACTATAACGAAAGTCAAGCATCGCCCGCAGAAGCCAGAACCTGGATGGGTGACTGGTGGATAGCTGGGCGCGAAGAGAGCGGACGCAGCGTAGTGTACTTGCCCAAGGGGGCTCCATTACCTGTACACGCACATGAACGAGATGATTGTAGGTAGTAGCATAAATCCATAGTGCGGCTCGGTGCGTCCGACACCTCGACACCCAGATGGGTAAAAGAGGTTACGATTATATATATATATAACATACTGAAAGCTCCGGTCCGGCAAGTGTAACGAAATGAGCCATAAATTGTTAGTCAAATCAATATTCTTGTTACGCCAAATTTGCAAGAGCAAAAATTCAGCTTTTGGAATGAGTCAAGTTTGAAAATTCTGAAAATGTCGTGATAGATAGTGTTTGCTATTGATCAAACAATGCGCATTGCTGTAGAAAATCCTAAATGTACCAATGTAACCGATCTAATCGCAACGATAAACATTTTTCATAAAATACCGTCAAATGTTAGCTCTACGCCGTTACGTTTCTGGCGTAGCTGGCAAGAACAGCGGCGTTTAAACATTCCTTCTACCTGATCAATCGGGAAACGCTGTTTCCGTTGCAATGGTGTCAATCACTCACTACCCCGCTACCCCCTGCCATGATCAAATCGACCAACTTTGTTGAAAACAATACTTCACTTCGCTCGACATAGTCTCGGGGTTTCATCAAATGCCGACTCATCAAGATGCGGTCGAAAAAAAAACGGCATTTGTAACGCCCGATGGGCAGTGGTAGTCCTCATATGTCTTTCAGTCTAACGAATGCCCCATCTGGGTATCAACGGCTTGATTTTCAACAGTTTCAGAAAATTTGGAAATCCTTAGCGGGACCCTCAAGCTCTTCCATAAAAATGGTTTTCAAAAAAAAAATGAAGGAGTACCGATTTCTTATAACATAACTACCCACTCAGCATGAAAACATCTCTGTGACATCACTTGGATGTTCAAGTCACAACTGCGATGTTAACAAAAAAAAAGTCTATACGATGTTGAGTGGACATCTCTGTGACATCTCTGTTACCTTTTATGTCCAAGTAATTAGAACATGAATGAGATATCTCAAAGATGTCCAAATGGACATATTCATCTACATCGCTATTCCACATCTCGTAGATATCACTTCTTGACGTACATATAACGTCGCATTTTAGATGTGTATTTTTTAATAAAAATTATTTTCCGCCACTTTTCAACATAGTTTTATGTCATAGGAGGTTCCGCACCTATTTTTACTAATTTTTACAATCTATACAGCACGTTTTTTTCCTAAGTTGTTCTTCTATTGGCGTACTCTGAAGGATTCGAACCTGGATCCCGACAGGTGATAGTTAGAGACACTGCTGCCGATTCGTCTAAGCTACCAACTTGTCTAATACAGTATATTTAAATAGCGCGCTTGATGTTCAGGGATATTTCTCGGGATATTTCATTAGGACTCCAAACGGTACACCGATAGCTAGTGCCAGTGCCGAGCCCAAAGAGCTTCGCTGAGGTTCGAAACATTACAGCAAGACACAAGGGGCTCCGTCCGACGTTACAATAAGACATGAACGGGAGTCATCAAAGTATTCGAAAGCACAATAAGACAAAAAGGGGCCCATTTTGGGGTTCTGAATAACACAAGAGCAGATACAAGGGTTCACCAGAGGTGCGAAAGCCACGACAAAATGCAAGAAGGTCCAGTAGGCTTTCGGAGAACACAAGGAGACACAAACGGGACACACTAGTTCCAAAAGCCACAAGCAGAAGAAGACACAAAAATGGTTCCAAACGACACATGAAGACATAAGGAGGCCCACAGGGCTTCAAACTAAACATGAAGACATAAAGGCTATTCTGGCATCACACACATGGAATAGGGGGCAAAACTATCAATTATCAAATATTTTCTGACACACAGAGCCAAAACATCCATGGAGCCAAACGATGACAGCCCGCGAAATTTAAAAAATCTCTCAGTGACTGCGTCTCATTGACGTCCGTGAGATGTTACACTTCGATCAGTTGAAAGAAGTAACAATGTTTCGCCCGGTAGATATCTCATGTGTAATGTTAATGTTCAATTTAAGTTCATTTCGAAACATCTCTCAGATATTACATCGTATAACATCGCGGATGAACATCACATAGATGTGGAAGTAACGTTCATTGTGATGTTATTTTGTGACATGATTGAGATTATCTCATTCATGAAACATGACATGCTATGCTGAGTGGGTACACGAAATCGAGTATTTGGGATGACGAATTTCTAAAGACGTTTTTCGTCCTGGACTCCTGGCGAGCATAAAATTTGTGCACTCGTCAGTTCTACTGCGCTTCGTAACGTCCGCGAAGTTCGTTCCTTTCTCTGGCCTCGCCGGCCATTTCCGAAAACTAATTTTCAACTATTCGACGAAGCTAAAATCCATTGGAGACATCACATCCACAGAGATTTTCTAGTGATGTGATTGTCAAGTTTTCCCGCCTTCGAGGAGCGTGACACCTGTTAACCAAATGTCATCCGTGACAATCAGGGCTGCCAACCTCCGAGGCATGCGCGGAAATCTACGAGGTCAATCCCGTCCGCCGAACACACACTCGCCACAGGGAAGACTTTGTGCCCTATCGTCCGGCCATTTTTGCATTTTTATCGTTTCACGCGTTGTTTATAATTTGGTGGCCAATAAAAGCAGTTTTCGCGCTTTGCGCTGTTAGGATTATTTCTTGTTTTAATAATTCATTCCAAATTATAGTTATTAAGCGAGAATATTACTCATTTTTTCAATTTTTCAGTCAAATACGAAACCAGTATGCAAAAAGCCCTAGTAGGCTGAAAATCGGCTTGAAACTATCTTGAGCTTTGCAGTTTGTTGTAGTTTCAAAACCATTTCCACTCTAATAGGAATAGGACTGATTTTCTAGAATCAGCATAAAAGGTCCAAAAGATTTTTGCGGGGTGTTTTTCGGAGAGCTGTATCTCGGAACATATCCATAGGTCAGTACTCAGTATCATTAATGAATCGGAATCGAATCGAAACACAAAGGAAGGTCACATACCTGGTGCGTGTGCAGATGGGGCGGCGTACAGGCCGTAATTCAAGTTGCTCGTCGCGATCTTTTTCAGGCCTTGGATGCTGGTGAGCAGGAGGGCCATCTTGGCCAGCAGCAAGGCTTTTCCGCCCAATACGGCGAGAAACTGAAATCCCATCGGTATCATAATCAGCCCCACGGCCACCATTCCGAACATCATCAAGGACGCCATCATGTGGCGGCGACGGCGTCGTCCTGGAAATTACATCCACAAGTCAGAGCGAGTTCAAGTCGTCGTTTCAAATTTCGCACACTTTCGCATCAATGCCACTTCGGAGAACCATCAGGCGCATATGATAATAATATAAAGGAAAGGACGCGATGACAAGTTGTTTTTATGGCTTTTCCTGGGAGAGCTCTTTCGTCTTTTTTCTATTGTAATAATATGTCTTTTGTTCGTATTAAGTGAGTGTTCTATTGTATTTTTTTTTGTTACATGTTATACATTGTTGTTTAATCAAATATCACTCTGGGGCCTTGAAGAAACAACTAGCGCTGGATTTCGGAAAATATAATGAAGAACAGCGCCCCATGGACATAAAAGCAGTGAAAGTAAACATTAGCAAAGTTATGCAAAGTGATATCCAAGTGCGATAATTTATTTGAAGTAAAGTTACTCAATGCCAATTCGTAACAGTAAGTATCTTAAGATTAAATGTGAACGGATAAAAAGTATCTTCAACTCGAGCTGAATGAGAAATTAATAGTAATTGATCTTAGGGCTCGATATCTCGCCGGACGTAGGAATCACCATGATAAAAGCGCATAACAAGGTCTATCAACAGATCAAACAGCCGAATTAATGCGGAACATCATCGTCATGCCGTCTTCACTTCACGCTTCAGACATGAAACTGAACCATGACACCCGAGCCTCGACCTGAACCCAGCGCTTCGTCCTTGTTGTAAGCTCATCAGTGCAGGAGCATGTAGGTGTAGGTCCAGAAGCCCGATAATATGGACGCTCTGAAATCACCAGTGTATACCTACCTCAGAATGATACTTGTCTACTGAAATTAAACAAGATGCTTAACGTATGGTCCGAAAGTTTTGGAAAATTCAAGTTGGGAGTTCAAAGCAAATAACTTTTTCTGAATAGTCTTCATTTTTGAACTTGATATTGCAAAAATTGACATCATATATAACAATAACAAATTCATATTCAACATTTAGAAAATGGACCATTATCTTCGATGGATCTCAATTTTCTTCTGCCATGTTCCATACTTTTCTATATCAATTTTTCAAATGCGAAATTCTCTAATGTTATTGAAAAATGTGACGCCGTAATTGGTCTTCATTTGCAGCTTCCCATCCCTTGTCGTATACTATCCTGGTCAATACTCACCAAAAGTCTTATATTGGTCGAGCTTGCGGTACATTGGGAGGCAGGAGCTCTGAGAAATTAATCCTGCTGTTGTCCAGAGAATGATCGAACATGGCAGAAGAAAACTGAGAGCCATCAAAGATAATGGCCCATCTTCAATATGTTAAATATGAATTTGGAATTGTTAAAGATAATGCTAGTTTTTGCAATATCAAGTTACAAAATTAAAACTATCCAAAAAAACGTTATTAGCTTTTAAACAGATTCCCAAAACTTTCGGACCATACGTTAATCGGAAGTTTTCATCGATGATTCTATCAGTACATTCGACCACTAAGAGGTAATGGGCTAAGACATCAAAAGGGCCAGTAGTTTTATCGTTGTGTGCTATTCACTATCAGATATTCCGACCATGTTTGACAAAGCTTGGCTTTAGATTTGTCAACATTGATTTCGGCGAGTGGAAATCTCAATCTAGCCGTAGATACCCCAGCAGAACGAATCTGACATTCAAACTAGCACTGACATCAAAGGACTTTGCATCAAACTTCAATTAAGCCATGATAAATTGAAAACTATATACATTATGCGGAGCTCGATTAAATCCAACACAAACACACAAACCTAGAGCTTAGAACCCGTGCTTATTGCTTGCCTACGTGGAAATTAAACCTATACCTGCCGACTTTCGCTCTGTTGTTTTCGATTAGGCGCCCTCTGCCAGAGCTTTGAGAAAAAGCGCAGTTATTAGGTGCGTTCTCCTCGGCAATTTCCATGCTAAATGAAGCCATTAGAGGGCACTAATTGGGTTTTGTAGCAAAAAAGTGATCATTATGGGTGAACATTAGCGGGAGGAGAAACGAAGGGAGAAGGACAGATGGTAAAATGCTTGGAAAATGTATGCATCGGGGCAATAATTAGAAAGAGATGTATCTTTTAGAGGAAAGTGTTATTCGCTATTCAGTAAAGTTGAGATGAACTATACGACAAGATAAAGTCTGTTGGCTTAGTGAGGGGTGGCTTGTATCAATTTTTCGTTGTGCTATTCGGACATTGTGCACCAGTCACCTGCTTTGAGCTTTCGATAAAATAAGCTAGCTACCGTATGATCAAAAACTTTCCCCTTTAGGCAGACTGTGGCCCGGCCAAAATCAACCTCGTTTGCCTGCCAATGCCAAGACCACAGCCTGCCTACAGGAGGATAGTTTTTGATCATATCGTACCTACTCGAACCGTACTATTATTACTGGAGCAATTACGAATGAGTAGGCAACCAGTTATACAATCTCATATTTCTTCTTTTCAATCAGAAAAACTGAAACACATAGTCCCTTAGTTTTACGACGACCGGGAAATTGAATTCGCAACGTGCTTTTGTGGAAACACTGCAAAAACTGAAGAAATAATTAATTGGTCGCCTAATGCTCATTGGTGACTGCTCTTAGGGCCAATGTTGGTTGCACAAATCAAAGGGAACATCTTCCAGAGTATAAATAAATATACGCAGGGGGAAATGAATATCCCAATAAAAAAATAGGTATACAAAAAACAACTTACTACCTTCGGGCTTGAGGCCCCGTCCCTCCGCGTTCATGTCTATTTTCAGAACGTGAGTGCTGAAAACGTGGGCGACCCTTCGGAGAACCTGATTTTCCCAATCGCTTCCCATTCCGTTATCCTGCAGCTCCCGCTGCCGGGCCATCGACTGGACAGCTCTCGAGTCCCTGCAATATAAAGAATCATTAAGAAATTAATCGCCCACTCGTTTAAAATCCCTCCGAAGCTCTCCAGATTATGTTTATTGTATAGAGAACGATGATCCGGAATTGATTGGTTTTCCATCAAGTGTAGACGCTACTTCCGGGAGCTAGCTTTCTCTGGAACACAAGGACAAAATGAAATGATCCCGTTATGAGTATGGAGCAGAGTGTAAAAGGAGCAAACAGATTTCATCATCTCGGCTGGAATAATAATTATTATCCCGCTCGCGTATAAACGTAGGTATATACTTTCTATAACTGGAGCAACAAGGGTCGCGAGGAGCATGGCAGATGAAGAGAGGGGAAATTAATATCGCCAAGAATAATTTATGAGGTCTCTGTGCTTGGTTGTTGCAGTAACCGTGGGCGGAGAGGATCTTTGTGTTGGTAATCGTCTAAATTGGTTGTGGGATTGCGGATTTGGGCATCAAAAAAAAAAGATTTGGCTCTGTGGTCTCGGGGGTATTTGCCACGTGGTGGAGGTTTTCGTGTAATCAAATTACCTGAGCCAGATTTTTATGGAAATTAAATCGGAATGTAACAGTCTTGCCCGCAAAGTCGTCAGCCTTTGGCTATGATTTTTACTTTCTAAAAATAACTCACTTGGTACCTAACACCTGCTTAACCTCCCGAACGAGCTCCCGAAGGACCTTTTCGTTGATAAAAACGCCTCGAAAAACGCCTTTCGCAACTTGCCGAAGCATGCTACAGGCTTGGGGTAATTACTCCAAAATACCTACCACGACACTTAGAAGGATTTCCTACAGTTGTTTGGAAATACACCACTTACCTAGATAAGATTACTGAAAAAAAAAACAGTTTGCCATTAACTATGTATACTAGAGACTTTATAGAAAACTGTGAAGAAAACTAACTCTTGAAAGTCGCACAGTGAAGCGTAATAAAACTGTTTAAAAGCTTAATCGCATTTTCTCTGGAGGTTTCAAGAAAACATGGTAACTCTTAGTTTCGCTTAGAAGCGCTTTACAACTCTAAACTTGAAAGACATTTTGTAGCTTTATGAAAGTTTCCAAGAGGTCACTTTGCAGCTGTTCGCTCAAAATCATGAGGTTTCACATATTATAACTTCTTCAGATGCCATTTTGGGCATTCTGAGATTCTAGGAAACTTTGTGGCGCTTAGTAATCCGCTTAGTAAATAAGCGTTTAGATACCCTTTTGTAGCGTTCTAATGTTTCTAAAAAAAAAAACAACTTTGAAGCTGGGGCGAACCTAACCGCCTTTAATCGAGCTATTATATGTGAATATTCAGAGTCAAGTCAATCATTAAATGAAAAGGCATTTAATTCATACGTGAGAACTGAGCAAATCTCTATAACATTATGATTCAATTAGGCATTCCCACATGACGTCACGAGCTCGTCAGTGTTGCCAACCTAGTTGAATTTATAACCTCAAAAAAGTGTTCAGGAACAACCTGCGTTGTTATGATTGGAAAAAAAGTACTTTTTGAGATTTTGGATGACTCAGGAAGCAAGTTTGTGCGTGATTATTATTCACAAAACTTCGGAGTTTCGATCAATACCGACAGTTGGAAGTGTATTGACCTAGATAGCTCAATAAACAAGAAAGTTTGGTGAAGTGCTTGAATCTTTTTTGTCGAAAAAAAAGAAATCCGTGGCTTTTTTGAAAAACTGGACTCTTGGAAGGAAAGAGCATCTCAGGAAGTATCTCAAAGTGCCAAGAAATGCAACCCAAAGACATCTGCGAAGGAGAGAATATGCCGGTTTATTATCCTGCCGATAAGGTAAAAAGCTGACTAAATTGTTGGAATGCAGAATAAATGTGAGATGATTTTTACAAATTATCCACTACTAAGCGCCCTTCTGATTTCAGAAAGTATGGCTGTGGCAAAAACTGTGACCTGTGGCGATCTCGAAATGGGAAAATCCAGCGACCAAGGAATTTCTAAGTTGACCACAATTTTACTTCAAATCCTGCTTACAAGAAGAAATTTCAGGATTTTTTAAGCAATGTGTCTTGACACGATTAAGCCATCAACTGAAAATTCGAGATGGTCAAGTGAGGTGTACAATTTGGTCATCAGAAGATGAAGATACTCGGAGCCGATCCCATCTGGTTCACACGTGCTTATATCACAGCGAATATTACAACTACAGTGAAGTAGAAAATGGAAACTATTGTCAATTCAAACATCTAGGCTTGTGAAAGCAATGGAGAAAGCATGGCTAGAGATGTAGTGGGTTCAATGAACTTTGGGTTCAACCAAAGTTGGGGTGGAGCTTGGAGTGGTTGAATCTTTTTTTTGAGGGAAAAATGAGAAATTCATGGTTTTCTCGAAACGCTGGGCTCGTGGAAGTACGAGGCGTCACAGGATGTATCCCAAAGCGCAAAGAAATGGAAAGGAGTAAGAAAGGAATACACTTGAAAAAATATACGGAGATTGTACCGATAACGATTAGGATGGGTAACTAAATTGCTGTAATACAGTTATGATGTTTGCACGAAATTATCTGTTGCTAAGCCTATCTAGTTTCAGGAAGTACCTGTGTCAAAAATTGTGGTTTTCGGCAATCTAAAAATGGGAAAATCTAAGGACTGAGGAATTGCTACGTCGACCACAATTTGGAGCCTAGATTCTTCAATAGAACAATAAATTTTTGTATTTTAAAAAAATGTATCTCGACACAAACAAGTTGTTAAAAATTCAATATCGTTGAATCAGGTGTGAATTTCTGTCAAGGAGGGCTCCTATGACCGAATACATCTTCGGTGGCCGAGCAGCTGTTCGAGTTAAACTTCCATGTTTTGCCTCTGTCCATATTTTACAACCGAAGTGAAGACATTCCTGCACTTTTAAAATATAAAATATAAACAAAAACTATTGTTTGTTTCTCTCATCCAGCAGTGAAAGCTGGGCCTCAAGTATTTGGGTGATTGAGAAGCACAAACCGAAGAGGTACAACATACCTAGCCCTATACAAGGCATATCACTTCAGCAATGCCGGGAATGTGAACCCCCAACATTCAGGTGAGGTTTGGTGGCAAAGTTCATGGCCAATTTCGTCGGAAAATACGAATTTTCACCACTACCCTGTGCAGGTAACCTAACATGTTTGGCTTGCTTTTTTACAGAAAAACACTTTTCCACGAGAACTTATTCTGCAGGTGCATTAAGGAGATTGCTTTGAACTTGATACAAAAGTTTCAAACTCAAACTCAAAAAGGTAGCCAAGGGAAAAAATGTAGAAACTGGAACTCCATAAGCGCCATGTAGTTGGGTTGTCCCCCTAACATTATTTGGTTCAAATTTGGCGGGCAATTCTGGACAGTTGGCAACACTGCTGTGACGTCAATAGAAATGCCTAATACCAACACAACTGCACTTGGCCCCGCATACCAATCTCTGGCGCGGCGCGTCGTCCCATACTCGCGCTAGATCAAGTTACCCGATGGAAATGTTTTCGACGACTATACGCCGTTCGCTGTCGTTTTGGCTTGGAATGCAGGAGTATCGATGGAGATTAACCCTGTCTACCTGGACCAATCCGCCTAGGCTGCCGTCCGTTCCCGATTTGTCATAACCGTTGTCGAGTGCTTCTGCGAGTCTGCTAGAGGAGAGTTTCGACCCACTTCGAGGACTCTGAGTTGAGATCTGTTGATGCTCCACTTCGAGGATTCTGAGTTGAGATCCGTTGATGCTGAGTTTCGACCCATCTGGAGGACGTAGAGTTGCGACCTTTCGATGACGCATTTTGACCCACCTGGGAATGCTGAGTTAAAACCCTGGTTGATGCGTCTTGATCCACCTGGAGAATGTAGAGTTGAGATTCATCGATGATGCGTTTCGATCCCCCTTGAGAACGTCGAGTTGGGATCCTTCCAAGATGAGTTTTGACCCACCTAGAGACTGATGAGTTGCTACTCTTGGACGAGTTTCGAGTTCTGGTACTCGCACAAGCGTTACCAGAACCTTCAAGGTCACTGCAACTTTGTGAGACTTCCCCAGAAGACTTCATTTTAGTTTTTGTTAGTCTCTTGAAACGCTGGTATACCTATTCATTATTATTATGAGCTGCGTTGCCTTGCCCCTGCACTGAATCACTTACCGTGGGTTCCACAAAACCCATAATATCAGTTGATTCGCGATTTTTGTTTGTCAATTTGTAGCTGACTGATCAATGTAAATGCTGGTTTATCCCTCAATAATGGGTCTCCGGGACATGTTTCCAGGCATTAAGTTAGCTGATTGCATCAGTTAATCTGCAATCAGCCTTGATCGCTGATCATCTTTTTTGTGGAACTGACGGCTAGCTTATTGTACTCAACCAACCGGACTCACCGAGCCGCAAAGATGTTTGATAATCGGTTCATCCAAGTAGTGGGACCGACAAGCACACGGCTTGACCTTGACTCCGTTTTTGACCCCCGAAAGCAGGTGCGGATGTCGGACACATTCATGCATACGTTCCTGACTTTCTCAGCCTCCCTGACTGCGCTGTCGGTTCTCCTCTACACATTGCCGTACTGCTGGTTGTAGGCATGTTATACTCGGGGGGTTTGCCTAGGACCACCCGAGAAAAAGTTTCAGCCGGCGCTTAAAATCAGATGAGACCTGCCAGTGGCTCGCCCACTGGCACTTCTTACCGACGGTGTCCCATCCAAATTTTGACCGCACTGAGCGTTGCTGCAGTCAAATTATTACCCAAATGAAGGGGTGTTCTAGACGCCATGCCCTTCTCCTGATATACCTAACTCACATTCTAATACAGGGTGTCCCAGCTAAAACAATCCAGCGCGACTTTTTCAGAAAATATCAAGGCAGCAAAAAAAAAATCGCAATTGGGGGGAAGCCTGATTTTTGAGCTTTCTTTTGAGGGGGCACCTAAGCTTGTAGGTGCTCTAGTTTCCAAGAAAATGCAATTTAAATCGGGAGAGTCACAAGAATTCGAAAATTCATGACCGACAAAACAAAATACTTCATATGGAAAAAAATCCTGTTTCTCTGGGCTTTCCATTGATGTGTCGCCGATGTCTGTACCTAGCCCAATAAGCCAGAAATTCTGCCTCAAAGTCCAGCAAACACAATAATCGGAATCCGTAACGTCACCGATCACACACTTGTTGATTTTAACACCAGCCGTTACTAGGACTTTCTAACCTGAAATACCTGGATTCTTCATAGCAATGAATACTGGCTGATGTGAAAATCAACAAGTGTGTGATCGGTGACGTCGTTAATAATTCCGATTATTGTGTTTGCTGGACTTTGAGGCAGAATTTCTGGCTTATTGGGCGAGGTACAGACATCGGCGACACATCTATGGAAAACCCAGAAAAAAAAGGATTCTTTTTCATCTGGAGCATTTTGTTTTGTCGGTCATGAATTTTTGAATTCTTGTGACTCGCCAGATTCAAAATGCATTTTCTTGGAAACTAGAGCACCTACAAGCATATCGACGCCCCCTCAAAAGAAAGCTAAAAGATCAGGCTTCACCCCAATTGGAATTTTGTTGTTGTTGCTTTGCTATCTTCTGAGAAAATGACGCTGGATTGTTTTAGCTG
This sequence comes from Anaspis maculata, assembly GCA_949128115.1. NCBI lineage: Eukaryota > Metazoa > Arthropoda > Insecta > Coleoptera > Scraptiidae > Anaspis > Anaspis maculata. The sequence goes on from OX421962.1 coordinate 14,926,685, forward strand.
GGACAGCCTGTATGTAGCTCAAATTAATCAGCTCCTGTTTCCTGTTTCGTAGCGGTCTGAAAGTTTCCAAAAGAACTCTATTCAATTTATAACCGTTGCATCCCATTCCCTCTACATACAGACTTTCTTAGTTTGGTGATTGACTTAAGGATAAATTACGAGAGAACAAAGAAGGAACAAGGGCCAAAATATCGGAAAATTGAATTAAATCATAAATGTACCCCACCACAAATTGGATACGGAATCCATGCCCGCGCCCACACACTGTGCAACGCTAACGCTAACTAAGTCGGTTTGATCCTGATAATAGTATCTACCTCCATGAAATCCTATCTGCTAATCCCGTTATACCTGCTCTTTTAGACTGTTCTGGACTGAACTGACCTCTTCCTGTCGCATTTCATGAACCATAAAGTCGCCACTAACAAGCGCCAAGCCAGATTGATTTATGGCTCCCGTCGAATCGACTCTATTTACAATTCAATTTTGTGAACTCCTCCCCCCCCTCCTCACCTTCTCCCGGCTTATAACGAAACTGAGTAATGGATTTGTTCCTTTTCCTTATCCAGGAAAGTAGCGGGGTGGCGTTTCAATTTACTGCTCCTGGAATGTAAACGAGAATGGAATAAGTGGCAATCAGGAATTGGGTTGTAAAATCTTCAGCCATTAGATACGACGAGGCGCAATGACCCTACATCGCTGATGATGTGTCATTGATACACCGTCCGTTAGTGTTATTGATGTAAATGGATGGGTAAATAATGGATCTCGCTTCGATACGTCTGGGGGGTTGTTTTTGCTATACCTACTTGGGTATGACCTATCCGCGATGTTTTTCTACGCAGCATGAAAATAAAGCTGAAATAAAGTGATAGATAGGTAGGTCACTGAAGCTCATATAACATCGACATACCATACCATACCATACCATAACATACCATAACACCCATAAGGTCCAAATCCCGAAAGATTTCCAGTTAGTGATTCCAAGAAAAGTTGAGCTCCATCAGGTCAAGGCAAGATACTCAAAATGGTACTAAGCCCGATTTCAAAATGTAAGAAAAAAATACAGAGCGCTATAGCTTGCGCATCGCATACATGCAATGAAGCGGAGCATGATTATTCGATCGTTCACAAAGAAACTTGCTAAGTATAGCAATGGGTCTGTAAAGTTTGTGTAGCTACATAGTGGAGTCGGCACGTTCAGAAAAAGTCCTGTTCGCTGCATTTTTGAGTAATGGCATGATACTAGCCTAATGACTATCAGTCATTAGGTCCTTTGGCACACATGTCCTTAGAACCTGTCTGAACAATTCTGTCCATCTCCGCAAGCAAAATTTTAGTTCAGATCCTGTATACAAGGTGGAGAAGAAAAACAATTTAAAAAATTGACAACTTTTGAACGGACAAAGGTAGAGTATTGCAGAGCATGTCATATGATGCACAATTTCATGGTTGTTGAGGTACACCAAACCATTTTGGAACATTAATTACCGTTTTTGAGATATTCTAAAAAAACTGAGATCTGTCAAAAAGAAAACATTATCTTCATTATATCGCTTATTTTTGAAGATATCGGAATGAAATTTGGTATTTACCTTACAAAAGACGTCATAAATTAATAACAGCTGCAGTTATTTTCTAGGCCTACTATTTTTCTGAATAAGACAGTCAACTTTTTTGGGGGGGGGGAAGCCGCCATCTTGTTTTGTGAATATCAAGCTGATGACCGAAAAAATGACTGATAGTCATTAGGCTAGTATCATGCCATTACTCTATAATGTGAAAGATCACCTTGAATGGACCATTATACCATTTTTGCTGAAAGAAAGATGATGGATTTTATCGGATTCCTCAGAACTAGAGGATCTACTGCTAGCCATCGAGCCATCGCAAGTAATTGAACACCGCGATTATGATCCCTGATCATTCTTCAGGTTGTCTACCAAGATTCAAAGCCATAAGTTCAGCGGTTCGGTTTTAGCAGCCATTTAAATAAAATAGTGTCGATTTTTCATGAATAAAAAAACAGAAAATCACGAGGTCTCTGGGTTATTTCTTAGGTCATTGGAAAAAGATCCTCCACGGAATTTTGATAAACTTGTGCTGAATTATTAGAAAAAAGTGCATTCTTCAGTATAGGTTCCAAGAAACTGGGACAGGATGTACTCATGTGATGTAGGAAGAACATGAAAGACTATCTTGCAGTAGATGGGAAGCGAACAAATTATGCGGTAGGGCAACACTAATAATGAAGAGAACCTTATAAATTTTGATGCCGCAATGTATTCTGGAATATATTCTATTCAGATTCCTCCTTCAACTTTGGGAAATGTTGACGATTTATGCAGATGACATCACAGGGTGATACGAAATTGAAGAATTTCATCCCATCATCCAAATAGGCTGGAGGCATGAAAATCGCCAAAAAGATCCATAATTCAACGCTTAACAAGACAAAAGAAACCGTTTCGAACAATTTTCAACCGTTTCCTCAAACCTATGCTATAAAATGCACTTTTTTGCAATAATTTAGCATAAATTTATCAATATTCCGTGGAGGATCTATCTCCAATGACCTAAGAATTGACCCAGAGACCTCGTAATTTTCTGTTTTTTCACGAAAAGGCAACACTTCTTAATTCAAAACGCTGCTAAAACCGAACCGAACCGCTGCACTTATGGCTATGAATCTTGGTGAGCAACCTGAGAAATGATCAGAGGTCATAATTGCGGTGTTCAATTACTTGCAATGGCTCGATGGCTGAAAGTAGGTCCTCCAGCTCTGAGGAACCCGATAAAATCAGTGCGTCATGTTTCTTTCAGCAAAAATGGTATGATGGTTCATCCAAGGTGATCTTTCACAATATAGAGTAATGGCATGATACTAGTCTGATTACTATCAGTCATTTTTTTTGGTCATCAGCTATATATTCACAAAACAAGATGGCGGCTCCCCCCCAAAAAAGTTGACTGTCTTATTTAGAAAAATAGTAGGCCAAGAAAATAACTGCAGCTGTTATTAATTTATGACGTCTTTTCTAAAGCAAATACCAAATTTCATTCCGATATCTCCAAAAATAAGCGATATAATGAAGATAATGTTTTTTTTGACAGATCTCAGTTTTTTTAAATATCCCGAAAACGGTTAATAATGTATCAAAATGGTTTGGTGTACCTCAACAACCATCAAAATCCGCATCATATGACTTGCCCTGCAATACTCTACCTTTGTCCGTTCAAAAGATGCAATTTTTTAAATTGTTTTTCTTCTTCACCCTGTATACAGGATCTGAACTAAAATTTCGCTTGCGGCGATAAACAAAATTGTTTAAACAGTAGGGTGGGCCGAAAAATCATATTTTCGATTTTTTTATTCTAATAGTGCGGAAAAGATGCATAATCAGATTACAAAAAGAAATCGTTACAGCATTTTTGAAAAAAAATCATCTCTTCAGGGTCCGCAATATCGTTGAAATTTCTATATTTGGAAAAAAAACGCAAGTTTTTATTAGGCCAGAAAATGTTGAAAAACATATTTACAATAAAAAAAATATGGAATTGAACAGTCAGGCACAAAAAACCCGTGTTCCAGTATTGTCTTTTTCAATCACAAAAAATTAAATGAAATTGAATTCACCGTAAAAGCCCAGTTGCCTTGAAGTTGCAGAAATAGTCACATCAAAAATTGAGCAACTCTGGGCTAAAACTTCAATTTCAACTGTTTCTCATACAAGAGTTTTAGCAATGATAAAATAATATCATACATCAATCGAAACGTTATTGAAATTGTTAAAAGAGACCACCCAAATAAAAAAAACTTCAAAATGTCAAATAGCATTACCTAACTTTTGACACATCAAACTGAAGCTAATAGAATTCTCTTTCTGACAAACAAATTTTAAATTTTTCAAGTCACCTCCCAACCCTTGCGAAAATTCTCTCATCCTTAGTCGAAGGAAAGCTTTTCTCGATCCTATCAACTATCCCGATTCTTGGAAAAATATTTTTAAACGAAAACAGGTCGGTTCTTATTTTGAGGGTGACATGTTGTCACAGTTTTATTTTCAACCCTTTCCGCCCCATCCTAGCCTACTTTAATAATTCTAATAGCAATAAATTATCTACCCTGTGATACATCAAATTGAAAGTATGAAAATTCCCTTTATGCAAAAATAATTCCAAATTGCCTGAATCGCCCTCTAATCCTTTTCAAAACTTGTCTTTATTGGGGAGAGAATGCAATGAAGATAAAAATTTGGCAACGCTTGTCTCAGATGTTCCCCTCGAAATAAAAATCGCCCTGTTTTTGCTGGGAAATCTATTTCTCAAGAATCTGCAGTTAACAGAAAAACATTCCTTTAATCAACAATCAAAGAATTTTTGAAAGGGTTGAGAGGGTAGTTCAAAGATTTCAGAGTATGTTCAACGGAAACAATGTTATTGCCTTCAATTTGGTGTATCACAAGATAGGTAATGCAATTTGAAATTTCAAACTAGAGTAGGGGGTGGGGGCAAAGGGATTGAAGATAAGAATTTGGCAATACGTGTCCTAGATGTCCCTCTCAAAAATAAAATCGACTTGTGTCAGCTTTTTCTCAGAAAAAAAAATGTGCAGCGAGAAATTAGAGGTGAGTCCTTTTCAAAAAAACCACCCCGTATGTCGGATAATGAACTAAAAGAATTACTGAATGTTAACGATATAATTCCTTGATTAGAATTTCCACGTTTTCCCTGTTATACCCAATCAGTAGAGCGATTTGTGAAAACAGTTTTAGAAGCAGCATCAGCAGTTTGTGGAGCTGAATCAAGATATGGCTCTATTTACAGCAATAAAGAAATCTAGGAAACTGATGCTCATATTGGTAAGTCAGAAAAATTTTAACCCAGAGTGACCTAAAACAAAAAATATTGATAATTGAAGTCTTATCACTCAATTTCTGTCAAATAAAGAGTTTTATCTATTTTTTCACTAAGGTATTTCACTCGGTATTTCAGCAGTTTTCTCCATAACTCAATTCGTTCAAAATCAATTCAATTCTGAATTCAATTCAAAAACTGAATGTTGAGATATTTCTGAAAGACACGTCTTGCGGAGGCTGAAGACGAAAACTTGGGACAAAAAGCTTCTAGATATTTGAAAAGTATATGAAACTGCAACTTTTCCGCGCTATTAGAAGTCCGTATTATGAAAATAAAAAAAACACACCTATAGCAGCGGCCCACCCTATTAAACAGGTGCTAAGAACATGTGTGCCAAAAGACATTGCATCACTCCAAAATGCAGCGTATAATACTGTACCGACCCCACTAACAATTATAGATTATTATTGTACTGTCAGTGGAAATAAAGTATATTTAATTATTTATTTATTTATTTATTTATAGGTTTTTTAGGAGAATATTTTATTGCAAAAGTTTTCAGATTCTATTTATCCTATCCTCCTATCATTTTTTGTATGATCATCTATTGAAATGAAATAATAAAGAGGTTAACTAAATTACCTGTTTGGTTCTCTGCTGATAGTTTCGTTTTCTTCTCTCCGGCACTTGACTATTTCAATACCTTCCGCAAGCACGATGTGATCGAGCCCCACCAATCTGTCCAGAGCCACTAAAGTCTTGCGTTCCAAGCAGCCCTGCAGAATTTGCAGGAAGGGCTGTTGCGAACTGTTGAGGCCCACTCGCATGCAGTCTTGCAGTAACAAGCCCGTCAATTTGCCTGCCACAAACCAATTATTATCATCGTTTTGTTCCGACAAAGCTGATACAGGTGAGACCAGGAGGAACAGGAGAATCCTGAAATCAGTCACCAATTTACTTTCAAGGAATATGATGTAAATACGTAAATAATGTAAATCGGTAGCCACTAACCTCACCAATACCTAACTATCTTTGTTGGTAGGTAAGTACCTCAAAGTACCTCAAAAAATAACGTGGTCCTCTACGAAGTTGAGCTGGATCCCCAGATGCGTATATTCGGACAGAAAATGCGATTTTGTATGTCAAATTTTAAATTCGATGGCTCTGATTGGCCAATATGAGGACTTTGACATGAAATTTGGCATTTTTTGCCCGAATATTCGCAACTGGGAATTCAGCATTTTACTATCCGTTTTATCACGATTTTTTTTACCCTCAGTACTTGCGCAAAGACCAAGGCAAAGTCCGAGATAAAGGCATCAAGGTAAATTTTCTAGAGTGAAGTTATACAGGGTGTTTCAATGGAAACGAGCCACCTTGAATGATTCTTTGCCAGGTGAAATTTAGAAAATTTTCCGGGACTCGTCAATTTTTGTTTCGAGGGGGACATCTGAAGCACGCATTGGCAAATTTCTATCTTCAACCCCCTCACCCCCACCCACCTCAACTTCGAAATTTTAAATGACACTGCCTACTTTGCGATAGATAAAATTTAAGAAAATTTAAATCTATTTCTGAGAAAATATTTCTAAATTTTTCGACCCTACCCATTTTTAAAAATTCTCTGAATGTCCAATTTGATATTCTTGACCTTTCAATTTTCTCCAGTGTCATTCTGCACAGCATGGAGGAAGAAAATTTTCTCTGAAAAAAGTGCCATTCAAATTCACCCCTTCGCTCTCCCCACCCTAACTCCAAAACCTAAAATAATAATAATAATAATAATAATAATAATACTTTATTGTTCTTTCAATTTAAAATTATGAACAAAGCAGATGAATCAACTAAAAGGAAACATAAGTAGCAACACGAGCAGCAAAATGAAATAAAACCCGCAAAAAAGTGAACACTACATAATCATACATGAAGCTGTTTAAAAGACCTCCGGTGCACAAGATCATTCTCCCTCAAAAAAAAAAAAGAAAGTTGAAAGTAGAAAAAAATATCCAGAAAGCAAGAAAATGCTTTTACTCTCCCATGGCAAAGGCTCTAAGTTTCATGCTCTTTTGCAAATAGTCGACCAAGGTGACTATGTCCTCTCTCGATGGGTCTGTTAGGAGCTCGTGAGAGTCTCCCCGCGCGCCAGTGAGCAGTGGTGGTCTCAAACCGTCATACAATGGGCACATAAACAAAATGTGATCCAGATTCTCTTGTTTTCGCAAGTTGCAGAGTGCGCATTTGACGTCTCTCTCGATCTTATAGAAGCTCCCGTTGACAAAAATTATCAAAACTCGCGTGTTATAAATACGTAGTTGGGCTATGCATCTTTTGATGTTGAGTGGTTGAGTGAAATGTTCCAGTTCAAGTAAGAGTTGAATCTTATGAAGGGGTTGGCACCAATCACGTACTTATAATCCGGATAAAAACGACTTAGAAGAATCGCGTCCCAGTCCGAACTCCTGCAAACCTGCCCTACCCTCTCAAGCATATCTTCTATCACACCCTCCGTGATCACCAATGAATCTAAGGTCAGCCCAAACCCGCTGAGCAGCACCCTCAGTTGCGAAAACCAATTATATTCTGTTTTGTTACTAACAGAGGCATCCAGCTGAATAAGCCGCCTCAAAGCTCTCTTCGGATATCTTATCTCTGCCATGTTATGTAACTTCAATAAAAGAGACAGAGCGCATCTCAGGGAGGTAACCAAGACTTTGGGCAGGCCAAGCTCCGTTCTGATAATATAGCCTGGTACTGATGACTGTAGGTAGAAAAGACTCCTGAAGAACCGGTTCTGAGCCCTCTCGAGCTCTTCCCCCAGTCCCAAACCCCAAACCCCTATACCATAGTTGAATGTCGGCATAATCACTGAGTTGTAGAGCTTCATTATAGAGTTCCAGTCTGTCATTTTGGATGATTGGATAATTCTCCGTACGGGCCCAGAAGCTGCACGAACCTTTTGGGCACGCTCAGTCATCGCTTGTTCACATTTTCCGCTATAATGAAATTTTATTCCAAGGTATACGTAGTCATTCACTATCGCAATTTCTGTTTCTTTGAAAAAGAAAGGTCCAACTGAGCTCATCCTATGATTCTTTCTAAAGACCACAATTTTCGTTTTCTCCGTATTTAAGGTAAGACTCATAAGATCGCAGAACTTCTCCAACGTGCCAAGGACCTTGGTGACATTGACTGGAGAGTCTGCCAGCAGTACCAGATCGTCAGCATAGAGTAGCATGCGTACGTCTGTTTCACCATCCAGAGGCACTCCTCTCACTCCTTCCTTCTTGAAGAAATCATCGATGTTGGCTATTAAGATTGCAAATAAAAGAGGGCTCAAAGGATCACCTTGCAGAATTCCCTGTGTTATCGTAACAAAAGTGTCGTTGATGAATAATTGGGCTCCGTCGTACAGAGATTGTATTATTCGGATAAGTTTGGAACTAATTCCATTCACATAAAGCTGTTTCCACAAGGTTGAGTGCTTGACCGTATCAAAGGCTTGTTTGAAGTCCACGAAGATCCCGAATATTTTCCTTCTACTCAGTCTGATACTATTACAGATGGCAGCATTTAGAGTGAAGATGTTGTCCAGGCAATCACGTTTGTGTCTGAACCCTGCTTGACCCTCTGGTAAAATCATGGCACTTTCGGAGAATTTGGAGATTCTTTGATACAGAATTTGTGTGAAGATCTTGCAGATGTGATTAATGAGAGCGATGCTTCTGTAGTTGTCAGGGTTTTTTGGACTGCCTTTCTTAAGAATATGTATCATTCTTATCTTTGTCCAATTCTTTGGAACCCGCTCCTGTTCGAGTATAGTGTTGAACATTCTCACCAAATAATAGCGCCAGTCGCAACTAAGATTTTTGTAAAATTCGTTAGGTACACCATCAATGCCCACCGCCTTGTTGTTCTTGCAATTATTCAACACCAGATTCAACTCAAACAAGTCTATTGTTTTGTCCATAAAAGGATGTCTGACATCACAGTAGAGCATGCTGGACTCCCGGTGCAGAGACCGTGAGTAGAAGTGAGTGTAGAAGTCCTGCCAAATCTTTGGGTCGAGTGATTCCAGCGTGTTGTGATTTCTGCGATTCATAGATTTCACATGACGCCAAAAGGTTCCGGGGTCCCTGCCATGAATTAATTGTTCTCTTAGCTTGAGTTGGTGTGTACGTTTCTTGGTGGCTATAGTCTTTTTATATTCCTTTTTTGCCCTCTGATAACTTTTGACTGCCATGCTATCATATCCACCTTGTTTCATTATCCCGAAGGCCGCCCTTACTTCTCGTTTTGCAACTCTGCAATAGCGGTCAAACCATGGTTTATTAATTCTATTTCTGAAGAACTCACCTTTTCGGGCCAAACCCAGAAAGGTGGCGGTCTCAAGAATTGCGGCGTTGAAATTCTCATAAATGTTATCAACCGACAGACTGTCGATATCAAAATTCAACCTGTAGGAGTAGCTAAGAATGTTTCGGTATTGCATCATATGATCAGGCTTCCAAACGTAAGACTCACTGCAGCGATTGACTTTTCGCACCGGAGGGTCCGCCCTCCCAGTAGAATAACGGAAATTCACAGTACACGGAAGGTGATCAGAAGAATGCACAAACTGCTGCACTTCAAAGTCCAGTGCTAGGTCCAATCCCTCTGAGTTAACCCATACCAAGTCTACCGTACTACCACCACTGCTTCCCACACACGTGTATTCAGCAGGCCTATCTGAAAGGCTTCTCCCATTCAAGACATAAAATCCCTTGTCTTCCATGGCTTCTGTGAGCAATCTACCTCTCAAGTTTACATACTCATCCATCACCATTCTCTGAAACTCCATACATCCAAGCGTACCACCTTCATCCCCGTCAAAGCTATTGAGTACCCCGATCTTTGCATTGAAGTCACCTCCCACCAGCATAACATCCATTGGATACCTTTCCCTTACTTCCAACAGGTACTCCTCAAGTGAGGTTATGCAAGTCTGATCGTTCAGCTCCGGCTTCAGATAGATATTGCCTATTACCAAGTTCATGTTCCTTAACCTAATCCTTAAAAATATCCAAAAATTACATACATTTAAAACTTCAATATTTTCAAATTTACAAAAAGATTTACAGATCAAGATTGCTAAGCCCCCACTTGCTCTGCCTAATGATCTAACTCTTGTTGCTGGGGCGTGAATAATAAAACGATTATGAAGATCTGATGGAGGTGGCACTAGAAAAGTTTCACTGAGTCCCACGATACTAAAACGGTTAAACTCTGCCACATCATCTTCATCTAGGTTCAACCAATTATTGAAACCTCTGCAGTTCCAAAAACAGATGGAAAGTTCTTCATCTTGGGTTTCGCGTTGCTATTTGGCATAATTCACACGCTGCCGCTGTTGTTCAATCTTCCTTTTGTAGCAAGGGCAGGCTAGGTCTCGAGCCGAATGTTGTCTTGGAAGTATTTTCATCTTCTGGCAATTAATACAGTTCAGGATATTGCTGCATCTCGTGCTACTGTGTTTACCTCCACATTTATGACAGACCTCAGGTTCTTCGCAGTACTTGATCACGTGACCAAACGTGCAACATCTGAAACACAGAGCTACGTCCACTCTTTCGATGACAAATAACTTGGTGAGATTAAGAATTAATTTCCCTTCCTGCAACAAATACTTGGCAATTTCGGGAGTTGTTTCGATGATCCAGTTTTGCTTGGTAGGTATTTGGCATTTTTTCTTGAAGATAACTTTAATTCCCTGTTTAATAACTTCTTCACCGAAAGAGTTAACCATGTCTTCATTTTCAGCTATGATAGAGTTGACAAAATCATCATCCTCCATTTGTATTTGCACCCCGCAGATCTGTATAGTAGGGTTTCTTCTATCATCATCTTTGTATTTGACTTCTTGCTCTTGTTGTATAATTTTCTTGATTTTGTCTTTTTGTGACTGATCTTGTGTTTGAAGAAGTAGTTTGTTTTTTCCGATCTTGATGATGTTTTTTATTGTTCCATCTATCTCCCTAGCCTTTATCTTCTTTTTTATTTCTGACCATTTTGATTCAATTTCAATTCCTTCGTTGGCTTCGATGATTAGTGTGTGTTCATTTTGTTTCGAAGGTGTTTGCCAGGGAGCCGCTGGCGCTGGTTCTTTGGCAGTAGTTTTCTGTTGGATTTCCCCGTAACTTTTCACCATTTCGGAGTATGTCAGGTGCTGTTGTCGCTGTTGATGTTGTTGTTGTTGTTGTTGTTGTTGTTGTTGTTGTTGTTGTTGTTGTTGTTGTTGTTGTTGTTGTTGTTGTTGTTGTTGTTGTTGATGTTGTTGTTGCTGACGCTGCTGTTGTTGTTGTTGCTGTTGTTGTGGCTGGCTTTGACGCATCTGCTGCTGCTGCTGCCTTTGGTGTGTCTGACTTTCCCGATGCCGCCCCTCTGGCTGAGCCTCTTGGGTTACCTGTCGGTGTTGTTGTCTCAGTTGCAGCTCCAGAGTGCGCCCGATAAGCTTCTGCCTGTCCATTTGTGCTTTATGTAATCGCCATGCCATTCGGTGCTGAACCTCATGTATTGTTATGAGTGCTTGAGTGGCTGTATGTTGTTCCGGTTGGTTGAATTTGGTAATACACGATTTCAGATCTTTCAACGCTCCCTCCAGGCGAGCCGCGTCGTCTTCTTCCTCCTCCTCCAGGGTTTTTTCTTCTTCCTCTACAACACCGTCATCGGTTTCCATTGACAGATTAGGACTGGAATGTGATCGATAGCGCTTCTTTGCTGGGGACTTGATAGCACTTGTTGATCTGCCAAATATGTCTTCTTTTCCATTATTCATTCTTCCACCGGAAAGTGACACAGTCCGGCAACGCTGCGCTGCCGGAGGCGCGCCTCCGTGCGTGTTTCTTATCTTATCAGGCAAATTTGGTTTGTTTACTTCTGAATTTCTCATCAAGTGTGGGCTGTTTTACGGGACTCCAACCCTTCACCTTACCGCCATTAATGGGGAAGACACTCTAGGAGAGCCGTACACCGGTATTTTCAAATTTTATGGAATATCTTGATTGATCTAGTCGAAAAAGCACGGGTAAAACGTCAACGTGTACTCGCACAAGAACTTGAACCCCCAAAACCTAAAATGACGTTACCTACTTTGTGATATGTATACCTATCAAATTGAAGAGAATTAAATTCTCTTTCCGAGAAGAAAATAAAAAAAACCCTTTACATGTTTGTTGTGTTGATACATAAGCTATAAAGACTTTTATATAAGCTGTATATGAATTTTACAGTTTATGTACCTGATTTGACACTTGTCAAAATAACCTCAAAAACTACAACATTTTCACAATTTGCACTGGAACAAACACGTAAAATGTTGTACAACACTCGTGGCTTGTTACACAAGATATTTTCCGACACTCAGCCTTTTACAGAACTCGGGCTGCGCCCTCGTTCTGCAAATTTCGGCTTCGTGTCTGAAAACCACTTGTGTAACAGCCAACTCGTATCGTAATAGTAGTTTACAATACGAGTTGGCTGTTACATAAGTGGTTTTCAGACACGAAGCCGAAATTTGCAGAACGAGGGCGCAGCCCGAGTTCTGTAAGAGGCTGAGTGTCGGAAAGCATCTTGTGTAACAAGCCACGAGTGTTGTACAACATTTTACGTGTTTGTTTCATTGCAAATTTGAATTTTTTTGTAATTTTTGAGGTTATTTTGACAAGTGTCAACTTAAATACATAAACTGTAATATCCATATACAACTTATATAAAAGTCATTACATCTCATGTATCAACACAACAAACACGTAAACTACTATTACCTCTTCCAATATTCCGAATGTCAAATTTAATGAGGGAGGGGTGAATAATAAAAAAAATATTGTTTCCAGAGAGACAATTGAATTCCTTTCAATTCGATGTACCACAAGTAGGTGGTGTCTTGGTAAATTTTGAAGTTGGGGCAGGGGAGAGCAAAGGGGTGAATTTAGGTAGCACTTTTTTCCACCAAAAACTTGATTTTTCGACGCCATTCAGGATGGAATTGAGTAAATTGAAGTCAATTTAGGGGTCGAGAATATTAAACTAGGCCCTCAAGAGAATTTTAGGTAAAAAAGAGACAGGGTTAAAAAAAATTGAAATATTTTTTTTTACAGAGAATCCTATTCTCTTCGGTTTGATGTATCGCAAAGTAGGGAGTGTCATTTGAAATTTTCAAGTTGGGGTCGGTGGAGGTGAGGGGGTTGAAGATAGAAATTTGTCAATTTAAGCTTTAGATGTCCTCCTCGAAACAAAAATTGACGGGACTCGGGAAATTCTCTAAATTACACCAAGCAAAAATTTATTCAGGGTGACTGTGACTCGTTTCTACTGAAACACCCTGTTATAGGTAGGTGCTTAATTTGGTGAAATAAGTGAACAACTTACATTTTTCGCAGTGGTACAAGATTTCCAGCTTCGGTAAAGATTTCGTGAAGATCTCTCCGGTAAAGTATTTGCACTGAACTACTGCTGATGCACTTGATGTCACGACACATTACATGCACCTGTTTTTTGTTCGCTGGCACAAAAGTCTAGCGACCGTTTTCTTGCTGCATTTTATTAGCAATAATGCAATGTGGGAGAGAAAAATGCATGTGTGCTGATTATATAGACTTTTCACTAGAATGCACTCGAGGGGGTGTGGACTTTTGTCATGTGGTGCATGAAATGCACCTAGAATTCGCTCTTTTGGAACATCATCACCTTACCTATAATATGGTATCCTATGCTGAATTGACTGTCGGGAAATCTGATGATGATATTTATGTTGAATTTGCAGGTAAGTAAGTATGTCCACCCGTTGACGAAATTCTGGCGCTGTCGCTGCTCCAGCATAACAGCCTCTAAACTGATTCAACATCAATCGAAGTTTCCTTTCAATCCTTTTTATATTTAGGTAGGAACAATGAGCAAACATGAGCAATTATTCATGTGAACAAAACTTCTAAATGTTTCGTAAGCACTGTGAGCTATTATCCGCCTCGCTATCCGCCATACAGGTGTTTCAAAAAGTATGTGCCATACGTGAATGGCAGATGGAGGATGTCAAGGCTAGTTGAGATCAAGAAGAGAAAAAATTTTTTGGCGATCGGTCTAGAAGATACAGGGTGTTTTGTTCTTTGGTCACAATTTACAATAAGCTCTATCTCTGGAGCGGTTTGATATAAACAAATGAAATTTACCTGTAACATTCCTCTGCTGGTACTTGATCAAATGCCATAGCAGGTAGAAAAAAAATCAGGTCCGGACTTGAAAAAAAAAGTTTTTGAGTTTGCCTGTCAAAAAGTACATTTTCTGAGCGGATTTCGGAAAAAACACTACCATATCTGGAAAGCTCAGGAAAAATGCTACAAGAGTGACTGTTCAATTTTTACGGCACACTTGAAGTCATCCGACAAAGAAATTGAGAAACAACTCATACCAGTGTTACTATTCAGAGTGAAATGTTTATTAGGCGCAATAATGGATACAATTCGGTACGATCACTGCAGATTCTTCAGTTCTATCATATCTTTCACTAAGACTCGACATGTCTCACAAAGGCAGACATTTCTAAAAAAAATCTCGAGAAAACCAAAATTCTCGCCAGCATGGGGATTTTCCTGCGCCCAAATGTGCGAGTTTCGGCAATTAGTAACGCCGCACACAGGCGGAATTTCAAAAAATCGTGGACAAAAACCAAAAATAAAAATATTGAGTTGATCAGGAACTATCCACTTTAAAATATTCTTGGATAATTTAGCTATAATTATCAGGTACCCTCAGCTTAACAGGTTAAAAAAGATACAGCGATATGAAGTTCATGCTGAAAAAAAGCTGTCACCAGTTATCAGTTTTGGACTTTTTCTTACTCGTTTCGAATGGCCCTTGACACATTAGCCGCTTTCTTTCGGTCAGGATCACGGATCACGATCTGGAAATTTGCTCACGGGGTTGGTTGGCTGTGTCACGTGCAACCAAACCAACCAATCCAGTCAGCGGATTTCCGAATCATGATCCGTGATCCTGACCGAAAGAAAGCAGCTAATGCCATGTGAATTTATTCAATCCGAATATATGGAGTTTATAGCAGGAGGTCTGTATTACATTTACATATAGATATTTCATTGGAAAATATCCACTGGTCATCCCCAAAAAATAATATTTGAAGTAGAGTTTTCAATCTTCGAAAAAAGTGAATTTTTGTTTACCTGTAGACAAAAAGTATCCTATCGAGCACGATCGAGCAGCGATTTTTATATTTTTATAAGCCAAAAGGTATACTGTACATGTTCCAGGCAACACCTTTTGCTATAACTTGCTATATTACGACAAACTAATTTTTTTGTTGACTTTGGAGTACATAAAATCGCAAATAACGCACCACTCGAATTTTAACCAAATTTGAAAACTTGGTTCTATTGAACCGCTTCTCCTGTACAGAGTGTTCCACTTTTTTTTTAATATTTGAGAATATGGTAGAGCATCGAAAAATAAGTAGTTTCGCAAATAAAAGAAAAATAATAAAAAATAAAAAGTTACAATTTTCGAGATGTGACAAAAACCAATATGACCATCTTGTATGCATACATCAACTTATGATGTGTACCAAATTTTATCAAAAATTCATTGATTGAACTCGAAGTAATAAAAAAAAATCATATGCAAAACTCAACTTTGAAAACCTCTATCTCCGTTATAATGCGTTTCCGATGTTGTTTTTTTCGAGAAAGTCCACATATTTTTTGATACTCTACTATCTCCTGAAATATTGACAAAAAAAGTGTAACACCCTGTATGTGTACCTTAATTCTTTATTATCAACACAAAAATTTAGTTTTTTTCAACCAATACTTTAATTTTAGATTCCCGATCAGAGTTTATTACCGTAGGCGTAGCAAAAAAATAAGCTAGTTCGTATCTTACAATTTTGTCAAGCTCCTAACTTCATGGATAAGTGCAAGCCATTTGCTAAGCCAAATCAAACAAGTTACCGGATGTGACGACCAGGACTTGTCATCGAAAACCAAAAAAATGAATGATTCTCAAAAGTAGTGAAACTTGTCCAATACAAGCTGTAAAGGAGGTATAAGAAAGATAGTGAGAAAATCTTTCAATAATTTTGACAGAGCTGTTTTGGAGGATGTGAAGTCAATAAATTTTGAAACCTCACTAACTACCCTCATCAACCCAAGGAGACTTTTTTCCACTATTTTTCCTGTAATCTGGAGCTTGGTATTGGACCAGTTACGTAAATTACAAAATTTTCGCCGAATAACTGGAAATGAAATACACCTTCTCTCCGCCCTACTCGCTAAACTCGGAATCAATTAAATGGAATTTAGCTATAGGATCATCTGATACTTTATTGAATATCTACAATATACTGGATTTTCAACCAAATCTACGTGTCAAAAAAACATTTTATACGAAATAATTTTTCCATGAGGTCTACGCGACGTTCTAAAACATTTATTTTGTTTCTGTTCACAAAAAAAGTTTTTTTTGGTGATTTTTGAAGAATTACATTCAATCTAGCTATTTTTAAGCGAATTCCTGCAAAAAAGTCAAAAAAAATTGAAATTTAATTTTGTCCACGATTTTTTGAAATTCCGCCTGTGTGCGCCGTCCCTTGTAAACTGGGCCTCATCTGTGAATGAAATCCGAGGTACAGTTCGTGGATGGTTCACAATCCATCTGCAAAAGATGAGGCGTTCGGGGCTGGATCATTTGGCTCTAGTCGCTGCACCTTCTGCAGGTGGTGAGGATACAAGCGTTCGCTTTTTGATCCTCTCCATGCACGAGCATGGGGAATACCAAGGGCATGTCCTATCCTCCTCGTGTTTATGGACGGATCTTCCTCTGCCATCTCCAGAATTTCTTCCTGGGCATCCACTCTCGGTCGTTCGATGTTTCTCGGAGGTACAACTACAACAGCAGTTCCGGGGAATCTCCTATGTTCACGACTGTATTGAAAAATTCTTCCAAACGTGTTTCGAGATTTTATTCTGCGACCTGGATATCTTAGCTCGTATTCCCTTTTGGCGGATCTCCTGTTGCCATCGCAGAACTCACACACGAAAATAATATCGGCGAATTCAGCGTTTGTAAATCGGTTGGCCATTTTGTTTGCGAGGATTTATTTGGACCGAAGAAACAACTTGTAACACAACTGACAACACAACCATAAATGTTCCAAAAAAAAATACAGTTACCTAGGTGAACCAGGTAGGTATAACAAAAACAAGCGAATATTTTGTGGGATAAGAAATGATGGAACTCTCTCTTATTTAATTTTTTGTATGGTCAAATAAGGTACTTACCAAGAAAACTGATTATTCCGGCCAAATGTGCTAACAATTTCAACAAAAATCTGTGAACTCTGCATATCCAAATAAATTTGAATGAAACAAAAGAACGAAATTGTAACAGTGCAACTCTGGCGAGAATTTTGGTTTTCTCGAGATTTTTTTTTAGAAATGTCTTCCCTTGTGAGGCATGTCGAGTCTTAGTGAAAGATATGACAGAACTGAAGAGTCTGCAGTGATCGTACCGAATTGTATCCATTATTACGCCTAATAAAAATTTCACTCTGAGTAGTAACACTGGTATGAGTTGTTTCTCAATTTCTTTGTCGGATGATTTCCAGTGTGCCGTGAAAATTGAACAGTCACTCTTGTAGCATTTCTCCTGAGCTTTCCAGATATGGTAGTGTTTTTTCTGAAATCCGCTCAAAAGATGTACTTTTTGACAGGCAAACTCAAAAACTTTTTTTTTCAAGTTCGGACCTGATTTTTTTTCTACTTGCTATGGCATTTGATTAAGTACCAGCAGAGGAATGTGACAGGTGAATTTCATTCATTTATATCAAACCGCTCCAGAGATATCGCTTATTGTAAATTGTTGACAAAGAACAAAACACCCTGTATCTTCGAGACCGATCGCCATAAAAAATTTTCTCTTCTTGATCTCAACTCGCCTTGACATCCTCCATCTGCCATTCACGTATGGCACATACTTTCTGAAACACCCTGTATAAGGATACCTATGCTGAAAGGCTATATACGCCCGATGGCCTCTGAAAGTCCTCGGTGCTAGACTCAGATACCTCGTAGTCTTTCCAGCATCCCTATATCGAGATCCCTATAAATATAACTACAGAGCATTTCAATATTTCGTTTATATTGAATGCTTAGGTATCTCAGAAGAAAAACAGCATTCATGAGAATTCCATGCCCAACAAAACAGACAAATTTGCGAGCAATACTACTTCTTCAATACTGAAGGAAAAAAGAATCAATTTCAAAGGATCTTTACATTCCTAATATTTCTTTTGAACGCCTTCAGCCGGCTACCCTTACACTGTCAGTTATGTCGTGCACAGGTGGCAGTCCAACAATGCTTGGCTGGGCATTCCATATTGAACATCCAAGCATCGCGTTGCGGCTCGGTGAAAATCTTGTCGGCCACTGGCTGTTGCCAGAGTAATAACAGCGTAACAGAACCTTCATGGGATGTTATTTTTCAGAGGACCGCACCATAAATTATGTTTCATAAGTCCTCATTCAATCCAGAATCCAGAATCAGACATGCCATGCACTGGGTCAATAATTTTATACTCAGCCTCTCGCTATGTCCCATACACGAACTTTATACACTATATATGCACCGGGGTAGAACTTTGAAACCAGTCCTCGAACCAGTCCAACTCCTCGAACCTCACTACATATTCATCGAGATATTCATTGAATAGGAAGCCTGGAAGCTTCGCCCAGAAAACTGATTTATTTTGAAAATGGAATGTATGAAATAGCGTTCATGGAATTAGGTCAACGAAATAAATAGTGAAAGCGTGAAATCAAGTTAAAAAAATCTCTGTACAAAACAAGAGTAGGTATATCTCAAGTTTGATTGAAACCATAAAATCAAAGATGAAAAAAGAAATTCTACACAAGATAAGAAAGCAGATTCCAAGTTTCATGCAAATCGTTAAATTTTAGTCCGGATGTTAAGTGTCATAATAGCACGACCACCTTGCATTTAATGATTAAGCAGTGCCGTTTGGTACGAATGTTGTACATGCCCATGCCTTAATTTCAAGAGGTGTTGCCAAGATGTCGGTCCGTGTAAACGCCGTGTACAGGGTGATCAAAAATGCAAAAATTCCAACTCATGAACAAAAAAGTTTAAGTCATGAAAATTAGCATGTAGATTCACAATTCAATGCTCATTAAGCTGAAACAAACTGCGTCTGAATATTTTCAGCCGTTTCCAAAATATTTTCAATTTTCTATACTGTTATCGAAAATATGAGAGTCGACTTCTTATTCTCTTATGGCCGCCATCTTGAATCCGCCTATTATGGAATAAGTGGAAAATCAATTGGTACCAGCAGTAATGGTCATACTCGATAATATAAATGCAAAAGTAACCGTTGTTGGTGAGTAACTTATTGTAATTGGCCACTTGGAAATGTTAAACCCATTTTTACGAGTTTTAAAAGATGAAAATGGAATCTTGAAACAATCCATCATCTTGTTTGGTCTGTTTGGCAATTGTGCATATCGAAAAAAAAAAAATACAAAAAATGACGCGAGTCGGCGAGTCAAAAACGAAAAATTTATCAAATTGACGTATTTCCAAAAATTGTGCAATTTTTTCAGGATATGTTCAGTATATTTTGGGAATGACTGATGAAGAATCAAAATGGTTCCGTTATTCATCTCGAAAAGATATTGGATTGTTTTAATACCCCATAGTCATTTTCACAGTGGTTATTAAGGTCGTGGTAAGCACTGAAGAGCTGTAAAACAAGTAAAAATGGGTTACCATTTCCTTATTGTCAATTACAAAGAGTTACTCACTGAGAACGGTTATTTTTGCATTTAGATTATTGACTATAACCATTACTACTAGTTTCAATTGATTTCTCACTTATTCCATAATGGGCGAATTCAAAATGGCGGCCATAAGAAAAAAAGTTGTCGACTTTCATACTTTCAAAAATAGTAGGCGGAGACGGTGGCAACAGATCACAATTCATTCATGAGATCATTCTTTATGAAAATACAAATATTCATTGATATATCCTGGAAAATCACTGAATTATTGGAAAATGTTCATTTCCATGAAACCGACAACTAAATTCAAAATATTTCAGAAACGGCTGAAAATATCCAAACACGGCTTGTTTTAACTTGATGAGCATTGAATTGTGAATCTACATGCTGATTTTCGTGACCCCAATTTTTTTCTTTCATGAGTTGGAATTTTTGCATTTTTGATCACCTGTATACAGCGTCTGCACGGACCGACATCTTGACAACACCTCTTAAAATTGAGGCATGGGTATGTACAACATTCGTACCAAACGGCATTGCTTAATCATCAAATGCAAGGTGGTTGGCGCCTTACATCCGGACTATTTTTAAGAGATCGAGTGAGAGATACATCAACATGGCGGCCAAGATGGCGACAGAGCCAGGATATCCAGCTTAAAAATAATCCTATCGGCGATTTAATTCAATTTTTCCCGCCATAAGGCTGACTACTAAAAGCGGGACTACCTACTTATATTTGCACAAGTTGTGCACAAAACCTGGCGACATGATTCTCACAAGTTCTAAAAAACAAAAAGTTGTGAGTCCACACTATTCGCACAATTCCAGTTTTTCTATTCATGGAGGTGGTAGCGGATATTCATAAAAACTCGTGCAAATAGTCATCGCCTAACTTATAGCACAATTTGTGCAAAGTTGGAAACAAACTCTATTTGCAAAATTGAACAAAAATGTTCAGTTCCTTTTTATTGAGTCGTTGTGCAGCTTCAACCCGCGCTTCAGCCTAACAGACTTGATGGTATACTGTTGATGGGCTACCGAGTGGGCTACTTATGGATCTGCAAGCGGGCCTTCACCTTAACGATTCAAAAATTGAACAAGAAAAGCTGTTTCCTCGGCTGTTTCGACCGGGGATCGAACTCGGACCTTGTTAGCTAAAAGTTCCGATGGATACCACTGCGCTATCCGCTACAGAGCCATCTGCTAGGTGAAGTGAAAGGACGGAAGTTGAACAACAGATTATGGTTGTGAGGTTGTGCGAATAACAGCGAGAATAACAGTTTCACTGGAAATTTCACAAGTTTTGTGCAAAACTGCGTGGATGAGCTATTTGCACAAGCAGACTTTTTTTAATGTTTGACAAACTGACAAACATTATGCAAAAAGTATATAGGTAAGTACTGTGGCAATTGCTTATATAATTAAGTAGGTTAGTTATAGTTTCCGGGCACATGTGAATTCAACTGGGCGAGATAAGGCCGAGAATGGCTTGGAAAAAACCCAACGCTGAATCGAGTTATATGAGCCGGGCTGTTAAAAACGGGGAGCTACAGAAAAACCCGGCAGAGTCCTTGGGTGATAGAGAAATTGCTTAGTTTTGGCCGTGAGAAGTAATAAATAAAGTATGGACAAAGAAGTGTTTATCTAAAGTTTCGAAAATTCGGGGAAGGTATAACGCCCGGATGTGCGACGGCATAAAACGCCCGGTGGTTTATGACATACTGGAATGCCGCCTATAGC
Source organism: Anaspis maculata (assembly GCA_949128115.1). NCBI lineage: Eukaryota > Metazoa > Arthropoda > Insecta > Coleoptera > Scraptiidae > Anaspis > Anaspis maculata. Next base: position 14,948,125 of record OX421962.1, read on the forward strand.
GACCGAAAAGGGCCATCGCCATATGGCCAGCATCCCGCCGAGTCGAGAATTTCGCTTACGAGAAAATTAAACGCGGTTAATTACAAGTTTCCAAATTGAAAACTCGTAGATGTGATTGTATGGTGGAAAGAGTAAGTTTACAGATTAGGGTGCGAAATGAGAGTCAAGTAGACACCAAACAAGAAAGGGTTTCATTCAAGCGATTCTGCCCAGTCCAGCCAGGTTGAATTACATTATTAGGGTAATTTTTTTATGTTTAGACATAAGCCCGGAAGTTATAAACGTAATCTAAAATATCTTGATATGTCAGAAGTCAGATGGGAGCGTGGAGGTAGCGATAGTATTGTAATTACCCAAATTGGTGTGGAAAAGGAGACGACTGGCGTCATCTGACGGTGAATGCTATAAGGAGTGCGGCCATAAGGGCGATATTTGCAGGATCGAACGTGGTCGACAGAATCCAATACGCGATCGATATCAGGGGGTGGAAAGGTTTGTGATTTGACGAGACTAGGGTTGGTTAAGCCGCATTGGTCAATGGAGAGGAGTTTCGGAGGTGTGAATGAGAGAAAGGGTTGACCCGGGGGTAGCTGAGAGAATGAGAAGAGTCTCTCGGGGCTTTTTCGCTTGAGCTCTCATCGTGACAAGTTGCATTGAAAAACGTGAATCCAAGTCCTCTGGGAATTTAAGATTTTGTTCTGTCAAGGCAGTTTTTGATAAGTACAAGCGTGAAGCTAAAATTTACTAATTTACTCACTGAGTTAAATAACAGATTTCAGATCGGTGTTTGTATCTACAGAATTCAAATTCCAAGTCAATTAAATAAATTAAAGTCAGTTCGGTGGTCGGAAATTTCCACAAAAGTAAAAAGGGGGTTTTAGTGAAAATTTCGTGTGTTCAGATTGCTAAATTAAATCAGGGTTAATTCTCGTGGTGTGTTTGGTGTAAATTCAATTAGAAAGAGGTGATATTGTGTGTGTGGTGGAGACAGCACAACAGGCAGCAGGCTTCAAGTCGAAATTCTGAACATCGGGACCAAGGAGTAGGAAAATCGCTGCTACTACGCCGATCGTTAAACAAAGGTTGGTCTCGTTTTCTGCACTAATTGAGGTTAAAATACTATTAATTACCGGCCGTGGAAACCAATGCTGCTGAAAATTAAATAAGGATTAGAAGTCCACAGAAAATTGTAACTAAGTGTAATTCGAGGGTACAGGCCGAGAAATTCGGTATTGCCTTCCTGCCAATGGCTCAGCCGGCTCACTGCCCGGGCACGTGAAAGTTCATCAGATGAATTAAATGCACTCTGATTGGCCACTAGGTGAGCGCCATTATTATTCCATCTTGCAACAAAAAAATTCTACTCCCGTATCAGGCTAAAGAATCGGCCGGACACCATCAGCAAGGCGAATCTCCGAGCCTCATCATGCGAATGAAATTTCAAGCCTCTCTTTTTTTCTCTCGATCAAGCAGACGACCGCAATGGCAAAGAAGATTTACAGTTCAAGTCCACCAAAAGGGCGGCTGTAAATTGCCCACCTATAAAGACATCACCTTTAAACACCGCCAAAATGCGAAAGTCTCGCGCGAGATTCGATAAACGAAGGGTTGTGATCAAAAAGGGTTCAACATAACTCCGTGGGGCGCGTCGTGAGAGTCCGTTGGGTCATCAAAGACTTGAGCTGAGGCGCGACGCCCGAAGAGACCAAGAGCGAGAGCGTCGTAATTACTTCCCTCCAAATATCTGTTGAAAAATTCTGTCCAAGGATTGCTATTTTCTGCCAGCGGCAACTTTCAGCCACGCCGGAGTAAAATCACTCAAAGAAAGCCACCGTGAGTCTCTTAGCAGTATCTAGGTTACAGGTGAACTCGAGCCGTCTTGTGGTGAAAAGCCATACCTGCATTTTCCTTCGGCGCCGTTAGCTAGGTGTAGTGTAGGAGACCTTCACTGTTGTTTTTTGAGATCCATTAAAAAAAATGGTATTTGAAGTGTAAAACCGGCAGTCATAGTGCCGTTAGATGATAAAATTAGCGAGATGGGAAAATGTCCCATATCTCATTGTTTGAAGGCATACGATCAAAGCCGAAGCTGTCGTACAAAGCCAACGAGTGAAAAATTATAATCAAAATTTGACGATTATCAAAGTCAAGTCAAAGCACGGCAAATTGTTGGTTTCTAGGACTGGTGGTTGATAAGGCGTAGGTGATTTGTAAGCCCGCGTCAAGCGACAGAATTGTGTGATAAAATTAGTGTGATTACGGACATGGAATTCAGTGTTTATTGTTGTTACTCTGGGCGTCATATTTTGTAAAAGGTCGCTACGTTCCGTTTTCGAGAAATCAAGTGTTTTAATTTGCGTTGCGGTTTAGGTAGAGTTTCTTCCCCTTTGGTTTAGCTCAAATTTGAATTGTTGTTAAATTTGGATAGGGTTTTCTTACAGATATCATGGCACCGTCCACCGTGTTATTTCAATAAGTTAGGTCGTTTGCGATAGGGATTTAATCTGCGGGTAGGCAGAGCCGTACAAACTGTAGCAAGTACCTGAAATGTCTATGCCTGAAATCACAGCACAATACCATCCTGGTGGGTTTTCCGTGGTTTCCCCACCAGGTCAATAGGCGAATGCCATGGTTACATTTTTCCACGAGGAGGTCAGTATGACTCCGATTACGCTAATTAATTAGAGGACTGTGATTTGATTTAAGATAGGATATTTAAAGAAATCTCCCACTGACTAGGGTAGGATTAAGGACCTGTGTATCAATTGTCTTCTCTCTGTTATGACTTTGTTGTAATAAACAGGATTGTGGTTGACTTTCGTGTTATATCTCTCTGTTTAGTACCTGTTCTCTTGTGTCACTTATCAATGAAAGAACAAGCGGTTATGAATTAATTTGACAACGTAGGGGAAAGTGAAATGGGACTCTATCAGCGGAGCTTCTCGTACTGTCACTTTCTTTGACAGAGCCAGTGAAAGGGTTAGTGAAAGGAAAGGGGTGGCTCTATTAGCGGAGTCCACCTCAGTGTTTGTGAATCTACTGTAAGAGGCCAGACAGCAGTTAAGTATGGTTTACACTTTTGTTAGACGATCACGCCGGAATGTCAACTGACGGGTTAGGAGAAAGGGGTTGTACCGTTACAGTACGTTTGAAACTTTTACATAACTTGTGGGCTAAACTTAGAAATCACCGAGGAAATTACTATGCGCACGAGTAGTGCAAATATCCACTTTCCTAAAAACGGATTGTACCTACCCACCGTCCCACCTAATGAGTAGTGACAAAAACCGTAAGATGAGGAAGTGATAAACTTACCTTTTGTGGAGTCCCTGGTAGAAATCAAAACAGCATCCAGTTGGACCTTTTCTTCCTTCATCGGGGCTCCAGCCTGGCGAGTAGCAGTAGTCCACGCTCCATGCCGAGCTCCATGCTCTACTGTTTCTTATTTTCCTTTGTGCCGGTACTTCATGGTTGAAGACGCCGGCCTCGACGCCGGCGAAAATGACACTCCGACACCTCTGACCTGACACCTCGTAACTACTTCTTGGTTTTGGTATCTGTGGTTTTGGTTTTGATTTGGTTTTGGCGTTTTGGTTTGGTTTTTTTTTCCCGGATACTTTACTGGGATAAGTGGAACTACTCCTACTCCTAACCCTAACCCGCCAAACTAACAGTTGTTGAAATCTCCCGAAAGATCATTCTCAGTTCACAGTCACCGAGTGGCGAGACTGGCGAGTGCCGAGTCACCAAGTCCAAACCACCGAATGTGAACCGACAACCAAGTCCAATATCGTGGGAGATTATGGTGGGAGCGTGAGATCCAAGATTATCTTGGCCAAGGGTGATAGCGGTCTTGAAATGGCAAAATTGGCTGTCTACATCAATCACTCGGCTAGAATGCTGCATACCTTTAGGTAGGTACCTATATCTCACTATTTGTAGGTACCTCGGTAGGTACTATACAGGATGGCCCAACGAAAACAGAACAGAGGGGTTTTCGGACATTTCACCTCATTTTTTTGAAAAAAGCTCAGACAGGTCAATTTTCATATCGAGGGAGACATCTGAAACATACATTGGCAAATTTTTATCTTCAGCCCCCTCACCCCTACCCACCTCAACTTCAGAATTCCGAAAGACACCATCTACTTTGCGATACATCAAATCAAAGAGAATCAAATTACTTTTTTGAAAAAAATATTTTCAAAATTTTCAACCCCACCCCCCACTTCCTTTTCTCTGACTGTCCCATTTTCTATTCTCGATCCTTCAATTCTCCTCAATCAAATCAGCGTCATCCTAAATAGCATCTAAGAAGAAAATTTTCGGTGGAGAAAAGTGCTACTCAAATTCACTCCCTTCCTCTCCCCCACCCCAACTTCAAAATTAACCAGACACCACCTACTTTGTGATACATCGAATTGAAGGAAATTGATTTCTCTTTCTGAAAACATTTTTTTTCAAATCTCCCCCCCCCCTCCCCTAATAAATTGAACATTCTGAGTATTTTAGGGGGAAAATGGCTTCTTGAAGATTCTGAAAATATTTTATTCAGTGAGAGAATTCAATTCCCTTCAATTTGATGTATCACAAAGTAGGAAGTGTCATTTTAGATTTTGAAGTTGGGGTGGGGGAGTGAAGGGGTGAATTTGGGTGGCACTTCTTACACAGAAAATTTTCTCCCTCGATGCTGTGCAGGATGACGTTGACTGACCTGAAGAGAATTAAGAGGTCGAGAATATTACATTGGAAACTCAGACAATTTTGGGAAGAAGGGGGTCGGGGTTGGAAGTTATAGAAATATTTTATTCAGAAAGAGAATTTAATTCTCTTCAATTTGATGTGTCGCAAGGTGGGTGGTGTCATTTGAAACTTCGAAGTTGGGGTGGGTGCGTGGGGGTGAGGCGGCTAAAGATAGAAATTCGCCAATGTATGTTTAGATGTCCCCCTTGGTATAAAAATCGACCTGTCCAAGCTTTTTTCAGAAAACTAAGGTGAAATGCCCGAAAACCCCTCTGTTCTGTTTTCGTTGGGCCACCCTGTATTATGTGGGTACATAGATTATGTAAACAAGCACACTAGCGCCCCCTCTATACCTACAGATTACAGGGTGTCTAATATTGAAATATGGGATAATCCCATCACATTGTTTGATGATTGGTCAAAAAACTGTCATGGCGCCTTTCTCCGTATTTCTCGACCAATAGCAAAAAAGCGTGATGGGACCTTTTCCCATCACACATTTCAAAATTAGACACCCAGAGGTGTTCCAGGCCAGGTAAACAGAAGAAGAAGAAGAATACAAAATTTGTCCCTTATACTCGCTTCCTAAGAAAGATACAAGGTGCAAGGAAGGTGTCAAAGTTCACAAAAAAGCATATAGGTATAGGTACCTTAGTAACTGCTGCCTCGCGCGCTGCAATACGAGAATAAAACGCATAAGCTTGGTTTATGGCGTTTTCGACTGGCCAGAACGGAGCCAGCAGTTCAGTTGCAAAATGGCTATCACTGATTGGGTGAGGATTTTCGAGAACCAATCGAATCCTCTGATTTTAGAGGCGAACTGGTTCGGCTCTAGAAGTATATGGGCTCTAGTGACTCGAAAGCTGGATTCCAAGCTGACACCTGTATGTGCATGCATCACCTCATTGTGAAGTACAGAAGCTATATTGTAGGTTGCCTGTATTACTTGAGCGAAGAATAAAAGCACGCTACAAGAATAGGGTGGTTGCATTTAGAGAGAGATTGTTGGCAAAATCTCAATAGTGTCATTGTCATTATCTGTCAAGTTTCATCCACATCGGAGTCAACGTCAACCGGACTAACCTCATCACTAAATACCTACTGTCATTTTTACGTGTTTTGTTCGCATACTGTTTTGTTCGGCGTTTACGAGATCAGATTGTGATTTATAATTTTAACAAGGCCTTACACCTGTTATGTGTCCCAAAATGCAATTCCCTAACAAACGTCAAAACATAACTCGATCCTTGCGCTGCCTGCCGGTGATCAGGAGAACGAATTTCATGCAATCATACCTTATTGTACAGTTATCGTATTCTTTTCTGGCACTCTTGAGTCTTGACACGTTCGTTCCTATAAACTGTTTTAGACTTTTTTTACGACGAGTTCAGAACACCCTATATGTATACATAGAATAGCGCATTTTCCAGATTTTAGCATTCTGGATCTATAATAGATCTATATCTCTGGTGATAATCCAGAATTATCACTTTTTATTGTTGATATTTCTGTAGATGAATCTCCCTGGTGTGTACTCTGTCCAATAAATATGCACTTTCAAGCCCTGGCCTCGTAAGTAAAGTGCTCGCCAATTGAAATGGTCCACCCAAAAAATACAGTCACATTCAAAGTGTCATAACTTTTGAATAAATTAACTATTTTGAATCGTTTTATGTTTTCTAGTTTGCTCACGTATCGGACTACAACATGTCATGGACTATTTTTGGTACAAGTGTTTCGTATTGATTATAGAGGGCCGTCAATCAGGTACCGCAAAAATGGAAAAGTTTGAACAGGTCCCATTTCACAGAAACTAGATTTTGGTTTTCTCAAAGTATTTCAGGGAAGTTGTTATACCCATAACTCGGATCGTTTTTAAAAAAATTTGCGTATCTGCTTCAATTACAGGGTGATCTCAAAAATGTAACCTTTTAGTTTTGCACTAATAACTTTATTCGTTGTTGGCCGATTTTGGACAATGAGGGCTCTTGTTGAAGCTAAAAGGCTCAGGTCAGAAGAATCGAGGATCAGAATTGACATTAGATGAAAGTTTTGGGAAAGGGATTGAATCAAAAGTGACTCAAATAACAAACTTGCTAGAGATACGGTTTAGGGAAGGTATTGAAAAAATAACAACTTGTCTTCAAACAAACCATTCCTTCTGAATATTTTGAGGTGTTTCCCATTTGTATGGGGCAGAAATTCTGGAAATGAATCCAATTCAGAAATGGATGCTTCCAACGAAGAATACTGGACGTTTTTCACCTAAAAATAGACGTAACCTGGGTTACGAAGATCAGAACTGGTGCCTATCTCTTTAAATGTGAAGAAAACATCCGACAATAAGAAGGTAACCTAGGTTACGTGCATTTTCAGTCGAGGAAGGTTCGATATTATCTTCTGGAAAGTGAATTTGTAAAATGGGTCCCCCATCGACAATTTTCATCACTTAAAATCGGAAAATACCTCAAAATGTTCGAAAATAAAAGTCTGATTGGAGGCAAGTTGATTTTTATTTAGTTCTTTCCATCAACCTGATTTCTAGGGTGCTTCATATTTAGGTCACTTTTGATTCCTTCGCTTTTTCAAAATTTTTGTCTCCAGTCAGTTCCGATCCTCGAGCCTTCTTATCTGAGTCTTAAGCTTCAACAAGAGTCCTTATTTTCCAAAATCGACCAACAATTGAAATAGATATAAATGCCAGACCAGAAGGTTGCATTTTTGAGATCACTGTGTAATTGGAAGAGATAGATTCAAAATTTTTGAAACTACCTCAAGGTATGGGAACAACATATTTCCTAAAACACTTGGAAAAAACCAAAAACCATTTTTTGTAAATAGGGACCAGTTCAAACTTTTCCATTTTTGCAGTACCTGATTGAGCGCCCTGTATATTTGATACGAAACACCTGTACCAAAAACGGCCCATGACATGATGTGATCCAATCCGTGAGCTAATCAGAAAACATGAAACGATTCAAAATAGTTTATTCATTAAAGAGTTATGTCACTTTGAATGTGACTACATTTTTTGGGTGGACCATTTCAATTGGCGAGCACTTTAATTACTAGACGTAGGTAAATATATTACTTTTCCGGCCCCCCACCAACATGGGAGGGAAAGTATTGTGATCGTGCAGAAAAAAGTTTCAAAATTTCGACGAATCCATCCATTTTGAAGTCCCCCAAGACGATTGGGACCATTTTCAGAATGATGTCTGTCTGTCTGTGTGTGTGTCTGTTTGTAATCTTCCACGATAGCTGCCGAACCATTGATCCGATAGACTTGAAATTTGATATGCAGAAATGGTTTTGCTGTAGAATGACCGAATTGGTTTTTGGCTGTCATCTGTCAAACGAAAGTGTCATTATCAAAAACGACAGAAGATACATCTCACGGGATTCAACTTGCGGTATGTCATTGAAAGGCATGTGGAAAACTGTATTCAAAATGGTTGAAAGCAATAATTTCTCCATCCATCATCAGTCAAATAATGAAAAATATCAAAGTTCAAAACTTTGCCATTTCATTATTCAAAATTCATCTGATGTTTTTTTTTCTTTATTAAATTTTATTGAAGTGTATAAATATGATAAATACAAAGACAGAAAAAGTAAAACATGCGAAAGAAAAGAAACAATCTCGTCCAAATTATCTGTTAACGGTAATGTGCCTAGGACGCTAATAGCGTTTTCACTAATCTGATGAATTTAAACCAAATTCGGCTGGAAGCAACACAGCAAAAGAATCAAATCAATGCTGAAGTTGGAGTTTTCCATCGTTCCCCGGACAGGCGCTATGAATTTTCGAACTTTTTCCTGGCCGATATCGGCGGGACTGGCCCGTTAACCTGCTTTTGGCCCATTTCATTTCTTTGGATACCAAATAAACCTGTGAGCTTTGTTATATCAGCCTGACAAATTTTATAGGTATCTACGTCAAACTGACGGTCACACGATGTTACTGATAAGGGTGTACCTTGAAGTTCGTGGTGCACCCCCTTTTGTGTATATTTTTTGTGAGGTTTAAGGCAACAGCTGGCTCTGATCCTTTGTTATTTGGAGCTTCGATAAGCATCTTATTGTGTTTCTTCAAGCCTTGTTGTAGCTTTCGGGACTCCAGTATCCATTGACGTGTGCAACTCTCTTATGTGGTTTAGTACCAGGACCCCATGGTGTCTTCCAGTCTTCCCGTCATTAGAAGCAGCCCTGATGGGTCTCCTACTTTCCTCGTTTTGTAGCTTTCAAATATCTTATTGAGTGCCTTATTTTGGGTTTGCTTTTGTCATCTGAGGCTAAAGCAGACGCATACCATTTCTGTCGGCAGCGGCCCAGCGGCCAAGAAAAAATTGAGGTGTAGATATAATCTGAAGCCCTGTCGGTCCCTTGAGTTAGCCCGCTCAACTCCGCAGACTTTTTTCATCAATTTCCAGTTAAAAACCTCCCCTTGCTGAAGGGGCGCTTCAATCAAAATCATTACTGACGTCTCTGAAGGAAACGTTTTTCCTTTGAATAGCTAGGTACCTGAGTACGTGCATACGCATAATCACCTGCAATGCTTAGTTTAATTTATAAGTAATACGTTATTTAAAATATATATTCACTTACCTTCATTCAAAAAGACAGCCCTTTAGAATAAAAGATCGGGGGGATTAGGCTTGTCAACGAATCCAACTGCAATGGCAGAAAATAAATTATTGTTACTTCCCTCTAAACCGGAAATTAAAAAAAAGCTCAAGATAGGTAGGTCGGTAGAAGATGAGGGGCACTGAAAACGCTGAAGCCGATAAGTTGCCGCTAAAACCAAGCTTCCGTATGTTTTTAAAGCAAGCACGTTTTGCTACAAGACCAAATAAAGTATTTCTAAATACTTAAAGTCTTACTAAATAAGACTTTTTGGGTAAATAAGCAAAATCATGTTCAATAGAATACTAGATAGAATAGCGGTATGGATATAGAGAAGTAAACAACACGAGAAAAGCGATAGTTTGCAACAACAAAATGTAAAGGATAAAAAAAATACCACTACCGTTTCATTTTCACTGCTTCTCAGAAATCAAACTCTCAATTTGAAACCGTCCACTGTGAAAATACGGTGTTCTGCAGACCTGAACGGGAAACTCCCTCCAGTCTTACCCAGCAATCTCCACAAAACCATCAAATTTTACCCTTCCGCATGCTCCAAACTGACAAAATAAACGTTTCACCAAATTCGAAAGCTCATGACCGGTTCATCACACCAACTTTATAAATAGGCTAAATACCTAATCCGACCAATCAATTTCCTATAAGCCCGCGGAAAACCTCGGATCAATCAGACCATGTCAATGCAAGATTTTTACCAACAACGCAACAAATTCCAGTCATTTAGTGCAATTCTCATCAACGTGCAACTATAACGACGCTAAAATCGCCAAGAACTTAGCACACATAAAATAAAAACCATTACCAGTTCGAATTGTGTATACTTTATTCAAATCACTTCAGGTTTCCTGTTCCAGTTAAAATCTCGGGAATTCTCGTCACTTTGTCTTTTGTTGTTTCTTGCAGTAAGTATAAAATATAAAATGCAGTGTGAGTGTTTGTGCAGCAGTTCAAAGCATATTAGCCATACACTTATATTTTTAACAATTTGATAGGTTGTAGGTACACATCACTTTTGTTTTATCATTACTCTTATACGTATAGTTTTTTTCATTTGTCACCTAACTTTTCTTATTTACAATATATTATAGACTTTGTAAAAAGGCGTTCAATAATAATAATAATATGATGATCAAAAAGGACCTAGGTAGTTACTTAATAAACAAGCTAACAATCGATAGACACTGTATAAATCTAACAGGACTAAAAAAACCTTGACTTAGCGATTGAGGGTCGGCTAAGGGGAGGGACTCTGGGAGGGATTTTAGGACGTCCTGCCGGTGGGAGTGATCGGGGGTATGTGGTATTTGGGCAGGCACAGGCCGAACTTCGTCTCTATTCCTGAGAAGACCGGCAGCGCGACCGAGTAGCCGCCGACGTGGTCGGGATTGCGGGGCTTGTCACCACCCAAGGTCGGCACCTTCAGTTCTGATCCGGACGGGTGGCTGAAATGAACCGAAACGTTAACCACAGCTATTTACCAAAACTTACGCCTGGTTCCACCGAGCTCAGTTAAAGTTGCACGAGCTTTTGCGCGGGACTGTAACGCGTTAAGCTTTCAACATAGAAACATTGGCACCCCCTTAAAAGAAAGCTCGAAGTTCAAGCTTCCTTCCTGCTCCAAAACACAATTTTGTTGCCTTGATATTTTCTGAGAAAATTGAGCTGGTATGTTCTAGTTGGGCCACTCTGTATAACCTCCAGTCCACTTGCCCTACAACTATCTTTGATTGTGAAATCAGGCATAAAATTAAATTTGAAAATGATTACACTTCAATTTAAATAAGTGCGTAACTTCTAGCTGACAGTAAAACCACTTACGTTCCGCCAAAGTCAATGTACAGCATTCTCTGCAGGATTTCGTACGTCAACAAAGTCACACCGAACTGCGGAGAGGATCTGCAAACACGGGCTGGAAAAGAGAAAAAAAAGTGTGAGGGATCGTAAATATTTACATGTAATAATTTGTTTTACGTCGTTTCGTATTTAGAAGAAAAAGAAAAAGGGGCATACGCCGCCAAGCCATGTGAAAAGAGGTTCAAATTCTGATGGGAATTAGGTAGCAGGAGATTTGCAATGTAATCATCAGGGCTGGTCGCGACGACGACGACGAGGAGGAATCGAAGAGGCGTTGCAAGTCTCTCAGGTTTCCAAATAACACCAAGACGAGAAGAGTACATATTAGCAACAAAGCTCGCTCCATCTCCCCAAAGCTTTGCTCCGGCCCACCATTCTTACATTTTAATGATCACTGTTCACATTTCAAACTTTTGTATAATAACCAAAGTTTTTAATGATTTTTTTCTGCATAAAAAGTTTTCAATTACTTATGTTTTAAAACGAGTTTCAAAATATATACAAGGTGATTCAAACATTATCACGATTCTCGATTCACGACATCACGTTAAGTTATCCGTTTCAACTCACTTAACGTAACGTAACGCCCAGGAATCTCATCTCAGGTCAAGTTCAACCAAAAGGTTGAATGCTATCGATATCACTGTAACAATGACCAATACTAATAACCTTGACAGACTAGAAAACTTAATAATCATTAAGCGTAAATCACGGTATAAATTACTAGTGTGTCACGTCGTCATCGAGGTCGTCATTTACTTATTGATCATTTAGAACGTCATTTAGGACCTTAATCATCATTAACTAGGAGTAACCATAATCGCCGGTGGTCGTGCATCATCGCCGTGATTTTTGAATATCATCATTGGCCAGCGTTTCTGCAATAAATCGCGATATCTGTCATCAAGTCTGTCATTTCAGTACGCCATTCAGAGTGTCAAGCACGTATTTCTGTAATGGAGGAACTGGATTTTGTGTCTTGCCTCTTGCAACAACATTTCTTGTACCAAATTATGAGATAATGCCTGTAGCGTGCACGTATAAGCACGTACGAAAAATTAAAAACTCCCCGTTTTGCATAAGAAATGACCACCTATTCGCGAAATTTGGATGATATGAACATTGCAATCGTGCAGCACGATATCGATTGGTGGCACTTTATTTTTTGGCCGAGTTATTTTAGGTCGAATTTAGTGATGAGGAGATAGGTTTCCGTAAGTATCCGTGAGACAGGGAGGTATATAATGCCCGTAGCGTGCATGTAGGTATAAGTACATACGGAAAATTGGAAAATCTTCTCGCTTTACACAAGAAATGACCGCGTGTTCGCGAAAGTTGGATGATACGAACACTCAAAAACTCGTTCCGCTAAGGTTCAAAACGAAAGCAAATTAAAAAACTGAAGGTACTGACATGAATTTCGGTCCAATACGCAACTTTGAGCGGCTGGGTTTTTTGAAATTCGGTTAATTAAACTTTTTACACGTAGATCCTGCTGCAACAGCAGGCCTGCTGGAATGTTCCTTGTCTTGCCAATAGTTCTTCATGATTCGGCGTGTCTTTTCGACTGAAAGAAGGGGAAGGATTGATGATTCCATGGGACCCCTTTTTTTTAGACGAAGGACTAGTATTTTTTCAGTTTGAATCACGTAAAGTTGAGTCGGCTTCGAGAAGTTGAAATTTTTTTTTGACACCTGTCAAATGTCAAAGCTGCTTTGATTTATTTGTCAAAGGTATTTGACAATCCTTACCCCTCTTCCAGTCGAAAAGACACGCCGAATCATGAAGAACTATTGGCAAGACAAGGAACATCCCAGCAGGCCTGCTGTTGCAGCAGGATTTACGTGTAAAAAATTTAATAAACCGAATTTCAAAAAACCCAGCCGCTAAAAGTTGCGTATTGGACCGAGATTCATGTGAGTACCTTCAGTTTTTAATTTGCTTTCGTTTTGAACCCTGGCGGAACGAGTTTTTGTCGGCCTTAAATGGTCGCCGTCAAGATGACCTGAATCGAAGGCGGCCTCGTAGGGTTCTGGTGTCCAAATGACGGTTATACAGCTCTGCGCCTCTCTAGTCGCATTTCCACGTATGACAAGATCAGTTTTCCAAGATTTTAATATCAATTTGATAAGAAATATAACTTCACTTCTAGAGAAGTCAGTTTCACACCAGGTAAAAAGGCGGCAAGCCTACAATGCTAAAGTAGAAAATTTGCCCAGACAACTAGAGTCACAGTACAAGTGAACCTACTATAGAAATCATTTTTGATACCTTTTTTTTAAATAGAAAGTTCAAATTTGGCATGCGACTTTCTTGAGGAAAGATGCATTGTCGATGCTATCTAGTTTTCGAATTTTCAAAAATCAAAATCAAAGATTTTCAAAATTTTTCGCAATTTGATAGCGATACCAATACATTTTCTTTTTTGAGGAGTTTCTACTTGACAAAAAAAATAAAATGAAACCGATTCCCCTCACAACAGAGCAGCTTAGACCTATCACGCTGATAGTTGCTATGCACCAGCCAATAGGATGGCCAGTTGCTTAGTTACTATGAGAGTGATCAAAGTTATCGCGTTGATAAAAGTTTGCTGGAACCCGAGGTGAGTGACTGAAGAAACTAATATAACCTTCAGAAACACCTAATGGCGACCCAGGGCCAGTTTTCTAGAGACCCATTGGGTAGTCATTCACATGGCCACTATTGGCAGTCCAGCTTGATTAAGAGATCCATGGCTACTTCTGATGTACCCTCCCATTAAAAAAAAAAGCCTTTTGTCAATTCCGATCACTGAATCTTCTTCCCTGAAGTTGTAGCTTCAGGATAAGCCCGATATTTTAGAAATCGGTTGACAGAACAATTACTGTTGAAAAACCAAAAAGTCTTTAGATGAAGGAGATGGGTGAAAAATTGGAAAACCGTTGTGAGGTAAAGGTGTAATAACCATTTGGACCAGATGGAGAATTTCCCACTTTTTCGCAAAACTGGAAGTCCTTCAAACTTCTAGATTTTACAATACCTCACCTGCCCTGTATGACAGATATGGAAGACCTGTGCAAAATGCGGTTAGTAGCATGATAATAGTGGAAAAAATTAGGTACCACTGCAAAAAGTATGAAAAATGAAACATTTTTTGAGGAGGTGCACGACTTGAAACTCCACTGAAATTTTTGGGTGCGTCATGTCGGGTCTTGAGTAGTTTATTTTCAGTAGCAGAAAACGCATTTTCCTAGGTAAAACTGGTCGAAGCCGTTTTCGATCGGAAGCTGGACATCGTGATTTGATTCGTAAAACATCTGGTAGCCCAGTGCCCAACTTTCAACTTGTTTGGTTGTCATAGGTTACTTCCATTATTGAAACAATCATTTCCAAGGTAATAAAACTAAATTAAAGTTGCGCCCGATTTGGTTACTATGGAAATAATCGAGGAAATAATCGTTGCAACAATCAAATCTATGACAACTAAACTGGTTACTATGGAAATAATTGTTGCATCAATCAAATCTATGACAACCAAACCAAGTGTGAAAATAAAATCGAAGTGAGCAAATTACGGGTTCCAGTAATTGGACCTACGAATTTTAAATTTGCTTTGAAATTGAACCAGGAAGTCTGAAGTTTAGGTCGCACTGAGCTCGGGACCTTACACTTACTTAGTAGAGTCGTAGGGTAGGTAAAGGCATTTGTAGCAAAGGCATTCGTAACAAAGTCCATAATAAAAAACTAAATTTAATTCCATTTTATTGACAATACAACTATTTGGAGATAAAAGAAAATTGACAAAAAAATTATCACATAAGAGACACGCTAAAAACTGCCTCACCTATAATAAAACAAGAACTGTTTTCAACAACGTTACGATCTTTCGACTAGAACAATAATTATAATGGCTAACATTACTGGACTGTTATTGTTTTCCGCAATCCTGGTGATTTCAAAGGTACCATTCTTTTTCAACTCGAATTTTAGTACAGTGCTATCAACAACAAAAAAGCTTTTTGGCTTCGGTGCCAAAAAATTCGGTTATTCAGCCAATCCAGCCGTTCCAACCGATAAATCTTTGGTTTCCAAGGCCAACGAAATGCTTTTTCTTTGTTGATCGCACTGTATAAAATAAGCACTATTGCGTAATTACCATGATTGTATAATAGTTGTTTGGTAATTATTATTACAGATTTATTATTATTGTATACTTTATCAGTTCCACGGTTTCAATTCGTTAGAGTAAGCTATATAAAATTCATTATGTTGATGCCAAATTTATGCTAACGAGCTACCGTCTTAGTACGGGGTGTTTATAAGAGACTGTGATCGCGGCAGGCTTGGGTCAGGCCGAAAAACGTAGTAACAGGCGCAATTGTAGTGATCGAGAGGGGATTCCAAAGGCGATACGATCACAAACGTTTATAAACACCCGGTAGTTAATTAGATGTGCTATGTATAATGTGACAATTATTGTTACTGCTACCGTGACGTGGATAGGTAATAAGTAAAATTTTTTGGCAGTGGGCAGTGAAATAATGGGCAGTGAGCATTTTCATTTAGTTTTCTTTAGTACTGCCGCGCTTCGGCATCATTTTCTTCAGTGGCTGCCACTAGCCACGTGACTACATTAGCGAAGAGCCACAAACTAGTAGAAACGATGTCCCTTATCGACCGCAGCAAATTTTCACTCCATGAAAACTCATGTTTTCCTATTTTAGCTATGTTACCTAAAAAATTTTCACTTACTATTCACGTCTCAATGACAGTGACAACTTCATATTATACATAGCACATCTAGACAACTAGCTGCCAAGACGTTGGCATCAAGGTAGCAACGTACCATTCCTACCAACACAACACTTTTTTTCCATAGCTTATAGCTCTAATGAAAAAAGCCGTGGAACTGATGATACGCACTAGTTTCATAATTCAAATGTTCTTATGCGCAGATCGTAACAGCAGAGTACCAAGGCAGAGACTTTTACACAGAACTGAAACAAAATGACATTTTCGGACAAGCCCAGCGGATTCTGAAAGAAGTCGAGACGATAATGGAATCGGAAAAAACCGTGGAAGACATCAGGAACGTGGCAGACAGAATAATGATGAGTACCAAGCACAAACTGAACCAGATGCACGGCAAATTTCTCGATAAATTGGCCGACATCAAGACAGAAGTCAAGGTAACTATGAACAGTATCAGTGGTACTACTCGTAGAACGGAACTAGAACGAGTAACAAAAATATTGTTGGTTCATTTCTTCAAAAACAATCAAAGACGGGATGGAGGGCTGAAAACAAATTGCTAGGGGGCAAGCACGAGTGCGGATATTCGTGTCGAATGATTTCAACTGCCGTGTTTATTTAGGTTCAACGTAATTATTTCAGACGGACTTGACAAACTGTGTTTTGAGCGGCAACGAAGCTCGTCTTGAAAATCTGCACGCCCAGTACCTGGACGACGTGGAAGAATGCATTTATGCCAAAGTGGAGCAGGCAGCCGATGCCAGGAAGGATGCTGTACAAAAATCTCAGGAGATTTTCCAATACATCATGAAGTCTTTCGATGGCATCGATGAGTGCGGGACAGGTCTCAGCAGGGTAAGTCAAAACACCTTTCCAATTTTCTCTTGGGGTTCGGCAATGCCGGTAGGCCATTTTCGATTCAGAGCCGTTGCCATTGCCGGACCCTCACAGCTCAGGTAAAATTGGAAAGGTCTACTAACATTCAGAGTACAAATTAATTGCAAGTCAACCCTGAAGCTGATCAAGTAGGAATGCAACTTGATTACTTAATAATACAGGGTTTGGTAGCTATTGTATCAAAGCCTTACTTCATTTTTGTTTTGTAATCTCACGCTTTTACAGGTATTTTGTGTACCATCAGTGGTGGGTGAGATTTTCTTCGAAATCGCCAACGTGCCCGCGACGATCGGCAAAATGATGACCGAAACTAACAAAGTGCTGACGGGCTCAAAAGAAAGCATCGAAGCTTGTCCGCAAAGGAGAATCGCCGACATGGAAACAGAAGGACAGGCGATCTTGAACAACATCGAAAGTTGCATCAAAGACGGACTCAAAAAAGACAAGAAATATTTGTAAGACAAAAAATATTTGTAAGTCAATTCTTTAGACTATTTTTGTGAATTTTTGTATAGTATTTATGGCGATATTTATATAAGCGTATTTATTTAACATAAATATGTGTGATTGTAGTGTTGAAACTGAAATATTTACTTTGCAATTCAATTTTGCAATGCCGATAATAATATGATAATAAATTGTACGTTTTGTTCTATTCCGTTTTTTTGTTGGATTTTTTTCATTTCTCCTTCTTGTATCTTCCACGGTGTACCTGTTGCTCAAGTCGCAGAGCAGCTGTGTTTTTACGAAGCTTGCAAAAACCTGACTCACGAATAAAGCTGTGCTTAAACTGGGCTAATAATAGCGTACACTGCCATGGACTCAGCTAAAAACCGGACAATGCGGACATGGTAGCTAACTACGGCCTTTCATTTTCTAAAAATAATATTGGCTGTCCTGCTATTGCCACTATTTCTTGTCGTCTTGCGGCATGAGTGGCAGTGCGAGAGTCTGGCTATCAAAATGGCATTTTTTATTTCTGCATTCATTTCCTTAGCGACTGCCGCAAGACCGTTTTCTCTCGCTCGCTTTACGAAACCTACAAACACCATGTAGAGAAAGAGCACACGAATACGACTCTTCCATTGCTATCGGCTTTTTTTGCTTGGCGTCCAATGGTATGCAGCCACCGTTCCTTATCGTTTTTGCTTGCCGTCCCTGCTACGTTGCATTGTTTCCTTTCTTCACCAAATCACGGGTAACGAATAATTGTTGACAAATTTAGTCATAAATCAACAGGATATCAATATTAAACGAATTATAAACACACCGAATCCAAGGTGGATGCAAATTACCGCCGACATATCAACGCGACATCGCTGTGAATATACGAGAACTCTCAATTTGGTTATAAATCTGACAAACCGCACACTCGCGACGACTTTGGGATAGAACTGCCAACTTGCCAGAGCTGAACTGGCAGAAAGTGGATCTCGAAACCTTTTACACTGCTTATACTCGAATGCATTTTTCGAGGCCAAACAAAGCCGGAAGTTTGTTCAGAAGTTTCAAGGAGTTTTAAGCCACAGGAGATTTTGAAAAAGGGTGGTTAGATTTTTGTGCCACTAAAATTAAGAGCGTTGAAAGGTTTTGAAAACGGTGTACATATTATGCGATTTCTATTCTCATTCGAAAGAGTGGCCATCCTGCTGCCGGATATAGAGCAGGAACAGTGAATTCATGCAAATCGTATGTCCCCCTTCAAATATAAAACCGACCTGCCTCAGAATTTCTTGAAAAAAAAAAGAGAAGAAAAAGGAGGTGGGAAAGTTTTCCAACTGACACCCTACATCTACAACTATCGATTGTACAATTTTTTCAATGCAACTTACAAACTGTCAGTAGGCTTTTGAGAACTGCTTTTATGTTAGCTGTCATGGTAACGCCCATATTTGAGATATTTATCGTTCGGCCTGGCATCAGCAGTTTAGTTCAAGTACAGGTCATGGACCTATACCTAAACTAAACTGATATAGTACGTTCAACACTAGTGTAATTTTAGTGAACTATGACTTCCCGAATTTCTCCTTTCCAAATACGTCGCTTGGCGTGACTTTCAGCTAACTAGAACCACACTAGAGTTGAAGGTATTATAATACCGTACATTGCCATGACTCTCTACTAGAAGGCTGACGATGGAGTTTAACTGTCAAAATGACTCGATTTTTATTTCTGTACTAATTTACTTATTGAATGAGTGACCGCCATAGGCCCGCATACCTTCAAACGACAATTGTTTTGACTGAAGACGTTCTCCTGTATACAGCGTGATAGTGTTCTCTTAATTTCATTCTTTTTTGTCCTTTTTTTCTTTAGGTTATGATCCAAGAGTATCGGTCAAAAATAATATTATTGACCCTTTCGAGATTACATACAGGGTGAGTCATTGATATGGGCGAGCTCAATTACACCTACGCCATTAATGATATCAAAATGAACCAAACGGCACTGCAAACGGGAGGTCAAAGTGCAGTTTGTAAAATTATTTTGCTCTATACAGGGTGCCCCATTTTTGCAGAGCAGTTTTTGAAGGAGCTTTTTCAAATGACACCTCATGTATATTTTTGCATATTTGGATTTGCCCTTTCTCAGGCATTACAAGTTCGTTTAGTTTTTGCAATTCGCTTCAACCGTTCAGAAGTTAGTAATTTTTTTTCTAAAAATCAATGCGTTTGTAGGCACTTACTAAATAAATCGCAAGGCACTTGGTTTTTAGGTTATCAAGTTGGGACTTTGCTCGTGTTTAAGCAATAGTATAGCTTTTAAAAGGTTTTTAAAGGTTTGTTTTCCTCCTTATCGGCACTTCTTGTGCCATAGGAGTTTGCTGCATTTTATTGAGTAAAGAAGTACAATTTGAAAAATTCTGTTTAAACAGCACAAGACCCAGACCTCCTGCCCGGGAATTGAACCCGGGAGCTCCGCTTGCCGAGCGAACACGCAGCCCACTCGACTAGCGGGCCGTCTTTAAGCAATAGTATAGGGTATCTTTCGGCGGTAATATCGCCTATTTCCGCTTCGGTATCACCTTGCTGTGACACATTGATTTTGGTGAACTTTGAAGGGCCATAACTTAATTTTTTCAAATAGCACCCCCTGTTTTTTATTTTGTATTCGTATCAAGCGTCTCATTTCACATCTTTTTTACCACCTATGCTTTTTCTTACGAGTTGATAGTTTGAAAAATAACTCGGTTTTTCTAAAAACTGGATACAAACTTCATCGATTAAACTTAGCGTGCAATGAGAATAGACTAATTCTGACAACCAATGTCAAAGTGACTTCTATTGTACGTCACTTTTAAGTTTTGACAAGAAATTATCAAGTGAAAATAAAGAATGCTACGGAAAGCCTCTCTAATTATTTCTTGCATATTTTCCCTGGTATTGACTTGAGCTTCATACACCAGATCGTAAACAAAGCCCTGAAAAAAAAATCGGGTTAGTCAAGTCAGATGACTTCGTAGGCCATGACACCGGAACAAGTAATCCACTTGAAAATCAAACTAATTCTAAATCTAAACTGCATCAACTAATTCTGACAACTAACGTCAATATGACTTCTATTGTACGTCACTTTGAAATTTTGACAAGAAATTATTATTTAAAAATTAAAAAACTCAAAATATCGGAACAAGGAACTAAACAATATTATTAATAATAATAATAAATTGACTTTATTGTACATTTCAGGGTAAAATACAAAAAAAAAGTACATTAGGGGCGGAGTCTAGCCTAGGGCTACTCTACTCAACCCCATATTATTTATTGAGGTAGTGCAACAAATCAATAGTGATAACATTTACTACTACATTTGCAATCGTAAAAACTGTTCAAAATTAAAAAAAAATTTGTCAAAATTTGAAAGTGACGTACAATATAAGTCACTTTGACATTGGTTGTCAGAATTAGTTGATTTTCATTGCACGCTAAGTTTAATCGATGAAATTTGTGTCCAGTTTTTAGAAAAACCGAATTATTTTCCAAACTATCAACTTTTGAGTAAAAACATAGAAGGTAAAAAATATGTGAAATGAGACGCTTGATACGAATGAAAGATAAAAAGAAAAAAGTTATGACCTTTCAAAGTTTACCAAAATCAATGTGTCACAGCAAGGTTATACCTAAACGGAAATGGGCGATATTGCCGCCAAAAGATACCTTATGCTATTGCTTACACATGAGCAAAGTCCCAACTTGATAACCTAAAAACCAAGTGCCTTGCGATTTATTTAGTAAGTGCCTACAAACGCAATAATTTTTAGAAATTAATGACTTCTGAACGGTTGAAGTGAATTGCAAAAACTAAACGAATTTTTAATGCCTGATAAAAGGCAAATCCAAATATGCAAAAATATACATGGGGTGCTATTTGAAAAAGCTCGTTCAAAAACTGCTCTGCAAAAATGGGCCACCCTGTATAGAGCAAAATAATTTTACAAACTGCACTTTGACCTCCCGTTTGCAGTGCCGTTTGGTTCATTTCGATACCATCAATAGCGTAGGTGTAATTGAGCCCGCCCATATCAATGACTCACCCTGTATTTGTGAAGACAAAGAAACGGAAAAGAATTACAGAATTAAAAACTGAAGAGAATTTGAAGCATCAGTTTCTTTCTCCTGCTTCATCTCTTGATATACAGGGTGATTCACAACTTGTGACTTTCCTTTCACGGGTGAGCTCAGGATGTGCCAGGAAAACTATTTCTGAGGGAAAAAAGTTGAAAAAAAAATCCTGAAATATTGACTTATTTGAACTCAACATCCAAGAAAATTTTGAGGATCGCCGATGCAATGCCTCACGTGGATAATTCTAATCTGGTACTATGGAAACAACATACTCAATAATGGTTGATCGATAATAAGGTATTATTGTCAAGAATGACGTTAGTTGACCATTATTATTACCTATTCAACTAAAATTTACAAGTAGCGGGTACAAATACAGTTAGATAGGTAACCCGAGTGGATAATTGCGACCATCAACCAAACATAAGGGTCCTTACCTTATGTAATGGACAAAGAGACGAGGAAAGGGAGTAAGTCGAGGCATCATCAGTTGAGGTTGACACTGACAAATTATTAATTTTAACCTCCGATTATTGCTAAAGGAGGAGTGTTTACATAGAAACGTTTTCGCTTATCGTTAAACTATTGTTGAATCGTATGTCTCATCAACAGATAGAAAAATAAATCCATTAGTCCCACATATGTTTGGCAAATTTTCATTATTTTTTTCCTCGTAAACCATATAGCTTTTTGAATTATTTTCAAGCACATGAAGTCAAGTTTTTGGGGCCTCATAACCCCTTGAAAGGAAAGTCATAAGTTGTGAATCACCCTGTAGTAGGTCGTCAATTAAATTGAACTGCTAGCCATACAATAACCCATCAAGGGTTATCGGTTTGCTTCTCGGCCTATTCACATTGAATAGGGCGCCTACAGTTTAAATTGCTATTCACTGGAACCACCAGTGAATAGCAATAGCCATCACTATTCCAGAGGAAACTTTCGAGGGCCGAAGTACTTAGAAGGTTCGCCCAGAACCTTGCCGATCTGAAAGATTTTGTTTGTTTTAGATATTCGAAACGATGATTCACGAAGACGCACGTCACACGAACATCTTTTTCGCACATTTCCACTATGGACGGACATTTTTGCGAGACATAAAAGTCGACACTTGACTCCATTTCCAACCTCCAACCTGTAATTTCACGTCAATACACTAATAGCGTTTTCGAGTCACTAGAATCGGACCAGATCAGTTCCAAAACCAAGAGATTCGATTAGTTCTCAAAAATTCCTGGGCAATCAGTGATAGCGATATTTCGAGCTGAATTAGCTCGGTTCTAGTGACTCGAAAACGCTGTAAAAGTATCGAGAGACAGGCATTAAAATTCAAAGAATGCGAAAAATGAATTTTCCTAATGAAATAACGCCGTTTCCTCGGCGAAAACCTAATGCCATCGCCTCAAAATAAGTGTGCAAATCAAAGCATCGACTCTTGGGCCTGCCCCAGCCAAATAGATGCGCCAAGCTCTGAAGAATTACCGGCCAAACAGAGCCAGAGGCACGTGGATTTACGTGTAAACAGTGTGAACCTCCAGATTACCTACTTGTATAAAATTGAATTTGAAAACCTTCGATTCACCACTCGCTTCTCTTAGGTAATTTTAATCCGTTTTCTTTTCAGTTTTGTCGACGGCCGGAGGAATTCGGTATCGCACAAACCGCAAGATGTCCCGCTCCACCTCGGTCGCACTTGCGCACATGACACAGTCAATTTTTCAAAGAAACTTGTCCCGAACTAAGTAGAACTCATTACTGGTTTGTATTTTATGAGACACTTGAAAAAAAAAGAAGTCTTGCCACCGCCGGGTTCACCGGACTCTACTGTTTTCATCAAATCAGTGGAGTCAAACTATCTTGACCAAAGGTGGCAATGATGCCGTACATGCAGCCGCGTGGTTGGTGTAGACGGCAAATTTTGACATTTCAAGAGCACACTTGACCAAGATACTTTTTGATCTCACGGTATCATGCATCACTTCATCAGTACGGCGCTGGAGTGATCAAAAAACAAAAAATAGATGAAAAAAATTACCAATGGCTCCCTTCCAGAACGCCCGGAAGCCTTCCTCGGCGTAAATCTTCCTGGTGGCGTCCATGATGCCCGTGTACGTGGTCTGTCCGGCTCTGGCGACGACCTGCAGCCTCGTCTTGATGACGTCGGCCGGGGTCAGGAGGGAGGCGGCCGGCACGCCGGCGATGGCACCGGCCAGCAGCAAGGTCAGCGGGTGGTTGTAACCGTTCTCGTCCGCCAAACTGGCCTTGCAATGGGCGTAGGCGGGGAAATAGATGGCGCTGAAGGGCACGTCGCGCAACATACAGGCCCTGGCTCCCTTGTAGAGACCGAACAGGCCCAGCTCTTTGACGACGCTCCAGGCGCGCACCTTGGAACCGCTGGCGATCTCGCCGGCGACCTGAAGGCGAATCTTGACTATTTCCAAAGGGTTGGTGAAGACGACTTGGCAACCGCCGGCCTGTGGAAATATTTCGATATATCAGCAAATAAACATGCATTGATAGAATCGTTAGTTGGAAAAAATTAAGCTGTGCTTTATGTACAGGGTGGTTCTGAATTATTGAAGTTGCCATAATTAGTAATAATGTGCTGTTGCAACTGTTGCGACCATATCCTCTCGGACGTGGTTTTTTAAACCGGGAGATAGCGACAGATTTTCGGACGTGATTTTAGGCAGTATGCCTTCTAGAGGATATAATAAAATGCGTATTCTGATGATTTTGAAGGATAAATCAAAGAGTCATCCCGGGTCCTTCATGTATTAAAATTAGTTAACATTTGTTCAAAAAATGAGCGTTTTGATGTAATTTTACTCAAGCTGCCATGCGTACTGAAATAAAATTCAACGAAATAGCTACCTGCAAAATGATAGGCATACCTTTTGCGTGAGTCCAACAGGTTGGCACAGCCAGATGAATTTGCATTTAAAAATTATTTTTCCGCGATTCTGAACAGGCTCCCATTGATTAATTAAGATTAATCGTTATACTATGCAACGGCTAAAATAAAAAAGAAGGTACCGTTTGCGCATGTCTAAGTACACTTTATATTTAAATGACGGAAAATTATTCAATAAAGTGTGCAGAATATTTTCAATATAAAGTGTACTTGGACATGCGCAAACGGTATGCCTTTTTTATTTCAGCCGTTGCATAGTATAACAATTAATAACTCTCAATGGCAGCCTGTTCAGAATTGCGGAAAAATAATTTTTAAATGCAAATTCATCTGGCTGTGCCAACCTGTTGGACTCAAGCAAAAGGTATCCCTATCATTTTGCAGGTAGCTTTTTCGTTGAATTTTATTTTAGTACGCATGGCAGCTTGAGTAAATTTACATCAAAAGGATTTTGCGAACAAATGTTGACTAATTTTAATACATGAAGGACCCAGGATGACTCTTTGATTTCCCCTACAATATCATCGGAATACGCAATTTATGATGCCCTCCAAAAGGCATACTGCCTAAAATCACGTCAGAAAATCTGTTGCTATCTCTCGGTCTATTTGTTCATTGCACAAAAGCGACATAGCTTTAGAATTGTTTAAGCTAATATTACTATGACACAGAAAGTAGGTAGGTACTTACAGCTCCACCAGCCATAATTTCACCCCACAGGGGAATGTTGCCGTTCTTGTCGTATAGTTTATCGCGAACGAAGTCGTTTACCTGTAAAACAAAAGCAAAAATTTGTATATAAAATTACTGTTCCTTCGGTGGATTCTGGATTTATTGAGGGGAGTTGATGGAACATTGTTCTGGAAAGTGGGCCTCGCAATTGGGTCCATTGTACCCCTTCCCAGACCAGCTGGACTCACCCAGCCACAATGTGGTGCCTGGATGTTTGACGGTAGGTCCATCCAAGCACTGGGACCGACAAGCGCACGGTTAACTTCAACTCTGTCTTCAACCCCTGACGCAGGTGTAAATGTCTGATACATCCCACTCGCACACAAACTTCACACACTCGCACTCACACACAAAGTTCCCTTGAGGAACTTCAAGTGAGGCTTACTCTTTTCCCAGTACAGCTAGTGCTTTGTTGATGTAAGTGGTTTGTGTTATTTTGTCAAGTGTAATTTTTTCTGCTGTTGCTAAAATGGTGAAATAAATTTATTTATTTATTATCATTTATTTATCCACGCCCTGCGATTGTACATTTTCGACTTCGTCCGTCTTCCTGAGTGCGCCGTCAGTTTTCCTCTACACATGGCCATACTACCGGTTGCAGGCGTGATGTACTCAGGGGGTTTGTACAATTGTACATGGCCCCCCGAGAAGGAATTTCTTACCCACCGGCGGTCACCCATCCAACTCATGACCGCGCTGAGCGTTGCTGAAGTCGAGTTATCACCCGACTGGAGCGGTATACTACACACTATGCCTTCCTGTTCTTAGGTGCAAATAATATAAAATTTAATGAGTTGAAATAACTCAATAATACAGCGTTCGGCAACAGGATTGAACGGTTTTAAAAAAAGCTGCTATGGAAACTGATATACGTCAAATAGTAACAGGCTTGTACTTTATTGCTGAAGGTTTTGTGTACAGGGTGGTTCATTCTCAACGGATTTCACATTTTATTCGAAAGTCTTTCATGTCAGATCAACCAGATTTCCAGGATATGCTTTATTAGTCACGTTCTTTAAGGAAAATAGGGCGTCACAAAAACAGGGTGATCCAAAAAGCCGGGAAGCATATTAAACTTGTCGGAAGTACACTTTTTCACATTTTGAATCACTTGATATTTAATTGAAACGGACTTAAATTCAGAAAAGATGTGGTCTACAAAGCATATCTTAAAAATTTAACTGGTCCATGATGAAGATTATCGCCCACATACCCAATTTAGCCAATCGGAACAACCCAATAAGACCCACGTGACTCAGTTTAAGCTATCGATTATTTGATACTAGCAAGTGAAAAGAGCACACTAGGTGCTAGCACCTATACATATTCTACAATGATAAATTGAAACTACCATTTCTAGTACTAGTGGTCTATTTGGGAGATGATCAGCAAAATGTAGCTCGTGCTATGTGTATTATTCGAATTGAACGTTTAAATTTCCTCAAAAAAAAAACGTGAAATCCGTGGTGATGGTGAATAAATCATCCTGTACAATAGCAAACTAGCTGGTCAATCAACGGATCTTCGCTGTAAGATGCTTTATTCTGACTCAGTCCATCCTGCAGATGCAGAGACGCTTTAGCCACGAATTTGCCGGTGCGTGCTGAGGTTCAATCAAGAAATGCCATTTTGAGATGGGTAAGGTGAAGTGGTAGGTATGGATTTGACAGTAATTCAACAATAAACTAACCCACTTCACATCACCCTGTATATGTTTGTCAATTCTAGCAAAAACGCGACTTCAATTATGGATTTCAAAGAATGATAAAAGAGATCATTTATCAAGTACCCACCCTCTAAAAATAAATACGTCCAGCACATTCATTTCGATGATTATTATTATTATTATAGGTAGTAAATCAGTGACTATGTATAAATCATCCAAAAAATCGTAAATTAAATCACGTAAGTTGATATGTAAATGTTATCGTCATAGTAGTGCCACTTATAGAAGCGATAGCGAAAGCTCATTAAAATCCTTAGCATGTAGATAGCAGCATCATGTCAATACGCTCCAATTACGATAAAAATCGTGAATATTTCAGCCCATAATATCCAAAATCCCAAAATAATCGCATCATCATAGAATTAATCTGAATCTGGATCCATGCTATCGCGTGTTCAATAAAAGAAAATTAGGGCTGGCTTTAGTGTCAAAAAATTGAGTCAAAAGCTGCTTTCTTTCGGTCAGGATCACGGATCATGATTCGGAAATCCGCTGACTGGATTGGTTGGATTGGTTGCACGTGACACAGCCAACCAACCGAACCCTGTGAGCGGATTTCCGGATCATGATCCGTGATCCTGACCGAAAGAAAGCGGCTATCATCTCCAATCGATGAAAATTGTGTTTCCAAAGCCAACTCTATTTTTTTTTTTTGTTGGTCGCACTGTAGAAATCTCAGTTAAAGAAATTTCCCTGAATTTCTAGGGGACTTTTCTTAGTTGCCACTGGCAAAAACATAATAAATAACTAGATAATTGAGATAAAGTCAGCTAAGGTTACAGATAGAAAGTTTTCTGAAGAAGTGATCGTTTTTATTGGAATTAGGTAGTGAAGAATTGCCATTTACACATCATACGCTACATGTATTGGTGAGTTTGAATAGAATCCTTTTTTTTTTCTGCATCAACTACTTGGATGTTAGGTTTTCTCGTGTCATCCCTCTTCCCGGGGCATCACCGCACGGTAGTAGATGCCCCAGTACTGAGGAACGCGTGAAAAAGTCCATCTGGTCCAGTGCGGATTTGAACCCGGGACCTCCACATTTGAAACCGGGGCCGAGCTCACCGTTCTACCGACTGGGTTTTGTTTCTCTTGTCCCGACCGTAGTTACGATCGCAAAAAAAAAGATATCACAACCAAACTTACTGTGAGTTTGATGGCCTTTTCTGGAGCAACACCGATGACTTGCGGCAACAAGCCGCGGTACAAACCGCCAAAGCCTTCGTGCCTCACCACCTTTTTGAAACAATCGAGGCTATTTCTGTACATCAATTCGCCGATAAAGGAGCCGGTTCTTTGGTTCTGCATCCTGGTTTTGACCAGATCGATCGGGTACACGGCCGTGGCACCGACAGCTGCAAAATTGTACAGTTTTAGGTATCATTTTGCCGACGCAAATTCGAGAGAACATCCTGGTAATAATACGTACCGCCGGCGACTGCACCCAGAGTGAAACGATATGTGCTTTCCAGGATTTGCATCAAAACGCCACGGTCTTCTGGACTCTACAAGAAAAAAAAATACATGTTATTTTAGCAAGATGCAGTTTGCGGTATTTCAACACTGGAATGGTCCCTTTGGATATTTGAAGAAGTTCGCAGATTCGCGGGAAGCCACAAAGTCTAAAGGTCTAAGAAGGGTGTTAGGACTAGAATTCAAAGAAGGGTGTGTTAGAACTTGGTGCTAGAAAAGTGACCCTATGCTCCTTAAGGCTGTCATTTCTATCACAAGGACAGACTGCGGACTACCGGCAGTGCGAAAGAGATACAACTTTTCTGTCGAGTCCCTTGGCTAAACCTGTTCCCCCCCAAAAAAAAATTATAGGCACTTATTCGAAAGCTGGCAAGGAAATAGGAGTATTTTTTCGGACAATAACAGCAGACAGGTTTAGCTGACGGTCACGGCAGAAGAAGAAATACTAGGAAATGACGTCCTTAATTGGTATATAGCGCCACTATATGTGCAGCTCAAAATGAACCAAGGAAAGGAGAGACTAGTGTCGTCCTCGTTCAGAAGACCCAGGTTTGATTCCCGGACGAGGCCTGACACTTTTCTCTGCTATCAGTGCTATCAGCTTGAACCTTTCATGCCCCAAGGAGTATAATTGGTGTACATAACTACTTTTAACTACTATCCTGCTCCTCTCCTGCTTGCGAATCGAAAATGTTTTAGGATTCCTTTTGCAATATTAAATTCTGAGACACTTGGTTCGATTTGATTAAAAAAAAAACTTACAGAAACGGCATGGATTTCGGCCAGACGTCTCGTGATCTGCTTGTAGTATTGTTCAGGAGCTAGGGCGTTCAAGTTGCTGTAGACAATCCGTCTGAAAATCACACCAAATTTCAATTTTTTCTCAATTCTCTGCCTCTAAGAAGAACAGAACAAACCGGTTCCACAAGCCGCTGTCGTCGTGATACATATGACTGCTGTCCACGGCGCAGCACAACACAATTTTTTCAAATATGAGTTTACATTGAAACATGCATCTTCAAAAAATTCTCCAAAAACTACAGAAGTACTTACAAAATATACTCTTTGGTTATGTACCAGATAGGCCATTAAAGCGATGAAAATTGAAAATCGTACGGCAACTTTACGTGAAAAAATCTAAATGAGGAACTCACCCGGTTTGGTGCAGAATGTCGCAAAGTTGAAAGAGGATTTCGACTTCCAACGGCGTCATCTGGGACATGGCCTGGGCAGAATGCATGAATTCTTCCTTGGTCACTTCTTGCGTGCGATGGCCGTTGGTGACGTTGAGGTAGATGCGTTTGACCAGCTCCATGTTGTTGAGGAGGGAATTGAATGCAATGAAATAAGGAAAGCTCACCCTGCGACCGCTGTGAGATGCTTGTGCTGCCTGGAAGCATTCATTATCGTATTCTCTGTTGTCCAACCCATATTTCAACAGTAATAAAAGATTTGCAGTTCCGGAATTGTTATACAAGGCAAATTGGAAAAGGAGCTTAGTGTTTTTTTTTGTCCATCCCGTACTTTGGTTCACCAACAGAAAATTACGTGAGCACGAAACGCTGCTTCCCACGTACTGATCACACTATTAATACTCTTTCTGTTAGTGAACCAATGCAAAAAGGCGGCAACAAAAATTCTATGAGGACAGAAATCGGCCCAGATCAGATAACTGTTCGCAAATATCGATCGGCTTTCAGACGGGTAATTCCAGAGGTATGTGTCCAACCAGTCTGTCGATCGGTTTTGACGACCATGGGGGTTCGGTTAAAACTTGAATACTGCGGTATGTACTGAGTCTCTTGCTCTTACCTCGACCAGATGCGACTGAACTTGCTTGGTTAGCAAGTGGCTCTTAATGTTCAGCATGATTTCCTGAAAATCCAAAATAGATATGAAACCTGTCCCGTTTTTATCTGCTCTGCGGAAACCTTCAATGGCATATTCTTCGTGGAAATCGTGCAGGAACTGACTGAACTCGCCGTAGGGAACCAGCCGGCTCTTGTCCTTGCCGAAGTACAATTGGATGAACGGCGATTCCATGTTGAACGGGATGCGTTTGTGCAGTTCGGTTTTCTTCATCACCTCAGCGAACTCCTCTGTAAAAATAAAGTCATATTTGTAGCAACTATGTTACACAACTCATGTCTAAAATCGAAAAATTGTCAAATCGGCCACCCTGTTTTTGATTATGGGAATCGACCCCACTTTTCATCCTGATTATAAATAGATATCACACTTGATAGGTTAATCCACGAAACACTTGTGAAAAATTAATATTTGAAAATTAACGAAAGGTGATTTTTTTCGGAAGTAACAGTGAATTTTCCATCATTTTGGCAAAATAAATATGATTACTGTTTTGAAGTTTTATCTCACTCAACTCAAAAAAGTCGAAAAAAAAATCGATATTTTTTAAAATTTTGGCAGTTTTTTTCCAACCTTAATAGTTGCAGCGGTACGCTTTTTGATTCTGCATTTTGTGATACTGCAATGAAATTTGGCATATGGAAACTACATAAAATTTCAAGTGATTTGACCCGCAGCACTCAAAAATTTGTCCATTAGGGGGCGACTGGGGGCCCCTCAAAATTTCAAGATGCCTGAATTTTTCCCATGCGCCATTCAGTACCGCCCCATCTACCGTACAGAACCTAAACAACTTTGTTCTTGACTATCATAACATTTTTCGTCATGTCAATTCCATTCTTCTTATAGAAAAAAAAAAATTTCTTTGCCTGGTCAACAAATTGAAAAATAATTTTTCTTTGGACCACCAATAGATTGTTGAGTAGTTTTTGTGCGATCATCGATGAATCCGCATCCCCTTGATTCATTTATGAAAAGAAAACTTTTGCAGTGCTATTTTTCAACAAAGGAGTGACTTCAACTTACCATTATTTTCAACATTACCTTTTTTAATGTTTTACCTCGGTAAGTATGATTATTGTTATACTAATATACAGCTTGAAGTTCTCTTCAACGATGTGGATGATGAAACTGCCTCAGATTCCACCTGGAAGCCGTACATAATAATTTTTCTGCAAGGCCGTCAAATTTGGCATTTTTGATTTTCTAGCGGGAGCGGCTAAAATGTCAATACACACCACTCCGCCCAAGAGCACCGGTTTGCTCTAGCGGAAAACGATATTCACGCCTAACAATTTTGCATTTTGTGATACTGAAATGAGAGTTAGTGAGAAAGTACCGCAACCGGTGCTCTTGGGCGAAGTGGTGTGTATTGACATTTTGGCCGCTCCCGGTAGAAAATCAAAAATGCCAAATTTGACGGCCTTGCAGAAAAATTAATATGCACGGCTTCCAGGTGGAATCTGAGGCCGTTTCATCATCCAAACCATTTAAGAAAACTTCAAGCTATATATTAGTACAATAATAATCATATTTTTTGGGATAAAACATTGAAATAGGTCATGTTGAAAATAATGATAAGTTGAGGTCACCCCTTCGTCAAAGAATAGAACAGCAAAACTTTTGTTTTCATAAATGAATCAAGGGGATGCGGATTTATCGATGAACACACAAAAACGACTCAACAATCTATTTGTGGTCTAAAAAAATATATATTTCTCGACTTGTTGACCAGACAAAAAAATAATTTTTTTCTGTAAGAAGAATGGAATTGACATGACGAAAAATGTTATGATGGTCAAGAACAAAGTTGTTTAGGTCCTGTACGGTAGATAGGGCGGTACTGAATGGTGCATGGTAAAAACACTGACATCTTGAAATTTGGAGGGGCTCCCAGTCGCCCCCTAATGGACAAATTTTCGAGTGCTGCGGGTCAAATCACTTGAAATTCTACGTAGTTGGCATATGCCAAATTTCATTGCAGTATCACAAAATGCAGAATCAGGGTCATTTTGCTAGCGTACCGCTGCAACTATAACACATTTTTTCACATGTGTTTCTTTGACCAACCTCTCAAGTGTGAAATATATTTATAATCAGCAAAAAATCGGAATCGATAATAATATACAGGTGTCCAATTTGAGAAAAATTCTCAATATTTAACCACGGGTTCCACCAAAAAATTTAAGAGTGGTTTAAGCTAAACCGAGTTTTAACGGATTTTTTTCTGGTCAATGCTGGTAGATTCATTATGGAAAATACGTTAAATCGCAAGTATACGACCCTTTCGTGATTTACTTAGCATGAAACCTGAATTTACATTGATCATTTGGCCAAAATCCATCAAAAGAAATCTTGAGTTAGCTATCAGCTGGTTAAATATTTTGGTGGAACCCACGGTAAGTGTACGATATACCCACCACAGAAAATTTCAGTGGACAGGTTCGGAGCCTACGGAAAAAATCGCGTAAGAATCACTTTTTCTTTTTAAAATTATGCTCAAGGCGAAGTCTCCAAAACGGGGTACAATTTATACGTGAACACCCCGTATGTTCAGCCACTGATAATTACATTATCAATATTGACTAGAAACACTCCTGCTCGGAACGAAATCAATAATATCGATCTCTAATATCGATTCTCTATGTCCTCAAGCGGCATTTTTTTAAATATTTGATTCAAGGGCCATTATTACCCCTTTCAAAGAAAAATTCAAAAAATTTTTGCGTAGGGGAAGATAAGCCCAGATATCATAATATTGTATAGAGTACTTTTCTTGGTGTATCATGGAAATTTGGTTTAAATCGACCAAACTGTCATCAAACATCCAGGCACCAGGATGTGCCAGGTGGAACAATGTTTCATCAACTCTCCCCCCCTCAATAAATCCAGATCAAATCCAATCCCTCCTCATTTTTTATCAGCTATCCACTGGCGAAATAATTGGATCGCTATGTCTTCGGGTGTTGTTTGAAAGTGGTTCCTGGAGGCTTCTTTTTATTTGGAGGCGGCGACAAATGAAAGGTAGCCTAAATCTCCTCATTTCTAGTAAGTTATCATCAGCAGAACAATGAGATGGCTAGGTCTTTGAAATTATTAAGAATGCTTCTAGCTATTTTTGTTTGGGGGGCGGAAGCTGAACGCGGCGACAAATCAAAAGTAACTTTTTTATTTTCATTTTTAGTCAGCTATCCATCAGCGGAAAAAAAGATCAATATGTCCTTAGATTTTTGTTTAGAAGCGGTTGTTGAGGGCGGATTTTTGGTTTAGGACATGAAAAAGTAGCCAATCCTGCCAAATTGTGACTTGTGAGTTATCTATCTATCAGCGGCAGAATTAGATCGCCCTATATCTCCTGGTTTGGAAGAAGTTGCTTTTTACCGCATTTTTGTTATCTTGACGCAGCGCATGGGGGCGGTGGGGTGGTGGCAAAGTAAAAGTAGCCTATTACTCCTTATTTTCAGTCAGCTATCAATCAGCAAAACAATTATATCGATATCTCTCCAGGTTTATGAGGCTTTGCTGTTTTATTTCAAGTTGCTTGGGGTTGATGGCGGTTTTATTTGTGTCGGCAGTTTTATTCATGTCGGCGGCGCATGGTGAAAATGAAATGTGGCCTAGGTTCACCGTGAAGGTGGCAGCTATGTATTATCCAAAGAATTAGAACATGAGAGTGTTACGTGTGGGAGAAATAGAAATATTTATGTTATTTCGTGTTGATCGGGGGCGGTTTTCTCTATG
The DNA here is from genome assembly GCA_949128115.1 of Anaspis maculata. Taxonomy (NCBI): domain Eukaryota; kingdom Metazoa; phylum Arthropoda; class Insecta; order Coleoptera; family Scraptiidae; genus Anaspis; species Anaspis maculata. The sequence goes on from OX421962.1 coordinate 14,982,017, forward strand.
TTGGCGGCGCAATATGGAAATTCAATATAGCCTAGACCGGCTTTGGGAGTGGTAGCTATATATTAGCCAAAAAATTAAAACGCTAGGGAGCCTGGTTCAAGGGGAGTTTCAATTACGAACACCACCGGATGAACGGACCAAACGGCTGCAATAGTGATTTTTCAGAGGATTTTTGCAAATGAGAAAATGCGCTAAAAACTAGAATCCTAAAGGAGGAAAAGTCTACCGCCCTACGGCAGGATGAACGATGCTAAAGAAGTTCTAATTAACCAGACAGCAGTAAGTTTCAAGTTTTATTGAAATCAAGTGACTTGTGGAAACCTCAAAGTCACGTATAAATATTATACAAGACACGAGTATGTTTTAAAACCAACGAAATCGGTTGATTGAGGGAAAAGTTCAATATTGCGGGCCAAGACGGCGGCCCAACCATGAAATCCAATCTGCCCATTTGCCCCCCCCCTTGAAGACCTAAGCTATCCATCGGATAAAGTTCTAGGGCTCTAGCTTCAATTTCCGAGAGGGAGTACAACTTCTTAATTTCTACACGGAGAGACGACGAACAGACAAACAAATAGACAAACAGACATACAAACCGGCCATATATGCATTATTTTCTTACCAAAAAGGCGCCAAGGAACACACGCCCGTACGGATTTTCAATTTGCAGGGGGGTATGCGCCGAGCCGTAGCTTTGCGGCGTTTTCAAAAATTCGTAACTATTGACCCGGGAGTCGTATCAAAGTGGAGTTTTTGTCAAAAGAAAGTTCAAATTCTGTTCCAAATATACAGGTGTTCCATGAAGTAACCGACATAGTTCAAGGGTAGATGTACTTTCTCAAGGCAAATCAGAATCTGCCTCTGAAATTTTCTTGACGTCCCCCGTTTTCGATATACAGGGTAATTTATGTGTTCAACCGAAAAGTTTGATTGGTCATATCTCAGGAATACATCAATAGAGTCTATTGAAATTTTGAAAGTATATTCTAGAACCAAGAGACTTTGTAGCGCCCTATTCACTTATAAAATAAATACCCGTAGAAAAAATTTTGTTTTTCGAGTTTCTGTTGAGAAAGTTATTCTGTATAGATTTTTTTCAAAATCTGATGTCATATTCGGAAACTGCATAAAAAATGCTACAAAATGCGATTCCTAAATTGTTTGGCACTAATTTAGCTGATCCGAAAAAAAATTATGTACAGATTTTTCATGAATATTTTTGAAAATTTCAATTAAAATTAGTGAAACGCTATTCCAGATGGTCAAACAAAGTCACTATTTCAATTGTGGTGCTGTGACCAATCAAAAATAATTTCAGGAGCATTTTCTGGAAACATCAATTTGGTATTGTAGGTTCACTTGTACCGTGATTCTAGTTGGCTGTGAGATTTTGTTTCTAAGTTTCCAAATCTGATATTTGAAAACTCCCTAGAACTTGGCAGTTGGTTGCGTTGATGTTTGAAAGTTTTAGCTTGACAACATCAACAACATTACCGTTTATGTCAAATAGACTGAAAATCACGAGTTTCACGGAAATTGTGGTGGAATTACGCCCATTACTGTGAAAACTGTGTTTGCGCCTCAGCTTGTGTCTTGAACAATAACGTCCAGTGCCCATTTTGAAGCCCTCGAGGGTGCCATCAAGAACTCGCTTCTGGGAGAAAATTGGCGGAGTATAGGCGCTGGGCATGTACCCCGTAACGTTAAGCTTTGCGGAGAAGACGTGAATTTATTTTCAAAAACCACAAAATATGGAAGCATTGTGAACTATTCCTGGTTTTTAAAAGAAGTACCCACACTCTGGAAGACTGGGAACTCTGGGAAGCTACCTACACTCTTCTAATTTTTTTTGTGTGGATGGGATTCATCGGCGTGATTACTTGATTTCACTGCTCAGGACATCGTACTGGAAAAACGCACCAACATAACCTATCTTTCGAAGCCAGACGCTCAGGCGCACACTAGGCAGTTGGACGTGAAGTCTACAATGCCAAACTGTGAAATTTGCCCACCCTACTAAACTGCTGGACAACGAAGTTGTCGGTATCGGAAAAATGGTCCGACTTTGGAGGGCAATATCTCCCGATTGCCGATTGCGATTTTCATTTTGTTTGTTGCGTTAACTAGCTCAATCTTTCCGTAACCCATCCTGTAATAGTGAATGTTGAGAAACTTCATATGAATTTTTTACAGGGTGATACGTAAAATGGTGCAAAATTGCAACGACTTCATCGTACTCCCATTTGTCACAAAAAATTTTTTTATGTATTCCAATACAAAAATCATGAAGTGTGGTGTCTTATCTCAAAACGGTTTTGGAATTACCCAGATTGGAAGTCTAACATTGGAGATACAAATTTTTATGTTGAATGTTACAGATTTGCCTTGTTGGCACGCGAGATTAGGTCACTTTTGATAAATGGATGTTGGTATTGAGCAAGATTGTTCGCACAACAGTCCAGGACAATTTGCTGTCAACACAACTTGAATATTTGGTGTGGGGCCAAGCAGGGAGCACTTTTTTGAGTGGTTGTCACTGCCTGTTTTTCGTACGTTGAATTCAGTCGGAATTTCATCAGAATTTCAGATGTGTAACATGTTCTAATTGCAAGTTCAAGCCCCTGAACATGGTACCGATGTAAAACTATAGTTTCCTAGTGAAGTAAGCCCCCCTGGATGTTATACTTTTTGTGCTTGTGCTATGCGTGAGTCAAGCAAATCTGCAACATTCAACATAAAAATTTATATCTTTGATGTTAGACTTCCAATCTGGGTAATTCCAAAATCGTTTCGAGATAAGACATCACACTTCATGATTTTTGTGTTAAAATAATAACAAAATATTTTTTTGAAAAATGGGGGTACGATGAACTCGTTGCAATTTTGCACCAGTTTACGTATCACCCTGTAGAAAATTCACATGAAGTTTCTCAACATTCGCTATTACAGGATGGGGTACGGAAAGATTGAGCTAGTTAACGCAACAAACAAAATGGAAATCGCAATCGGCAATCGGGAGATATTGGCCTCCAAAGTCGGACCATTTTTCCGATACCGACAACTTCGTTGTCCAGCAGTTTAGAATCACGGTACAAGTGAACCTACTATACCTCAGATTACTACCCAAATTCAGGTTTCAAGAAAATCTCCTGAAATTATCCTCAGTTTGGTAAAACATCAAAATTTGAATTGTGTTTTTGTCTGACCATCTGGAATAGCATTTGAGTGATTTGAATCAAATTTTCAAAAATATTCATGAAAAATCTCTGTTGGTAATTTTTTTCGGATCAGCTAAATCAGTGCCAAACAATTTAGGAATTGCATTTTGTAGCATTTTTTATATAGTTTCCGAATATGACATCAAATTCTGAAAAAAATCTATACAAGATGACAGAAACTCGAAAAACAGAATTTTGGGTACGGTCCTGTATTTATTTTACAAGTGAATAGGGCGCTACAAAGGCTCTTGGTTCTAGAATATACCTGCAAAATTCCAATAGATTCTATTGATGTACTCCTGAGATATGGCCAATCAAACTTTTCGGTTGAACACATAAATCACCCTGTATATCCGTACATGTGGCGATGCATTTCCATTAAAACATGTGCTTGTCCACATGTCGTAATTTCCTATATCCAAATGTGAAATTCAGCAATCAATCCGCGACGCCACCCCAGACTAAAATGTTATTATTGTAATTGTTTATTGTTATTTCAGCAAAAAATTTTTTAGATCGTGTACCAAGACCATTAGTTACCCATTTGAGTTGAAATCTTTCTTGTCCAGGATTCCGTCCCGTCCGAAGAAAAAGATTCCAAGTGCCAGCAAATAACGAATAATCTTTTGCCACCAAGCCGTAGCTTTGGAGTCATTTTCAAAAATTCGTAACTATCGACCCGTGGGTCGTACCGATGTGGAATTTTTGTTAAAATGAAGTTCAAATTATCCTCTAAACGTGACTCACCAAGTGTATCATTGTAATTTGATGAGAACGGGTAGGCTTGTCCGCATGTCCTAACTTTGTAAATCCAGCCGGCTTCTGAAATGCAACACTCACCGGCGATGCCGCGCCATACTAAATTCTTGTTATTGTAGCTGTTTATCAATACTTCGTCAAGATACTTGGTTCGGGATACAAGGCATGAGCTACCCAATGGAGTAAAAAAAACTCGCAAAAATTCTTTCTTCTAGTACTAGATGCTGTGACGGACGGACAGACGAAGGGACAGATGGACGGACAAAGCAATGACATAAGCACCTTTCTGTTTGAAGAAAGCTTGAAAAACTTGAAAAAAAGCAGGTTTATCGCCCTTGTTTGTACACTCTTCTGTTTATTCGTCTGACAGTTTTAAACCGAGAAGGGCGAAAAAGCAAGCTTTCCGTTCTAGATTAAAAGCGCGTTAGATCTGATGATATACAAAAGTACTTTAAATTCAAGAAATCGCAAAAGTGTACATTTATCGCCCTCGTATAAATTTACAACTCTTCCGCTGACTTTTCCGACTGTTTTAAATCGAAGAGGGTGAAAAAGCAAGCTCTTCGTTCTTTACCGAGAACTTGTTGAATTCAATGATATAGCCACCTGAATTTAGTATAAATTCTTTCCAGACAATAGTAAACCGCTTAGAAATTTACTAAGTGGAATTCTACAAAAATTGGTTGGTTTCAAAAAGGTCCATAAGGAGGTGTAAAGTGTCGACTGTAAATGCATAAAAAAGTTTTCGAATTTTTCAACAGATCGCACCAAAACACTTATTCACTCAAGGCTATGGTCGCAAAAAAATAAACAAGAAAAATATTGTAGGTACGGGTCTATTTTTACTATCGGATTTAGAAAAAAAGTGAAAGAAAATCAAAGCTGTTTTATCAAAGTAGATCATAACTTATAATGAAACGTTATTTCTGCGGTCTGCCACGTATCAATGCATTGGATACGGTCAAATTATAAAGGCGTAGGTAATTTAGGAGCTCTGAAATGCATGAAGTTTTAGCACCCATCACTGCGAGATTACCAATAAACTGCTCGCGCTTATCAAATTTTGAGTGAAATAGGCTCAAAGCATGATATTTTGTTTTCAAGATCTTGGGAAAATCCGTTCATAATATTGATTATTAGAGAGCCAGCCGTGCGACACCGATAATTCTTCACAAAGTATAGATGGAGTATTACTGGTTGCATACGTTCGGGACCGCGTTCTCTTATTGAAAATAAAAACAACGCATGTGCCCTGCGAGGTAACGATTTTGCCGTATGATTATGTGGCAGTGTTATTGGCAGCACGTCAGCTGGTTGGCAGTGTGAATTTAGAATGCCAAACAAAACCACCGTACGTTATCTGGTGTTATCGTTTACGGCATTTTCGCTTACTGAGAACATGATCAATTTGCGTCCATGCAGTTTGCTTCAATAAGAAATCAAGTTTTTACATCTCAAGTGCGGTCTTTATCGAAGCGTGACTATTCCAGCGCGCATAAAAACGTAAGTTATAATTGATTTAATAAAGTGTAGGTATCCGGGCCGGATTAGTAATGGACAGGGAGCTGGTGCCTCAAAAACTTACGTCATAAGGTTCATGATTTTAACCCTGTAGGTCTAATGTGCGTTGATGAGGTTGCTAAAAATTTCTTTGTCTAACATGTCAGACCGGGGGCTTTAGGCTGGTATGGGCTTGTCAATTTTCGAAAAATATCAAAAATTCATGTCATAAGGTACATGAATGAAACCAACGGGCTTTTGTGTGGGAACATGCCCTTAATCAAAAATCGGTTTATAAGACAAAATTTTTGGGGGCTCTCGGTCCATAAGACAAGTTTGAAATTTTCAAAAAAGGCCAAAAGAACCCCGCACGATTCTTATGGAAAATGGCTCCCGGTTGAGTTCTCTGAATTTTTGATATGTTGTAGCTCATGAGATACTAATCAAATACCGTGAACCCCAAACTCAAATAATGGACAGATTTTTACCCACATGGCACATGGGGTTGAAGTTGGAGGTTTTGACGGCTTCAAAATGATATTCTGACGTAAATGAAAGTTTTCTATTTGGTTTCTCTTCAAGTTGCGTTTCATGCTGAATGTATTTATCTGACAGAAAAATATCAACCGCCTCCTCCACCCCCATCCCCTATCTACCATCACAAAATTCGATATTGCTCTCAAAAGCCATGCAAATGGCTTCTGTGATTTAAATCATGAATTTTGACATGAAAATTATTTTCCACCCCTAATGTTGACAGTTTTTGTTCTACAGGGGACTGAAGTTGAAGATTTGAGAGCATAAATATTGAACTTCAGTCCCCTGCAGAACAAAAACTGTTCATAGGAATAAGTTTTGGTTAGGGAACTTTTTGTTCAGCAGAATTAGAAGTACACAATACCAAGAATTCAGCCAAATTAACCGAGGACAATTGGAAAATCGGCACCCAAACATTAGGGGGTGGAAAATAATTTTTATGTCAAAATTCATAATTTAAATCACAGAAGCCAACCGCATGGCTTTTGGGAGTTATCTCGAATTTTATGATGGTAAATAGGGGTTGGGGGTGGAGGAGGGGATTGATATTTTTTTGTCAAATAAATACATTCATAGTCCAGTAAAATGAGGCGATTTTTAGGCCAAAGTTTGAACAAATTAGGGACAGGATGAAAAAAATATGGCGATCTAGAGAATGAAAAACTGAATAAGAAAAACCAAAGTTTCATTTCCAGTCATCCCAGGAACCATGGAAAATAAAATGGTGAGAATGGAAAGACATGCGCCGCGATCTTTCTTTTGAAACTTTGAGAGAACGGTGAGAGATGTGTGAAAACTGTCAGGGACAAAGTTGTAGGGAATTCAATAATCTACAAAAAAGTCCCTGGGGGCATATGTTCCACTTCTTCAGTTTAGCCGTTTATCGCAGTCAAAGTTGCGCGCCGGTCTAGTGCAGTGGAAAAACTGTCCGCGTGACCTTCCTTCTTGGATGCTGTGAGAACGATAAGAGATATCAAAAAATTGTGAGCGACAAAGTTGTAGTGAATTGAATGCTCCACTAGAAAATCTCTAAGGCCAATTATCATCTCTTCTAGTTCAGCCGTGAACCACGTTCAAAGTTGCGCGACAATCCTGTTGATAAAGTGGTTCTTCTGGAAAACTTGCAAAAACCCTAGACTCGATGAAAAAACTATGACAATGTAGAGGATGAAAAACTGGAATTAAAAAACCAAAGTTTCATTTCACACCGTTTCGGGAAATTTAAGAAAAAAAAAAGAAAACGTTGGAAAATAGCGATTTGCACTCCCAGCTTCCTCATTGAATACTGAAATAAACGTAATGAATATGGAAAATCTGAACAAACTAGCTTGTAGAGGATTAAATCATCTATAGAAAATGCCGTGATGACATGTATGCATCTTTGTCGACTTAGCTGCGGAGCGCTATCAAAGTTGGAGTACATGACTAGTGACGCGTCGCATATGTGGTCAAACTGGCACGATGTTGCGGTCATTGTTCAATTGATTATAAAACATGATTGAATGATTTGAAAAAATTGCGTGCTTTGTTGAACGTCTGGTAACTATTGTTGGAAATGTAACTCCGCGGATGAACACTTTGTTGTGTATAAAGTTTCTTGTTTGGCAAAATTAAAGTCGTGAGTGTCACTGTACTATTTTCGTCATATTTTCGTTCTAGAAATCTAGGACGAGAGACTAGGTTGCTGGGGAACTTCTGAATTTGTCGTTTCTAATCATATGTTTATAGCATTAAAATTGTACGAAAATAGTATCGTGATACTCAGGCTTAAGACTGAGAAAGTACTCGTATTTTGTAGCACAATATTTATAATAATTGAAAAACGTGATTCACGTTAGATAATGAGATGATTTTCAACTGATTTCTGATGAACAATGATCATTCAACAACAGCTCGGAGATAATAAACAACTGTCCACCTGAACAATGGGGTTGAAAATTAAACATTTCTCTGTTGATGCCTATTAGAAATTAGAACCCAGGATAACGTAGCTCTCGAAAATCTGCTACGGCTGATTTCCTGCAGATGCTTGAAAAACTGCGAGAAGTGTTTTTTTGTGGATGCAGAAAAGCTGACCTCAAGTGTATCAAGTTTTGCCACCACTGCAGTGGAGCCACCTGTTCTGCGTTTCCTGCATTGTCGTTTAGGAAGACGATGATGATGACTACAATGATAATTCTAACAATAAGTAGCTACCCAGATGTTGAACAAAGCACACAATTTTTTCAAATCATTTGATCATGTTTTATAATCAATTAAACAATGACCGCAACGTCGTGCCAGTTTCAACACATATGCGACGCGTCACGAGTCATGTACCCCAACTTTGATAGCGCTCCGCAGCTAAGTCGACAAAGATGCATACAAGACATCACGGGATTTTATATAGATCATTTAATCCTCTACAAGCTAACTTGTTCAGATTTTCCATCTTTATTACGTTCATTTCAGTATTCAATGAGGAAGCTGCGAGTGCAAATCACTATTTTTCAAGTTTTTCTTTTTTTTCCTCAGGTTTCCCGAAACGGTGTGAAATGAAACTTTGGTTTTTTAGATTCAATTTTTCATCCTCTACATTGTCATAGTTTTTTCATCGAGTCTAGGATTTTTGTAGGTTTTCCAGAAGAACCACTTTATCAACAGGATTGTCGCGCAACTTCGAACGTGGTTCACGGCTAAACTGGAAGAGATAATAATTGGCCTTGCAGATTTTCTAGTGGAGCATTCAATTCTCTACAACTTTGTCGCTCACAATTGTTTGATATCTCTTGTCGTTTTCACAGCATCCAAGAAGGAAGGTCACGCGGACAGTTTTTCCACTTCACTAGACCGGCGCGTAACTTTGACTGCGATAAACGGCTAAACTGAAGAAGTAAGACATATGCCCCCAGGGACTTTTTTGTAGATTATTGAATCTATCTATCCCTACAACTTTGTCCTTAACAGTTTTCACACATCTCTCACCGTTCTCTCACAGTTTCAAAAGAAAGATCGCGGCGCATGTTTTTCCATCTTCTCCATTTTATTTTCCATGGTTCCCGGGATGACTGGAAATGAAACTTTGGTTTTTCTTATTCAGTTTTTCATTATCTACATCGCCATATTTTTTTCATCCTGCCCCTAATTTGTTCCAAGTTAAATCCTTATTTTACTGGACTATCAGTATGAAACACAACTTGAAGAGAAACCAAATAAAAAGCTTTTATTAACGTCATAATATATCATTTTGAAGCCGTCAAAATCTCCAACTTCAACCCTCTGTGGGTAAAAAACTGTCCATTATTTGAGTTTGGGGTTCACGGTATTTGATTAGTATCTCATGAGCTACAACATATCAAAAATTCAGAGAATTTAACCGGGAGCCATTTTCCATAAGAATCGTTTACCTTTTCCTGGAGACTTCTCCTTTGGCATATAATTTTAGGAATGAAAAACGATTCTCACATGATTTTTTACGCAGGTTTTGAATCTGTCCACAAGAATTTTTAATGGTACATCGCTTACAGGGTGCAACATCGAATTTTTTTTCTCAAATCGTACACCCTGCATTTTAACATGGAAATCGATTCCGTTTCTCATCCTGATTACAAATATATATCACATTTGGTGGGTTAGTCAACAAAACGCCTGTGAAGTAATTGATAAATTTTGGTCTTTTTTTTTAATCTCAAACTTGTCTTATGGACCGAAAGCCCCCAAAAATTATGTCTTACGACCATATTTTCGATCAAAGGGATGTTCCCACACAAAATCCAGTTGGTTTCATTCATGTACCTTATAACGTAAATTTTTGGCCATTTTTTCGAAAACTGACAAGCTCATACCAGCCTAAAGCCCCCCCCCCTGGTCTGACATGTAGACAAAGCAATTTTTAACAATCTTATCAACGCACATTAGACCTACAGGGTTAAAATCATGTACCTTACGACGTAAATTTTGAGGCACCAGCTCCCTGTTCATAAGAACCTAACCGCGGGTTCCACCAAAATAATTAAGGAATAAGTAATTCGAGATTTTCTTGGGTGGATTCTGGCCAACTGACCAACAATGTAAATTTCTGTTTCAAATCCAATAATGAAAATCCATTCAACAGCGTGTTAGTGTTAGCACTGTGTTAACTTTTTGGTGGAACCCGCGGTAAGTTATTAATTATTAATAATATACAGGGTGCTACAGCGATGATAGCAAAAAATTCAACTGTGGGTAGGTCTCGTCAAAATATGACGAAAACCTATATACCATAAGTTCGGCCTAATAAGGAAGATACAGCCCTTCAAAGTTGACTTTTTTCGGATTTCAAAAATTTGTAACTCAGTGACGTTTTGACCAAAATAACTTAAATCCAGCATTAACTGATTTGTCAAAACTATCTACCGACCTGCAAAATTTTAAAATAATCTAACCAGTGGTGTAGGAGCTACGAGGGTCAATAATTTAGAAGCATCCGGAGAAAAGTTGACTTAAGGTGACCCCTTATAACTTCTATGCCACTGATTGAATTCTTCCAAAATTTGGCAGGTTGATAGATAATTACGACAAACCAGCTTATCCTAAATTAAAGCTGGATTTGTCGAAACGTCCTTGAGTTAAAAATTTTTGAAATCCGAAAAGAGTCAATAGGCCGAATTTTGCAAAATGGTATATAGGGACCGTGCACGGAGGCGGGGCCAAGCAGTTTGTGACTGGCAGCGATCAGGGTGGCCGACTAGGGAACCTCTTACCAGCCATTCGTTTGACAGCATGACGGCTGTTAGCTGCTTGAGGTTAGGTCAAATGCCAAATGCCGTCAACGCCAAATGCTTTGGCATGAAATGTTGCTGCCTTCGTTTCTTCTTTGACGTTCCACAACGAATTTAATGTTGCAAAATGCAATTTTCCTGCCCTTTTCCATCACCCCTTCACTAAACACAATGTCCCACTTTACTTGCGAGAACCCTGTTTTTGAAAGATATTCATTTTTGAACAAGATTCTCAAATATGCGATTGTTCCCAAAGAAATTTGATGACATTGTCAAGTTTGAATTGTTGGCGGTTTTGTTGGATTTAGGCAGGCAACAATTCAAACTGACACATTTTTTTTCAAAAATTCGAATCTGGGAATGCAGCGTTCTTTATTCAAATCGCTGTCGCTGTCAAAGGAGCGTAATTATTGTCAATTTCGCTCACTACGCTGCGCCACATGGCATCATACACGGTCCCTATAGGTTTTCGTCATATTTTGACGAGATCTACTAACAATCAAATTTTTTGCTATCATCGTTGAAACACCCTGTATATCGCTATCCGCGTATAGCTTCCGCTTAAACTTCTGCCAGTATCATTTAGAGGTAAAAGCGTAATTTCTTTTTTAGGCCCGTCGGCCAGGTTTATTACAGATATATCATTCAGACAGCAGAGGAAAAATTACAGCCATGACTTTCTGCCCTAAAAACGAACCCATGAGTGGAACAGAACAAGAAGAACAACAAATAAAAGAAGAACATGAAGATGTAGATGACAGAGAACAATCAATCGAAGAGACTGAACAGCAAACCAGCTTCGAACCGAATCATTTTCTAATACAATCGACAGAAATGATAATAAAATCTGAAAATACTTCAGCATCAGGTAGGTACCTACTACACGAAAACTTTCTGAGCGCTGACATTCATGTGCTACCGTTTTCAGATGAAGCCGGCCGGAATTCGCACGAAGAAGAATCCGAACAAGACATTTTCGCCGTGAACGAAACGCTGACCAAGAGCGGAAAGAAAAGAAAACGTAAAAAGTACAACAAGACGAAAACGGAAAGGCAGGAGTACCTCAAGTCCAAACGAATACAATCGCATTACGTGAAGCCGCCCTGCAAATGCAAGAAAAACTGCATGCAACATTTCACCGAAAATTTGAGAACCGAAATAAACACGGAATACTGGGAAAACGACTATGTGGGAAGGAAACTGTTCGTGGCGAATGCGGTCGAGCAGCTTCCCGTGATGCGCAGACGCCCCGGAACGGTGGGTTTCAAGAAAAAAGTCAGCCAGAAGTACTTCCTCCAGGATCCAAACGGAGGTCTCGTCAACGTCTGCAAGGCGTTTTTCTTGGCCACGCTGGGGTACGCGCCCAACAACGACAGCGTCCTGAAGAACATAGACAGTTCTCCCAAAGAGCGCCGCGGTTCGTACATGAGACCGAAACTGGACAGGGAAGTGCTAAAAAGGCACATAAAAACGTTCACGTCCTGTTCGTCCCGCGAACAAAAACATGTTCCTAAAAGAATATTGCAGTCGGCGAGCGACATCAAGATCACTGAAATGTACAAAGATTTTCGTCAAAAACACCCTCATGTTACTACTTCGTATGATTTATACCGCCAGATTGTTAACCATGTAAATAATTCAAAGTTGGATTCGAAATAAAACAATTTCAACCTATTAGATTCTTTACAATTTCGAGTATTAATTGTTCTTCAGTTATTGTACACACATCAAAATATGTTTCGTACTCGGTTTCGTATCACTGTAAGGTTTGGAAAATCCATTTTGTTGCTACTGAAATTATAGGCCTGCAGCTCAGACCGTAAAAGTAGCTTAGAAACCGAAAAACCGGCAAGTTCATTCTAACTTTTTCTGACCAATTTTATCCGAAAGTACATCATGTGAGAACATTCCAGCCAAAAGTTCTTGAAAAATTCTCTTGGCGGAACATCCTCAAAAGGCCCCTGGAAGACGACCAGAAATCAAATTTATCGTGCGCCGTGGCCTTTTTTTCTGTTTTCCGGGTAAACTATGATAGGTAGGAAAAAGTTTTCGGGCACGAAATTATAGAGGATAAAATTATCTACAAAAATGTCTGCGGTAGCATAGGGCTTCCTTTTTCAGTTTAGCCGTCAGAGCGTCTCAAAGTTGAACGACATGAATTGCTATTTTGCTTTCGTGCGGATTTTGACACAGAGTTACACCATATGAAGCTGACACGGTGCCCGTTATAATTGTGATATGCTTTTTTGCTGTGGTCATAGATAAGGTCCCAACAAAGTTTTCTAGAAAAGAGGCTACTGGAAAATTCGTGCAGGAACGCGAGGTGGCGGTCTCAAAGATGGACACTTTCGATCTCTTGGAATCGTTTGTATATCGGCTTGTGGTTCTTCGATCACAATAATTCCATTTTCAGTCGAAAGCGTTCTTCAAGCTGAAGTTTTTTCACCGTACTGTTTCCTTCCTGCACAATAATAGTGGCGTATTAAACTGCGCAACAATTGAAGTGGGCCACCCAAAAATTTTTACATTCAAAGTGGCATAGCTCTTAAATGATTGAACTATTTAGAACAAGTTTTTGTTTTCTGATTAGCTCCAGTATTAAGCTTCAAAATGTCATGGGTCTTTTTTTATACAGGTGCTTTGTAGTGATTATACAGGGCGTCCAATCTCGTACTCCAAAAATTAAAAAACTTAACAGCTCCCATTTCACAAAAAATGGTTTTTAGTTTCTCCAAGTGTTTCAGGGGAGATTTTGATCCCATACTTCGAGGCAGTTTTTGAAATTTTGGGTCTATCTCCCCAAGTTACAGGGTGATCACAAAAATCTAACCTTTTGATTTTGCAGTAATAAGTTTATTCGTTGTTGACCAATTTTGGGAAATGAGCGTTCTTGTTGAAGCTAAAGGCTCAGGTCAGAGGGATTGAGGAACGGAATTGACTTTGGATGAAAATTCTGGAAAAAGGATTGAATCAAAAGTAACCTGAATATGAAGCACCCTAGAAATCAGGTGCAGGGAAAGAAGTGAACATAAATCAACTTGCCATCAAACAGACTATTCTTTCCGAATATTTTGAAGTTTTTTTTCGATTCTCTGAGATAAAAATTGTCTGTGAAATCTACAAATTCACTTTTCAGAAGATGATAAAATGGACCTACCTCGACTGGAAATGCACATAGCCTAGGTTACGTTCTTATTGGCGGATGGTTCTTTCACAATTAAAGGGATAGGCACCAGTTCTGATCTCCGTAACCTAGTTTACGTTCATTTTTAGGTGAAAAACGTCCGCTATTTTTCTTCAGAAACATCCATTTGTGATTTGGGTTCCTTACCGACAATTTTTGCTCCATACAAATGAGAAATACTTCAAAATGTTTGGAAAGAATGGTTTGTTTGAAAAGAAGTTGATTTTTGTATAATACCTTCCCTTAACCGGATCTCTAGGAAGTTAGTAATTTGAGTCACTTTTGATTCAATTTCTTTCCCAGAATTTCTATCCAAAGTTAATTCCGATCCTCTATCCTTCTGACCTGAACCTTCAGCTTCAACAAGAGCCCTCATTTTCCAAAACCGCCCCGGGGGGGAGATAGACCCAAAATTTTGAAAACCGCCCCGAAGTAATGAAACAAACTCTCCCCTGAAACACTTAGAAAAAAACAAAGATCATTTTTTGCGAAATGAGAGCTGTGAAAAATTTTCTATTCATGGAGTACCTGATTGAGCGCCCTGTATAATTAATACGAAGCAACTGTATGAAAAATGACCCACGACATGTAGTTTGATACGAGGGCTAATCAGAAAACAAAAAATTATTCAAAATAGTTCACTCATTCCAAAGCTATGCCACTTTGAATGCGACTGAAATTTTTGGGTGGCCCATTTCAATTGGAGCGCTGTTTATAACGACAACATTATCATGTTCGAAGTAAAACAATACGGTAAAAAAAATTCTGCTTGAAGAGTGCTTTCGAGTAAAAAAAAGAATTATTCTGATCGAACCACCACAAGCCGATATACAAACGATTCCAAGAGATCAAAGGTGTCCATCTTTGAGGCCGCCACCTCGCGTTCCTGCACGACTCTTCAAGTGGCCATTTTTCTAGAAAACTTTGTTTTGACCTTATCTATGACCACAGCAAAAAAGCATATCACAATTATAACGAGCACCGTGTCAGCTTCATGTGGTGTAACTCTGTGTGAAAACCCGCACGAAAGCAAAATAGCAATTCATGTCGTTCAACTTTGAGACGCTCTGACGGCTAAACTAAAGAAGGAAGCCCTATGCTACCCCAGACATTTTTGTAGATAATTCCATCCTCTTAAACTTCGTGCCCGAAAACAGTCTCTTACCCATAGTTTACCCGGAAAACAGAAAAAAGGCCGCGGCGCACGATAAATTTGATTTCTGGTCGTCTTCAAGAGGCCTTTTGAGGATGTTCCGCCAAGAGAATTTTTGAGAACTTTTGGCTGGAATGTTCTCACATGATGTACTCTCGGATAAAGTTGGTCAGAAAAAGTTAAAATGAACTTGCCGGTTAAGTTGAAAAATAAAGGTTAAGCTGCAGGCCTATTAATGCTCAGGCAGTGAATAAAAGTTGCCTTTGAAGCACCCTGTTCATGTTTCAAGACAATTTTTATATCTATTATCCGTTTCACCCTTATTTGACACACAGAAAGCTATGGAAAATTTCAATTACGGTGGTATCCCTGAGACACACAAGTGGTTTCACCCAGTGAAGGTTATGTAGCTCTGACATTGACGATTTTTTCAAAGCTGTCAAACCGACTTCTCGAACAATTATTGTGTCAATGTTCTTGGTTTGGATCCCAAACCCAGAGCGGAGGCTTATTTCAGCCTAACTGATTGGTGAACCGCTAGTATCACGGTGCAAAACTTTTTTTGATGTGTGTATATTTTTTATAAAAACACGGAATTGTACGCTCGCCAAAATCTATAGTTATCATGAATCAAAACGTCCAAAGGTAAATTACGTAATGCTCTGATACCGAGTTCTTTGTATTGAATAAAGAGCCAAAAACGATACTTACGAAAACTAACCATCCCATTTCCGTTCGTGTCGAACAACTGGAACGCCGTCTTGTACAGCGCATCGGGGAAGCAGAGCAGCCCTTCGAAGGCTTGAAATTCCGGATAGGAAATGAGCCCGTCCTTGCTGGTGTCGACGATGGCCGCCAGCAGACCGACCGAGTACGCATTGAAGTTCTTCTCCTCGAACAGTCCCAAGTACTTGATGACGAAGTCCTCCGGCGTCATGAACTTCTCGCCGTTCTTCTCCTTCGACGCATACTTGTCGAAGATCTCGTGCAGGTGCTCAGGCTGGGCCCTCTTCAGATATCCACCGCCCTAGAAAAAAAGTTCAGAAATCAAGATCACTAGGAGTCATTTCAAGGGCAAAGCTTCACGTCGAGTTCCACTGCTAACTGACCTCTTCAATCACGGCTACATTGTGCACCACCTGTTGTTGCATGGTTCGGAAGTACAATTTCAAAACTGGGGAAGCAGGGCGGTGATTTCCGTACCCACTCGAAACTCACACCACTGGGGTTGTTGTTGCATAAACTTGTGTGTGAAAAATGTGTGTTTTTGAAGCTCATTAGGTGGACGTCAGAGAGAGCGCGGTCACGTTCGGTGAGTGTGTACGCGAAATATGTTAAAAATAGTTTTTTGGGATTGAAAAACTATATAATATAACCACGATCTCAGTCAGAACGTTAATGTAAACGCATGGAACATGAGGTTCAGCAACCCGTCCCTAAATTTAATTTTAACTGCGGACACAGTGTGCACGCTCAGCCATGCTAAGTAAAATATGCGTAATAACTGCGAAAGTTGCATTGCTTGTCTTCGGGGAGGTAAAATCGGTGTAGATGAGCTGTGTAAAGTGCTGGAAAATTGTTGTGATGTATGTCAAAAGTTTGAAACGCAGAGACTGACGCGTACAATGCTATGCAACAGCACCTCGACTGCGGTTTCGACAATTTCCCGGGAATCGTGAGTGAAGATTCTTCAGTTCAAAAGGCCTCAAGCGTTGATTGTTCAAGAAAAGCTTCTGGTAAAGTCTTCCCACTAGCTACAAAGAAATACTGCTTATCACTTGAAAGATTTTCAGCATTAGGCATACTTTTTTACTCACTGATGGAAATAGTGGGGTCGGTACAGTAGCTGTATTCCTTTTACACGAAATCTCAGATAATCTCACCTCAGTTAGAGAGAGAAAAAGCGAGAATTGCACGAGAGGGAGAGAGACACAACTAGCAATTGAAGTGAGAATTCTCAGTTCAAATGATAAAAGGAATGCAGCTAGTATTATACGCTGCATTTTTGAGTAATGCAATGTCTTTTGGCACACATGTTCTTAGCACCTGTTTGAACAATTTCGTCCATCGCCGCAAGCGAAAATTTAGTTCAGATCCTGTATACAGGGTGAAGAAGTAAAACAATTTGAAAAACTGAATCTTTTGAACGGACAAAGGTAGAGTATTGCAGGGCATGTCATTTGATGCGCAATTTGATGGTTGTTGAGGTACACTAAACCATTTTGATACATTATTAACCGTTTTCGAGATATTTAAAAAAAAACTGAGATCTGTCGAAAAAACATTATCTTCATTATATCGCTTATTTTTGAAGATATCGGAATGAAATTTGGTATTTGCTTTATAAAAGACGTCATAAATAAATAACAGCTGCAGTTATTTTCTAGGCCCACTATTGTCCTAAATAAGACAGTCAACTTTTTTGGGGGGAGCCGCCATCTTCTTTTGTGAATATCAAGCTGATGACCGAAAAAATGACTGATAGTCATTAAGCTAGTATCATGCCATTACTCTATATTGTGAAAGATCACCTTGGATCGACCATTATACAATTTTTGCTGAAAGAAACATGACGCACTGATTTTACCGGGTTCCTCAGAACTAGAGGACCTACTTCCAGCCATCGAGCCATTGCAAGTAATTGAACTCCGCAATTATGACCCCTGATCATTTCTCAGGTTGCTCACCAAGATTCATAGCCATAGGTGCAGCGGTTCGGTTTTAGCAGCTGTTTGAATGAAGAAGTGTTGCCTTTACGTGAAAAAAACTGAAAATTACGAGATCTCTGGGTCAATTCTTAGGTCAATGGAAATAGATCCTCAACGGAATGTTGATAAATTTATGCTAAATTATTAGAAAAAAGTGCATTCTATAGCATAGGTTTGAAGAAACGGCTGAAAATTGTTCGAAGCGGTTTCTTTTGTCTTGTTAAGCGTTAAATTATGGATCTTTTTGGCGATTTCCATGCCTCCAGCCTATTTAGATGATGGGATGAAATTCTTCAATTTTTTATCACCCTGTGATCACATCTGCATAGATCGCCATCATGCCAACATTTCCCAAAGTTGAAGGAGGAATCTCAATAGAATATATTCCAAAATACATAGCGGCATCAAAATTTATAACGATCTCTCCATTATTAGTGTTGCCCTACCGCATAATTTGTTCGCTTCCTACCTACTGCAAGATAGTCTTTCATGTTTTCCCTACATCACATGAGTACATCCTGTGCCAGTTTTTTGAAACCTATACTGAAGAATGCACTTTTTCTTAATAATCCAGCATAAATTTATCAAAATTCCTTGGAGGATCTTTTTCTAATGACCTAAGAAATGACCCAGAGACCTCGTGATTTTTTGTTTTTTTCATGAAAAATCGACACTTTTTTTATTTAAGTAGCTGCTAAAACCGAACCGCTGAACTTATGACTATGAATCTTGGTAGACAACCTGAAGAATTATCAAGGGTCATAATCGCGGTTTCAATTACTTGCAATGGCTCGATGGCTAGCAGTAGATCCTCTAGTTCTGAGGAATCCAATAAAATCCGTGCATCATCTTCCTTTCAGCAAAAATGGTATGATGGTCCATCCAAGGTGATCTTTCACATGATAGAGTAATGGCATGATACTAGCCTAATGATTATCAGTCATTTTTTCGGTCATCAGCTTGATATTCACAAAACAAGATGGCGGCTCCCTCCCAAAAAAGTTGACTGTATTATTCAAGAAAATAGTAGGCCTAGAGAATAGCTGCAGCTGTTATTCATTTATGACGTCTTTTGTAAGGCGAATACCAAATTTCATTCCGATATCTTCAAAAATAAGCGATATAATGAAGATAATGTCGTTTTTGACAGATCTCAGTTTTTTTAGAATATCTCGAAAACGGTAATTAATGTTTCAAAATGGTCTGGTGTACCTCAACAACCATCAAATTGCGCATCATATGACATGCCCTGCAATACTCTACCTTTGTCCGTTCAAAAGATGCAATTTTTTCAAATTGTGTATCTTCTTGACCCTGTATACAGGATCTGAACTGAAATTTTGCTTGCGGCGATGGACAGAATTGTTCAGACAGGTTCTAAGAACATGTGTGCCAAAGAGCATCGCATTACTTGAAAATGCAGCGAACAGGACTTTTTCCGAACGTGCCGACTCCACTAAAACCACGTAAAAGTGAAAGAAGCTGATTTTACTGCGTGTCTAAAAAATAAATACCAAAGTGGAAGATTACCTGGCACTTTCCTCACTTGTTTGACAACAGCATACTGGAAGGCAGATCTACAATATTCAAACTCGAGTTTCCACTCTTGATTGCGAAGTGCGTAAATAAACTGGCACTTTTACCATCTCTGCATAAATCTGGCGACAGTGTCTCTGATTGCGCACATCAGATCGACCTTGGAAGTATTCAAAAAATCAAAAATATCAACTTGAGCGTGGATAAACCGGTACTTTTCTCACTAGTGAGTAAGACTGGCATTTCTCCCATTTGTGCACAAATCTGGCAACAGTGTACTGTGCATCATAATCAACCCAGGAAGTGTTCATGATAGTCGGGGCGTTATTGCTAAATTTCTTTGGAAATTGATGGAAGCGAAAACGTTGGCTACCAATTCCATTTCATTTCCTACATCATTCATCATCTTAGTAATAAGTTGGAACATGAGGGTTTTCCTTTCAACACAAAACTCACTGATCTGATCTGAGTTAGAGAGAGAAAGAGCGAGAAATCGCATGCGCGAAAGTGAGATACCACCACGAACTTTGATACCACTAACAACTTAGGTCAGAATACTTAGTTCAGGGTGTAAAAGGGAAGTATATCTATTGTATGCTGAAAAATCTGTGAGTAATTGAGAAATCAATCAGTCAAGTACAATTTCTATTATTTTCGGGATTTTATTTGCAAGATATTTCAGAAACTTCTCAAAGGATTCCAAAGTGGTTTGCTGTATTTTGTTAAGAATTGAATGAAGCACTTTAGTGCAAAGTTTCACAGCTCCATCGGTTTTGGTTCATGAGAGATGAATTTTTATTTTTTCTTCTATACTATATCGCCCTGTACTCGACCCTGTATATAGGGACGGCCAGGGTTGCGGCGGCGGCTAGCTATTTTCATTGGTTCAAGAGGCTCACAACATTTTCACCGAGTGGCATTTCTTAATACCAAAAAAAAAGTAAAAGCGTCCCGACTATAAAATCTGAAATGTCAACTTGAGCGTAGATTAACTGATGATTATCCTACTTCTATGTAAAAGTGGCTTTTTTCCACTTGTGAACCAATCTATCGAAAGTGTCTCTGATTGTGTAAATCAAATTTACCTACGAAAGTGTTCAGAAACACAGAAATATGAACTTGAGCGTAGATGAACTGTCACTTTTTCTACTCGTATAGAAATCTGGCAACAGCGTCTTCAATAGGGTGATTGCATGTAGAGGGAGTTTATGGCAAAATGTAATAGTGTCATTGTCATCTGTCAAGTTCCATCCATGTTGAAGTCAACGTCAACCGGACTAACCTCACTAATACTGTAATTTTTACGTGTTTTGTTCACATACTGTTTTGTTCGGCCTTTACGAGATTGAGATTACTAATCATTCTAACAATCAACAATGCCTTACACTTGTTATGTGCCCCAATGCAATTCCCCAACAAACGTCAAAACATAACTCGATCCTTGCGCTGCCTGCTGGTGAATCTGGTGAACGATTTTCATGGAATCACCCTATTGGGCACATCCAATTTACCTACAGAGTGTCCAGAAAATTGAGATGTTAACTTGAACATGGATAAACTGACGCTTTTTCCACTTTCAAGTGAGACTGGCACTTTTCTCATTTATTGTCCATACATCTGGCAACAATGTCTCTGATTGCACAGACCACATTTTCCTACGAAGTGTTCAAAAAAATTTAAATGTCAACTTGAATGTGGACAAACTGGCGTTTTTCTCATTTCACTCAACGGAGGTTTTTTGTATTTTGGATTCAAGAGAATAGAGAAAATAAACCTCTATTCTATTCCAGAAGTAAAACTGACCCTTTTCCCACTCGTCCACCAATCTGACAACAGTGTCTTTGATTGTGTAGGTACCGTCAAGAGCAAAATATTGCATACATAAACATTTTTGTCATTAGAAAAAAAGCGACAAGCTCTTGCTTCATTGCAGTTATGCCCTAATAAAATAAAAGGCTTGGTTCCTGTTTTCATGGCGTATGTACTACGTAAGAGCTCCTTCACGGCTATGTCACCATTTTTAAGTTAGAAAAATTTTGATGTATGTATTACAGTGCTTCTGACGGTACATCAAATTTACCCACAGAGTGTCCAGAAAACTGAAACGCAAACTTGAGCATCAATAAACTGGCACTTTTTTCACTAATTGCCCACAAATCTGGCAACAGTGTCTCTTGACTGCGCACGTCATATTTTCCTACGAAGTGTTGAAAAATATGGAAAAGTCAGCTTGAGCGCAGATTAACTGGCGCTTTTCTCTTAAGTGAAACGGGCACTTCCCCCACTTGTCCACAAATCTGACAACGATGTCTCTGCACACCACATTATTCTACGAAGTGTTTCGAAAATCTGGATTGTGAACTTGAGCGTGGATAAACGGGTACTTTTCTCACTCACTTTTCCCACTCGTGTACAAATCTGGCAACAGAGTCTCTGATTGCGAACATCAAACTTACCTACAAAGTTTTCAGAAAATTGAAATGTCAACTTGAACATTGATAAACTGACACTTTTCCCACTTGTAAGTGAAATTGGGACTTTCCTTTCTCACTTGTCCACAAATCTGGTAACGGTGTGTCTCTTATTGCGCATAAAAAATTTTCTTACGAAGTGTTCCGAAAATCTGGGATGTTAACTTGAGCATGGATAAACTGGCGCCTTTTCTACTACTAGGTGGAATGTAACTTTTCCCACTCGTGCATAAATCTGGCACCAGTGTCTCCGATTGCGCACATGAAATTTATCAACAGAGTGTTCAGAAAATTGAAATGTCAACTTGAGCATTCACCAACTGGCGCTTTTCCCACTTTTAAGTAAGAGCGGTAAGAGTCGCACTTTTCTCACTTATTGTCCACAAATCTTTCAAAAGGGTCTCTGAGTACGCACATCACATTTTCCTATAAAGTGTTCATCAAATCTGGATTGTGAACTTGAGAGTGATAAACTGGTACTTTTCTCACTAATAGGTAAAAGTGTCACTTTCCCCACTCGTGCACAAATCTGGCAACAGTGTCTCTGATTGCGCACGTCAAACTTACCTACAAAGTATTCAGAAAATTGAAATGTCAACTTGAGCATTGATAAACTGGCGTTTTTTCCACTTGAAAAAATTCGCACTTTTCTCACGTATTGTTTACAAATCTGGCAACAGTGTCTGTGATTTTGCACATCAAATTCACATACAAAGTGTTCAGAAAATTGAAATGTCGAAGCGTAAACTGGCGATTTTCCCACTTTTAAATAATTTCATTATTACAGCTTGATATCATGTTGAGGTCTTGAGTGAAGATCACCGTGGTGACGACGTATAACAAGGCCTTTGAACCAGCCAGATCGCTGCAGGTATCTAGCAATAAGTTACGTTGCTCTAACTTTGCTCCTCCAACTTGATATTGGTTTGTTTGTTGAAAAAATAAAGCAAAATTTACTGTGTTACTTGATACAAAAAAAAAGTGATGGAGTGACAAATGGTGGATTCGTTTTTTATCACTTCCTAAATTTGTAAACACGCCGGTGTCTTCAATTCTGTGAACGCTTGAACATTTCGTCTTTAGACACGCAAAAAACTATAAGGATTAGTTGAGTAGGTGCAGTCGGCAGCAAAAATAACGCCCACTTGATTTATGACAAAAACGACCATTTGCCTGGCCTGCTGTACAGTAGCAGATAGGGTATGTACTCGAGATGAATAAAGTAATGCCGCCCTTGTAGTGGACTGAGTAAACAAACAGAGTGTTGGGTCGACGGCCTTTTGTGTTCTTTCTACCACCATAATAAAACGATATTTGAATACATTCTCTTCAGGGTGCAATGTGTATATGCTCAATTACTGAAAAATTAAAATGTTCCACAACAGCTCTAAGTTTATTGATGGTGGTGCAAAATGGCGAGTCCCGTCCCTGTCAGCACTTATTAATTACCATTGTTAAGGCTGTATTCGCAGGAGGATGAAATTATCTTCAATATTTTTCCCTTAAAAATGTAGGTAAAAACTCATTTTTTTATACGGTGTACTGAATGTGTTAGAAAACTCAATACATAAGAAAAAAAATTTGTTACAACTTTTCTGGCCATGTACGTGTGAAAAACGGCCATGTACTCAATTTCTTACGTCTCTCAAAATTATAAAACATTTGATTTTTTTTTTGTTGGTCAAAAGATGTCTCAACAATCTTTTAGAAACCTTTCCAGTAATTTAGGCTCGGATTTAGGGCTATTTGCTCGGCTATTCGGCTTCTAAAAAATGTGGGGTGATTCAAACGAAAGCAAGGTGAACAAACATTTGATGAAACACCATCAAAATCTCTATATCATTTTTATTTCAACTTTTGAGGGACAAATATCAATACCCTGCGAATACAGCATCAAACGTTTGAATGGTTAATTGAAGGGTAATACAAATGATGACACGGGCAGCATTGATTTATTCATCTCACGTACTACTACCACCTACTACGGTACAGCAGGCCAAGCAAATAGTCGTCTTCGTCAAAAATCAAGTGGGCGTTTTTTTTGCTGCCAAGTGGACAATGATAGAGCTTGTTTTCATGGAATGGGTATCGATAGGTCATCGGGCTGCACAAAGTGATGGATCAAATTAGATGGGAAAGGAGAAGGATGGATGGATGCACACGTAGAGAACCATCAATTATTAATTTCGCAATCATGTACAGTTTTCCACGAGGTTTTATAGCCTGTTACTTTTGCTATTAACGTTCAAAATGGATGAAAAATGTTCATCAACGCAAAAAATCGATTTCGAATTGGACCATTTAATTATCCTTTTTAGCGCATTTTTGTAGAAAATCCACCATTAGCCGCGCTTCTAAGTTCGCCTCTCCGTCCGTCTGTCATGTAGTTAAACTCCTCCTCCTATACGGAGAGTCTTAACAGTACGATGTTTTTTGCAAATGATGGCTAATTTTCTTTAAATTCCGCGTGATTAAGAAAAAAGTGAAATAATGTTTAAAAAGTGGGTATAAACTTCGGCATCGAGAAAAATTTGCGAACCGTTACAGAGACATGCGCATACATCTAGCTAATGGAATGTGCAGGAAGAAATGGGGAACATTTTAGCGAAAGAGTTATTTTGATTGCTTCATTCTCAAGAAAGCTAAAATTGTTTTTGTGCGGTGAATCTATACAGACAGGGAGCCCCGCCCGGCCGGTAAATTTGCAAACAATGATGCTTTCCAAAGGTACTAACACTCAGTACTCAGTCGCTTTATTTATTGCACTCTGGGAGAGTGTGAGTGTTATTTTTTTTTAGCTGAATATTGAAGAAATCTTCGACAGGTAGATAATAATATTCATCTGAGCCGATTTTGATGGAAATCAAAAAGTTAGGTACCCGAATTTTATACAAAAATTCATAATTTCATTGGTACTTTTAGGACAATCTGTATGTCATGAGTAACAGTAAGCAGTATACTCATCTGCACTCTGAGAATGCGCTCATGAGACTCACGCCCGTGAGGACTTTGCTACATGTTCTGCATTGGCATTTTGGAGATAGTGAAAAAACTGAACTAGGAATTCCAATTTCGGGAGCAATTTTGTGCACTTGAAACAGCTTGAATGAAAAAAAGTCGAAGATTGTAAGCACAAAAGCCTTTTAATCTCATCATCACGGCCTAGTCTTATGATATTTTTAATTTACTTAGAATCTTATCTGGGTGATGGCGGGTGGCACATAGCTACTATACACGTTATCAATTTATGAGGCGATTATTTTTATGTAATAACGGAATTTTTGTACACAAAATATGATTTTTATTATTATTTGGGTACTTGTAGGTGCGTACCTACTCCAGCTTATGTTATAGGAAAAGGTACTCAAAATATGCATGAAGAGGTGCATTGCTTGCAGCAAGCAGCTATATGCTGTAATAACTAAAATCATCAACTAAACCATCTATTTATTTATAATCATCAATAAATTCCAATACTACCATTAGCTACTGATAATGAATAACATAAATGACATACTTTCAGTAAATAATGCTAGTAGGTGAGTAGGTATTATATTATGGGTATAGGTACCTAAGTATGTAAGCATTACATTACAAATTCAAGTCATGTTATTGGTAGGTACCATCAGGACCAAAAAAAAAAACAGTATGTCTAGTGATGTTGACACTGATGACACATCACAGTATATCATTCATTATCAAGCAGGTACTGCAGTTTCTCGCAACACAGCTACAATTTTTGTTACCATGGTAACTTTGGCGCTCTGGTGCAAAAAAACTTGTCTGTTCCATTTATGGTGCTATTCTGTAAAAAATAACATTCCATAAACTCTCTGTTATGTAAAAATTCCTGTCGGCCATTGGCTGTTGCCTAGGTAATAACAGCGTAACAGAGCCTTTAAGGAATGTTATTTTTTACAGAATAGCACCATTAGCATTGTGAAAAAATACAATTGAAATACAAATCAAATAGGTAACAACAACACCAGAAAGATAAAGTGATTATAATGACTATTTACAGTGATTTCTAGGAATTTATGTTGCATTTGTGATCATGTAAATTACAATTCTGATCATCAGGATGCTTATTCCGCAATTAAGCAATCAAACTCATAAGCTATAATTGCGTAATATAACAATGGTTGCAATGACAGCAAAATTCAAATCTAATAACACCTCTATAGTCTCTCTGGATCTCACTCGTAAGTAGGTACCTATCCAAGAAAAATATTCTTCGAGCTTTCGCAAGGGTGCTTTCGCTCATCGCATTTTTGAGATTACATTCAGGGTCATGGGTCAGGCATTCGTGACGTCTCTGCTGTGACCTGAACCCCACCAAGAGAAGGATTCAAAACAGGGCTTTTCGTAAACAACACACATGACACTCTCAGGACGAGGATAATTTTCCGAAAGGAGGTCGAAAATACTGGAACAGAAAGGAATTAGGTACAGGACTCGAGTGGGCAGGACCAGGACCTCAACCACCCCGTGTCTTGCGGACATGAACTACATCCCTAGACTTATTAGGTACCCACCTCTTGGCATCTTGCAATCTTGAAGATTGTGTCCATTCCCGGTGGTGTGCTGGCTCCAAGATGAATGACACCACTCTGTAACGCGGGTTTTTGCGGTGTTGTTTCCTTATTTATCCGGACGAAATGAGTATTATCGGCTGGTGTGGGTCGCGAAACATGCGGCACACACACACGGACCACTTTCAGGGATTTTTTGACAGCTGTAACCGCACCAAGGTCGCGTCAAACGTCAGGCACGTGCTTTTGACATGCCGCTATGACAGGTGTTGGCGGTGTTGCCACGTTGACTCCAACATTAAATCAACCTTTTGTTTTCTCCGATAATTTAATCCGAAGTCCGGTTCGTATTCTATGACAGAGGAAAAGAACTTACCTCGGTAAACAGTGAATCAGTCGGCACCTATCAACTTTAATTTTTGGTAAGATTTCGACCGATTTTCCTGTTTTCAGCTAGATATGTAGCTGCAAGTGTAGCTGGTTGATTATTTGCGGTTGCCCATGCGGCAGGAGTTTATATTTTGAAATGCTGTTATTGCTGTTACCGCTTTTATCTTTGCTATATTATTAAGTGCCGGATTTGAGAACATGTAGTGCTGAACTCAATCAATGGTTAGTGGTTACAGTTGAATGGTTCGTAAATTTACCCCTTGAAACTAGGCAACCCAAAATACAGGATCTAAGTTAGAGAGAGAAAAAGCGGGAAATCACATGCGCGAAAGTGAGATAAGATAACACCAACAACTTAGGTCAGAATACTTAGTTTAGGACATTTATTAGGTTGTAAAAGGAAAGCACCTAATGATAATAGGGATAATATAGCTTCCACTCGTTAGAGTAGGTTCACTTCTACTTGATTCTAGTTGGTTGGGCAAATTTTCTACTTAAGCATTGTAGGCTGTCGCCTTTTTACCTAAAGTAAAACTGGTTCTCTAAAAGTAAATGAGTCATGTTTTTTATCAAATTCATATAAAAATCTTGGAAAACTCTGACCAACGTGTGGAAGTGCGACTGTAGAGGGGGGCGCAGAGCTGTGTTACGGTTATTGAGACACCAAAACCGCACAGGGCCGCCTCCAATCTAAGTCATCTTGACGGCGGTCATTCAGAGACAACAAAAACTTGTCCCGCCAAGCCCCAAAAGCAAATTGCAAATTGAAGATAAGTACTCATACATCGGTTTTGGTCCAATAATACACAACTTTGAGCGGCTGGGTTTTTTGAAATTTGGTTTATTGAACTTTTTACACAAAAATTCTTCTGCCCCCCATGACAGACCGTGTTTTCGACTGGAAGAGGGCAAAAGGGTTGATCATTCCATTATGCCCCTTTTTTCGAACGAAGGACTTTTATATTCTCTTCAGTTTGAAGCATCGGAAAGGTAAAAAGCATTTTGAGAGGTAAACAAATATTTTTGACACTGTCAAATGTCAAGGCTGCTTTGGTTTATTATTTGTTCATTGGCGAAAATCAAAAACAGGTCGAAAAATTACTATCGGTTGAAAATTCAATAAAATGGAAAAAAAAACGTGAGTGCGTGACCATAGTCACCCTCGGAAGAAGTGAAACTTCTATAGATATGAATCAATTAGCAAACAACGTTCGAAGAGGTGTTCTTTTCGTACTCCCACTCCGCTCCCTCACGGTTTGTACAGTGCTCAACAATTGAAGTGGAACACCTGAAAATTTTGGTCGAATTGAAATGGTCGTATTTTCTTGAGAAAAAACCAAATTGCAATGAGTTTTTTTTCCTGGACAGCTAGTATCTTAGACAACAGCATTGAACAATTCATTGTTGTTACAAGCTCTTCCTTTTAATCATACAGGGTGAGTATTGGTGTACTGCAAAAAATGTAAAGTTTGCACCGCTCCCGATCCGCGAAAACATTTTTTTGAATTTTTTCAACTGGTTCCGGAAAAACATTGAACCCATACCTCGAAACGGTTTTTTGAGTTTTAGTCTATCTCTGTTAATTACAGGGTGATCTCGAAAAAGTGACATTTTAGGCTTTCGGTGATAACTTCTTCCATTTTTATCCGATTTTAAACATCTTTGGCTCATATTGAAGCTGAAACATCAGGCGAAAATGTTGTGAGGTCAAAACTTATTGGAGACAACATATCAATATAAGGGGGCGTATGAGAAGTGACCATAATGCGAAACAGCTTCCGAGTATCCGTTTAATAAAAGCCAAAAACAAATTGAAACTTGTCTTCAGAGGACCTGCTCAGTCGGACCATTTTGATCTGCTTTCCGCTTCAGTTGTCCAAGAAATGTCCGTGGTAGAGTCAAAGCTTGACTGCGTGCTCTTGCGGAAAAATGGCATCACTAATTTACCTGTAGACGACCGTAACCCAAGTTACCAAATTTACAACAATTTCAAAAATTATAATTATCGATAAAACAGGTATTCCTGCCAGTGTTGAATTTTGTAACTTGGGTTACGGTCGCCTACAGGTAAATTAGGGGTGCCATTTTTCCGCAAGAGCACGCAGTCAAGCTTTGACTCTACCACGGACATTGCTTGGGCAACTGAAGCGGAAAGCAGATCAAAATGGTCCGAATGAGCAGATCCTCTGAAGACAAGTATCAAGTTGTTTTTGTCTTTGATCAAACGGATACTCGAAAGCTGTTTCGCATTCGGGTCACTTCTTATACGCCCCCTCATATTGAAATGTTGTCTCCAGTAAGTTTCGACCTTGAAGCGTTCTCGCTTGAAGTTTCAGCTTCAATATGAGCCAAAGATGTTTGAATTCGGATAACAATTGAAGAAGTTATTACTGAAAGCCTAAAATATCACTTTTTTGAGATCACCCTGTAATTGACAAAGATAGACGAAAACTCAAAAAACCGTTTCGAGGTATGGGTTCAATGTTTTTCCGGAACCAGTTGAAAAAATTCAAGAAAATGTTTTCGCGGATCGGGAGCGGTGCAAACTTCACATTTTTTACAGTACCCCAATACTACACCCTGTATAAATAAAATGAAAAGCTTGTAACAGGAGAGAATTATAAATGCTGTAGGCTAAGACACTAGCTGTCCAGGAAAAAAAACTCATCGCAACTCGGTTTTTTCTTGAGTAAATACGACTACTTTAATTCGACCAAAATTTTCAGGTGTTCCACTTCAATTGTTGAGCACTGTATTATCTTGTTTTTCTTATTATCAATCTTATTATTATTATCATTATTATTATTAGTCACTCAAAGGGCAGAATACTTTCGACATGATTTTTTCACAATTAGACTTCTTTTATTTCTTTTCTCGCTGCGCTCGGCGCTTAAACTCCCATTCTCCGTCACATGAAGTCTCACTCATACCCCTAATACAATAAATATCTATTTCCATCAATAATATTCTCCACAAATAATCATGCGAATGGGACATCGTGACGGATTTTCTTACTGTACGATTTTCCCCGTTATATTACAGCACGGTGGAAACTGTGTTCTGGCAGGCACAGCATGGCAATATAATAATCTCCACAAAGCATAAGAATGTCGTTTGGAAAACTCGATCCGGTATTAATTTCAATTGAAAAAATATAAAATACATAGGTATTTACATGGGTATGTAGGTAGGTACCCCGTGAATGTGATTGAAGGTAACTACGTGGTTCTAGAATTCGTACGATATTATCTTCTCCAATCAAAATAAGGCCGTAGGTTTAATTGAAATATTGACAGAATTGGTATGAGTATTTCCAGTTATGTGCTCGCCACCGTACTTATATTCAAAATGTCACATTTAATTGAGGTGGAATCAAATCATTCAAAAAATTAACAAAGAATAATGTCAAAAATCAATTTCCAAACATAAAAACTTGATTATCAAACCAGTATGCTATCATCGCCATACAATCAGCTGACATCTACAACATTAAGCAACTTTTTCAGCCTCAATTGTCGAAAATTCTTTTTCCCCTCTGGGCTTTAATCATCCACCCCTGCTTTTCTGTTTGATAGGTACGTACATAGGCAACTGAAAGTTGTGTCTACATTTGGGTGTGCGGCATCCGATTTTATTTTTGAATTGTAAACGTCCGTTGAAGAATATACCCAGGGCCGGGCCTGGCCTATTTGCCGCCTGCGTGTCACCGAAAAATTGACGCCCCCCTCACCGGCAGTGGAGAGTCCCACCAAATGCAGGAATGAAAAGAATCCTTCGAAATTTAACTTAATTATTATATTACCGCCCCTATGACTTGCCGCCTGCTGTACTCGCCTGCGCGCCGGAACGCACTGCACGCCTGCTAGGCCCGGCCCTGAATATACCTCCCTATCCCTATAATAAAATACATCCGCTCGAATCTATTCAAGCCAAGTCGAGAGCCATTCTTGTCGGACCAACAGTACGACAACACGAAGAGCAGTCCAGTGTCGGCGATTAGTAAAGAATAGAACCGAACGCGGCGAACGCCGCAACAGCTTATTCTTTCATTTCCTGGGACGACGCTGGTCACCCCAAGGTCGATCAGACAAGACAACGTTACAGCACATCGTTACAGGCGTTCGTTACAACCACTGATGCTACCAATTTCACTCCCATGTGTGGTTCTGCGTTAGTGGTGTGTTGTGATCTAGGCGCGAGAATAAAAGTTTCACTTCAAAAAGCGCCAGACTCAGCGCCAGACTCGGCGCCAGACTTCACGTCCCGCAAAAATGTTATTGGTCTATCTGCAGAGGAAATGCGCAAAAAATGTGTTTCAAAAGAAAAGTGGTCCGAACGATTCCGTGTCACGTGAATATTGTGCCGAATATCGCCAGTGCAGCTAACTGCAAAGTTTCAAAGATTTTCGATACCGGGGGTGATCATGCATTTGAAAACTACCCACCTGCAATAACTTCCGATTCCTCGTTGAGATATATGCTTTCAAGCAAAAACAGGTCGATTTTTATATCGAGGGGGACATCCAAAACATGCATTGGCAAATTTCTATATTTAGCCCCCTCTACCGCCCCACCCACCTAAACTTTGAAATTTCAAATGACACTTTACCTATTCTGCGATACATCAAATCAAACAGAATTGAATTCTCTTTTTGAAAAAATAATTTTCTAAAATTTCTAACCTCATTTTCTTCGATGCAGTCAACGTCGTCCTGCACAGCATCGCAAGAGAAAATTTTCCATGAAAAAATACCACCCAAATTCACCCCTCTGCTCTCCCCACGTCACCTTGGAAATTTAAAATTACAATACTGACTTTGTGATACATAAAATTGAAGGAAATTGAATTCTCTTCCTAAACAAAATTTTTTAGAATTTTTTAAAATCCCCCGTTTCTCTGAAAAAATACTCCAAATGTCCAATTTAATGGAGAAGGGGTTCAAAATTTTGAGAAAATTCTTTTCAGAAAGCGAAATCTATTCCCTTTGAATTGATGTATACAAAGTATATCCTGTACACTTTTTATTTTCAGTAAAATGACTTTTTGAAGCACAATTAAAGTGACAAGCTGGAACGCTAGGAGGATACGGCTCATGGCCGCTGATAGATTCACACCAAAACTTTGCAGGTGCCCACAGCCCTCGCCGCAGAGCCCAAGCCGTCGCCCCCCAGCTTGTCATTTTATTTTTGTTCCATAAAGTCATTCTGCTGAATTTAAAACGTGAACGGCATATAGGTGGTGCCTTGTTAAATTTTGGAGTTGAGGTGGGGGGTGGGGGACAGAAGAGGGGTGAATTTGGGTAGCACTTTTTCCACTGAAAATTCTCTTCCTCATGCTATCTAGGGCGACGCTGACTAAATTAAAGAGAATTGAAGGGTCTAGAATATTAAATGGGACACTAAGAGAATTTTTAGGTGAGGTTAAAATTTTTGAAAATATCTCATTCAGAATAAGACGTTATTCTCTTCAATTTGATGTATCGCAAGGCAGTGTCATTTGAAATTGGGGTGAGTGGGGGCGAGGGAACTGAAGATAGAAATTTGTCAATGTATGTTTTAAAAGTGTCCTTCTCGACATAAAAATCCACCTGTTTTTGCTCGAAGAAATATTCACTAGAAATCGGGAAGTTATTGCAGGTGGATAGTTTTCAAATGATCACCCGGTATATCACATTCAGGAACTTTGAAAAAAAATCTCAGCCGACTAGAATCACTGGACGAGTGAACGTACTATACATATATGAACGATTATTTCCAGAGGTTTTCAGAAGCTGTCATCTCTACTTCTCTACACAGAACAAAATTTGAATGCCTAACAAAAATGAAGTTGCTTTGGAATAGTTTTTCTTCTGCCTTGATCGTCATTATCTTCATAGTAATATTTTATCTCAAAATCAGCATTCCTGATCATGTTTTCATACTTTAAACTCGAATATCTTGTAAACGGTACATCTATGGATACGAGGTTGAACAGAAGTAGGTATGTACCTCTTTTGATAGAAAACTCCAATATTTCATAATTTCCTGGTTAATTAGGAGAAAAATCACATTCAAAAGAGTTATGATTATTTTTCAGTGGCGTGCAGATAACCGGAGTTAATTGGTGGGTAACCCTAATATCTACGCCACTGGTTTTTCAACAAAGTAATGGTAAACCCTAAATGACAGCTGATTAATAGTCTATCAATCGTACCAAGTTTGGTTTTCGTGAAAATAGTATTTACTAAGTTATAGCAAAAAAAGACTTTATTTTATAATTTTTTGACACCCTGTAACTTGGAAACTGAAGACCAAAAGAAAAAAAATTATTGGAAAAATTTTCTTGCATTTGGTCAAAGAATACAACCCTACAGTTAGAGCACTTAAACCGTGGACACCCTGTATAGTATTAATAGTACCAACTAATGCTATGCAAAGAAAGCGAAATATCACTAATCACTATCACTGACCTATCAATAGTATCAATTGTCATCGAGACTGTCACTGAACGTCATTTAAACGTTGAGGTCTCCTCTTTAGTGAAGTAAAGCACAGAGTATTCCGCCGCTCTTTTTCTACTGGAACGGTGAAAGAACGGTAAGAGGTAATACGTATAGATACATGAATCTCGACATAAATAATGAATACTCTTAGGAACAAAGTTGTAGGGGATTTAATCATCTAAGTACAGAAAAGTCCACGCGAGCATGTATAAATTCTTCCATTTAGCTGTTGATCGCATCCAAAGTTGCGCGGCAGACCAGACGCGACAGTTCACGCGACGGTTTTCTCATTTTACAGGCCTGCCACGCATTATTGTCACACGACCAGGTTGGACATTGGTTGATTGGAAGTTGGACTGCTCCAAACGAAGGGGTCGTGTGACAAATAGGTACAGGGTGTTCACGCGAGATGGATACTCCCCCATAAAAAACTTCCCATTTGCGAAAATTTGGAAAAGAAAAAACTTTCCTGGAACAATTTTTGCCGTAGTTTCTGAATATGTCAAGTACAATTTTCTACTTCGCCCCATATACAGGGTGTCGCAATTTTATTTTTTTCCTCAAAACACTCTGTCTTTCTGTCTTTCATCATCACAATCGATGCACATTGTTATCCTAATTAGAAACATGCAATGAACTGCTAGATTTTGTTGAAAAAAAATTGAAAAATTTACAGTGCCATCTCTAAAAACAAACATCTACTTTTTGAGAATGATGGACCCATTTCAGAATTCAAATATGTCCAGGATATTTTGTTTCACTGTTAAATGACATAGAATGACATAAAATGAATGAATAAATATTCGGGACATATTTGATTCCTGAAATGAGTCGATCTTTCCGAAAAAAAAACATTTTTTTCAAGGTCCCACCGTGAATTTTTTTTTTTTTTAGAAAAAATTTGAGAAGTGTCATGCATATTTGTAATCACGGTAACACTGTGCATCGATTGTGGTGATGAAATACAGAGTGTTTCGGAAAAATTCCAAAAAAATTGCGACACCCTGTATATGGGACGAAATAGAAAATTATACTTGACATATTTAGGAACCACACCAAAAATTGTTCCAGGAAAGATTTTTCTTCTTTGAATTATCTTGAAGGGGGGGTTTTTTATGGGGGGTATCCGTCTCGCGTGAATACCCTGTACGTGCTGATAAACGAGTGTAGATAATTCATCTACTTTTCCCTGATAATCCACGATTACCATCACGTACATCACTTCAGCGCATACATGAGAACGCATACCTGCAGAGCGCGGTAATTTCAATTTTGACGCACGAAGTGTCACTGTCAATGGCAACTGTCAATCAATAATCGAAATGTAAACAAACAACAAACATAACCTCCTAACCATTCAACATTTAATATTGTTCAGAATAAAATGTTTTGTGCCGTATGGCAGAAAGACGCAGAAACGATTCAGGTGATACGAAACACAACGAGCTGCAAGGCGATCGACGAAACAAGAGCGTTATTTGGTTAGATCTGTCGAAACGTCAAATCGACGTCAAGCGCTGTCAGCTGAAATTTGCGTGACATTACACACGCACACCGTATTACAGTGTTGTCAACTTGTTGTCGTGATATAGATTTGGCAACGTCCTACTTTCACAAGTATGCGCAGAAGCCTTTCGGGAAACGTGGATTGCTCGGAAATTCGAAATTCCAACTGCTTATATAGAAATGTTTGACAAGTGACGACTGACGTTTCGTGTACCTTCTAGTAGATTAGTTGAAAGGCGGTTTGACAATATGCTCCTTTTCGACACCGCTTTCAGTATATCCAAAAGTGTCTATTCGTCCATTTCAGTGTCCATTATAAAAGCTAGATAACAAAAAACTAGACATTGAATACTTCGATCAAATCTAATCTACTAAAGGCTCGGTATTTCTATCTCCGGATTTTTTTCGTATAACTCTACTTGGCAGATAAACGCTAGGCAGCCTAGATGATTCGTTTATCTTGAATTCTTGAAAGTGATAAGTTATCAAATGTCATTCATCAACTGAATTGGATTTGGAAGTGGAGAGTTGAGTTTCATTTGGGCCAAAATCACGATTGTCTAGTTTCCACTATTTTCATAATAATTGAGTCTTATGTATAAAAACAGAGTATGCTACAATGCCCATTAAAAGTGTAGAGTTTGGTTTGACCAAGGCCATCAAGTACTAAAAGTGATAGTGAACTAATAAAGGTACCATTTACATAGATTTTAACCGTAATACGGTAACAGCAATGCTAACCCCTGACGTTGACAATAAACCTGGGCCTTGTTTCCAGAGGGAAGCGACCACAGGCCACAGGGGATTGCGATGCAGCCAGTCACAACCCTGGTTGCCTAGAAATTTCACATGTGAACGGATCACATTCTTTTTAGAAATAGCAGGGCCCCTCTGTATCGGCACCATCCCACCAACCAATCGGAGAACGATTTTCGAAAGCGCTGTGTTGTGAAAACGCAAACGGCCTTCCTTCTTGTCTATCGGCCTTGTCGAACGTCATTCAGATGAGCCCCAGAACATCTTCCAACGTGCTGGATGATCAGCTGGCGCCTTTGCTGCAGAAGTGCCCTGTTATATGGGACAGGAAGAATCAATATTTTGGAAATCTAGCAATGAAGCAAGCCGCTTTTGAGAGGCTTGCTGCATTTTTAAATACCACTCGTGAGTTTTGTTCATCAAATTTATCTACCCGTGGTACCTATACATTATTTTTGCTTCTTTCAGCGGACATCATTAGAGGTAGGTATCGGGCGCTGCGCGAGAGATATATAAAAGAAAAGAAGAAAATAGCAAGCGGCTTTGGAACACCAGACAAAGAAGTGTGGCACTTGATGCCGACGCTTTCTTTTCTAGAAAGTGTCGAGACCGTCAGAAGGTTCGTTGTACACTTCACATTATGTAGGTAAGTGATTGCTTCACTGAAGACATACTTTTTAGGGCAATAACGCATAATACCCACCAAACCAAGCATGGGGACATAACGAGATACATAAGGCATAAGGTGGATGGAAATGTAACAATTCCACAAGACTTAAGATCTCAGTACCTACAAACCAAACGAAGAATGGGATCAAGAATGCGATACACATATCGAAGAGGATGAGCCTCGGGATGAGCAGAGTGAAAGTAGGAGTAACCAATTTGTGATGAGTGATGATGAGAAGGAATCCGATTCGTCAACACCAAGTATATCATCTGAAGGCATACCATCGGGCTCAGGGACTCGACCGTCGACTGCTAGACAATGCACAAGTAACATAGTCGATGAGCCAGGAGCCAAAAATCACGATTTTGGTTTCCACCCTGGGGACTTGACGTGTCATACCTTTTTGGATTCCCCACAACACCAGCATGAAAATAAGCCATAATACGTTTTTGTATCGAGTAGCTTAAGACCGCCATCTTGGAAAAACCGCGCCAAATATGTAGTTCTTGTGGTTTGTATTTTTTTTCTCATCAACGGCACCTCCAATGGGAAAAACGAAGCTGATTAAAATTAAACAACAAAATTTACTATGAATATCGTTTAGCACCGTTTTCTGATAGGTCTTCTTACTCCAAACATGACAGTTCATAGTTTAGCTATGGCAAATTTCTTTATTTAACATTTTCAAGTACACCCGATCATATTTATACAAACCGAACTTCACGTCATTGTCTTTCTGGCGTACTTTACTAGGAATGCTGCTCTTAGCGGCATTTTGATGTCCGTCTGTCCGTCTGTCCATCGGTCCAACTGTCTGTCTTATCAATTAATTGCTCCTGAACGAGAAGACCTAGCGAGAATCGACTTCTTGTGTGTAACATGTATTCTTCGAAGAATTGAATTAGGAAAAAAAAAATTTCTCAAACCGTCGCCATCTTGATCCGCAATGTCAAATTTTCACAAAAGTGATCCGATTTTCGTGAAACTTGAGATACACGCATATTTTATATTCAAAAGTATGATTTCAATGTTTTCTTTTTGATCCGCCGCCATTTTGTCCGCCATGTTGAAATTGGTAAAACTGGTCCGATTTTGATGAAAATTGGAATCTAGTCGTGTCTTGTGTACGCATTGATGGTTTCCATGTTAGTTCCACGATTTGCGCCATATTGATGTGCCACATGGGAATAAATCTCCAGCTGTCACAAAATCAATTTATTCAAATATTTTCTGAACAAGCAGGGGTTACCGATGTGACTGAAAAACTTGTTGATAGAAATCGGTTTTTGTTAGCTCTTTTTTACAAGTAGGAACTCCTTCAAAGTAGAATGTACGGGAAATGCTAATCAATTTTCGAAATCTGCAAAAAAAAAAATGAAAATTCTTCAATTTTTCTTTGAAAATCTGGAAACCAGATAGCAACGCCTATACATATTAATTCAAAAAAGTCGCGTAGTGAATTTGAACTTTCTATTTTTCAAAAAAATGTACTAAAAATGGTTTCTACTAATGGGGTATTTGCCCAATTTTTTTTATTGGCTCAATCGATAGTATGGGTAACAATTCAATTGTCAAAAATGTAATCAATAAAGAAGGGTTATTTCAGCAATTTCCACCAATGATTAGATGAAAATTGCACTAGTGTAATTTCCGGTACAGAAATACAATTATGGAGAATCAAAATAGAAAATCGTTTCGTTCGAATTGTCATGCCAAATACATCTCGAGACTTCGTAATTACAGGAAATTTTTGGCTTTCAATAATTCGTTCTTGTTGGATACAGAAATGACCACTCGCGCTGGCACTCATATTTTACAGCTCAAAAATTTCCGGTAATTACTTAGTCTCTTGTTGTATTATATATGAAAATATTGTGCGCAAATTTTTTCTTTCTCTCAAATTCCCAAAATTTCGGCCGTAGTGCCTGTTTTAAAAATATATTTGTGACGTCACAAATATACTAAAAACTAAACAAACAGCACTGTTGGGTTGAAGGCTCAAAAAACTGTTAGAGTCGCATCACAATATTTGAAAAATACAGACATAAAAGTTTCAGTGAAGTTTTCGTACAGTTACCAACCATTTGAAAAAAAAACGAAAAAAAGTCTTCTTAACCAATGGATATATTTTCAGGAAATACTTTTTATTACTCTTGTTGATGATTGAAAGTATTTCCAGTCAAATCCGTTTCACTGGCAAGTACCCCATTCATTTTTTCATGTTCACTGGAAAACCATTTTTGGTACCTTTTTTTTGAAAATAGAAAGTTCAAATTTGGTATGCGACTTTCTTGAATGAAGATGTATAGACTGCTATCTGGTTTTTGAATTTTCAAAGAAAAAAATCAATTTTTTTAAATTTTTTTGCAAATTTCGAAAATTTAATGGCATTTTCCGTACATTTTTTCTGGAGAAGTTTCTACTTGTGGAAAAGAACTGACAAAACCCGAATTCCATCCATCAAGTTTTCCAGTCACATCGGAAACCCCTTGTTCAGGAAATATCTGAATAAACTGATTTTGTGGCAGCTGGAGATTAATTTCCATGTGACACGTCAATATGGCGCTAATCGTGAAACTAACATAAAAACCATCAATGCATACACGAGACACGACTAGGTTCCAATTTTCATCAAAATCGGACCAGTTTTACCAATTTCAACATGGCGGACAAAATGGCGGCGGATCAAAAAGAAAACATTGAAGTCATACTTTTAAATATGAAACATGCGTGTATTTTAAGTTTCTTGAGAATCGGATCACTTTTGAGAAAATTTGACATTGCGGATCAAGATGGCGACGGTTTGAGAAATTATTTTTTTCCTAATTCAATTCTCTGGTGAATACATGCTACACACAAGAAGTCGATTCTCGCTAGGTCTTCTCGTTCAGGAGCAATTAATTGATAAGACGGATAGTTGGACCGATGGACAGACGGACAGACGGACATGAAAATGTCGCTAAGAGCAGCATTTCTAGTGAAGTACGCTAGAAAGACAATGCCGTGAAGTTCGGTTTGTATAAATATCATCGGGTGTACTAGAAAATGTTAAATAAAGAGATTTGCCATAGCTAAATTATGAACTGTCATATTTGGAGTAACGAGACCTGTCAGAAAACGGTGCTAGACGATATTTATAGTAAATTTTGTTGTTTGATTTTATTCAGCTTCATTTTTCCCATTAGAGGTGCCGTTGAAGAGAAAAAAAATACAAACCACAAGAACTACATATTTGGCGCGGTTTTTCCAAGATGGCGGTCTTAAGCTACTCGATACAAAAACGTATCATGGTTTATTTTCATGCTGGTGTTGTGGGGAATCCAAAAAGGTATGACACGTCAAGTCCCCAAGGTGGAAACCACTCGAGTCCCCTGGCTCAACGACTAACAAGCGACGTTTGAGCTTCACGACGCCGACGTCTGCCACTTTCATGAAGAAGAGAGCCGATGATCCCACGGATGCCCCCATGAAACGGCTTGTTGATGCTGCAGAGGCGGGGCAAGCATCAAAACAAGTGCCAAATGAAGACAAGTTTGACTTGTTCGGGAAATTTTTGGCCAGCTCTCTACGGAATGCGCCGGAGGAAGAGAGTGAAAAATTCATGTTGTCTGTTCATAAATTATTATTCTCCCTGAATCGCACAGCGTGATTCACAATAATTACAAAATAATATCACCATTATTGTTTCTGAATGATTTTTTAGTGAATTTAACTTTATTTAAAATGCTGTTAAAACTCTCGAATTCTTTTGTCATACGCCTGGATGGATGGATGGATGGGCGAGGGAGAGAGTACCTAGTGAAATTTTACTTGATTTAATTCAATTTATATGAATTGAATCACTTTTTCCGCTTTTGGGGCCGCTTGGCCGGTGATCATCTGATATCAGGACGTCAACCTGTTGTGCTTCCTTCTTGTAGTTCAAGGATAGAACAACGATAGAACTTTTGAGAATGTTGAGATAGGTAAGTCAAATAATTCTCCTCCTAAGCGTGGAATCCTTCTCCTCTTATATTCCTTGGCATCGTCTTCTCTCCTCCTAGCCCAATAGATTAGGGTTTTGTTGATCTCCTGAAACAAATCATTAGGTAGTGGTTCTGAATATTACCATAACCCACTCCATTTGGCTCCATGATTTTATACATATAAATTAGTTAAAACAAAAACAAATAGATAATTATCTTTTATCAAACCTCATCAACCTTTCCCGCATAGGTATGTTCTTCCAAGTGTATCTAGAACAAACAATTAGTGTTATTTTACATTAAACCTCAACCTCCATATCTCCTACTAATCCAAAGCGAAAATCCGGTACCTATAGTCGGTCAGAGGTCAGAGCCTCGGTCAAAGCCTAAAACTATAACTTATTGTGTAGGTACAAACTCAAAGTCTACAATCTCTCAGCTCAAGAAAAATATACTACTCTATCCTAGTCACGGCACCACTGAAACACCCTTAATCCTTAGCTTATGTTCTTGGATGGTAGGCACCCCAACATACTTCAATGTAAAACTCAACTTATTTGAATGAAACCACTTTTCCCGCTTTTGGGGTCGCTTATTAGCTCTTAATGGTGGCCTTATGCTGACCTTACATTGAGCATCAAATGCTGCATCTTTTTTAGCTGCAGAGTTCTGATTGGAACTGACGTCTGTCATTGCTGTTAATGACCAACATGTGACCAATGAGATCTCGGCAGCTAAAAAAGCTGCAGCATTTGATGCTCAATGGGCGATTTCCATTTACCGACACAACACAAGTCGACATATGTCGACACACATCGGCACAAATGCGTTCCATTTGATTTATGTTGCATTGTGTCATCGACACAAGCTAACACAAGCCGACTTGTGTTAACACAAACCGACACAAAGTGTTTTAAAAATGGAAATCGCCCAATGTAAGGCTACCATAAGAGAGTTGAGAGCAATTTAACCTTCAGTTCAGACACAATAAAGGTGCGTTCAGTCAGCTTATTTAGCCGCAAGTTTTAATTTTAGTCGTAAGCGCTGCATCGCTCATTGGCTGTTCTGAGGAGGCTGGTTCATAAGAGCCAATGGGCGTCTCTACGCTTGCGACTAAAATTAAAACTTGCGGTTAAACAAGCTGATTAAACGCACCTTGAGACACAGAAATTATTTGCAACATAAAGAGGCTGCACATATTAATATGACTGAACGTAGAGAAACGGCTGAAACTGAAAATCGAGATCCTTGGAAAATCGTGCGTGCAGTGATGTAAAATACCCGGGTTTTTATATTTAAGGGTAAATACCCAGGGTAAATACCCGTTATTTACCCAAAATTGGGTCTCTAATAGGGTATCTTTTTTCATTAATTGTGATTAACAATTGGAGAAACAACAACAAACAATAATGATTTTGGCTCACAGCAGCAAAATTATAATAAGTAATAATGATAATAATAATAATAATAAACGCTTTTATTGTTTCTTGGCAATGTACAGTAGGTATAGTAATGATTAAGACAAATAAATACATAAATAAATAGAAATTCATAGAAGTACCCATTCTAAAATAAATAGTAACTACATAGCCAAAAAACAAAAGGCTGGGTTCAGTCCAAAGACTGCTCTTCCACCCAGCCGGAAAGGTGGAAGGAAGGTGGGTGGAAGTGCTTTGGAGGTTATGTTTATAAAGCCTTGGAACTTAGAAAAAGAAATTATTTAACCTTTAACTGTCAACACTGTCAACCGAGCTGTCAACAGTGTCAATTTTTCTGTCAAACTGGGTAGGGTGGGTGAATATCGCTCGGTAAAATACCGGGTAAATACCTGATTTATATTCACCTACCTACCCGGTAAATACCCGACTCACATCACTGCGTGCGTGCAACTTCAACATCGAATCGAAACTTTTCGCCGGCGATCCGGCAACGTCGCAAACTCTGCCGGTGGTTTTTCTTTTGACGCTCCTGTCAGCCGCACGTCGCTTCTGACAGCTGTCACCGTGACAGTTGAAACCGAAAACGAACACCCACAAAAACGCAATAACAAAACAGCCCGAACTATGCCTTAGACGACTTGAAAATGGACGGAACGGCCGGCACCAAGCCCAAAAAGGGCACCGACAAG
Organism: Anaspis maculata; assembly: GCA_949128115.1. Classification (NCBI taxonomy): domain Eukaryota; kingdom Metazoa; phylum Arthropoda; class Insecta; order Coleoptera; family Scraptiidae; genus Anaspis; species Anaspis maculata. The sequence continues at coordinate 15,024,250 of OX421962.1, forward strand.
CCCAGACCGAGCAAAGAGGTACCCATTGCGCGAAAATCGATGCCGACATAACCTCACAAGTTTATTTTTAGGACACAATTCTCAACCACCTGGAGATTTCCGTGTCCGAATCGGAAAAAAGAGCCAACGGCACGCTGAACTTGCGCGACTTCTACACCGTCTACTTGATCGAGACCAAGTGAGTGCCTCGGTGGATGTTTCCGCAGGCTTTTTTTTTGCTCACAACGAGTGTGCCGTTGCAGGTTGACGGACCGGGAGCTGCAGGACAAGTTCCTGAAAGTGGCGACGGTATGGCGGAGGTACACGGAATTCGAGCAGTTGCGGGCGTATTTGGAAGTCACGTATCCGTACATCGTGCTGCCGCCGTTGCCGGAAAAGAGGGTCATGTACGGGTGGCAGAAGATCTCGACCGACACTTTCGATCCGAATTTCGTCGACAGGCGCCGGGCTGGGCTGGAGAATTTTCTGCTGAGGATAGCTTCGCACCCGACGCTCGGCTGGGACGGGCATTTCATCGAGTTCTTGCAGCAGGAAAACGAGTGGAGGGAAACTTACAAAGTTAATGGTAAGCAGGTGTGTTTGTCCTTTCCATCATTGTCAAAATAAGCCATAAATCTTCGTTATGATCCTCCTTCAGTGTGATTAAATTGAGCTATGTTTTCTCAAATTACTCCTTTCCAATGGCGTCTCTTGGCATGACTTCCAGGTTCAAACCAAAAGTTGCCAAAATGCGATCAATGCCCCCCCCCCTCTGACCTTAGGTCATTGAATTAGGTCACTAGAATGGGGTCTCATAGCACTCTCTTTTATTTGTTTAAAACAAAGTAAGCTGAGGCCATTACAGACATGAAAAATATTTCGTCCCAAAAGTTCTTCCTTTTTCCAGAAAGATTATTATACAGATATGTTTTTTGAAAATTTGGGTGGGAATGGATGGAACTCAAACTGGAAGACTGATGACGTAGTAAATCTGTTCTGCGCTTGCGCACTAGGTAGGTCATCGTGTCATATCCATTGATCGATGTTGCCAGGTTGTGTCTGATAGGCAGTCTACAGGCCATGAATATACAGGGTGTTTCCAAAATGATGATACAAACTTCTAGGGGAGATTCCCCATCAAAAATGGACCAGGAAAAAATATAACTTCGATGTCCTAAAATGCTCCGTTAAAAAGATACAGGGTGTTCAAGTTGACTCTTAAAAATCAATTTTTCGACATAAATTTTGAAGCGTTCAACTGATTTTGTTCAAATTTGAAACTAAGCTAACCACACTAGATCTCTATCGAATTATAGCAACGTGTTTGGAAAAAAAAGATCAGGGGCGTAGATAACGGGGGGTGTCTTCATATTTCCCCCCCTATTTTTTACCCTCCTTGCTATTTTCCCAAAGTGTTATGATTTTTGGATTCCACGTCCAATTTAGTAAAAAAGTTACTATTGCAAAATTTTGATTAGAGGCTTCATTTTCGAGATATTTGGGTTTGAAACTTTGGAAAACATCTCGAAATCGCCACTTTCAATGAGCCCAATTTTTTTCTCCTGAAAACTTCTCGTTTCTAAAAAAAAATAGTGGTTTATCAACTTAGGAATTCTAGAGAACCTATTTCTGCTGAGAAATCGTGAGTTTTTTTAGATTCTAATTTTTAGGGCTTTGAAAGTGGCAATTTCAAGATGTTTTCCAAAGTTTCAAACCCAGATATCTCGCAAACAAAGCCTCCAATCAAAATTTTGCAGGAGTAACTTTTTTCTCTAAATTGAACGCAGAATTCTAAAACAAGAACAATTTGGAAAAATAGCTAGGGGTGTAAAAAACAGGGGGGTAAAAATGAGAACTCCCCTCATTTTCTACACCCCTGAATCTTTTTTTCTCAACACGTTACTATTATTCGCTAGAGACTTATTTCAGCTAACTTTGTTGAAAATTTGAACAAAATCGGTTAAACGGTTTAAAACTCATGTCAAAAAATCAGTTTTAAAATGTCAACTTGAACAGCCTGTATCTTTTCAACGGAGCATTTTAGGACATCGAAGTTATATTTTTTCTTGGTTCATTTTTGATGGGGAATCTCCCCTAGAAGTTTGTATCACCATTTTGGAAACACCCTGTATTTACTAGTTATGATTAAAAATCATGGAAAAGCAAAACAATACAAACAATTTTTGTGTATTGTGGAATTTATACATACAGGCTGTAGTGGAACCACGAGCACTCGACAGTTGTAGATCTCGACAATTTCCCCTTTCCCTTCTACACCCTTCACCATAATTTCCCCTTTCCCCTCTGTACCCTTGACCTTTTAGAAAAATGAAAATTGTCGAGATCGACAACTGTCGAGTGCTCGTGGTTCCACCACTGGTCCGACTTTTATGTCATTAAATTTAGGGATCGATAGAGAATGAAAAATGAAGGGGACTTTCTTCAGAAAACATATTTGAGGAATGCCTAATAATAGAGAGATACAGCGCTTCAAAGTTGGAAATGAATAATCGTTTTTTCCGCATAATTTTTGAACCGCTCAACCGATTTGATTCAAAATAGAACCAAAGGCTTACTGAAATTATCTCCTGTCGAACAATCATAACATGTTCTATAAAAAGGTTTCAGGGGCGTAGACATTAGGGGGTGTCTCTACTTTTCCCCCTCCATTTTTCACCTCCCTAGTTATTTTTGGAAACTGTTGATAATTTTGAATTCTACGTTCAATGTTGAAGAAAACACCACTCCTGCGAAATTTTGATTAGATGCTTTGTTTGGGAGATATTCAGGATTGAAGGTTTGGAAAACATCTCAAAAGCACATTTTTTAAAGATCTAAAAATTAAAATTCAAAAAAACTCATGATTTCTAGAATTTTTAAGTTGATAAACCACCATTTTTTCCAAAACACGAGAAATTTTCAGGGAAAAAACAATTTGGGCTCTGGAAAGTGGCGATTTTGGGATGTTTTCCAAAGTTTTAAACTCGAATATCTCCTAAACGAAGCCTCCAATGAAATTTTTGCAAGTTTTCCTTCTAAATTGAACTTAGAATCCAAAATTATGAACAGTTTCCAAAAATAACTAGGGGGTGAAAAAAAAAGGGGGGGGGGGGAGTAGAGGCACCCCCTAATGTCTACGCCCCTGAAACTTTTTCATGGAACATGTTATGATTGTTCGACAAGGGATAATTTCAGTAAACCTTTGGTTCTATTTTGAATCAAATCGGTTGAACGGTTCAAAAGTTATGCGAAAAAAAATTGTTCGTTTGATTGTTTATTTCCCACTTTGAAGGGCTGTATCTCTGTTATTAGCTAGTTATTAGGCATTTCTCAAATATGTTTTTGAAGAAAGGCCCCTTCATTTTTCATTCTCTATCGATCCTTGAATTTAATGACATAAAAGTCGGACCACCCTGTATATCAGCATGAAGCAATTACATTATCTGTTTGTGGTGGCAGTGTTCTATAAATCTGGCAGTTCTGCATCAGAGAACCAGGAAACGTTGCCAGAAAGTTACTATGTCAAATTATTCACTTTCTTGACCTTCCACCAACATGGAAGGGAAAGTATTGCAATCGTACAGAAAAGAAGTTTCGAGATTTCACCAGATATATCCATTTTGAGGTCCCCCAAGACAACTAGGACCATTTTCAGAATAATGTCTGTCTGTCTGTGATCTTCCACGATAACTGCCCAACTTTTGACCCGATCTACTTGAAATTTGGTATGCGGACATTGTTGGTTCGTGGAATGAGCCCATTTGTTTTTGGTTCTCGTCTGTCAAACCGAACTGTCACTATCAACAAATGTCAGGAGCTATATCCCACGAACTCGACTTGTAGTGTGTCATTTGAAAGCCCTTGAAAAACTGTATTTGAATAATACTATTGAATATTGTACAACAAATAATAAAGAATGTTAAAGTTCAAAAATTTACCGTTTAATTATTCAAAATCTATCAGATGGATTGGAACCAAATTTGACAGGAAGCAACACAACAAAAGGGTCAAATCAAGTCTGCAGTTGCAATTCGCCACCATTTTTCAGTCAGGCAATATGTATTTTCAAAATCCCTTCTAGCCATTGCCACCCGAGAGGGCCTTTCACCCGTGTTTTGACCAGGACGACTCGCTTTTGATGCAGGACTTCACTCAAAAATTCATTCCTGCTCGTGGATCGACTTTTTTCGAAAAATTCCGAATGATATCGAAAGTAGATTGAATTGAGCGTCATGTAGACTCATTTTCAAAATCGAAACAGTTCCGGTTTTCCGACAGTAATCTTTTTTAAAAGGAATTTGCACATTCCGTGATTTTGAAAAAACTGCAGTACAACCTTCGACATGCGGTGAGACCTCAGGTACGGCTCACAAAATATACATTTTGGGTGCAGATATGTGGGAAATGAAAGTTGGAGAAAAGGTTGAATAATTTTTGAAGGAAAAACTGCACACTTCCAACTTTTTATCCTGTATTATATATAGGATGTATGTATACAAACTTAAAAAAAAAAATTTGACAAGAGGTAACTGGTACTTGAACATTTTACAACTTTTTTTTTTCCAATTTCCTGGGAATTTTTCGGTTGAAAAAAGGAAAACCGACCTGGGTTTTTGAGACCGGACTTGAATGATGGAGCTTAAAGTGAAGCCTTAATTGACGACTTTCACAGTATGATGATTTGTAATAAGATTTGAGGTTTCCTGTCAAAATTTTTAATTTCCCGCAAATTATTCTGTCTTTCGAGGACGTTCCGAACAAAAATTTACATAGGTTCCTGAATAGGTACTAGTCGGGAAAAATTTGGGGTGACACAACCACAACCGATTTTTTTTTTAATCGTTTGGTTGTGCTCACATGACGTCTCCGCCAGGCTTTGCGTGTCTTTCTTCTGTTTTCCCCGCTTACTTGTGAAAGTGTCGTCCAAGTGATGTATTTTTAAAGGCGGCCCACCCCTTCAATATCTCCATTTCTACTTCCCAAAAAAATAGCTGCGCTTTCCCAGATTTCAACTCCTAAGAAGTAAGGTGGTTCGATGAGGGTTTTGGTCAATAGCTACGAGACAAGATGTTGCACGCCAATAGAAGGACGATGATTCAGACAACTTGCTGCAGACAGAAATCATTTCAATGTACTTACCAAAATAAAATACCAATTATTTCAGCTTGTGTTCTTTTTACAACTTGAGCAAAGTGAATCTTCTTGCCCGCGTCAGGTTGACACAAGCAGGAACCTGACATAGGTCTGCAAACAATCGGCATTTCTCCCACAGAAATTATTGACCACGTCCGCACCATGACCTCTGGTACCTCTGAAGGGATTTATCCTACTTAAACCCGATTATTTGTTCAGCCGCATCGTTTCGATCACCAAACAGTAAATATTGATGTTGATTGACACACTTGACTGTTCCCAGACGTTCACGTGGCAACCCGGTACTGTTCTTGGCGCCTTTATTCACTCGATTTGAACGGATAGACTGTGATAAGTTGAACTTCTATGTCCTTTCTTGGTGCCAAATATTTTTTTAATATTTCTTGACCTGGACAGTACTTAGTTGATTGTATTTGTTCATGCATCGACCTACGCCAGTAAAATCGTATTTTGTAATTTTGTATAAGACTCCATTAGATCGAATAATTTTTGACAAAGAACCAAACTGTATGCTATCTATTTTCAGTTGTAGTTAGTAATACTAAATTTTGAGAACTTTGGAAATTGACTCGACTTCCGGTTGCCGCACCTCTTCCTCGAAGTATCGGCCCGCGTCATCTCCACTAATTTCCATCTGTTCCGACAGTATTTCCACATCATTCGAACAATTTGCATTCATTGCGTGGATTTTCTCTTCCAGGCTACCTGCAGCTGCTGGAGACGAAGCTGAAGTCCCTCAACTTTTCGATGCGCATGCGCCACCACAACCCGCGCTTCGAGGCCATAAAAGAATACAGCGAAACTCTCCAGACGAATCTCAACAGCCTGCTGAAGGCCAGAGCCCGCGTCGCCGAAAAACAGTACAACGTCCACAAGCTCCACGCCAACTACGGCCGCGTTTTCAGCGAATGGAGCGCCAACGAAAAGGAAATGGGCGACGCCTTGCAAAAAACCGGCCACTACTTGGACTCCCTGGCCTCCAGCATCGACACCGGCCTCGAGGACGAAGAGCTGCTCGCCGATCAGCTCAAAGAATACCTGTTCTTCACCACGAGCCTGCAGAACGTCTGCAAAAATTACGAGCTGCTGCAGCTGCAGCTGGAGGCGGCCGAAGACAACGTCGCCAGTAAAAACGTGGAGAGGAACAAGGCGCAGCAGGGCAAGACGGGTCTGATGTCGCGCCTGTTCGGCGCCGTCGACACGGACGAAGTCAGGGAACTGAAGGTCAATTTGCTCGATCAGCAGATCCAGGAGGGGGCGGCTGCCGTCAGCACGGCCAAGAGCAATCTCGGCGAGTTCTCGAGCAAGGCGCTGGAGGACATCGAGAGGTTCCAGAACCAAAAAGTGGTGGATCTGAAAGAGACGCTAGGGAATTACGCATTCCTACAACTGAAAACTGCCAAAAAGGTACCAATTCTTTAAACGTTTGCCACAAAAAGAGAACCATCACGTTATACTACTTGTACTAGCGTTAACAAGAAAAAACCCTCGCAGTTTGAATTCATAAACACAATCGACGTAATTGTCGTGGAAAATTCTAACGGGGGGTAGGGGGAGAATTCTCGGTAGATCACCCTTGTTTCCCTAATTTTGTATAAACATTCTTATTTTCCAGCTGAATTTCAAAAATTGTCATGAGACTGGAACGTCATCTTGTCTGGTATGATTATACTTATTTTCTAGCTAAATTTCAAGATGTCGCCGTCACCTTGGCCGCCATATTGAAATCTCTTATTAGTGAAACGATTTCCATGAAACTTGGAAATTACCCTTGTTTAGTACAATAATTCTGATTCTCAAGCCGAATTTCATGATTCTGTCGCTATTTTGGCCGCCATATTGAAATTTTTGTCCAAATGACTTGAACTTGAATTTTCCTACCTTGACCTGACCTGACCTCATGTATTCTGTATGCAACTTTGGTGAATCTTGGATTATCTGGATGACCTATCAAAGCAACAGGCAACGCGATTTATCCCCACATCTGAATTTCTACTGCATTTTTGAAGAAAACTTCAATTTTCTTGACCTGACTCGACCTGACCTGTTATAAAGCAACAAATAACACGATTCATTTCCATAATTATGTAGAACTGTTGACAAATTTCCCACGTGCTACTTTGATAAAAACTTGAGTTTCTTTGACCTGACTCGACCTGACCAGTGCAGAACTAAAACCAACTCGATTCATTCCCAATAAATATTTTCTGCATGCTATTTTGAAGAAAACCCAATTTGGTTTGACCTGACCTGTCTTGATGTGGAGCAACAATTACACGATTGGTCCCCATTTGATGTTTTGTGCCTGAAATTTGATTGAAAAGCCAAAATTTTCCGACCTGATTTGATGTAGAGCAGGAATTACATGATCCGTTCTCATGAAAAATTTCCTGCGTGCAGTTCTGATAGAAGCTCAAATTCTTCTGACGTGACCCGACCTGACCTGATGCTGAGCAACAAATAACACCCTGTATTTTGAAGAAAACTCAATTTTGTACGATCTCACCTTGATGTAGAGCAGCTAACCCCAATAGATGTTCTCCGCATGAATTTTGATAAAAGCTCCATTTTTAGCGCACTTCTCCAAACGGGAAGGCGCTTTTGTCCTCGCTTTGTCCGTCCGTCCGTCCGTCCGTCCGTCCGTCCGTCCGTCCGTCCGTCCCCGCATCTAGTCCTAGACGAAAAGGTTTTTGCGAAATTTTTTTACTCCATTGGGTAGCTCATGACCTTGTATCCCGAACCAAGAAAAATCTTGACGAAATAATAATAAACAATGACAATAATAACAATTTAGTGTGACGCGGCATCGCCGTTGAATGCTGCATTTCAGAAGCCGGCCTGATCTCGAAAGTTATCACATGCGAGGAAGTACCCGATCTTATCATTTTACCATAATACATATGCGGAGTTATATTTAGAGGATGATTTGAACTTTATTTTAATGAAAATTTCACATCGGTGCGAGGTGCCGATTAGTAGTTATTAATTTTTGAACATGACTCCGAAACTACGGCTCGGCCGCAAATGATTTATTCGTTGCTTGCTGGTGCTTGATATCCTTTCCTCCGAACAAAACGAAATTCAATACAGAAAATATTTCAACTCGAATGGGTAGCTCATGGCCTTGGTACGCGAATCAAGAAAAATGTTGCCGAAATAATCATGAACAATTACAAAAATAACACTTTGGTGTAGGGCGGCTTCGCCGATCAAGTGCTGGCATTCGCGGTAAGATGTAGAAAGTTGCGATATGCAGGCAACTACAATTTCTTAATGAAATACATCACTGCATGTACGGCATTATATTTAGAGAACAGTTTGAACTTTCTTTTGACAAAAACCCCACTTCGATCCGACCGTTAGGTCAATTGTTATCGATTTTTGAAAACGGCCGCAAAGCCACGGCTCGGCGCATATTACACGACCCTACAAATTTAAAATCAGACGTGCCGAAATAGTAATTGAACATTTTGAAATAGCCAATACTAGGTACCTGAAGGATAATGGCACTCAAATTACGAAACATGTTCGCTCAATAACAAAAAAAAAGTAGGTAGGTATCACTAAAAATCATGTGACAAGGCTACCATTTTTTCGGTTTTTCGATAAAAAAGAAATGTTCCAATTCAAAAGTGAACCCGATATTCGTGTTCAGGAGGTCGAAATCAGTTGGAGCACATTTTTTTATATAAGTAACAGAATGACGCTTATGTGGCCGGTTTGTCTGTCTGTCTGTCTGTCTGTCTGTCTGTCTGTCTGTCTGTCCGAGTCCGTGCAGAAATTAAGACGCTGTACTCCTTCTCGAGAATTGAAACAAGAGTCTTGGAACTTTTTTCCGATTAATAGCTGATGTCTCCAAGGGTGGCCAATGGGCACTATTTTTGTTATCCATACATCGTTATCATTATTCTCAAAAAACAGAGATCTCCTGTGCACTTTGATGAAGTCGAACTTCTCCTCGGGAAATAAAGCTACAGCCGTTGAAGATTGAACTTTATCCGGTGGATAGCTTGATGATGATTGGGATGATTGGATGATTGCCCCACCATCTTGGCCGCCATATTGAAATCTCTTATAAGTGGAAAGATTTTCATGAAACTTGAGAGTTACGCTTGTCTCGTACGATCATTCCTATTTTCAAGCTGAGTTTCATAATTCTGCCGCCATCTTGGCCGCCATATTGAAATCTCTTGTTAGTGGAACGATTTTCATGAAACTTGGAACTTACCCTTGTCTAGTACGATCATTTTGATTTTCAAGCCGAATTTCATGATTCTGTCGATATTTTGGCCGCCATATTGCAATTTTTTGCCCAAGACGGTAGAACCCTAATCACTTAACATCTTGCGTTCACTAATCCTCCAAAAAGGAAGTGCGCTACTGAGCCTCATGCCCATGAGGCATATTCGCTTGTTTCGACCTGACCTGACATCATTCAACCTGACCTGAGGTAGAGCAGAAATTACACGATTCGTTCTCATGAAAAATTTTGTGCGTGTTGTTTTAATAGAAACTCTCAAATTCTTTCGACCCGACCCGACCAGACCTGATGAATAACACGATTATTTCCGATAAAAAGACTTCTACGTGTAATTTTGAGTAAAACTCAATTGTGTGTGACCTCTGGCCTGTCTTGATGTAACGCAACAATCACACAGTTTGTTCCCATTCAATGTTTGGTACCTGAATTTTGAATTAAAAGCTTACGTTTGGCATTATCCTCCGTAAATCTCACTAACCTGACCTAATGTAGAGCAGTAAATAACGCGATTCATTGATCATTGTCATGAAAATGCTGCATACAATTTTGAAAACTGTTCTACCTGACCTGACTTGACCAGACCTGACCGGACCTGACTTGACCGGACCTGACCGAACCTGACCCGACCGAACCTGACCCGACCGAACCTGACCTGACATGATGTAACGTACAGAATAACACGATTCGTTCTTTTGAAAAGATTTCTAGATACAGTTTTGAAGAAAACTGCAAAAATTATGATTCGACTCCATAAATATTTCCCAAGTGCAACTTTGAGAAAATCTATTTTTTTTATTTGACTTAATGTAGAAAAGCAATCACACGATCTGCTTTTATTAAACATTTCTTCATGCTGTTTTGATAAAACGCCTTATCTCCCTGACCTTTTTTTTTTTCAAGGGGAGAATGCGTTACCGCACTGAGTGTGGGGCTCTCGTCGTAGCATCCTGTTACCGAGTACCCACTAAAAACCCTTTGTGCCAGAGGTTAACCCTCTCTCCCTGACCTGACCTGGCCTGACCTGACCTAACCTGACCGGATTTAAAACAAAAAATAACACGGTTTGTTTCCGTAGAAAGTTTTTCGCTTGCTATTTTGAGTAAAACTTGAAATCCGCACCATCTTGGCAGTTGTAATATCGTGTTATGTAAATCTAAATTCTGTTGAATTGTCACCAAATCACATCCCACTGGCAATGCATAGGGCTTTTAAAATCTTGGCAGTCCTTCGCGTTCTCTTCTTTACAAAATGCATCGCTACTGGACTTTAACATTTGAAAATTATTAAACAAAGCTCTCCGACTACCACAACATCAGACGGTCTAACCGAACAACTGCACAGACACGTGTTTCGCCCCTACTGGGGGCTCATCAGTGCGCAGGCGTGATCAGCTCAACCATCCGATTTGAAAATTAGTTTTTCCAAAATCACCAAGCCTGATCCAATCTACTGGTATTATTATGCAGTATATTGCAATAATTCTTACTGAAACCTTATTCCTCTAGCCCCTATAAATGTGACCTCATTATATTTTCAACCAACTTGAAAGTTTTCTGCAATATAAAAATGGAAATGGTCTCTTATGTCTCGTAGACAGGGTAGTTAAGATAATCAAGGCTCATTTCAGAAACGTATAATATTGATTCATAATGAGAGCAAAATAATTGAACCCTGTACGAAAAAGGATTGTGCGAGTATGAAACTCTTTTTTTTCCTCGAGGTCGTAATTAAAAATCTATGGTTTTTCGAACTTGAAAAAAATTGGCGTTTTTTTTTCTTCAGTTCACTTTTTTGCTCTATGACTTAATTCGGGAGTTATAGGTCAATAAAAGTACGAAATCGGTTCTCCCACAATCCACGAATGAAGGGGGAGGGAGGGTGGGAGGTCGTAGTGTAGTGTTTTGGCAGGAATAGTTGTGTCAAATTTGTTGTTTCTATCATCGCAAAACACTAGTACTTCATTCGTGAAAAATCACTTGTATTTCGGTAATAACGTGGTGGCTCTTTTTCGGTTCTGACGGTTTCAAAATAATACCAACATGCGACTTCATGTTAAATGGATCGTGTTGGGATCTCAAAAACGGTCAAAGATACCTTGCATTTTTTAAGTACATAGTAAAATTGGGAAAATGTAATTTTTGTGAGGGGGAGCTATTGTGAATAATCTCGTGCGCAAGCTCGGCTTGCCGCATCTAGTCTCAAGACGTCAACACCAAATAGCGTGGCTCATAATAAAACAAGGTGGCGCCCGAGTATTCTCACTAGCAAGTTGGTATATCGCGTGTAGAACGGGTAAAATTTGCATATCTGACCGTTTACAGAATCTCAACATTGATTGACATTTAAAATAAGGTCACCTTAACCAGAATCTTTCTTACATGCCATTTTTGTAGGGTCTGCAAACTTGGACTCAAATACGTGATTGTTTGGAAACCATTCCATAATTTATTATTATTATTTCTCACTTAATTCTCGATTATACGGGGTGTTTTTCAAGAGCTACAAACTACTTGTTTTTTCAAATCTCTACTCTTTCTATAAATACTAATCTCTTCATCGCTCCTTTCCCAACTCTTGCCTTTCCATTATTGGCCACACAGGCCATTTATCATTATAAAAAAATCTATGTAGATTAGGAGCTTCGGGAAAAGTCTTGCAAAATAAGTTTATTTTTCAATTTTAGAACATTTTTAGTTCTGCAAGATGTTGTACCAGCTGTGCCCTATTATATCTCTTGAAAAACACCCTGTATTTTTAAATGTTGTTGTACCTAAATGTATTTATTATAAACGTCCTTGTAAAGTAATTAAGTATTATTGTAAGCACTACTCTTGTACTATTGTAAAGTTTTCTAATGTTGTAGCTTTGGTTACTCATCGACATCATCATCAAATGCTCTTAACAACAAATTAAACGGGCTGTAAAATACTCTTAAATAAAATATATTAATATATTATTATAATAATACACGAAGGCAGTGATTTGTACCAGGTGCAGAGGTTATTTTTTATCTGTTTGTTTGATTTTTGTATGAATGGCCATAAGCCGGAATTCTCAGACGATTTAAATCTCGAATCAAATAAAAAAAAGTAGGTACCTACAGCAGTAAACTTGAGCAATAATAAACGTTACAGGATTTTGGGGCTTGAAGTTGAATCAGTACCGAAAAGATCACTGAACTAGGGATTGATATTGCATATTAATAGGAATAAGTAGGTACAAATGAACCGACAAGTGGCGAGAGAACGTGAGGCGAAGTGAAGGAGATTTGGCTTTTTTCAAGTTCTTATTCCATGCAACAATTTAAAATATCTTTTAGCAAAAATCGAAAGATTCGAAGAAGATCTGTAGGCTTTTCAGAGAGACGAGAATGCCTACAAGAAGACACAACAAGTAAAAAATAATTAATTTATTAACAGTCATAGAATTTCTTTTCATTATCTAGTAATAATAAGGTCGGTACAAAACACTTTTCTACAATCTCTAATGATGCAAAATTAACAATAATAGGTACACATACACTTTTGATTATAAAAGCGATTATCTACAAAATTCCGTCAAATTGTCTTCTTGTCTTCGACGACAGCACTAGCGGCGGCTTCATCGAGTTTGTCTTTTTCGTCGACAGGATTGTCCAGCGGCTTAGTGGCAGCTTCAGCTTGGGTTTCGTTTTCCTTCTGCAGATGTTGTGGCAACCAAAAACAAGCATAAACAAGTTTAACAAACACCCAAGCCAGAAAGGCCAAGCCTAAGTACGAGCACGAAGACATGATCATTTTGAAAACATCCACAGAGACTTTTTGGGAGCGCATTTTCGTGGTGTGCGTTAAAACCGGAAGCTCGTCGCTCTACTCTCTGCTCTGTAGCGGACACAAAAATATTAATAACTTGACAACGTCGCCGTTGGATTACAACAAATAAAAATCAATAATATTGAAAGAAGACATATGGGAGGTATATTATTTTTCGTGATGATAGAAAATGAACAAATGTGAGCGTGTGCGATGCAATTTGAAATTCATACCGTCGAGGATTCCTCGCCGGAAGTGATGCACTTGTCTTGGCGTTTTTCGATTTCCTCTTGCATCCTTCTCAGGCCGTCTTCTATCACCGTCAGGTTGTTCCTCAGCTGTCTTCGTCCTTTCACGAACCGGCTGAGGAACCAAATGCACACGAAGAGGCAGAACGCGAGCCACAGGCTGATGCCCATTTTGAAATTTTCGCTTGTGCCACCTTCTTCGGACATGGCTGGTGGCGGGACGGCGGCGCGGTGCCTTCTCAACGTATTTTACAGAATGAAACGGGACATTGGAAGTACACGTACATGTAGAAAAAGGTCAATAGTGATGCAAAATTAATCCGGCTCGTAAATGATCGATTCATTTTCTCCCGTCCATCCAGGATGCGGCGCGTTCATTTAATTATGATTACGTTGGGTCAGGCTCTGGTTAAATATTCATGGATAAAAGTCAGACGTCCGCAGAGGGGTGCTATAGTAGGTAGGCTAGTAATAATAATAAGAATAATAGTAAATGAACATCAACGTTCAGATTTATTCCATAATTAAACAAGGGCAATAAACGGGGTTTCCTCTGTGTGAAATTTTTATTAGGTAACCTACTTAATTCTCTACACACTTATAAGTTAGGTAGGCTTGCTTTGATTTTCATGTTGGGTTTTCCAAAAAAAAATCTTATCATTTAAAAAGCAAACATATAATTCTTTGAATAAAATGAGAATAATGGAAGACAAACTGTGCATTCATTGTTAATTGAACAATAATAGGAATTGCAAACAATACACGTCACTTAATCGTGTTTGGATTAACGTTGATGATGGTTCCCAAGGCGAGACAATCCAAGTAATAATAAGTGGGTACCTATACCTTTCTTGTAATTTCCTACCTACATATGTCGTGTGATCAAATGAATTCCTTATTCAGACAGGCTGGTGTTCTAGCCAAACTCAGCTTCGCACCCTTGAATTTGGCCAGGTCACAGCCTGACTAAATTAAGAATTAATTTGATCATATGATAGGTAACTGCCGTGTGAATTCAGTCAGGAAAGAGACGATTGGACTATTTATCAAGAACGGGTATTTAGAACAATATTCCACTGCTAACAAAATTAGCTGAGACAAAATACAGGTATAGCAACGTTTATATTGTAACGCAGTTATTGTTTTGGTGAAAAAGAAAGATGGAAAAACGTTCCTGCGTCGATTACCGAAAGCTCGATGACGTTACCAAGAAAGACTCTTACCCGTTGCCGAGAACTGATGACACGATTGAGGCCGTCTCTGGTCCAAGCTGGTTTTCTACGTTAGATCTACAGAGCGGCTACTGGCAAATGGAAATGGATCCAAAAGACAAAGAAGAGACCGCTTTTCTTTCGTGTGCTGGACTTTGGCACTTCAAAGTCATGCCGTTCGGTTTATGTAATGCCCCGGCGACCTTCGAGAGGTTAATGGAGGAGGTCCTGAGAAGACTGTCATGGAAAACTTTTCTGGTTTACTTGAACGACGTGGTGTTCATGGCAAGACTTTTCACGAGGAAATGGACCGACTCCAGCAAGTTTTCCGTAGATTAGAAGAGGCAGTAGGCTTGAAGCTCAATCCAAAGAAATGTCACTTATTCTAAAGAAAAGTGAAGTATCTGGGTCACGTGATATCGAAAGATGGTGTTCAAGCCGACGACGACAAAATTCAAGCTGTAAAGGACTGCAAGACGCCAAGGAACATTCGAGAAGCTAGGAATTTCCTTGGGTCATGCAGCTATTACCGCCAATTTGTGAAAGGAGAGAAGCCAAAAAAGTCTTCCGATGGACTGAGGAAAGCCAACATTCATTCGAAGACTTGAAACATGCTCTGAGAACGAGTCCCGTATTGACACTTCCTCGAGACGAAGGCACTTCCATCCTTGACACAGACTGCAGTAAAGAAACAATGAGCGCTGTGCTGTCGCAAATGCAAGATGGACAAGAGAAGGTTCTGGCCTACTACAGCCGCACGTTGAACAAACCAGAACCAAACTATTGCGTAACAGGAAGGGAGCTACTTGCAGTCGTGAAATCAATCGAGCACTTCCATGCGTACCTGTACGGCCGAAGATTCATCCTAAGGACTGATCATGGTACGTTGAAATGGTCAACAAACTTCAAAAATCCAGAAGGACAAGTTGATCGTTGGATCGAAAGACTACAAGTTTATGAACTGGAGGTAATTGTCCATCTTACAGTGGGGGAATAGTAAGTATAAGCAAGTTCTAAGATAATATACAGGTGTCCACGGTTCAAGTGCTCTAACTGTAGGGTTGTATTTTTTGGCCAAATGCAAGAAAAAATTTTCCATTCAATTTTTTTTGGGCTTCAGTTTCCAAGTTACAGGGTGTCAAAAAATTAGAAAAAAAATTGTTGACTTATTTTTCAATAAATTATCTTGCAATTAGTAGAAGTAACACTAAACAAGAGCAATAATTTCTAATAAGTCTTATTTTCAGTTATTTTGATACGTTCAATAATACTGCAGCTCACAAAAGTCTCATCAGTCAATTTATAGCTATGATCGATTCTCATGTTTTTCAGCATAAAATGCCATTTTTCTCGAAAGTGATTGACTTAGAGCTTCGGACCAGAGTACCTTTAATCAGAAAATGTTATCAAATATTGATTTTATCTCAGTGGCGTGCAGATAACCGGGGTTAATTGTTGGGTAACCCTAATATCTACGCCAATGGTTCTTAAACAAAGTAATGGCAAACCCTAAATGAAAGCTGATTAATAGTCTATCAATCGTACCAAGTTTGGTTTTCGTGAAAATAGTAGTTACTAAGTTATAGCAAAAAAAGATTTTATTTTCCAATTTTTTGACACCCTGTAACTTGAAAACTGAAGTCCGAAAGCAAAAAAAATATTAGAAAAATTTCCTTGCATTTGGCCAAAGAATACAACCCTACAGTTGAAGCACTTAAACCGTGGACACCCTGTAGAACTAGACATATTGTTTTAGACGAGCTCTCTTGAGTGATTTTGAATTTCCCTTGATAATGCGAAACTAGAGGCTTTCGAAACCGGTCGGGTTTCAATAGATGATACGTGGGAAGACAAAACTTTACTTGCTTACAAGTTTATGACATGAAAATTCAACACTGACTTGGAAAGGCGCATTTCAACGCTGACGCCTTGTCTCGATGATCATGCCCGGAACATTGCAAGCATTGCATAAGAAAGTGGTGATAAACGTCGTTGAAATTGAAGAACTTTAATGTGGCGGTTTGAAACTTTCTTTGGAAGAAATAAAAAAGGGCAATAACAAGATGACGACATCCTGGGATCTCTTATTGCCTGGTTGGAAAATGATAGAAGACCCGAATGGCAAGAGATTCTGCAATGCAGTCTGGTGCTGGAAGCCTAGCCTACCTGGCCCAAATGAAAATCGCTTCGAAGCAAGAACAGCACGCTCTACAAACTATGGGAAAGCGCTGATGGTAAATGCGTCAAGAACAAACTTGTCGTTTCATAGAATCTTGTGAAAGAAATCTTGATCCAGCTCCATGTTATGTGAGAGCTCCATTTGTGAGAGGTTGGCGGTGGGTATTCTTGTTCCACTGCCAGTAATGACGCAGGGGAAGGAATATTTGCTGGTCGCCATGGATTATTTCTCGAAGTAGCCTTGAACCATACCGATTTCAAACCTGGAAGCTCGAACCACGGGGAAGTCTTGGTGGATCTCGTGGAATTGGAGTGCCGTTGGAGGTACATTAGAATCAAGGAAAAAATTTTGAATCGAAGTACTCCAAAAGCTCATGAAAATTCTCGATATTGACAAAAGAACCACAACCCTTCACCTCCAGTCCGATGGAATGGTTGAGCGGTTGATTCAGACCCTTATGGGCCTGCTGTCGAAATTTGTTAGCAAGAACCAAAGAAATTGGGACGAAAAGATGCCGCTATGTCTCTTGGCATATCGTAGCTGCGTTCATGAAAGTACGAAATACAGCCCAGCAATGATGGTGATGAGGAAAGAACTGAGACTTCCCGTCGACTTGGTATGTGGCTCCTGTCCAGAAGAATTTCGAGGACGATGGTACTCTGAGATTGTGTGGTGGCTGAAAGAGCATAGTGAACAAATATCTGGTTGTCACATAATACCTATATCTCACAAAGGATTGAGGAAATTTTTGAAACGCTTCATAAAAGTGATTATTACATACAACGCCCTTGATTATTAGACCTACAAGGATAATATTCTCTTATCTAAATCCCACTGTCAATAGCAACCGGATGAAATTCATATAAACAACAAAATCTGACAGCTGTCACTTCGGACTTCTTTTATGTAATAATCTTCAAAATATCACTCGTGCTCGAGATTTTCCCAGATAATTTTGGCCAGGCGTTTCCCTCGGGCTGATTGTCCCTGGATAAATGCCCTCCTCCTACGGAGTCGGGCATTTATCGCTACAATCAGCACTCGCGATCGCCTGACCAAAATTATCGTGAAAATCTAAGCACTTGTGATATTACTGTTGAATATTTCCCCAAAATTGTCCTGAATCAGGCGATTGTTCGAACTTGTTGACAAAGTGAAAAAAGTGATAACCTGGGGCACAGAGTATCTGGAGTTTCCATCGAAAACTGTTCACGTGAACCTAACGCTATTTGAATTTATCCAGATTGTACGTAATTCCAAAAATACCTGGAATAGTTACTCATTGGACTGGATAATATTGTCAAAGGTCACCGTCGTCTTACCTTTTCTTGGCTTCTATTCGGGCCATTCTGATATGCCCGAATACTGGACGATCGTTGACTTCATGGTTGACTTTAACTGGGTGACGTATAGGATGACACTCGCTTGACTTTTTCAGTACATCCCGGGTTATTCATAAGTGGCGCAAGTTGAATAATCAAGAAAAGGGGACGTTTCAGACGTTTATTGAACATTAAAGATTATTGAAAATGAGCGATAACAATGGTTAAATGACTAGAGTAAAGAACTTACATTATGGAATACACTACGTTGACCCCGTGCATTGCAACGAACCTTTTCCCCGCACCACTACCACGCGATCGGCTCGGATCAAAAGAGACCGTTCCTCTTTTCCTCTAAAGGTTTTATCATCTCGGTTCATTCTTCACCCCTCCTTTGGATTTTTCCATGGAGACCTCTCCTTTGGATTTTTCCATGGAGGTCGGTGGACGGTGTACTTTGACTGTGCCGGATGTGATTCTGCTCTCTTTGCAAAAATTGCACTTTGCGTTCCCGGATCATTGCGATGCAAGAGGTGCAACGTACTTATTTACTGTATCGGGTGCGCCGTAAGTCGGTTACACCGAGACATACCGGGTGAATCATAAGTTCAAATTGTCATTTCTGACAATATGGTCAGTTTCCTCTACGATATCCTGGTCACGGGTGCAAACAAGGAGGAGCACCTGGAAACCCTCAAAGCGGTACTGAAGCATCTGAAGCGAAACTGAAGGTCAAGAAAAAAAATTGTTCCAAGCAGAAGTCGAGTATATGGATCATGTCACCTCAAAGCAAGGCCTAAGAAAGACAAACGACAAGGTACTGGCGATCACATATGCCCCAGAACAAGCTAGATCGTTCTTCGGCATAGTGAATTCCTACTCCAAATTTGTACCAAACTTGGCGAAAACCTTGAGACCAATATAGCGATGTACATACAAGCTACTTACAAAAACAGAAGAGCTCAAATGGACCAGAGAATGTCAGCAATGATTAGAAAAAATTAAAAATGTATTTGTTGGCTGCAAATTCTTGTCTGGTGCATTTTAATCTGAATTTGTCAATTATGATGACGACGGACGCATCTGTAGAGGGAGTTCCATCCGTATTCAGCCACGTTGCCAATAAAGAAAAACTGACTAGCTGCGTGTCAAGAACATTAATGCCGTCAAAAAAAGCTACTCTGTAGTACATTGCCTATAGTATGTACTATGATGTAACGAAGTTTCACAAATTGCTGTATACGCATAATTGGACGATAAAGACTGACCATAAACCGCTTGTGGCTCTTTTCGAATCACCTAAAGGTATTCTGTCAATGTATGCCAACAGACTGCAAATAAGGGGAGCACACTTGTCATGCTTCAACTACAAGATTCAGTTTGCATATGAAAGGGAAGAACAATCTGGTAGCTGATTGTCCATCTAGAATTCCTTGGCAAGTAACCACCGTTTCTTTAAGGTACAACGACAATGAAAAAACCTAAATTTCGCGATGACTTCAGAAGAATGGCCGATAGATAGCGGAACAATAGCGAATGCAACTGAAGAAGATGAAACGCTCGATAAAACGTTGAAAACTGGAGAGAGATCGAATGCCTGAAAAAAGACGATTGGATTACAGCGAATGAAGAACCGTACCAACACAGAAAAAAAGAGCTTAGTCTGAATCAGGAATTACTGTCATGGGGATGGGAGTATAGCATCGTCATCCCTCAAAGTCTGCGGAAAAGGCTACTCGATGAACTACACTTCGCGCATTTTCCATATGAAGTTGAAAGCAAAATCCTGAATTTGGTGGCGTGGTCTGCATGGAGACATCGAGAATGTTTGCAATTCATGACTGCCGTGCTTAAGTACCCTGGACAAGACCCTCCGAAGACTGTTGAGACTCCGTGGCCTTATTGAGAAAAACACCGTTCGAGATAATTCACATTGTACTACTTGACTTGGTGAAATTCTGGACATTTGGCAAAGGTCTCAGTCAATAATCATAACAGTTTTCCTTTTATTGGTCCCAAGACTCCCAAGTGAAAGTTGCCCCACCACATTTTGGTTGGTGATAGGGGCAATGGCTACGTGACCTTGGTCCGCGACCTAAGCACTTAATTTGACCCAAATAAATTCAGTCCACGTGGTGTAAACGATTGCGGACAAGGACCAAGTAGCTTGGGTCAGGCTCCGGTTAGTCGGCCCAACTCCTCGGTTCTGGAGGAGCAGCATGATATATCTTCTCTTTGGTGAAACGAAGAATGAATTCGTTAAAGCGAGTATGGAAGCCGCTTCGATGGAAGCTCATCCAAGAGTTGTTGAAATCATTGTGGTCACTGAGAAGGTAAGAGTTAACTGAAGTGAAACTGATAACTTCTCTGATTGTCTTGTAGATTGTAGGTTCGACTGGAGCACACACTTGCAGTTTCGAGACGAATACATCGTGGTCAGATTCACCGATGAGAGAATCATTTTTGGAGATTTTACTTGAAATTCAAAAAGTCAACTTTGAAGGGCTGTATCTTCGTTAGGCCGAACTTAGCAGAATGGTATATAGGTTTTCGTCATATTTTGACAAGATCTACCCTCAGTCGAATTTTTTGCTATCATCGCTGAAACACCCTGTATAACACAGCATAGTGTAAGCGATATATAAATTGTTATTAAATATCTTCAGAAAGGTGGTCTCAATCTCGGGAATCCTCAAATTCAGAGTGTGAAAGTGATCTTGAATAGCTTTAGTTTCGGCTTTAGTAGAAAAATATTCCTGCTGAATTTTGTTGGATTTCATCAAACCGCTGGTTGCACAGATATCGCCGTTTAAAATTCAAGCCCGAAAATGGAGAACACCCAGTACCGTAGAGTGGGGCTACTTTGAAACGAGGGGTAACTTTGAACAAAAAAATAACTTTGCTATAATAATTAATACCAAAAATAATATCAGGTTTAGATACATGCAGTTTTTTTTATTAGGTTTATTATACTTCAGGAATTGTATGGCAGCACTGGTTGAAGATCATTATTTTAGGTTGGTAATGATGACGTTTTGTTGACAGCTGTCAAAAAAGTGAGGTTGATGAGGTGCGCAAACTTTACCGTTTGGAGAAGTTAGTATTTGCCTTACAGCCACCAAAATTCGTTTATGTTACCTTTGAAATGTTGCGACAAAGATGTAATGACCTAGAGCGTTCCATCGAAACTTTACAGTGAATAACTATGGACTTAATGTATTGTTCAGAGATATTGATCTTTCTATTTTATATTTTTACGTTTACCTAATCACATTTTTGCTACAGAATTTTTGGAAAATTATGTGTTATTTTCAACTATGTCATTCATGGGTTTAATTTAAGGTTCAATTCTTATGACATAGTCTTTTTTTATTGTACCTGCATGTAAAACTAATAAAATACCTGAACATAACTTATAGTTTCTTTAAAATTTGGAGAATTTTTTTTTCAAATCAAACTATTTTTTTTCAGTTTTGTAGCGTTCAAAGAAACCCTATTAAAAAGGTTTAATTGAAATTGTATGTTTCGATTACCTCTGTTCAAAGTAACCTCAACCGAGGGGTTACTTTGAACACCCACATTTTAATTTAAAAAAGGCCGTGTTGGTCATATTGCAACTGGAATTTTCGATTAACTGTAGCTCAAAGCGATGCCCGTGATATACCTTTTTTCAAAATTTTCACACAAACACTTTCGAAGATATCAGCATTTAAACTGGAAAACTGTTCAAAGTAACCTCACTCTACGGTATGCTCGTAGCTGTCACCATTTTTTTTTTTGGTCACTGATTTAGACTTGCTTTGAGATGTCTTCTATCCCTGGCATTCAGGCATGTCGCATTAGTCATATGTAAGTGTAACCCGGTATTAATTTATTGAATCTCATGATTATATCTTTACATATTCCTTCAGGGCATTTATTGAATATCCAGGGTGGTGTAGCGCATCATGCATCGCCCGGGAGGTGATAGAGAACAAGGTCAAAGTGCTAAAGCAAAGTGGATGTCGAAAAAATTTTGTTTATAATAAATAATAATAGGCCAGTCAAATTAGAACAAATTTTTCCGTTTGAGGGAAAAAACTGTTTGAGTTTTGGAAATTTGACAGTAATGTCCGGTAAGGTGTACTGTTGAACATACTAAAAGTCCCCAACTCTACCTATTGAGCTTGAGCCACCATCTTGGAAAAATGGTCCTTCGAAAATCAAAAATAGGCGGTTTTTTGCCTATGGCTAGAGATATTGTTTTCAAAATTTGTGCAGATGTTGGCAGTCTACATCAAAGCTAAACGTGACAGTTGAGATAGAAAAAAAAGTGCGGAAATATTTTTTTTTTTTTATTAAGCAAAAATTTGGTTTTCGAGTTTGACATTTCCAACAGGGCGGAGTAAAGGTTTTAATCGAACATCAATCACTTTTGATATTCACATATTGTAAGACAAGATTTCATCAGTATTGTGCCTTCACGAGCTTCTGGAATGCTCGATATGAATTAGACTGAAAGAATAATAGCTTAGTCCAAAAAGTGTTGTCGATTGGTTCTGAAGGAAACATTTCGAAACAAAAGACATCAGCAACAAAGAATTTTGTATAACAAAAAGTAACGATACAAAATGGAAGTAGTGAAGCATACCTGATGCCAAAAAGACTGCCTTCACATTTCTGAAAAAAAGAACAAGATTAATTGATTCATTTGAAAGTTATTAGTCCTCAAACTTGACTTAACAAATCTTATCCAGTCAAATAGGGAAAAGTAGAGAGAAGTAACTGTCGGAGTTTCAGAAATTTGACAGGGATGTTTGCTAAGGTATACTTATAAACATAAAAAGTCCCCGCCTCTACCTGTTGTGCTCGAGCCGCCATCTTGGAAAAATGGTGATAAACTTGATCGAAGGAATATTTTTCCAAGATGGCGGCTCAAGCGCAACAGGTAGAGGCGGGGACTTTTAGTTTTATAAGTATACCTTAGCAAACATCCCTGTCAAATTTCTGAAACTCCGACAGTTACTTCTCTCTACTTTTCCCTATTTGACTGGCTGAAATTTGTAAAGTCAAGTTTGAGGACTAATAACTTCCAAATAAATCAATTGATTTTTTTTTAGCAATGTAAAGGCTGTATTTTTGGCACCAGGTATGCTTCACTACTTCCATTTTGTATCGTTACTTTTTATTATACAGGGTGGATTTCAACATTTTCATTGATTCTTTTGTACTATTTTGGATAAGGCACATCAATATGGGGCTCATATGCAGTTGAATAACCTTTAGACCTCCTGTATATCTTATGCTGATGTCTTTTGTTCCAAAATGTTTCCTTCAGAACCAATCGAAAACACTTTTTGGACTCGGCTATTATTCTTTCAGTTTAATTCATATCGAGCATTCCAGAAGCTCGTGAAGGCACAATACTGATGAAATCTTGTTTTACAATATGTGAATATCAAAACTGATTGATGTTCAATTGGAACCTTTACTCCGCCCTGTTGGAAATGTCAAACTCGAAAACCAAATTTTTGCTTAATATAAAAAAATAGAAAAATATTTTCGCAATTTTTTTCTATCTCAACTGTCACGTTCAGCTTTGATGTAGACTGCCAACATTTTCACAAATTTTGAAGACAATATCTCTAGCCATAGGCAAAAAATCGCCTTTTGTTTTTGTTAAGTTAATGTTATTAATATCAACAGATACGAGGAACAAATCGGTATGAAACAATTTTTGTAGACAATTAATAGCCTTGATTTTTAATAAAACTTCACTAAATATCTCTGACGACTAGCGCAATATAAGCAGAAAACTGGATCGAAGGACCATTTTTACAAGATGGCGGCTCGAGCTCAATAGGTAGAGTTGGGGACTTTTAGTATGTTTATCAGTACACCTTACCGGACATTACTGTCAAACTTCCAAAACTCCAACAGTTTTTTTTTTCTCCAGCTTTCCTTATTTGACTGGCCTATAATAATTGTTATTCTATCCTTTTCTTCTTCAATTCCAAAAGGTAACATTTTTTCCAGAGACCCTGCAGACCTCTTTGCAACGTAGGTACCGTGACAACGAAATGCGTTATTTTTTAATCACCCATCACCTGTACCTGTACCCACGTCGCCTATTCCAAAAAATTTCAGACGTCTTCCGCAAAGAAGTCGAAGACCCTCGTCGCTTCCATTATTGCTCCAGGACCAGAATATTCCAGCATTGGTTGCTATAGTTAATTTTCTCCACCTATTCACGAAAGCTCTAGAAAAGCCTCGAGAAAAGCCTATTACATATTTGGTTTCGCGAACATTCTGGCAAGCTCTTGATTCACACGGCTCCTCCGCCAATTGTGCAGGTGTGTGTCTTATCGCGTGTCTTTATCGTGGCCTCTAGCGAGTCTCATAGCACTAAAATGAATATAATAGCACGGTAACTTCGGTAAGTTCTAAAATACGTTTGATTAATTGATGATTCCCTCAAAGCAAAGAGTCGAAACGAAACGAAAATGTCAATTGTTGAAAATCGGCGCATATGCTTCCCTTTTATGGGAAGGACAGGAACAAAGCCTGAAAACCAAATAAATAGCATTATCATTACCTAAGACAAACGACAAAGTAGCGCTTCACGTAACACATAGTCAATAATCATCCGTTATTTTTGCAGAGAACTGATTGTCCGGACCCATTGCGAAGCTACCCACACGCGCCAATATAATGAGCAATTATATTAATGATGAACAGCTACCCACTTGACTGCACCTCTACATTCATACTCCTCCGGAAGAATAATGCCTCCGTGAAATTTGCACCTATTTACAGGAACAAGAACCGCTAAATTACAAAGCGTGTCCCACAGGGCGCTAATTGATCACCTATTCTTTACCTCTCCGGTAGCTTTGTGTTGCTAAGCAAAATCACACCAGCATGTGAAAATTCGGCAAGGCATGCGGCTACGGTTCTTTGAAAAATTCGCACGCGCCTCTAAATGGCCAACGACTTTGCTGGAAAACTGTTATTATGCAAATTGTCTTTGTTATAGATAGAGTCAAACTGGGCAACAGACAAAGATAAATGAGTAAAGATCGAGGCAAAGACGGAGACGAGACGAGCGTGCAGGAGGAGATTCCCGATTCGGCGTCATCCACTCATCCCTCTGGTTCGGCCTTGGCCGTCTTCGCGCGTGTATCTACCTGTGCCTGTGCCACACGAGGGGCTGAAAACGCCCGAGCCGCTATCGATTTTCGCCGCCGGGAAGGATGAAAGGGCAAAGGTGGCATCCCCGGCATGCTGCCAACAGATGTCCCGGCACTGCAACCGGCAGACACAAAGCCGAAGCGAAGCCAACAAGCGGTTTCTGCTGCGTGCTAGAGTGCGAGTCGTCGAGTCTCGAGTCGAGCCACGGCACTGGTCCGATGCGGACCTCCGCTAAAGAACCCGGTCTCTCCACATCACAGAACCGCTCCGACCCGGCCCTTTTCGCCGTCTGGCGTCCGTTCTTCTGGGACCGTTGGCAGATCCGCGACCGCTGAGCGAAGGGTGCGACCGGAAATGCTGGCCAGCCACCGCCGTCCGGGTCCATATGCTCCGGCCGAAGAACCGTGAAAGTGTGTGCGCCCGAAGAAAGTGTGTCTCTGTGTCAGTTGTTTTTATCAGATCGATTTACCAAAGTGTGAATTTTTCCAAATAGTTTTCAAAAAAGAAAGGCTTGAACCATAACAATAACACAAAGCCACCCAGTGTGTCAATGACCTTTACACACTAATAAACATAGCAGTGCTGTGTTGCGTTCCACCATCCAAGTTGACAAGAGAGATATAAATGCATCGTTGTTTACGAATCACGCAACAAATGCAAAGAACGCATTTGGTGGACGAACCACAACGTTATTGTCATCATTATTTTCTGTGCTAGTCCTTCGAAACTTGGATCTCATGTAAGTATCATAGCCGCAATAATTAAATCTTCCTTGGCAACCGTGCACACCATGTTTTGGCACCGCCAAGTACCATCAAGTATCTGAATCTGCTTGGCATTGCGTGTTCCAATTAGTATATGCTCTTGCGGATGGCCAGTTCAGCGACTTCGTTGGGTGACTGAACTGATGAAACAATGGCGCTGCTGCTACCTGAAATGATTGCGGTGAAATCCTCGAAAAGGACATGCCCATGCGGTCGTGGTGGTGGGCGAACGTGTTTTGCCGAATTTGCTGAATTCCACAAGCGTGATATGGGTACTCGATCGGAGAGACAAAGGCTCACATCGATATGGTCTGCAGAATGCAGTCGGGTGTTTCTTTGTCTGGTCATGGTGAAAGATTTATAAACGTGCTTGTGGTATGATTCATGCATAGGTAATCAATGAGCGGAGCGAACCGTTCGGATCTATGATCTATGGGAAATGTTGCATGCAGCATTGCGGCACAACCTCTGGCGAGTTGCAATTGTTGAAGCACAATAAGAATAAAAAATGTTATTATTCGCTGATAAGTATTTGGAAATGTACATATTTGTTGTGAAAAATTGTTCTACATAGTTGATCGCTCGTACTCAAATGCAATGTCGATGTCGGGTCGAAATCAACAAGTTTTGATTGGCGAGAAAAAGAACTCGATATGTTCAGCCATTTGGAAGATATTTGCTGGAGACCCTGACTGGAAGACAAGTCACAAACCTGGAGACTTCGACAACAGTACAAGCCACGAACCTGGAGACTCCGACGTGAGGACAAGTCACAAACCCATACGATTGGCGGAGGAGCAGCTCGATAGCTTGCTGAAAGCTGGAGCCATGAAGTTGCCCTTGAATATCATATTGTGGATATCTCCTAACCCAAGTGGACGAAACTTGGAGATGTACATATTTGTTGTTGAAAATTGTCCATGAGTAAACGATCGTCCTCAAAGGTGTCAAGCCGAAATACATGATTCGATTAGGGAAAAAACGAACTCCATAATACACTTACTTCCACAAAATTCGATCCACTGGAAAATTCCACAAAACTCGATCCACTGGAAAAATTGGTCTATTTTGATGGCCCATGATTTCCAAAAGAGTTGATAGATCTTGAAATTTCTTCTGTTACTGGAAAGGTAATTTTTGAGAAAAACGTTGCATCATTTCTTATCTACTGATAGATGTCGGGCCGAAATAACAAGTTTTGATTGGCGAAGAAACGGACTGGCTGTATTAAGCCATTTGGCAGATATTGAAGACATTCGCTGGAGACTCCGACTGGGAGACAAGTCGCAATCCCGGAGACTGCGAAATTGGTATAAGCCACGAACCTGGAGACTCCGACGTGGGAATAAGCTACAACCCCATACAATTGGCGAAGGAGCAGCTCGATAGCTTGCTGGAGCCATGAAGTTGCTCCTTTTTTTAGTGATCTCTTCACCCAAGTAAACGAGACTTGGAGATGTACATATTTGCTGCTGAAAATTGCTCATAAGTAACCGATCGTCCCCAGAGGTGTCGAGCCGAGACAGATGATTCGATTAGCGAAAAAACGAACTCACTAATACACTCACTTCCACAATATTCGATCCACTGAAAAAATTGGTCTGTTTTGATGGCCCATGATTTCCAAAAAGGTTGAAGGATCTTGAAATTTCTTTCACTCTGGGAAGGTCTCTTTTTTGAGAATTTGTTCTAGTTTGGAGATGTGCATAGAGTTAACGAACCAGCCTATCTTAAAATGAAGTTTGACATCTTGACTGTCCATTTTTTCAATGTTTACCTCAGCTTATTTTCCAAGATTTGATTTCTTTGTGGTTTTGTCATCCTCAAAAGCTCAAACTTCATATCATAAATCTAACTAATATTGACCATAAAATTTTTGTTTCTTAATTTTTGATAGATTTGTTGATTATTCATAGACACGGAGATGTGAAAGAATACTTGTTGAAAGGTGCACAAATTGATCAATGAATTTTATTAATTTTTTCTACGACTCAATATTGCGTGTATCTCCTAGAGCTTGAATAACAGCTTCCATACGCCGTGGTATACCCTTAAGAAATGCCGCATGGCCCCTTGATCAAGCTCCGCTCGTTCTTGCAAAAGTGCTGGACGCGAGGCTGGGCGTATCTCTGCCAGGTTTCGGTATGCCGGAATATGGGCTCGGGCTCAGATAACATATCCCAGACTTGTTCAGTAGGGTTCATGTCAGGGCTTCTTGCTGGCCAAATCATGCGTTGGACGTCAGCTTCGTACAAGAAGTTGTTTAAAATAATAATATTAGCAACGTGCCGACGAGCATTATCGTGCATTAACATGGAATTGTCTCCAAATAAATGTGCAGATGGTACAATCAACTATCACTAGGTCTATCCTATCTTATATGCTCAGATCTTCCCACATCATGACAGTACCACTACTATAGCTCAATCTTGAAGCAATGTTGCATTGAGCAAACCTCTCACCAGCTCTTTTCTACACTCTCTGACGACCATCCGGTGAACGAAGGCAAAGCCTCGATTCGTTTGTGAACAAGACTTCCATTCCACGTTGCCTCAATGTCGATGCTGTCTAGAAAATCGAAGACGTGCTACTCAATGAGCTTTTGTCAAATCTGGGCTGTTATCTGGCCTTCTAGCATTTGAACCACGATTTGAACCGAGCTCCATCAGCCTCCTTCGTACTGTCCATGCGCTCATTGGTACACCCTAACTTCCTACAACTCATTTCTCACCTCAACTGTAGTGGTGTCCTTGCCACGTAAAACCCTCAGTCTCATGAATTGATCGTCCTGAATATTTGTGCGTCTTCACGTCTCCTCTGTCAGATCCAACTTTTCTTGTGTGTCTAATCACCCGTTCGACGAAACCGTTTCATAGCTCTTTGGACCTGCTCCTTGTTTGACCTAGAACTCTAGCCATAAAGCCACGTGATATTGTGACCGAAGCATGATTTTCAGAAATGATTTTTTGCTCAATTTAAAAAAATTGCAAAAACTACAAGGTGCAATATGATTCGTTGACTTCTTGCAGATCTCCAAACTTGAACAAAAAATCATGTTTTCATGAATCACTCTGTATAACTGATGATAATTATCAGAAACAAAAATAATGGTGCAAGATTATTTCCAACAATAATATCACAAGTGCTTGAATTTTCACGATAATTTTGGCTAGGCGATCGCAAGTGCTGATTGTAGCGATAAATGACCTTACCTGACCCGACCTGACCCGACCCGACCCGACCTGACGTGACCTGACCCGACTTGACCTGATGATTATTGCAAAAAAAAGTTCGAAGTGACAGTTGTCAGATTTTGTTGTTTACAATTTACGTCCATTTTATTCGGTTGCCATTGACAGTGAGATTCAGAGAAGTGAATATTATCCTTGTAGGTCTAATAATCAAGGATGTTGTAAGTAATAATCAACAGTAATATCACAAGTGCTTAGATTTTCACGATAATTTTGGCCAGGCGATCGCGAATGCTGGCTGTAGCGATAAATGACCTTACCTGACCTGACCTGACTTGACCTGATGATTATTGCAAAAAAAAGTCCGAAGTGACAGCTGTCAGATTTTGTTGTTTACAATTCACGTCTATTTTATTCGGTTGCCATTGACAGTGAGATTTAGAGAAGTGAATATTATCCTTGTAGGTCTAATAATCAAGAACGTTGTAAGTACAAATCAACAGTGATATCACAAGTACTTAGATTTTCACGAAAATTGTGGACAGACCATGGCGAGTGCTGGTTGTAACGGGCATTTATCTAGGAACAACCAGCCCGAGGAAAACGCCTGGCCAAAATTATCTGAAAAAATCTCGAGCACGAGTGATATTTTGGTGATTATCACAAAAAAGAAGTCCGAAGTGACAGCTGTCGGATTTTGTTGTTTACATCCATTTTATTCCGTTGCTATTGACAGTGAGATTTAGATAAGTGAATATTATTCTTGTAGGTCTATGGTCTATGAATCAAGGGCGTTGTGTGTAATAATCAACAGTCATATCACAAGTACTTAGATTTTCACGATAATTTTGGACAGGCCATCGCGAGTGCTGGTTGTAACGGGCATTTATCTAGAGACAACCAGCCCGAGGGAAACGCCTGGCCAAAATTATCTGGAAAAATCTTGAGCACGAGTGACATTTTGGTAATTATTACAAAAACGAAGTCCGAAGTGACAGCTGTCAGATTTTGTTGTTTACATCCATTTTATCCAGCTATTTGCTACTGACAGTGAGATTTAGATAAGTGAATATTATCCTTGTAGGTCTATCAATCAAGGGCGTTGTGTGTAATAATCAACAGTAATATCACAAGTGCTTAGATTTTCACGATAATTTTGGTCAGGCGATTGCGAGTGCTGATTGTAGCGATAAATGCCCGACTCCGTAGGAGGAGGGCATTTGTCCAGGGACAATCAGCCCGAGGGAAACGCCTGGCCAAAATTATCTGGGAAAATCTCGAGCACGAGTGATATTTTGAAGATTATTACATAAAAGAAGTCCGAAGTGACAGCTGTCAGATTTTGTTGTTTACATGAATTTTATTCCGTTGCTATTGACAGTGGGATTTAGATGAGTGATTATTATCCTTGTAGGTCTAATAATCAAGGGCGTTGTATGTAATAATCAAAAATATAACCTTTCCAAAAGTGACAGGAATTTCAAAATCCATCAATTCTTTTAGAAATTATGGGCCATCAAAATGGATCAATTTTTCCAGTGGATCAAATTGACCGTTTGGAAGATATACGAGATTTAGCCACAGAGAAGCTGCGGAAAAAGAAACACGAGGGAAAAAAAAAACGCTTCCAATTATAACATTCACTACTTCTGTATGGCGAGGCTTGAAAATATATAGATTCCCAAAATTAACGTTGAAGATATTGCAAATGTGACAACAGGTTTTGGAAAAGTACATTATTTTCTGTGTACGAATTATTGTTTGGTAGCAATCAGCAATCTTGCTAATAAGCACGTTGCTGTGGCGGCAACCAATGAAAATACCTATTGCGATGATCACTTCCGACTTCCAAGGCAACTTCTTTGTTAGCAAGACTTCTAGCAAAGAATTTGCAAACAGGAATACGAATGATGGAGGGAGAAAACCTAGGGACTTTGTGGAAAACTTGCCTGTCACTAGTATCACTGTGAGTGTCACTCACCTGTCAGCCTGTCAAGGTACAACACAAAATAACTTCTATTACCTTCAAGGTTGAAACTAAAAGTCTCCAGAAGATTCTTTAACATCACGCCAATCAAGAAGAGTGCTGTGTTCATTTTCGCCTCGATTTTCGCTAATCTTGATTTTCATTGGTCAATCGCAAAGATCAGATCGCAAGAATTGGATATTGGCCAGTTTCTTAAAATCTTTTAAATCGTTGCGATTGCGTCTTGCGCTCAAAATCGAGTTATAAAAGTATCAAAGGATTTTTTCAATTTTTGTCAAAATTGCCATTGAAATTGCGACTAAAATTAAAATCGAGTTTTAAATTGCGCTTGAATGTCGAGTTTCTGCGACTTGATTTCGTTTGCCTTCTTGTTGTTGAAGATTTACAATACGAGATTTCGGCGGTACCTGACTTGTCCTGATCTGACTTGTCCTGACCTGACCTGACCGGACCTGACCTGACCCGACCTGACCATGAACACGCTCCTTCGTCCTCACTGAACCTTGTTCTTCGTCTTCAAGCTTTTCGCCACAATGCATTCGAGGAAATTAGTCTCACGCATTTGATGCCGTGTATAATAGGCATTCAGAAGAGAACATCCCCTCTTCTGGAGGTTCTTTTCAACAATAGATTTGGTTCCACAATAAATCCCAAGCCAGTCAGACCCGATGGGAATCCAGGAAAACAACTTTCAATATTATTTGCATGATTTCCATTGACTCTGACTTCTCCAGTGTTTTTGATAGAACAAGCTCAAGGCCTGATGTCTCTTGTTCTCACAATGTTCCAGGTATGCCAGCAGTATTCTTCGTATAACTGGGAATTCCAAAATATATGCCAGACTGAGATATGCCCACAAAACTGACAATAACTTCGTAACGACGTGCACCAACAACAGAAAGCACCACAGAATACACCAAAATACCAACCTCTGCGACAGTTTTCTCTTCAGACTGATTTCAAGATGGAAGATTAGCAAAACGAGGAAGAGAAATTGGAGCAGCGAACAAGAGGACGAGCAGATATGCACAGGAAGGAACGTTCTCAACACTGCATTCTCGGTTCAAGGCCCGCTGAATAATAGATAGAACATTACGAGATATTATAAACAAAGAGATTGATGAATCGTTTGAAAATCGATTCGATCATGTATCGTGATTTCCGGCAGAAATGTTCATGAAATCGGCTTTCGACATCCGCCAGGGATCCTGCTCATCGATGTCGTAGAAGTGCGTGCTTAAAAGAAAGCTGTAATTGATCAACTCTGCTCTGGGATGGCTTTCCGTGTCCTTGAACATAGAAAATCTCACCAAAACAAATAAAATAGCTGTCGCATGAACAATAACCATTGATTTATTACCCTAATCAAGGCTTTTATGAAAGGATAATAAATTATTGGATAATTTTCTTCTTATTATCATAGCCCGTATAAGATACAAATGGGTACTTTAATTGAATTATATTGATTGGCAGTCTTGTAATTTTCTCCGTGTCAGTTCCTCGCGGTTAGTTCAGAACAATTTGGAAATTTCACTGTCTCGAAGCTTAATAATAGCGCAAATTGTCACCATACCTATGCCGCAGTTCTAATTATAATTTTGCTCGTATGCGTATGCATTAGCATTTATACTTAGGTACCTCCTGGTATAAGTTCTGTAATAGCTCTGTTGATGTTTTGAAACTTTTGTATTCCGAAACACAGCTACCTACTTCGGACAATTTTTCTCCCTGCCTTTCTCATTATTCTACGTCAATTTTTCAGTAAAATCCACAACAATTTTTCATGATAATGCTCAACCTCCAAGGCTGCTTCCACTCGACGCGTTTGATAAATCGGTATGGACGATTCTCATTATCGGCTTTCGTGCAATAAATTTCAAACCGAGCTACAAACTTTCAACACTAATTTCGAGTTATTGATTCACGCCTCTCGTCTGCTTCAAAATGCGTTAAATTACTACGTTTCGAGCTCTTTGTTTCGTCATTTGAAATATTATATCGTGGAAAATTCGGAAAAAAAAGAACCGTAAACCAGTCTATTTATTTATTGACCTTTGTAAACGTACCTAATAAAAAGCTTTTAAAACTCGCTTTGAAGTTTGAGCGTTACACTAAATGAATCTGTTAGAAGATAGAATAACGTGGCCTTAGAATGCAAAGAAATATACCTACTCAAAAATATATCACAGAAAATTTAAAAAAGATTTGTATCGTGTGACTATAGGTCGTAGGTATGATCAAAAGAACTTATTTACATGATTTCAATTCGATAGCAAAGTCCGTGGGACACGAGCCAGGAATAGCGCGATTTTCACCTTGATGGCACTCCCCAAGTTTCACTAGATCGGTATTTTTTGACATCCACTCAATTTTCTTGAGGTCGCATTCATCAATTTCAGTAGTAATTTTCATAAATGAAAACGCCTTCCACATTGAATATGCTATTTCTGCTCGTATTTCTGTCTATTTTTACCTTTTACTTAATTGCTCAGCAAGTATCTACTTAGTTTTTTCTTTGTAGTCACTAAGAATAATAATAATAATAATAATAATATATTTATTGATTCATAGAAATGATCTTACAAAATCATATAGAACAAGTCAGCTTTCTATAGAAGAAAGCAGCTTCAGGGTCTTGACTGATTCTTAAAGGACATTCATATTTTCCCACAATAGTTCTAAAGCTAAAAACGAAAGGACTCTCTACTGTTGAGACTAAAATTATTGAAACAAAAACGAAATGATAAGGCGTTTGTTTGAAATCTTAGTTGCCTATACCAATTAAGATCATTAGTGGAATCGGGATTAATGAAACAAATAGATAATTCCAAAAAATTATGACTGACATGTTCACTAAGTCACTTTATCCAGTGAAGAGCTGAAAGAAGTTGTAGGAAGAGTAGTGAACGACACCTAACAGTGCAGATTCAGCGAAATACGTTCTGTTCATAATTGTAATTATCACAATAGCCATCAAATTGATCAAGATCGAGCTGAAGATAATAAACAATAGAAACATAATATGTTTGTATATTAGTATAGACATAGTATATTATATAGGACATAGTATATTTGCCATATTATGGCAAATATACTAAATCCTAATCTTACGAATGTGGATATGGGATGGGAACTCAGGGACATTAAATTGTCTTTGAAAATGGAGCAATAAAACTTTCACAATGAAGGATTTAACAAAGATAAAAGAAAATACTGTTGAATTCCCTACAAGGTACTTAAAAAGTATTTCAACCGAAGATAGTAGCTGTAAGAACTAATCCCTTCACTAGCCCAACATTTCAGGGGATATAGAGAATGTAGATGTGGCCACCACAGAGACTGAAAATGGAGATTATGTGATGCGGTAACGCCATAATAAATATGAAACTTCAAAAGGATTTTTAGGAATTATCTCAATAAAGTGTCTTCGATAAGATGCCATTGACATAATAATATTGCTTGCTGTTTTAGTATATGCTAGAGTTGTTAATACTCACTACTTAGTGATCAGCATCAGAGGATGCGATAGTTGTCATTTTCATTCTATTATCTTGAGTACCACCGCGCTTGGGCATCATTTTTTTCAGCGGCCACCACTACCTAACAGCATTAGCGAAGAGCCACCAATCAGTGAATACGATTATCGTTACGTAATCTCTAACATTTTCACTTGCGCGCACATCATACGCGATGTCATGGTGACAACTGTCACATTATATATAAACATGTCCTCTCTGGCTGTAAATGACTATTTTGCTCACATCTTGAATCTCAAAAAAGCGAGCATAAGGCGGTACAGTTGAGAAGGTACAGTTGAAAACCCATTCTCAATCTGCTCACAATAGTTCTAGCTCCATTTAATTCGAGCAGATACTTTTTAGGCTACAAAGGTTTCAAATTTTGCCGAAATTGATTTGGTAAAATTCATAGCTCAGTAACAAACGAGGTAACAAATCATTTGATGTTAACGAAATAAACGTAGCTGGGACGAGCACAAAAAGATCTTTTCTGCGATACCATATTTCATACCCTTACGTTGAATTCGAATTTTTGAACACTCAGGTGCTATGTGCCCTGTTGCGTGACGCCTGTTACACTGCAAAACGGTTTTTTCTTAATATTAGTGTTATAGATAAAGATAGTGATGTGTTTCTTTCGCTGGATCTGAAAGCTCTGCTAAGGAGCTATATTCAAGTTTTGAGATTTGTCTATTCAAGATCAGCTTCATTATTTTTTTTATATAATAAAGCGCTTTTAGCGTAACCTGTTCGGCCGGAAACGGTATCTTTCCTAGTGATACAAACGCGAGACAAAAAAGCATGGTTATGAGCAGTCCAACTCAGAAGCCTTATTCAATCCATCCACTACGCGGTTTTCATTTATTTGAAATCGAAAAAATACTTTCCAATTCAAAGCGCTTGCAAATTTTTCCAAAATAATTTTCAAAAACTCATAGCTTGGAAGAAGATAATTTGATTCAAATAACACAAACTCAGGTGAAACGAGAGCAGGAAGAGCGGTGCTAAACTCCACATGCTCACGTTGATTTTTTTTATTCCCAACACTCAGCTGCTATGTGCCGGGTTACATTACATTTGTAGCACTCGAGGTAGGAGGTAGGTTTTTTTCACATTTTTTTATTCGAAATAGGAACGTGATTCTTCCGCTG
This sequence comes from Anaspis maculata, assembly GCA_949128115.1. Taxonomy (NCBI): domain Eukaryota; kingdom Metazoa; phylum Arthropoda; class Insecta; order Coleoptera; family Scraptiidae; genus Anaspis; species Anaspis maculata. The sequence goes on from OX421962.1 coordinate 15,060,176, forward strand.
GATTTGAATGATATTGGGAAGCTGTACTAATGTTTTGTGTTTTTGCTTCTCAAGATTAGCTTTTATACCGGGTGATCATTTTAAAACTATCCACCTGCAATAACTCCCGATTCCTAGTCAATATTTCTTCGAGCTAAAACAGGTCGATTTTTATATTGAGGAGGACATCTAAAACATACATTTGCAAATTTTTATCCTCAGCCCCCTCGCCCCCAGCTATCCCAAAAATGAAATTTCAAATGACACTACCTACCTTGCGATACATCAAATTGAAGAAAATTGAATTCTCTTTTAGAAAAAAATATTTTCAAAAATTTGAACTCTATATCCTTTCTCCCTAAAAATCCTCTGAGTGTCCCTTTCAATATTCTGGACCCCTCAATTCTCTTCAGTTTAGTCAGCATCATCCTAAATAGCTTCAGAAAAAAAAAATCGGTGGAAAAAGTGCCACCCAAGTTGCTCTCCTCCACCTCAACTTCAAAATTTAACAAAATGCCACCTACTTTGTGATACATCAAATTAAAGGAAATCAAATTCTCTTCCTAAAAACAATTTTTCTGGAATTTTTAACCCTTTCCCCATTCAACTGGACGTTTGGAGTATTTTAGTAGGAAAACAAGGGTTTTAAAAATTTCCAAAAAATTGTGTTCGGAGAGAAAATTCAATTCCCTTTAATTTGATGTATCACAGAGTAGGTATTGTCATTTTAGATTTTCAAGGTGAGGAGGGGAGAGCGAAGGGGTGAATTTGGGTGGCACTTTTTCCATAGAAAATTTTCTCTTTAGATGCTGTGCAGAATGACGTTGACTGCATTGAAGAGAACTGAGAGGTCAAGAATATTTAATTGGACACTCAGAGAATTAAGGGGGGAAGAGAGGTGGGGTTTAAAATTATAGAAATATTTTTTCAGAAGAAGAATTAAACTCTGTTGAATTTAATGTATCGCAAAATAGGTAGTGTCATTTGAAATTTTAAAGTTGAGGTAGGTGGGGGCGAGGGGGCTAAACATAGAAAATCGCTAATGTTTGTATTAGATGTGACCCTCGATATAAAAAATCGACCTGTTTTTGCTCGAAGATATTTTCACTAGGAATCGGGAGTTATTGCAGGTGGATAGTTTTCAAATGATCACCCGGTATAATTGTCAGGAAGGCATTATCTCGGGCATTATTGTTAGCGAGACAACTGACAAGCATGATCCAATCTGTTTCCAACGATGTTTTTTCATTCAAATCGGATCTTTTAAGACGATTACGATATTATTACTGATACCAAATCACGAAATCGTGAAATTTTACGATATTTATTTCTTGAAAATTAGTAGTCTGAAAATCGATCATTTGATTTGAATAAAATAGGCGAACGTAGGTGTAACAAGACAATATATTCGCTGATACCAAATCCATTACCGTTAAATTTGATCAGCTTTATTTTAATCAGGCGCAATGTACCCTATCATGTCACACTTGTAGCATTGCAACACAATTTTATACGCAACTTCGTTGTTTTGGAAGAACATGATTCTTGAGCTGGATTCTCGGCTGGATTTGAAAACTGTTGGAAGCTCTATTTGATAATTTGAAGATTTTGCTATGTAAGATGTACTTGGGGATGTGCTTCATTCAGTTTAAATAATTTTTTTTATATCAAGTGTGTTTCAGCCAGCGCGTCTCGTGTTACCCGAAACGGCGTTTTTATTTGAAATATACTATCAAAAGTGCATAGTGATAGACAGTACAGTTGAGAGAGCTCAATTCTCGTCTCCATCAATTTGTTCAAACTTTTTGATTCGTTCAAACTGAACTGATACTTTTCGAATTAACGACTTTTTCAAATTTTACAAAATTAATTTTTGAAAAAGCTCACTTCGGGAACAAATATTTCGATTCGAATGAACCAAATTTGGGTGAAACGAGGACGAAAAGAGTTTTTTGACGATACCATACCCAACATTCTCACCTCGGATGTATTTTTTTCTACACTTAGCCGCCATGTGCCCCGTTACAGCACGTTTGTAACACTCAAAACGATTTTGTGCGTAACTTCTTTATTTTGAAAAATTGGAACGTGCTTCTTTCTCTGGAATTGAATCTCAATCACGAGTTGAGTTCGCGCGTTTCTAGCTTTATTTTGGCGCATTCTGATCAACCGCAAGCGGCAGTTAGCTTTTAATAATAATAATAATAATATATAGGTCAGAAAGGCATGGTTATAGAGGTACGGTTGAAAAGCTTTGTTCGGCTCGCGTTTCATAGTTTCTGTTACATTCAAATCGTATAAATAATTTCCAGTCCACAACGTTTTCAAGTTGTGGCAAGTTTTTTTATCGGAAATTGATAGTTCGAGAACGAACCTTTTGACTTGAACAAAGCGATCGTAGGTGGAAGAAGAACACAAGAAGCTTTCCAGTGGTACCAAAGTCAATACTCTTACGTGAAGTCTGAATATGTCAACAATCAGCCGCAATTTGCCCCGGTACGTCACATGTGTAGCACCGCAAACCAGTTCCGTTTGTAACTATACACAAATTATTTCCCAAATTGCCTGGAAAAATCTGAAGTTGATTTTTAGTACTGAAGCTCGTATGAGAGTATATTACATTCTCGAAATTATTCATTATAAGTACTGTTGACAATAGACGCTCGCCTCCTAACTGCAAAAAGAGTCACCAAAGAAAAGCCATTGGGCCTTTTGAATAAAGATCAAGCAATTGCTTTTGCTTGATTTTTGTTCCTAGAAAATTCTCAAAAAACTCAGAAACTTCAAGGAACTAATTAATTTAGGTTTCAATGAGCATTTGAGTTACTGATTAAAATAATAACATTGGTTTAAAATCTCATTTCCAAATGTTTTTCCGTTTTTTGCTGGTGGATTTTAAGCAAAAGCAATTGCTTAATCTTTATTCATAAGACCCATTATGTCAAAGGTCACAGTCTAACAGTTTGCTATGTCAAACATGTCAACAATTATCATTCTTTGCGTCGAAAACCACAGTAGCTCCTATCAAAAATTGCAGTTCTTTCTGTCGAAGGCCATACTTTCACTTTGTGCTGAAAATCACAGTTCCTTGTGTCAAAAATTTCAGCATTTTCCCATATCAAGGATCACAGTTTCTTATGTTGAAGACCGCAGTGCCTTGTGACGAGAATAACAGCTCCTTGTGTCTAAAATCATAAGTACCTAGTTCTTTGTGTCGAAGGTCAGAATTCTGACTTGTGCTAAAAATCACAGTTCGTTGTTGAAAAGTTCACAATTCCTTGGGTCTTGAATCACCAGTTTTCTGTATCTGTATCAAGGACCACAGTTTCCTATGTTGAAGGTCACAGTGTCTCTTGTAGCGAAAACAGCAGTTCCGTGTGACAAAGATTACGGTTCGTTGTGTAGAGGCTTACAGTTTCTTGTATCAGGCATCACAGTACTTTGGTTCAAGGATCACAGTTCCTTGTGCCTACAATCTTAGCCTCTTGCATCAAAAGTTACACTTCCTGGGGATGAGCATCACAGTTCCATGTGTGGAGAATCATATGGGCCCTCGTGCCAATGATCACAGTTACTTATGTCGAGTAGTCGAAGGCCATAGTTCTTTGCATGAGGGTCACAGTTTTTTGTATGAACAACCACAGGTCATTGTGTTGATATTACAGTTTCTTATGTCGAGCATCAAGTACAGTTCTTTGTGTCGAGGATGAGAGTTCTTGTTTCAAGGATCACAGTTTCTCATGCCTGAAATCATGAGTAGATAGTTCTTGTGTGGAACATCTCAATTAATTGTGGCGAAAATAGCATCTCTGGTGCCGTAGATCGCAGTTTCTTTCTGCTCTTTCTGTCGAAGATCACAGTTTTGCCTTGTATTGAAGTTCGCAGTTTCTTGGGTTGAAGCTCACAGTTCCTAGGTCGTAAATCGGCACATTCCTGTATCATGGATCACAGTTTCCTTCGTTGAAGATCGCAATGCCTTTTGTAATTATGTCGAGGATCACAATTTTTCGTGCCGAAAATCACACTTTCTTGTGTCGAAAAAAGCATCTCACTGCCGCTAAAACGAATTTTAGCTGCCGAAAATCACATTTTTGTGCCGAAGGTTGCAGTTTCTTATATCACAATAATTCTTTGTGTTGAAAATCAATCAACGTTCTGAAGTTTCTTGAGTAGAAATTCACAGTTCCTGGGTCATAAATCGGCACTTTACCGTATCAAGGATCACAATTTCAAACGTTGAAGGTCACAGTGCCTTTTGAGGTTGTGTCGAGGGTCACAATTTCTTGTGTCAAAAATCACACTTTCTTGTGGCGAAAATCATTTTTCGTTGGCGGAGGAACTATTTTTTGTGCCGAAAATTGCAGTTTCTCATGAGAAATATCAAATAATTCTTTGTGTCGAAAACCATTCCAACAGTTCTTTTAATTGTGTTGGAAATTGGAGCTCTTTCTGTCGAAGATCACAGTTCTGACTTGTGTTGAGGTTTGCATTTTCTTGGGTCAAAGTTCACAGTTCCTTGTGTCGTAAATTGGCACTTTCCTGTATGAAGGATCACAGTTTTATGAGTTGAAGATCACAATACCTTTTGCAGTTGTGCCGAAAATCACAATTCCTTGTGCTGAAAATCACACTTTCTTGTGTCGAAAAACCACGCTTTTTTCCGACGAAAATCACATATCTAGCGAGAAAATTTTTGTGCCAAAGGTAGCAGTTTCTTATGAAAAATATCACAATAATTCTCTGTGTCGAAAATCATTTCAACAGTTCTCTTGATTGTCTAGAAAATTACAGCTCTTTCTGTCGAAGATCACATTTCTGCCTTAAATTGAAGTTCGCAGTTTCTTGATCTTGGGTCGAAGTTCACAGTTCCTGGGTCATAGATCGGCACTTCCCTGTATCAAAGATCACAGTTTCGTACGTTGAACGTCACAGTGCCTACTGTGGTTGTGTCGAAGATCACAATTTCTTGTGTCGAAAATCACACTTTCTTGTGCCGAAAATCATATCTCATTACGGCTAGAACCATTTTGTCTCAAAAATTATCACAGCAGTTCTTTTTATTGTAATGAGAACTGCAGCTCTTTCTGTCGAAGATCACAGTTTTGCCTTGTATTAAAGTTCGCAGTTTCTTGGGTTGAAGCTCACAGTTCCTAGGTCGTAAATCGGCACATTCCTGTATCGTGGATCACAGTTTCCTTCGTTGAAGATCGCAGTGCCTTTTGTAATATGTCGAGAATCACAATTTTTCATGCCGAAAATCACACTTTCTTGTGTCAAAAATAACATCTCACTGCGGCGAAAATGAATTTTAGGTACCGAAAATCACATTTTTGGTTGAAGTTCGCAGTTTCTTGGGTAAAAGTTCACAGTTCCTGGGTCATAAATCGGCACTTTCCTGTTTTAAGGATCACAATTTCAAACGTTGAAGGTCACAGTGCCTTTTGTGGTTGTGTCGAGGGTCACAATTTCTTGTGCCAAAAATCACATTTTCTTGTGGCGAAAATCATTTTTCATTGCCGGGGGAACTATTTTTTGTGCCGAAACCCGGAAATCACATTTCTTGTGCCGAAGATTGCACTTTCTTATGAGGAATATCACAATAATTCTTCGTGTCAAAAACCATTTCAACAGTTCTTTCAATTATGTCGAAAATTGAAGCTCTTTCTGTCGAAGATCACAGTTCTGACTTGTGTTGAGGTTCGCAGTTTCTTGGGTTGAAGTTCACAGTTCCTTGTGTCGTAAATTGGCGCTTTTCTTTATCAAGGATCACCGTTTTATGAGTTGAAGATCACATTGCTTTTTGTGGTTGTGTCGAGAATCGCAATTTTTTGTGCCGAAAATCACATTTCTTGTGCTGAAAACCACATTTCTTGTGCTGAAGATGGCAGTTTCTTATGACAAATATCACAATAATTCTATGTGTCGAGAATAGTTGAAGTTCACAGTTCCTAGGTCATGAATCGGCACTTCTTTGTATCAAAGATCACAGTTTCGTACGTTGAACGTCACAGTGCCTACTGTGGTTGTGTCGAAGATCACAATTTCTTGTGTCGAAAATCACATTTTCTTGTGCCGAAAATCATATCTCATTACGGCTAGAACCATTTTGTCTCAAAAATTATCACAGCAGTTCTTTTTATTGTAATGAGAACTGCAGCTCTTTCTGTCGAAGATCACAGTTTTGCCTTGTATTGAAGTTCGCAGTTTCTTGGGTTGAAGCTCACAGTTCCTAGGTCGTAAATCGGCACATTCCTGTATCGTGGATCACAGTTTCCTTCGTTGAAGATCGCAGTGCCTTTTGTAATATGTCGAGGATCACAATTTTTCATGCCGAAAATCACACTTTCTTGTGTCAAAAATAACATCTCACTGCGGCGAAAATTAATTTTAGGTGCCGAAAATCACATTTTTGGTTGAAGTTTGCAGTTTCTTGGGTAAAAGTTCACAGTTCGTGGGTCATAAATCGGCACTTTCCTGTATCAAGGATCACAATTTCAAACGTTGAAGGTCACAGTGTCTTTTGTGGTTGTGTCGAGAGTCACAACTTCTTGTGCCAAAAATCACACTTTCTTGTGGCGAAAATCATTTTTCATTCAAGAAAATCACATTTCTTGTGCCGAAGATTGCAGTTTCTTATGAGGAATATCATAATAGTTCTTTGTGTCAAGAACCATTTCAACAATTCTTTTAATTATGTCGAAAATTGAAGCTCTTTCTGTCGAAGATCACAGTTCTGACTTGTGTTGAGGTTGGCAGTTTCTTGGGTTGAAGTTCACAGTTCCTTGTGTCGTAAATTGGCGCTTTTCTTTATTAAGGATCACCGTTTTATGAGTTGAAGATCACACTTCTTTGTGTGGTTGTGTCGAGAATCACAATTTTTTGTGCCGAAAATCACATTTCTTGTGCTGAAGATGGCAGTTTCTTATGACAAATATCACAATAATCCTTTGTGTCGAAAATAGTTGGGGTTCACAGTTCCTTATGTCGTAAATTGCCACTTTCCTGTATCGGGGATTACAGTTTTATAAGTTGAAGATCACAGTGCTTTTTGTAGTTATGTCGAGGATTACAATTCCTTGTGTCGAGAATCATACTTTCTTGTGTCAAAAATCCACACTTTCTTGTGACGAAAATCACATATCTTTGTGGCGAGAACAATTTTTTTGTGCCGAAGGTAGCAGTTTCATATGAGAAATATCACAGATTTTCTTTGTGTCGAAAACCCTCGCGTGGGTCATAAATTGGCACTTTCCTGTATCAAGGATCAGAGTTTCATATGTTGAAGGTCACAGTGCTTTTTGTGGTTGTATCGAGGATCACAATAATTCCTTGCGACAATCACACTTTATTCTTATTCTCATCTCTTCTCATCTCATCGATGAGAATTGCCAAAAAAATTGACCCAAAAATCACATTAAATGGGAACAGAAAGCAATGCAATGGTGAGGGTGAGATTACGACTAATGGTGAAGCAAGACAACGACCGTAGAGCCATTTAGAATAAAATTAGATAGCAAACCGCAATTTGATAGGTAGACGTTCAACCCTTGGGAGCAATTTCGACCTTTGGGGAAACTTGAGTGTTTTACTTGAAAACTGTTGTTTTGTAATGTTTTTCGATAATTTCAGCTCATTTTCCTTGGACAGAACTGATTGACGAACACTGACTTGTCCAATGAGCTATCAATTTCTAAATTAGATGTATACATCTGGAAATCTGAAATGTAGGTACTAGTTTCTTCGACTAGTTCAAAGTGCTTCGGACAAAAAAAGAAAGTTTGCAAGGCTTAGTACCTAATTGTGCAGGCGTTAATGAAAAAGCTTTTTTTCGACCTGAAATCTTGCGCACCGGCCATTTACCTCGCCCCACCCACTTCCACATTATTATTGTTTTAATCACGATTAATCTCTATCTCGAAATTGCCATCATCAGGGTCCAATAAACCCGCGAAAATAGCGAACGTCACTGAACTCGTAAATCAGTTACAATTACCGGCTTGCCTTTACACACGTAACAATAAAAGAATTGAAGACAGTAATACAGTTCAACGTGCCAAAATCATAAAAAGTGAAAGACTATAGCACCACCATCATCGCGCTTCCAAAAGGAAAACCGAATGGAAAGCTCCCGCAGACTGGCACAATCGACGGATTTTTGCGGTAGGCACAATAAAACACTCCCGATGGCGAACAATAATTACCGTAAAACCATCCAGTCATCAGACGACTGTTATTCTGGACATGGAATACGAGGTTCATTACCGAAACCAATTATGGTTTGCTTGCGCACAACAAAAGCCGCTCTGTGCCTATTTGCGGGATGAGATGGACTTTTTCTGCTTTGGTAAGTGGAGACAAGAGACAATAAGCAAAAACAACACCATTCTAGACAATTTCAGCTTCGGTTCAAGAGAAGGCAAAACTATTTTCGGAACGGCTTGAGTGTAACAACCTTTGGATATTTAGAACTCGATGATTTAGAGCACCAACTTCTTGAGAATTATTATACAAACTTACTACAGCGCCATCAAGATGTGCTCTGCATGTGTTTTCTCTATAATACTGTTTATTTTTGTTCGAGTTTAGTCGGTGTTTTTATTAGTTTTGTGCCAAAGTGCAATAGTTGCGGTTGGTCAGTAATCTCAATAATTTGATGATGAGTCAAACCGCGAACGTCAACAATAAAACGAATAAAAACAAATAGAGTCGGTTCACCGATATAGTTCCGATATAGTTGCATCAGGAAATGTGGTCGGTCGTGTGGGTTTCTAATCGTAATAACAACGAGGAATTCGTAGATTGTCTTTGATACGAAAGACAATGGACAATATACCCGACATTGAGCTGTATGCATTTCGAAAAACTTGTAGTTTTAATTGTACAGATCAGTTTCTCGAGATTAATTTAAAACGTACATAATTTCGTCTGGTAGATTGGTGATTCACAACTGAATTTAATTTAAAATTTCAGAACTGAAAATACAAATAGCCAAATGACTCGTTTCTCATCTGCAAATTGGTTTTGATCCTATCGATGTGAAACTTGGGAAGTGAGTTTGAGAATCATTCCAGAATTCGCAAATTATTCCAGAATTAGATTCCTCCGTCATCCCACTCTCATATAATTCATCAGTAGGCTTCCCCCAGGAACTGATCCCAGACAACACGTGTGGCGTCCTCATTTTTATATATTTTTTTCGTACCTATTATTAATAGTGAATCAGCTATTGAATCAATTCCTTGCACTAATTCAAAGCCAGAATTTTCTGCTTCCATTTTCCAGTGACGAATTCTATAATTCAGCCTACACTCGTGTGAGTATTATTTATTCCTGGATGCCAAGCTTGTTTCTTGTTCTGATCAGTAGAAAGTGAACTGCAGCTCGAGTTGAAGCTATAATAAGTTTGGTCCTGTATCTTCTGTACTTGTGTTTAGTTTGAATTAAGCTCATAGCATGTCGACTGAAACGTGTATCGGTGCATACAAGTTATTATTTAGGCTTGCATTTTCAAATAATTACCATTCCATGTGAGTATACTTACGTATTTATGTCTTTTTTGCTTCCGTAAACATGGCATCTCCTTAGCTTACCTTCCTATGCCCCACGGGAGCAATTATCCTCCAGTCGTTTAGCAGAGAGTCCACTTTGCTTATAAGTTCGTGCTGCGTACCTATAAATTTTCAAGTAAAAACATTATTATTCACTTTCTGCTGCCCCCGCTTAATTAATTTTATCAATCAATTCGATTTGAAATGAAAATGGCAGCTACCCCTGTGGATGCGCCATGAATGGTGTTATACCTACTGTATCGCCAGAATATTCAAAACAGAGGTGAAAGGGCAACGACACTGCATATCATTATTTTGGTGGGAGACGTTTTATTGACATCGATAAGTGATATTTTATTCAGACAATGGGGGGTGCAATCACTAAATGGAAATTCTGTGTAGACTTCCGGCTTGTTTTACTTCCGCAAAATGCGATCGTTATCGCCGAAAATAACGTTTTCCGGAAATGCCAACAAAGCATCGATTGCGTCTAAAATTGTCCTCAGTTGGCCAGGGGCGGGTGACATTTCGATGTACCTACCTATCATCCTATCAAATCAAAATATCAAATTTCACGACGGTGCTAAATCAAGCCGCCTCATATGACCATCTACTACTTTTTCGCTTTTACCTCTACCTACGTATTTTAGGAAGCAAAAATATCACAAACACTTTCTTTCAATGAATATTTGTATTCCTGATGAAAATTCAAGAAATTCGAGTCCAAACTCGACATATTTATTTTGAAAAGCAACCGAGATGCCGTCCACACTGTCTTGATATAGATAATGCACCAATCGAAGACGGCTGTGGAAATAAGTTTTTTGGACATATCTCTGGTATTAATCAAGATGGACATGTCGAGTTTGGTATTGAACTTCATCAAATTTCACGTCGAACCGGAATCAAACCTCACTGCTTCATTGTTCAATATATTTTCTTACTTTTAGGTACCTACCTAGATACAGGGATACAAGGTGTTCACGTATAAATTGTACCCCCCTCCCCCTTGGAGACTTTCCCTTGGAGATAATTCGAAAAATTAAAAGCGATTCCCATTTGATTTTTTCCGTAGGCTTCGAATCTGCCCACAAAAATTTTCTGTGGATTACCTCTTAGAGGGTGCAGCATCGAATTTTTTTGGCAAATTGGAGTCCAAAAAACAAATAAATTTTTTTTCGCGATTACCTTTTCATTTTTTGAGGAATTTGATGGTTTAGTAGGTTAACTTGTACTGTGACTCTAGTTGGCTGGGCAAATTTTTTACTTTAGCAGTGTAGGCTTGCCGCGGTGTTATATTTCTAATCAAATTGATATTAAAATCTTGGAAAACTGACTTGTCATACGTGGAAATGCAACTAGAGGGGCGCCAAACTGAATTACCGTCATTTAGACACCAGAACCCTACGGGGCCGCCTTTAATTTGAGTAATAATCTTGACGGCGGCCATTCAAGGCCGACAAAAACTCGTCCCGCGAAGCTCCAAAACGAAAGCAAATTGCAAACTGAAGCTACCCATATGAATTTCGGTCCAATACGCAACTTTGAGCGGCTGGATTTTTTGAAATTCGGTTCAATTAACTTTTTACACGTAAATCCTACTGCAACAGCAGGCCTGCTGGAGTGTTCCTTGTCTCGCCAGTAGTTCTTCATACTTCGGCGTGTTTTTTTGACTGCAAGAGGTGAAAGGATTGAGGATTCCATGGGACCCCTTTTTTTGGACGAAGACCTAGTATTTTTTTAGTTTGAATCAACCTAAAGTTGAACCGGCTTCGAGAGGTGAGAAATATTTTTGACACCTGTCAAATGTTAAAGCTGCTTTAATTATTTGTTCATTGGCGAGAATTGAAAACAGGTCAAAAAATTAAAAATCAAAAAATTCATGAAATTGAAAAAAATATATCAAAAAATGATTTTTTCAAAACTCAGTGATTTTTTCATTTCGGTAAAATGGATTTCATTGAAATTCCAAACTTTCACCCAACTCAACTCCACAAACTCGGAACAAAAAAAAAAGATTCTTCTATATTTTTGAAAATTTTATAAAAATTTTTCACACTTCAGCAAGTTTTTTCACATGATTGTGTGCTGTTAAATAACCTATCAAGTGCGATATACCTCTATGATCAGGATGGAAGGCGAAATCGGTCTCCATGTTAAAATACAGGGTGTTCAATTTGAGAAAACTTTTCGATGTTTCACCCTGTAAGCAATATAACATTTTTCCACTTTCACCATATTTTGAAAAAAAAAACAAGACAAATCACGGCGAATTTTTTGAAGCATCAACCTGGCTTTAACATGGAAGTCCGATGCTATCAAGCCTAGCTACAGCTTATCCGGACAGAAGATAATTCAATTTTTCCAAGACTATTTAACAAAACTATCTTGAGGTATTTAATATTCAGATTAAACAAATACAAAAAAATATCAGCGAGTTTTAAAATCGGTTTGGCAATAGCATAGGTGTATATAAGTTCAAATATTTCTCAGTTCAAGGTTCCTGACATGCCGTACTCGTTATCTCGGCTAGAATTTCTCGATTGTCCTTGACTCTTTCTCTAGAGCACACGCCAAAAGATTCAGATAGACTTACTGAAGGCTAAGTAGTAAGTACCTACTGCAATCGCTAAACATTTCCTGGTTGGCTATAAATAATAATTATTAAATCCACTTGGCGCTAATTAAAATTTGTGCACAGTTTTTTCCCATTCAAATTTGAATATTTTGTTTTGCAGTTGTAAGTAAAAGTTTAATCAAGTTCGGATTTTTTGTATGCACAAAGAATTACAAACATAGATTTCGCAGAAGCAATCGAAACGAATATTTTTGGCAACATTTTCCGGAAAAGTGCTACATGCTTGTTAGTCGCGCAGGTACCTGCCTAACTACTACTGAATCATAGAAATGTCTCTGCTCCCCATTAATCCTAGCGCCGTTATTAATTCCGGCTGTTGAGCAAAGGATTTATGTCAAGCCGATTTCTCTCGATTATTTGAATCTCCACACAAGTTTCCACCTCTATCACACAAAACTACCACTTCCATTAGCGCATAGAAGTGGCCCTTGAACGTCGAAATTGGCGTTTCCAGTGAAGGTTATCGCTAATCGGAACTTACAAATTGGGAGAGGTTTTGGCATTGAGACGTTTTCCTGAGGGTTTTGTCCCCTGTCGAGAAAGAAATTCGGATTAAAGAGAAAATGTGTAGGCAAGCGCAAGTCTTGCTGAATTTGCGTAGGTACTTGTTCATTATTGAGTTAACGTATAAGAACCTTTTACCAAGTGATTATTCAAATTATTCCTCTGCCTACACACATTTGCACAGTAGTATAAATAACCCACACCTATCCAACTTTCTCCGTTATTATAATATTGTATTAATCATGTAATTTTTTCCGTTGAATTACCGTTCTCTTTCATCTTTTTAATTCGTCTGATGTGAAAAGTACGGTTCTGTAATTGAATGAAGTTTTAAAATAACAGTAGGTAAATACTACATAAACAGTCCGTAAAGAATAAAATTGTATCTCTCAATTCGAGAATAGCGAACCGTCACGTTACTCTATTTTTTCAACAGAAAGAAATAATCCTAAGTACTATAAACATACACTTTTCCCATTAGTACCAATATATTTTGATAATCCGAGAGAAGAACACTTTTTCCTACGAACATCACATATGAAAGTGATGTTTCCTACATGTTCTTGACTCTTCGAAAGTAGGTAGGTACCAAATATCACATTCGTGTGATATTTTCGAAACCCGCTCGCTACTTGATCTAGACGCCTATGAAATACATCACCTGCGAAATTGTCATTTTCCAGCTTTTTCGCCACAATTATTATCCACCGACACGTACATTTTCTTATGCATACGCTCTTCTCTAACCATTAAGTCGTAAATAACATCTTTCATTTTCATTTTGAGCCCCAAATATTTATGGAATACGCAATTCCGAATCAAGTCTCATTCTCAAAGGAAAAAACTGTTGAACTGTTTTGACTGTACTCGTTCCTCCAAATTCGCGTTATATCAAAAAGAACTTGATAGATGGAATTGTTTCCATGATTCTCGCACCTCCCATTTTATTTAAAGTATCAAAACCTGAAGTCTAGTCCATAAATCTCATCGTTCACTCATGTTTGCATTGTTGCATTAGCTAAAAACTTCGATGCCTAGAATAGCTCAGCATGTCTTCTATTTTTGGAAAATGATGTGGAATTTTCAAGGGGGGATATGACATGACCTGACCCGACCTGACCTGTCTTGTTTTCAAATAAACAAACCATGAACAGCCACTTTTCCTGCTAGTGTGAAATGAATGGCAACATACGATTATTGAAATATGCATTTTGAGTTGGCTTCATTTGCTGTCACAATTTTCATTCAACCATTTCTTGACCTCTTCCTGCTAGTGCAAGAATACAAAATCGACAATTTCAATTTACTGTACTAGGGCAAAAATAATTACTCCCATTAGATGTCTAAAGGTGATATGACCTGACCTGGCCTGACCTGACCTGACCTGCCCTGACCCGACCTAACCTGACCTGATCTTTTGAATTTGTAGATTTCTCGTAAAATTGAAAAATAATTTAGTAGCCAACACACGGTAAAGAACATTATAAAAAATCCCAGAAATGAATAACTCTGAAGAAGTCTTCATTAGATACTCATTGGACACGGGAGATGGGTTGCCGACCAAAAATGCGTTAAAAGCAGATAAAACAATTCAAAGAGGCGCCCATACAGGATTTGGGTAATCTGCCCAAAATACCACTTAATTAAAACATTTTGGTTTTGGTTCTTAGGTGTTAAGTAGGTACTTAGATCTGTAGGTACCAGTTATAAATACACTTAAGCTGACCAAACTTTGGATTGAAAACAGTCGAATAACTCGATTATCTTGTTCCCAACGTCGAACAATGCAGAGCTTTCTCCTTTTATCTTATCTCTTTGGGCAACTCAACAAGAAAATTGCATTAGAATGCACCGTGATGGATACCTGTCGTATCTTCCTCCACCTTTTGTTGTACATATTTTCCAAGTCGTATCAATTACAACTCGATAACTGTACTAGTAGGAAACGGAAACGTGTGTTACTGTTCTTATCTACACACGTCAATTTCTCAACGCCGAGCTATAATTACCAATTAATAGAAAATATTAGGTGCGCATTTCACAATTTTCAGTAGCTATTAGAAATTTGTAACATCCACTCACACGCCGTATTAATTAAACATTAAATAGTTTCCCTCATTTATAAATTTTTATCAAGCATTTGTAAAACAACGCCGCAGTAACTTCATCCTCGTTATCAACACTCCTCTTTACGAGGCTGTTGTTTCCTACACACAGCAATCATTCTCTTTGCATAAATAAATTAATATAAGTACTTACCTATTTCAAAATTTACTTTGAGTAATAAATTCGTCGCAAAGCGTCTTATTTACGCCGCCCCGTTATCACCCAAGGTCGTTTAATAATGAACTTGGCCTCCGGCTCGGCCTCCAAAAAAAAACTCTTGAGATTTGCGTATTTAGCACCGCAAGGTCCACAAGGACGACTTGCGTGTCCCAGAGTGCTTTCCGAATCAGGATCGCACCGCCAAAGCGCCGTACTTAATCAAGATTTTTGTTTATTTACGTGTGAGAAAAGTGGAAAACGGCGGACGACTTTATCGATTGGAAATGCCGCCCACGTTCCCGCGTATATTGTTATGTTGGCTGGCGGCGGGCTAAACAGGCTCGCATTCGCAGTTTGCACAGCGAAACAGGAAGCTACAAGTCAAAATATAAGGGCTCCTTATGGGATAAGTAAGCTCTCCATATTGGTCCTTCCTGAACGAAGTGCTGATGGCTCCTAAATTGTTTGTTAATACATGGTGTGCCGGTTGCCCCGTCCCCCCTTCCGCCTTTCTTGATAAGTCGCTTATTTACTTTTATTTTATCAAAAATTGTTTGTGTGCAGCTTCGAGAAGCTCTGTCTTGTGTGTTAATTGAGTGATGGATTTTTGCAGGCCCAACACGGAGGCGGCGTTCGTCGGGGTGAAAGCGGCCAGCAAGGGTGCCGGCAAGCTGCGGTGCCCGGCTCCCATTTCGAGGCTCAGCGTCGAGAAGATCGAAGGGGGGCTTATGGTGGCCGGGGTGGCTGTGGCGGCCAACTGCACCATCATCCTGCCGATTTTCGGTTTCCTGTTCCTGCTCATTGGCATCGTCTTGACCGGTAAGTTTTTTGATATAATTTTTTCAAATTATCTAGTTTACTTCAGATTTTTATTTGTGGTCGCAGCCACCTTTGGTAATGATAATTCAATCATATTCAATCCGCTATAAAATCGTCATTTTTCATTATAGAGAATTTTCAAGACCACCACTGTGTCCATGAAAAAATCTATCCGAATATCGAAAAAAATATACAGGTGTTCCACTTGAAAATCAGAATTTGATGTCACTTCTGGCTACTTCCAGAGTGAGAGTTGCTTCATGATCAACGTAAAAAACAGCAAAAGTGCTTTCAAATACCCCGTGAAAATTTCAAATCCATATATTACATAGAAAAAAGTTATGGGCTAGTTTGATTTCCGAAAAACACACGGTATATCTACTTGACCCTGCTCAGAAATGGAGATCTTGATAAAAACGTGTTATCAAACTAATGATCGGCTGTGTTCAAATCTAACCCTATAGCTCAGCTATGATATATCAAAAGTCCCTTGACTCAAAGCTATCCGGCTCGAAAGACCATTATGTTTAGTATTAATGGACTGTAACTACACTTTTGGATTCCTTTGTTTTTTACCGAAAACTCTTTCTCTGTTATTTTCTTGAAGTCTTATGTATCTATGAAAAACCAAAATATGTCCATACAATGATTACAAGACACTTATAAATCCCCGTGAGCTTTTCACTTTCCAAAGTTTTTTTCCATTCAAATGCTCCCCTAGCTTGTTCTAACACATAGTTCGTCAATTCATCAAATTCACCGTCGTAGCTCGGCTGGAGAAGCGCTCACTTAGCGAATGGGAGGTCACCCCTCACCCCATGAGGAATTTCACCTCAAAGTGGATTTCTTTTGTTGAGCCAACTTTTTCCCCTGGGAATCAAACAAACTTAGCTAATGCCGATTTCAAAACGCTTCAGATTTGTTTTCTCCGTTTAGTAGTAAAAAAAAAAATTCAAACAAAAACTTGATTGTTCACCAAACTGATGATAAACAAACTAATTAGTAAATGATAAATACTGGTATATACGTATAATCAATATCGCGGCTTTATTCATTAAAGTAAACTTGACGATAACGTCTTGGCAACACTGTCAGCTGGTTTACACCAGAGTCGAGACAAGACACACGCCTGTCCATTTCCTCTACTGCCGTGTTAAGACCAAGCATCGTATCTACCAAATTGTCAACAATATTGAGAGGTGCCATACAAGGTACTCACTGGGGTACTTACGCTTAAAGCCAACGCTTGCGATTATTGTAATCCGTGACAATACTGTTACTGTTACAATATAGTTTAATCGAGGAAAGTGTTGGAAGTCGATGATTTTTTGGTAGACACGTCATTCGGCCTCAACACGGCAGCATATGTACCTCCTCCTCCATACCTGCTTGCTGTTTTAGTAGAAGCTAGAGTTGTCAGTACTCACGACTCGGTGATCGGCATCAGAAGATGGAGCCTCTCGGCAATGAGCACTTTCGTGTCATTCTCTTTAGCACCGCCGCGCTTGAATATCATTTTCTTAAGTGGTCACCACTACCTAACAGCATCAGCAGACAATCAAAACACGTTCTTCCCATAGTTTTGTTTGGTGATTTTTGGAGAAAGAACTCAGTTCGACAAAAAATGAGCTCAAGGCAGAACTCGAATCTGCGACCTCCCGTTTACGAAGTAAATGCTTTTCCAGCTGAGCGACAACAATACAGTTTCAAAATTGTGTACTTTAAATTGAAAGGAATGTTCGCATGGATAAGGGTATCATTTTCTTCTGTGGCCACCACTACCTAACAACATCAGCGGCCATTGTAAATACGTTTCTCCCACAGTTTTCTTTGATTTTTGAGAAAAAAGCTCCGTTTTTACAAAAAAAATCGAGCTTGAAGCAGAATTTGGACCTGTGCTCAGTTGGACAAAAAAATGAGCTCAGGGCAGAATTCAAACCTGTGACCTCTCGCTTACTAAGTAAGTGCTTTTCCAACTGACCCACAACAATCCAGTTTCAAAATTGTGTGCTTTACATCAAAAGCAATATTTGCATCGAAAACGGTATCATTTTCGTCACTGGCCACTACTACCTAACAGCATCAGCGGCCATTAAAAACACGTTTCTCCCATAGTTCTCTTTGATTTTTTGAAAAAAGAGCTTAGTTTGACGAAAAAATTGAAGCTCAAGGCAGAATTCGGACCTGTGCTCAGTTGGACAAAAAATGAGCTCTAGGCAAAATTCGAACCTGTAACCTCCCGCTTACTAAGTGAGTGCTCTTCCAGCTGAGCCACAACAATACAATTTCAAAATTGTGAGCTTCAAATTGAAAAGAATATTCCCATAGAAAAAGGTATCATTTTCTTAAGTGGCCACCATTACCTAACAGCATCAGCGGCCATTAAAAACACGTTTTCCCCATAATTTTGTTTGTTTGATTTTTGGAAAAAAGCTCAGTTTGACCAAAAAAAAAGAGCTCAAGGCAGAATTCGAACCTGTGACCTCACGTTTATCAAGTGAGAGCTTTTCGAGCTGAGCCACAACAATACAATTTCAAAATAGTGTGCTTTGAATGAAAAGAAATATCCGCATAGATGCAATATTCTTCAGTGACCACCACTGCCTAACAGCATCAGCGGCCAATTATTAAGACACGTTTTTCCCATAGTTTTGTTTGCTTTTTGGAGAAAAAACTCAGTTTGACAACAGAAATTGAGCTCATGGCCGAATTCGAACCTGTGACCTCCCGTTTGCCAATTGAGAGCTTTTCGAGCTGAGCCACAACAATACAGTTTTAAAATTGTGTGGTTTAAATTGAAAGGAATATTCGCATAGAAAACGGTATTATTTTCGTCAGTGGCCACCACTACCTAACAGCATCAGCGGCCATTAAAAATACATTTTCCCATGGCTTTGTTTGTTTGATTTTTGAAAAAAGAACTTATTTGGTCAAAAAAAATTAGCTCAAGGCAGAATTTGAACCTATGACCTCCTGTTTACGAAGTAAGTGCTTTTCTAGCTGACCCACAACAATACAGTTTCAAAATTGTGTGCTTAAAAAAAAGAATATTTGCATAGAATCACTGGCCACCACTACCTAACAGCATCATCGGCCATAAGAAATACTCTTTCCCATAGTTTTGTTTGTTTGATTTTTGGAAAAAGAGCTCAGTTCGACAAAAAAAGAGAGCTCAAGGCAGAAGTTGAACCTGTTACCTTCCGTTTATGAAGTGGGTGCTTCTCCAGCTGAGCCACAACAATACAGTTTTGAAATTGTGTGCTTTAGATTAAAAGGAATATTCGCATAAAAAAAAGGTATCATTTTCTTCACTGGCCACCACTACCTAACAGCATCAGCGGCCATCAAAACACGTTTTTTTCATAGTTTTGTTTATTGTTGGAAAAAAAACTCAGTTTGAAAACAGAAATTGAGCTCATGGCAGAATTCGAACCTGTGACCTCCCGTTTGCCAAGTGAGAGCTTTTCGAGCTGAGCCACAACAATACAGTTTCAAAATTGTGTACTTTGAATTAGAAGAAATATTCGTTTAGAAAAAGGAATCATTTTCTTTAGTGGCCACCACTACCTAACAGCAGCAGCGGCCATTGAAACACGTTTTTTCCATAGTTTTGTTTGATTTTTGAAAAAGAACTGAGTCCGATAAAAAAAGTTCAAGGCAGAATTCGAACCTGTGACGTCCCGAAGCTCGTCGTTTACGAAGTGAAGGCTTCTCCAGCTGAGCCACAACAATACAGTCTCAAAATTGTGTGCTTTGAATTAAAAGGAATATCCGCATAGAAAAGGGTACGATTTTCTTCAGTGACCACCACTACCTAACAGCATCAGCGGACATTAGAAACACGTTTTTCCTCGCGTTTTCCCCATAGTTTCGTTTGTTTGATTCTTGAAACAAAACACTAAAACACCAAAACAAAATTGGTTTAGTGAAACTCATAGCTCGGTAACGAATAGTTTCATCTGAACGAAATTAACGTGATTGGAAAGAGAGCAAAAAGATCTTTTCTGTGATGCCTACCACATTCGATACCCTTACGCTGAATTCAAATTTGCGAACACTGAACACTCAACTGCTATGTGTCCTGTTATGTCACGTCTGTTACACTGTAAAATGGTTGATTTTCTCAACACTTCATTTATAAAGATAGAAATATTCTTTGTTGCTGAGTTTGAGCCCTAATTACATTTTAAGATTTGTCTATTCAAGATTAGCTTTATTATTATTTTTCATAATATAGCGCTTTATTGGCGCATCCTGTTCGAACGGAAACGGCAGTTTTCCTAGTGATAGAAATGTCAGATAGAAGGGGGTTATTATAGGCAGTGCAATTCAGAAGCCTCATTCAATCCATTCACAACGCGTGTTTCATTTCGTTGAAATCGAAAAAATACTATTCAAGACGCTTCCTAATTTTTCAAAGAATAATTTCCAAAAACTCGTAGCTTAAAAAGAGAAGATTTGATTCAAATAACACAAACTAAGGTAAAACGAAAGCAGGAAAAGCAGTTTTGCGGTGCTGAACTTCACATGCTTACGTTGAAATTTTTCCCAGCACTCAGCTGCCATGTGACGGGTTACGTTACATTTGTAGCACTACAAAAAGATTTTGTTCGAATTTTTCTCTATTCGAAATAAAAACGTGATCCTTCCGCTGAATTTGAAAGATGATAGGAAGCTGTTACTCATGTTCTGTGTTTCTGCTATTCAAGATTAGCTTTAAAAAGTTTTTAATAGTTGTTACGGGCGTTTTAGCTTGTCTTACTCGACCGGAAATGGAATTTTTGGTTATAATTATGTAATTGCCAGGAAGGCAATATTGTTAACGATACAATTGAGAAGCTGATTCAATCTGTTTACGACAGTGTTTGTTCAGTTCAAATCGGATGTCTTACGACGATTACAATAAACCAATACTAAAATACGATATGAAATTTTACGGTTTCTACTTTTTGAAAATTTGTAGCTTGAAAACGGATCATTTGATTGAAATAAAATAGATAAACTTAGGTGGAACGAGGACGGAAATAAATTTGCTGATACCAAATTTATTACCGTTGAATTTAGATGCATTTCAATCAGCCGCAATTTACCCCGTCACGTTACATTTGTAGCACCGCAACACGATTTTATACGTAACTTCGTTGTTTTGGAAGATATAAACATGATACCTGAGCTCAATTTGAAAGCTGTTGCTAGAAACTTTAGTTGCTGCTTTGAAGATATGCTTTACAAGATGTGCTTCATGATTAACTTTTTATACCGAAGTGCGTTTCAGTGCGTCCTGTGTGACGAGAAACGGCGTTTTCATTTTAAACATACTACCGAAAGCATATAGGCAGTGTAGTTGTAAAGGCTCCATTCTCGCTTTCATCAATTTGTTCCCACTTTTTATCTCGTTCGAATTGAATAAATACTTTTGAATTTACAGCTTTTTTGAATTGTGCGAAATTAATTTTCGAAAAAGCATGCCTACCTCGGGAATAGATAGTTCGATTTGAATGAAGCAAATGTGAGTGGAACGAGGACAAAAATAGCTTTCTGACAATATCGTACTTGACGTTCTCACGTCAGTTTGTATTTTTCAACACTTAGCCGCCACGTGTCCCGTTGTAGCACATTTGTAGCACTGCAAAACGATTCTGCGCGTCGCTTTGTTATTTTGAAAGATTGAAACGTGATTTTGTTTTTGGCGCATTCTGTTCTACGAGCGGCGGTTGTTTAACTTTTGATATTATCAAAGTCAGAAAGGCCTGTTTATATGGAATTTAGTTGAAAAGCCTTGTTCGGTTTCAACAGTTTCTGTTACATTCAAATCGCGTGAATAATCTCCAACTCATAACGTTCTCAAGTTGTAAGAAATTCATTTTCCAAAAATGTATAGCTCGAGAACTGATAGTTTCATTTGAACAAAACAAACGTAGGTAGAAGAACAAAAGGAGCTTCTCAATGATACCAAACTTGATAACCTTACGTTAAGTTTGAATGTCTCAACAATCATCCGCAATTTTCCTCGTTACATCACAAGTGTAGCACCGCAAAACATTTTCGTTCTTAACTTTTGTACTAAAACAGATATAAACATGATTCTTTTGCTGGAATCGAAAGCTACTTGACCGATTTCAAATAGACGAGATTCAAAAAGTTATCAAAGATTTGCTCTAGCGCATGCTGTTTGACCGGAAACAGCAATTTTGCTTATAAATGCTCATAATACATATACCACGAGGGCATGTTATCATCAGTGGTGCGGCTTAAAAGCTTTATTCTATCAGTTCACAACAATTTTTCCCATTCAAATTCGACAAAATACTTCTTTAATTAAGCACGATATTTACAAGTTTTCCCAAAATTGTTTTTGTAGAGTCATATCTAGGAAACAGATTACTTGATTTGAATATGAGATTAACGCAGGTGGAACAAAAAAAATAGTTTTTTATTATGCCAGACTCCACATTTTCACGTTAAATTTTGCGATTTTCAGCACTTAGCCGCCATGTGCCGAGTATGTCACATTTGTAGCATTTGGAAACGGTTTCGTCCGGAACTTCCTTATTTTATAAAGTAGAAGGGTGATTCTTTTGCTGGACTTGATCATCAATAAGAAGCTACATCTCCGCCTTGAAATGTTGCTACCTAGCTTTTGCTTCATAATTTTCATTTTACATATGATAAAGCGCATTTTAGCGCGATCTGCTTCACCTGAAACGGTACAAAAATACAATAATATCAGAAGGGCATGGCTATACGCGGTGCAACTGAGGAGGCTCATTTTCAAAATCTTTCACATCATTTTTTGTTGCATTTGAACCACAACTTTTCAAGAATTTGAAAAATTACTTGAAAAGAAATTACAGATTTGAGTTCAATCACTTCAATTGAACTAAACAACCGTAGATATGAAGAAAATAAAAAGAGCTGTTCGACAACACTAAACTTGATACGATTACTTTTCATTTGAGCTTTTAGGCGCTCAACCACAAAGTGCCCGATTACATTACATTTGTAGCATCAAGAATTCCGTTCGAACTTTTTGATTTAAAAAAAAAAACAGAAAAGTGATTTTTATGTGTAATTGAATGCTCACCAGAGGCTGTGTTTCCTAGTTCCAATAACGACGTTTTCAAAATCAAAATTTCCAGAAATCATTCCAATAAAGTCGCAGCTTGGTGATAAATCATCGCATTTGAATGAAACCGATGGCGATGTGGGTGTGAAAAAATGAAAACATCTTTTCGGCGATACCAAACTTGATGTGCTTATAGTGAATATAATTTTTTGGGCATTCACCTGCAATATGCCTCTTTACTTCACAATTGTAGCATTGGAAAAAAATTCAACTTTCAGATTTGGGATGATAAAAACGTGATTCTCTCATTGAATTTAAACAATCCGCGGGAGAGTGTAAGTTTGTACCAGCCAGTACGTAACACCCTGTATGAGTATGAGTAATATTTTCAAACTAAAATAAATCAGTTGATTTTCCACGGTATCCATAAAATGAGTGATGTGTGAAATTAAATAACTGAAGCCCAAGTATCAATGGTCGGTATAAAATATTGAAATAACCTGCTGGGTGGATCTTTGCGTGTCATTTGCAAAACCTGCAATCCGCAGCCTGCAATTTACATCGAATTATGTGTAATTACACCTATGTTCACTCGTTGAAAGTTGAATAATCTGTAAATGGAAGTGCTTGAACGAATAACGACTTGCATGATAAGAAAATCTCGTAAATTTTTTGAACCGCTTAGGATTAGGTTCCACGCTGCTGACGTCACGATAGATACGTCATAATCTACCCTATCACTCATACGTCACAGCCGATTTGAGGGGTGCAATCAGTGGTCGAGTAGGACGAATCAAAGTGAGCTCATCTAAAACACCATCGCATCGATATCATATTGATATCATCATAGAAAAAAATTCACATCGCTATTTTTATCATCTCACGACCTTTCCTTTGATGACTCGGTCGTTTTAAAACCAAAAAAAGTTGAAACGTACCTACAGGTGATTCCAAAGTTGATTTGTTAATTTGCAACAATTATTTATTTGAGAAAACGACGGTTCCTCTCTTGCATCAAACACATTAATACAAAAACAAGTCAATTAATGATCGAACAGCGACGGAAACTTTTCGTTTTGGCAAACGATTCGAGTGGTTCAAAGTGCATTTTTTTCATGTTAACTATAATATGACATTTCTTTGTTAATTACTTACGCACGTGTGCCATTTTTATGTAAGTGTGTACCTGTTCATGGATTTATTACAAACTTCACTTACAGAGTTTAAAATTTAATTTGTTGTATTTTTTTTCTTGGAATATTGCGAAGCAAGTTTCACGTTGCATGAATGAGAGCGAAACAATTAACGAAACTGTGTCCGCGTATTGAATAAAAGACGTGTAAAACAATTTCCCTTTAACGAAGCGAAGGTTGTAAGAACTGAATAGAAAATGGAACAAGAAGAAAGAGAACTCGGTTTGGTAATGACCTTTAACACCTTGCACGCTGCGGGCTATAGAAAGACTTTCTTTTATAACCCTGCATGTTACAGGTCGAAGTTTCATTTCAAATTTTTTATTCATCATCAAAGTTCAAGTGATAAATATGAATTTTTATTTAGATAGGTAACAATTTGTTTTCCCAAAAGTATTGTCGAGGGAATTTTATAATTCGATATATTTTTAGTAATTCTTCTGACGAATGAGTTTTTTTTTGGCAGCAGTCTGGTGGAAACACATTACCAGAAATAAGTGTTCAGGGGCTCAGGGCTCAGGTGTTGTGTGTAATGAACGAGAAAACGAGCGTATTTACCTTCGCGTTTTACCTTCAATGCAAAGTTAATATACCCCAAATTCTTAAAATATTACAACGGATAAGCATAAATGTGACAACATGTTGTTATTTGAAGTCGCATCATTGAGCAACACCAAATTGTCGTAATTTTACACCAACACAACACACAAAGTGACGATGATCGCCATGATGCGCTGATGTGTCCTAAACTAGCGCATTAGGCCACCAAAACAATAGAAATTATGGTCCTTCAAAACGATTAAAATTATGGTCCTTCGAGGCGTCAAACCAAAATAATCTAATTGCGTAACCGCCCAGACTGTAAATAATGATTGTACACCTTTGCGGTGCAACCGACGTCACTCGAGTCCTTTCTTGTGGTATCCTTTTGAATAAAACATTCGCCTTATGTTAACTTGTACGTCGGCCCTTATGACGTGTGCCATTTCAGTGACATCAAACACTCTGCTCCACAGACGCAGTTCCTGTTGCGGTGCTTGTTATCGGAAAGGTCTTCCACCCCTCGCCAGGACATACCTGTCTGAATTAATTATATATACCCACGACAGTGGAGAGTTCTATATCAGAACCAACCCCCGTTATTGATTTAAAAATAGCTCGCCGCTACGTCATGATTTTATGCGTCAAATGTGTCGGCCACACTACGGTGCACACCCGAAGGACCTCTCTGAAAAGACAGGAAGGACTATGGTTGAGGACTCCTCGTTTTTTTTTAGAAATGCAGCTCATTGAGCAAGGATATAAAATGTTATTTTTATCCTCCCGACTCGAGTACTAACTGAAAGATAGATGGTGGTGTGGCTTCATCGCGGTGTGTAGATGCGAGAATCAAATCGGCTTTTCCGGCATGCAGGACGTGCCAAAAATGCGGCGTTCCGTCCTATTTGGCACGAAATGATGTTCTGGATGTTGTTTGTGTTTATTGTCATTGAAACTTTGTTTTGTGGCTCTGCACAGAGAGTGTAATAGAGCTGCATGCTGTACCGATCGATGTCGGTGTATTGCACCAGCGCTAGTATGGATTTGAACAGGTTTCTTGTTCAAAATGCCCCACAATAGCCTCCAGTTTTGAAATTTTGGGCATCTTTGAGCAAAATTGTGGAAAATCTAAGAGGTATAGCGCTTTCAATTTCCAAGTTTTTTTTGTAACTTTTAGGTAAGATCAACATTAACTAGAAGATAAATCTTTCTTCCTATCCCCTCAAGTTCACATTTTTTTCAATGCTACAATTGTGACATAACAAGGCATATTGCACGCAAATGTCCAAAAAAAGTAAAATCCACCGTAAACGTATCGCGTGTGATATTGCCGAGAAGCTGTTCTAATTTTTTTACACCCATATCGGTTTCATTCTATTCTGATCATTATTCTCCAAGCTGCGATTTTTTGAAAATAGTTTTTGAAAAGTTTAATTTAGAAAACGACGTTACGTGTAGTTTTGATTCGATTTGAATGAAACGAAAACTGTTATGAATGGATTGTAAGAGGACTTTCAACAAAACAAGCATGCTTGACGTTTGTTTTAAACTTAAAATTTGCCGTTTTTGGTCGAACCGGACGTGCTAAAACAAATCTTGAAACTAGGAAACACAATCCTTGGTAAGTAGTCCTAGCGGTATAAGCAAAATTTCATAAAAATGGCTCTAATTGTGACAAAAGTGTGAAATTTGGTGTGTGGACTCCTAACAGCATTTAAAAGGTTTTTAGAAGGGGAGCCAAGAAGAATTTTGATTTAAATTTTTCATTTTTTTGTGACGTCATTTTTTTTCTTCTTTTCTTTCTTTTTGAAACAATTTGAGATTTTTGACTTTTGTCTCCGTACTATGGTGAGTAATTGCTTATTTCAAGAAACGGAAGAGAAAATTAGCGAGAAAAATTAATTGAACTGAAATAATGACGTTTTTTGTAAAAATCAAACTTTTCCATTTTTTTCGGAAAATATTGTGAATATTCAAAGAATAGAAAGAGGCAATTATTCCTCGAAACAAGCCCTATCAGAAGTTCTGGAAGTGTTTCTCCAAATTCCAAGCCGTTTTCGAGATATTTGGAAAAATGTTTTTCTTGCAATTGTTTCTTCGTATTAGCTCCTATTACATCAAACACATCACAGGGTTCTTTTTTCTTGGAAATATACTTAGGAATGATCAGACCGAAGATTTCTTAGTAGTTTATTGTAAATTGTTATTTTTCCAGTGGCGTAGATCATGGAAACTCGAACCATTTCTACCTTCTCGCCGTACTTTCTACACCACTTGATTATTTAGAGAATATATGACATTTTGCCATCATGATCATCTTAGATCACCCAGTCGTCGATCTCATCTTGTTTTGAAAACAAGATGAGATCGACGATCTTGAGCACACCATTTTTCCGCTGATCAGATCGACTGCGAAATATTACATTTTGTATCACCTCCTCGATTATCTCCATCATGACTGTTTTAGATACATTATAGTTTATTGTTCCCCCAAACTGAAAATTATTCACTTTATCAACAGTAAAGTTGGTTGAGTAGCCATCAATGGCGTCGAAGGCATACATGTCACATGTCATCGCATCTATTTTATAATTATTGCGGTTTGGAACATAGGAAAATACCTACCTATTTGTTTGTAAATATTTCTATTTTATTTGACAAGATGATCATCAAAAGCCACCTGTTACGACATTCTGTTCAAAAACTCTGGGGGACAATCAACTATAATTTATCTAAAATAGTCATGATGGAGATGATCGAGGAGATGATACAAGATGCAATGTTCCGCTGTCGATCTGATCAGCTGAAAAATTGTGTGCTTATTGAATGAAGTGTCATGCTAGGTGATCTTGGATGATCATAATGCCAAAATGTCATACATATATTTTCCAAATAATCGAGTGGTGCAGAAAGTACGGTGAGAGGATAGAAATGGTTCGAGTTTCTATGATCTACGCCACTGGAAAAATTACAGTTTACAATTAACTCCTAAGGAGTCTTCGGTCTGATCATTCTGAAGTATATTTTCAAGAAAAAAGAGCCCTGTTATGTGTTTGATGAAATAGGAGCTAATACGAAGAAACAGTCGCAAGAAATAACATATTTCTAAATATCTCGAAAACGGCTTGGAATTTGGAGAAACACTTCAATAACTTCTGATAGGGCTTCTTTTGAGGGATAATTGCCTTTTTTAATTTTTCACACATTCACAATATTTTTCGAAGAAAATGAAAAAAATTGATTTTCACAAAAAACACCATCATCTCAGTACAATTAATTTTTTTCGCAAATTTTCTCTTCCATTTCTTGGATTAAGCATTTACTCACCATACTACAAAAGCAAAAATCGAAAATCTTGAATATTTGCAAAAATGAAAAAAAAAATAAAAAAAATGACGTCACAAAAAATTGAAAAATCAAAATCAAAATTTTGCTTGGCTCCCCTTCTAAAAACTTTTAAAATGCTTCAAGGAGTCCACACACCAAATTTCACACTTTTGTCACAATTAGAGCCATTTTTACGTGTACCGCTAGGACTAAAGCATCCAATTACACCGTTCACTCCAGTTTTTTCCAAATCAAAAACTTACGAACAGAAATGTTTTTTGTGATGTTGCTACAAATGTGACGTAATCAGGCACTGTGCGGGTGAGTGCCCAAAGCTCATATTGAGCGTAATTGTATGACTTTTGGTGTTCCGCAAAGCTCTTATTATTTTATTGATATCTACGGTTGTTCTATTCAAATTGCGTGATTGATTCACAAGCCATAAGTTCCTTTAAACAATTTTTGTAAATTTTTGAAAAGTTGTAAAAAGTTGCAACCAAGCTGCTATGACAAATTTCGAAAATAAGCCCTTTCAGCTGCACCGCGTATAACCATGCCCTCCTAAAATTGTATTTTCGTACTGTTTCCAGAAGCAGATTGCGCTAACTGAAATGCGCTTTATCATGCGAAATGGAAATTATGAAGCAAATGCTAGGTAGCATGGTAGCAAAATCTCAAAGAGGGAATGCAGCTCCTTATTACCTATCAAATCCAGCAAAAGCATCACTTTTTCACATTTTAAAATAAGAATGTTATGAACAAGACCGTTTCGAAATACTATTAAATGTGACGTACCGGACACATGGCGGCAAAGTGTTTAAAATCGCAAATTTTAACGTCAAATGTCAAGTTTGGCACGCTGGAAAACTATTATTCTTCTTGTTTCACCTGCGTTTATCTCATATTCAAATCAAGTAATCTGTTCCCGAGATACCACTTCTCGAAAGCAATTTTGGCAAAACTTGAAAACATCGTGAATTGAGAAGTACCTATTTAATTGGATTTTAATGGAACAAAACTGTTGTGAACGGATAGAAAAAAAGCTTCAGGCTGCACCGCTCATAACCATATGGCCTTTTTGATATTTGTATAATAAGTGTTATAAGCAAAATTGCAGTTTTCGGTAAATCAAGACGCGCCAGAAAAAATCTCAAGATATTCTTTTAGAATCTCGCCTACATGATAGCGGTCGAGTAGCTCCTAATTCCAGCGAGAGAATCACGTTTCTATCTCCTTGAATACAAAAGTTACAAACGAAACTGTTCTGCCGTGCTACACCTGTGACGTAACGGGGCAAATTGCGGCTGATTGTTGACCCATTCAAACTTATTGTGAGGGTATCAAGTATGGTACCACTGAAAATCTTTTTTGTTTCTCTCCAACCTACGTTAACTTCATTTGAATCAAACGATCCGTTCTCGAGCTAACTATCAATTTTCGAAAATAATTTTGCCAGAACTTGAGAACGTTGTGAATTGGAAATGGTTTATATGATTGGAATGTAGAAGAAACTGTTGAACGCGGATAGAATGAACCTTTCAACTGTACCCCTTATAGATAACCTTACTGGGACAAGCCAGTTTCACAACAGATGAAAAGGTGGCAAGTTTACAATGCTAAACTGGGAAATTTGACCAGCCAACTAGAATCATACATTGGGTGAACGTACCATAGGTATCCACCTCGGTCGTAACAGTAGGTGCTTTCCTTTTACCACAAAACTCACTGATCTGATCTAAGTTAGAGAGAGAAAGAGCGAGAAATCACATGCGCGAAAGTGAGATACCACTAACAACTTAGGTCAGAATACTTAGTTCAGGTTGTAAAAGGAAAGCACCTAGTATTTCAATGGTTCATAGGCTTATGTTCATACGAAAGCACCGATACACAGGGTGGTCCAGCTTAAACGCCATTAAATTTGGGGATCGATAGAGAGTCAGAAATGAAGCATACTTCTTCTAGACAACTTATTCGAGAAATCTCTAATAACAGAGATATAGCCTTCCAAAGTTGGAAATAAATAAACGTTTCTTCCGCATAACTTTTCTCTTTTGAACCGTTCAACCGATTTCATTCAAATTGAAACCGAAAGTTCACTGACATTATCTTCTGCCGCAAAATTATAACGTGTTTCATAAAAAAAATTCAGGGGCGTAGACATTAAAGGGTGCCCCCTCCCCCCCTATTATTCATATTCCAGCTATTTTGAAAACTGATCATATTTTTTTATTCTACGTTCAATTTAGAAGAAAAAGTCACCCCTACTAAATTTTGATTTTAGAGGCTTCGTTTAGGAAATATTTAGGTTTGAAGGTTTTGAGAACATCTGGAAAGCACCACTTTCAAAGGTCTGAAAACCAAAATCCAAGAAACCTCATGGTCTCTCAGCTGAAATAGATTTTCTAGAATTTCTTAGTTGATAAATCACTATTTTCTCCTGAGAAACAAGAAGTTTTCAGGTGAACAAAAATTTGAGCTCTGGAAAGTGGCGATTTCGATGTTTCCCACTTTTTCTCTAAATTGAACGTACAATTCATGATGTTCATTATACCACAAATTTTAACAGTGCGCGAATCTCCCAAAGCTCAAACGTCCGACCAAAATATGTCCGATCACGCATTTCTCCCACACTGAGAGCAAACGTGCAAATCTCCCAAAGCTCAAACGTCCGACCGGGATTTGTCCGACCACGCATTTTCCCTGCGTGAAGAAATTGGAACCATTTTGATATTAGTCTGCAAAATATTATAATACTTACATTAATGTGGAAGTAGACATATTGGGAGAAACTCAAAACAAAATTTGGTAACGTTTTTGAGAACATTTTGAGACATTTCTACAATAAGAGTTCGAGAAATGGTTGAAGTCAATACTTAATGTAGAACTTCCTGAAAATTCGGAGACATTTTGGAGAACACTTTTTCGCGAAAATCAGCAATTATTGAGAAATTCTGGAACATTTTCAGCCATAAATGAACAATATACAGAATATCTCGAGAAATATCTTTATGCATCACTGTGACAGTAGACGTTTTTGGAGAAGCTGATAGTAAATTCTTTGAGAATTCAAGAACTGGGAACTGGTCAAGAAAATAATACTTTTGGATAAATTTACCGAAAATTACAAAATTTGGTTTTGTTTATCAGCTGAGCTTGGAACTAATTATACTGCAAAAAGCTTATTATAGCAGTTTTGTTGTATGGATAGTGACTAACTTCAGCCCACCAAGTGGTTTTGGCACTGGATTATTGCAGTAAATATTTTGGGAAAAGCATTAGAATTCCATACAATTTCAAGTATATTCTCAAAAGAAGCTTTGCCAATAGTTTGGGAGGGTTGAAACTGTATTCTCACAAGAAGGTTCATGGAAGGTTTTTTTTTAGAAAAAAAAGTTTGAAAAGTGAAATTTGAAGAGTACTTTTAACTTGGATGCGTTCCAAATTCCAACTTAAATCTAACTGAGTAGAAGTGAACAACGTGATTGAACGATTATACCCAATTTAGGTGAGGGATAGAAGAACTACTGATCAGTGATTAATTTGAACCCTGATAAAATGTCCTATTGTATAATAATTGTCTTGAAATTGCAGCCGCTTCGTACCGAGGCCCCGGCGAGGATGAGGAACCGGACCACTACGCGGCCAGGATCGCCTTCACGGGCAACTCCCGCATCCTGGGACCCATATGCATCGTCTTCGGTTTCCTGATGCTGATGGCCGGCCTTTTGCTGTGCATCCTCACCAGGCGGGCCAGAAGACGCGAACAAACCATTGGATTTCACTGCCCTTTACACGGTGATTTTTATCCTCTTAGTCCAGTCACTAGCTCCAAAACCATTGGTGAGGACCTTCAACATAAGCACTGTTCTATATTTTATTCTCTTTTTTCTTTCGTGCCGTTGATGAAAAAAGACTGAAGAAAATTGTAGTAAAAGAACTATTGGTTTTGGATCCTCATTTATACATAACAACAGCATTTCTAACAACAATGCTTTTCTTGCGCTTCTACTAATCATGTAAATTTCGATGTTATTGCAATTTTTATCAGTCTCCATACATACACACATGTTTGCTTCAACCATATAGAAATATTCCACTCATCGTTAATAATATGTATCTCTGAAATTAATGTACTGAACGTTTTATTGAATCGATACTAATTAGTACGTGCCGTAATGGTATTGATTAAACGGCACATAAACACATTACTAACAAGTACTGTAGTAGTACTGTACTGCTATTAATAATTAATCAATCAGCCAAAGTATCTGAGCCGTGCCAAGTATGCGGTACATATTGCGTTTTAGTCGAGATACGGCAATATTTATATTCCAGTGAAATAATGGAATAGCGTATAATGTTGACTACGAAATGGGCTGTATTTATCAAAACGAGTACATCAAAATATTTATGTACTCTTTGTATAAATTCTAGATTTTTATCCAAGTCCAAGGTTTAGCTTGCAGCATCGCGAACAGCGTTCGTATTGAATTAAGTGTCAAGTTGAATGCAGCTGCAGCGTAATTTATGCTGGAAAATTGTAAATTGAAACGTCGGAATTGTTTCATTCCGAGAAAAGCGACGCATTTTCTTATCAATTCCCACTTTGCAACAGTAGAAATCGTCCAAGTTTACATCACACCGTCGAGCTTCTATACCTGTATGCTGCTGCAATGATGAGTCTTAATAAGGACGAAACATGTCTGTGTGGTTGGTGCTTTGTTGAACCAATGGAGGAAGGCTCGGAATAATCATTGCCTCAAATGTCAATTTTTTCGTAAAAGTATATTTCAAGAGCTTACTCTACAAAATTAATCAAATGCTGCTATACAGAGGGTGTTTACTTTTAAACTTCCCACCCCAGATTTCTTGCCGCCATTTTTTTTCCCAGGAAACGCAGGAACAGGTCGATTTTTATTTCGAGGGGGATCTAAGACACGTTTTACAAATTTTTATCTTCAACCCCTTTGCCCCGACCCTACCCTACTTTGAAATTTCAAATGGCATTACCTACCTTGTGAGAAATCAAAATAAAGGTAACAAGAGTCTTTCTGTGGAAAAATGAAACTTTCTAAACCAGGCTTTTCAAAAATTCTCTTAATTTTCTAGTCCAAATTTTTGGAATAGGTAGGTAGTAAGTGGCATCAGGAATTTTGAACTAGGGTAGGGTAGCGGCGAAAGGGTTGAAGATGAAAATTCACCAAAACGTGCAATCGAATGTTCCCGTAGAAATAAAAAATGACCAATTTTTGCTTGAAAAATTATTGAGGAGAAAACTAGTCTTCAAATTACCATAGTAGGTTCACTTGTACTGTGACTCTAGTTGGCTGGACAAATCTTCTACTTTAGCATTGTAGGCTTGCCGCCGTTTTACCTGGTGTGAAACTGACTTCTCTGGAAGTGAAGGTATATTTCTTATCAAATTGATATTAAAATCTTGGAAAACTGACTTTGTCATACGTGGAAATGTGACTAGAAGGGCGCAGAGCTGTATTCATTACCGTCATTTAGACACCAGAACCCTACGGGGCTGCCTTCAATTCAAGTCATCTTGACGGCGGGCATTCAAAGCCGACAAAAACTCGTTCCGCCAAGGTTCAAAACGAAAGCAAATTGGAAACTGAAGGTGCTCACATGAATTTCCGTCCAATACGCAACTTTGAGCGGCTGGGTTTTTTGAAATTCGGTTCAAGAAACTTTGTACACGTAAATCCTGCTGCAACAGCAGGCCTGCTGGCATGTTTCCTGCCAATAGTTCTTCATGACTCGGCGTGTCTTTTCGACTGGAAAAGGTGGAAGGATTGATGATTCCATCGGACCCCTTTTTTTGGACGAAGGGCTAGTATTTTTAGTTTGAATCACGTAAAGTTGAACCGGCTTCGAAAGGTTACAAATATTTTTGACACCTGTCAAGTGTCAAAGCTG
Organism: Anaspis maculata; assembly: GCA_949128115.1. Taxonomy (NCBI): domain Eukaryota; kingdom Metazoa; phylum Arthropoda; class Insecta; order Coleoptera; family Scraptiidae; genus Anaspis; species Anaspis maculata. The sequence continues at coordinate 15,093,980 of OX421962.1, forward strand.
CTTTGATTCATTTGTTCATCGACGAAAATTGAAAACAGGTCGGAAAATTACTACATTTTTCAATAAAATGGAAAAAAGCGCCAGACATCACGTCCCGCAAAAATGTTTCGTCTATCTGCAGAGAAAATGCGTAAAAATGTGTTACAAAAGTGGTCCGAACGACTTCGTGTCTCTTCGTTAATCATTGTGCCAAATGAAGCCAGAGTAGCCAACCGCAAAGTTTTGGGGATTTTCTATATTTCAGATTTGGAAACTTGAAAAAAAAAATTTACAGCCGACTAGAATCACGGTACAAGTGAACATACTATTCTAATTTTGATCTTAAAAGGATGACCCAATTACAGGAAGGCGTGAAGAATAAACAAGGAAGTAAAAGAATAATATATTATTGAACATACTATAGCAATTTATGCGCGAATTTCAGAAGGGATTAGAGGATAAGTGATTTTTTTTTGAAAAATTTGTTTGACAGAAAAAGAATTTTATTGCCTTCAATTTGATGTATCACAAGACAAGTAATGAATGCGTAATGGGAGGTACGAAGTTTCCGGGGAAAAAAACAAAGCGAACGCACCTGATAAAGGTAAATCAATGATGATCATGTGTAACCTACGAGTTATAAGTGAATGATGAGTTGAAAAACCATTATAAATTAAAAATAATAAATAGTACAGACATTTATTTAAAAAATGATGTAATTGATGAATGCTATTTGAAATTTTGAAGTAGGGTAAGGTGGGGGCGAAGTAGGGGGCGCAACGTGAGCACAATAAACGACTCCAAAATGTCTCTAAAACCTTTTTCGGAAGCCATCAAGCCATTTTTTTTTCTGCTCAAATGCAAATCGTTTTTAGTACCTTGCACACCTTATTTGACCTATCTTTGACCTGACCTGACCTGACCTGACCTGACTTGACTTGTTCACTTGTGTGTGATGGAAAAAACGCTTATCAGCTTGTAAATATCGCAAGAACGCCACACATCTCTTGTTTATTAGACTGAAAACTCATTCGGTATGCAGCATATTTCAAGATGTCTCCAAAATGTCCCCATTTACTTTCACGTATCCATATCCGTGTTTTTATTTTAAACCCATCAAAAGCTTTGTTGACTTTCCCAAAATGCCCTTACATCTTGTTTTTTGCTACAAAGTTTATATAGTCTCAAAGTCTATACAAATGTCCCCACCTATCTCGAATACATTCCACTCTCGGTTCCACTTTTTCGAAAGTGTCTACAAGCTCCCTTTGATCACACAGAAACATCTGTGATCAGGCTGTCTATCAAAAGTATTGTAAAACCGGTCCTAAGTCTCTGCAAGTCCCCAAAATGTCCCTTAGGCATCTCTTGAAGGCCCGAATCAAACCAACCCCACCTTGTTCCAGCTTGAATACAGATCGCTTTTGGTACTCAACTTGCACAACTTGTTTAGTAGTTATAACGTTTTTCAGTGTTTTTTGGTGTCTGTATAAATGGCCCCAACCTATCTCAAATTCGTTTCAAGTCTTCAAGTGTCCCTAAAATATTGCTTGAACATTTTTCAAAAGACCTCGAGCTAAAGTTAGCATGTTTTTTTTTCCAAATGAAGACCGCTTCTAGTAACTTGCACAGCTTATTTGGTAGTTACAACTTTTTTTAGTGGCTTTGGAAGTCTATACAAATGTCCCCAATCTATCTCAATACGTTCAACTTTAAAGTACTTCTCCAAAATTGTCTACAAGCAAGCTCTTATCACACGGTCACGTCTGTTTTTCAAAACGTCCTGAAACTAGTCCTCATGTCTCTGCAAAGTCCATAAGTGTCTCCAAAATACCTCTTGGACATTGCTTGGGAACCTTTGAGCCAGACCCACCATGTTTTTCCTGAAATGAAAATTGCTCATAGTGAATTGCGTATTATTCTCGGTAGTTACGAGGTTTTTTGAGTGTCTCTCAAAGTCTGTACAAATGTCCCCAATCTATCTCAGACACGTTCAACCTCAAAGTACTTTTTCAAAAGTGTCCACAAGCAAGCTCCAAACATACAACGACATCTATGTTTCCAGAAATGTTCCTCTGGAGCGTTGTACAACGTTTCTAGTGGTTCTGAAAGTATGTACAAATGTCCCCAATCTACGTAAATACTTTTAACTTCAAAGTTCTTTCTCAGAAGTGTTTGCAAGCATTATTTGATTACACAATGACAGCGATGTTTTGAAAATATCTTTGATGCGTTGTAAAACCGGTCCTGATATCCCTGCAAAGTCTATAAGTGTCTCCAAAATGTCCCGTGAACAGCTCATGAAAGCGCGCGAGTCAACCACACCTTGTCTTCTGCTTGTATGCAGATCCTTTCTAATGAATACACAATTTTTTGGTTATCACAAAACTTTTCAGGGTCTATCAAAGTCTATACCAAAATCTCCAACCTATCTCAGATACGTTCAATTTTGAAGTGCTTTCTCAAAATCTTCTATAATCACGTTGTAACTACACAGCGAAGTCTATGATCAAAATGCCCCCTGAAAGCGTTTTGAACCGACCTTAAGCTGTCTACAAAGTCTATGAATGTCTCTAAAATGTCTCTAAAACCTCTTTCGGAAGCCATCAAGCCAACTCCATTTTCTGCTCAAATGCAAAGTTTCTACTTACTTGCAAATATCTCCAACTATCACTGACCTGATCTGACCTGACTTGTTCACTTGTGTGTAACACGAAAACTCTCATCAGGTTCAGGTGGTAAATATCGCAAAAGCGCCACATATCTTATGTTTATCAGATTGAAAATTTATTCAAGTATACAGTGTGTTTGAAAATGTCTCCAAAATGTCCTCAATTACTGTTTCGTTACTCTATGTCAATGTCTTTCAAACCCATCAGAAGTTTCGCCAACGTTTCCAAAATGCTCCCACATCTTGTTTGTTTGCTACAAAGTTGCTTAGTCTCAAAGTCTGTACAAATGTCCCCACCTCTCTCGAATACCGAGTCAAATACGTTAGCAATTTATTTTCTTAAAAGTGTCTAAAAGCACGGTTCAATCATACAGCAACATCTCTGATCAGGCTGTCTACCAAAGTACTCTAAAACTGGTTCTAAGTCTCTGCCAGTCTCCAAGTGTCTCCAAATGTCTCTTGACTTCTCTTGAAGGCCTTCACATCAAACCAACCCCACCATTTTCCCAGATCGCTTTTAGTATATACTTAACTTTCACAATTGTTTGGTAGCTATAAAGTTTTTAAGTATCTCTTTGTGTCTGCACAAATGGCCCCAACGTATCTAAAATACGTTTAAAGTCTTTGAGTGTCTCTAGAATGTCGCTTGAACATTTTTTGAGAGACCCCAAGCCAAATTCACCATGTATCTTTCCAAATGAAAACCGCTTCTACTGATTTATAGAGCTTGTTTGCTAGGTTCAACTTCTTCTCAGTGGCTCCTGAAAGTCTATACAAATGTCCCCAATCTATCTCAATACGTTCAACTTTCAAGTGCTTTTTTACAAAATTGTCGACAAGCAGGCTTTAATTACACAATAACGTCTGTTTTTCAAAATATCTTTTCAAAGCATCGTGAAACTGATCCTAATGTATCTGTAAAGTCTTTTAGGGTCTCCAAAATGTCTCTTGAGCATATCTTGAAAGCCATCGAGCCAACCCCACCATGTTTTCTGTTCAAGTGATGATCGCTTCTGGTAACTCGCACAACTGGTTTGGTAGTAACAAAGCTTTTTAGTATCTTGCAATGTCTCTGCCAATGTCCCCAACTCATCTCAAATTCGATCAACTCTAAAGTACTTCTTCAAAAGTGTCTACAAGCACACTTCAATCACACAGCAACGTCTTTGATCGTCTTATATCTCACGGTATGTTCAACGTCTTTCCGAAACGTTGTAAAACTGGCCCTGTCTCTGCAAAGTCTACAAGTGTCTCCGAAATAACGCTTCGATATCTCTTGAAAAAGCCTTTGGGTTAGACCCGCAATGTTTACTGCCCAAGTGAAGATCACTTTCAGCAACTTGCACAACTTGTTTGGTGCTTTAAGAAGCTTTTGGTGTCCCTGAAGTCTGTATAAATGTCCCCAACCGATGTCTAACACGTTCAACTTGGAAGTGTTGTCTCAAAAGTATCCATAAGCTCGTTTCAACCACACAATATTCTTTATGTTCTTCAGAATGCCCGACCAAAGCGCGCTAAAACGGTTCTAAGCAAAGTCTATAAGTGTCTCCGAAATGTCCCTTAACATCTCCTGGAGTCTATCGAGCCAACTCCATTATGCTTGCTCCTAAATGAGGATCGCTTCTTGTAACTTGCACAGTTTGTTCGTTATGTTCAAAGCTTTTTGGTGTCTCCCATAGTCTGCACCGAAGTCTGCACTAATGTCTCCAACTTATCTCGAATACGTTCAACTGTACTTTTGTTCAAAAGTATACGTGCTTGTTTTACTCAACCACACAATGGAAATATCTTTTCAAAGCATCGTAACACCGGTTCTAATGTCTCTGCAGAGTCTATAAGTGTCTCCAAAATGTCCCTCAAGCATTTCTTGAAAGCCGTCAAGCCAACGCCATCATGTTTTCTATTGCCTTACCAATCGAACTGTAATTGAGTTCGTCGAGCTTCCAAGATTTTTTTTTCCAATAATTCACGATAACTCACAGAATCGTGTGCTGCCTGATGACGAATCGATCCGGCGTTTCCCTCACGGGCAAGCTAATAAACTGAAAATTACCGGGAAAAGTGAAAATTTGTCGCTGATGATTATAGCCAGAAAACGCTGTTCCTCGGGGGATTTTCACGAAGCCTTTTGCTCGATCTAACGGCAAAGGGGGACCGGCTAACAAGCGGCAACGCATTTCGTGTTAGGTCCTCCAAGGCCAAAAATCACTTCCATCTAAACCAACCCCCGCGCGAAAACGCAATATTTTTCCCGTCCATTTCCCTCACTCCATCATGCTGGTACGGAGCTGGTACGGAACGTATAATTCACAACGAACCCCAACCGCTGGCGCTCCGATACGAGCTATAGCACGAAAATTGCTAGATTGCTACATCCTAATAAGAGCGGTGCATCTCTGTTCCATTTATTACCAATGGCTGAAACCACCAACTGCGGCAATACAGCGGAAAAGTTCATTTCGTATACAGTAGAGAAAGAGCATATCCGAGCCCTGTTATGAGCTCGCTTTCGCGTATAATCCAATAACTAACTGGCTCGGATAAAACCAGTATGTACGGGTACTTACTTAATAATAGTGCAAAGGAAATGTAGTTTTCTTTTTACCCTCATTTTCGTATCTCCAGAGTGGCTTCGCTCCATTATCTGATTATGTAGAGCGAGCGGGGGTGGGCTCCTATGGCCTGCAATATAATTGCGCGGCGTAATAACCTTCAGTTGAAATTGAAGCATATTTTTAGAATATGACTGAAGCTGGTTTTGGTACAAATTATTAAAATTGAATAATTGAATCGTATCTCTGGCCTTTGGGACATAAAAACATAACCGTGATGAGGGGGGGGGGCAGTAGTGAACGTGCGACACCAAATCGCAATTGGCTATTTCATTTGGGCAGGTGCGCATGCGTGGGGCGCTAATTGAGGAAAATGTACACCTGTCAGTCCTGTCACCTGTCAATTTAAATGGCAACGCTGCATACTCTGTCTAATTCGCTGACCTGACTAGCTACTGTTTGCTTTCATTAGTGTCAATCGGCCTAATCTTATCGGCCTAAGGGAATGGTTATGGTAATCACCACGCTTACTATAAAATCGGTATGGCGACAGCCAATAGGAAGGCCCGTTGCCCTAGCAATTTTATAGGTGATTACCATAACCATTCGCTTATAGAATCAGGCCTAATGACTCGTTGCGCATTTTACGTTCTTCACGGTGTTTCGGTGTCTATTGTCAGTAACGACACAAGTATGTCACAAGTGACAGTTGGCAGCGATCTAGTGTTGGTTTCAAGCGCTGGCGGCGCTGTTGTCATTTTCGTTGTTCATGCACCTCTACGAATGGTCATTGAAAATTTCAATAAAACATTTCTGCAGGATGCCAAAATGATGTCAAATATTCAGTCGAATCATTTGTGGTAGGTATTTTGGTTGCACTAAAATATTTTTTGGCGCTAATTTTGAATATCGATGTATGAAATTATGGAGTTCGCGCCACACATGCGCAGTCAAAAGAATCCCAAACGAAACGACCCAATTGAATATTGTGAAACAGGAAAGAGTGAGAAATAATTGTACAGGGTGTTTCGAACCGACCGACTGTGAAAAAAGGCCAAGGCAGTTGAAAGAAATTTTCAAGAGTGCCAGAAAAATATTGAAATTTTTTTAAGGTGTTTTAGGGTCAAAGGGTGAAATTTTGAGCTCCCTAATTTCCGTTATCTGTCACAAAATTAATTTTTGTCAACTCCTTGGAACAAACAAAAAGCATCTTTTTCTGAATTTTAATTATGTTTTGAAATTTCATTCACTACACAGGGTGGATGGTAAATTTGGATCATTCAGTTTAATTTCAAAATAGGCGTAGAGAGCTTTCTACAGAAACAAATCCTGTTATTTGTTGCTTCACGTCACTTTGAGAACCTCTGGAACTTTTTGCGGGTGTTTTTTGAAGAATTCGGATTTGCAAAATTTACGACTCACCCTGTATCGTGAATAAAATTTCAAAACGCAATCAACAGTTCAAAGACGCTGCTTTTTTTTTCGTTCCAAAAAATTAACACAAATCGATACAGCCAACGAAAATGAAGGGGAGTTGTGTTGCCGCTCTTTAACCCGGCGCCTCCACCATGTCGCGATCGCGTCGCGGTTAAAGGTTGAATCCATCGAAAACCTATTTTTTGCAGTATTTTTCTGGCACTGTTGAAGCACCCTGTATATGATTTAGTAGGAAGATTTGCCAAATGAATAATTTTCTAGCAAAAATATAAGCTACGCTGGACTTGATAGACATTCCGGGGACATTTGCAGACTTTAGATGTAAGAGACATTTCCAAAAAGCATAGACGTTGTTATATAAGTAGCCGAAAACTATGCACAGATTAATTCACCTAATTGGAAAAGATTTGGTTGGGACGAGAGGTGTTATTCCCAGAACGCTCCAATTGATAGTGCGTATAAGAGTATACTTGAAAATTTTAAAATTTTCTTAAAACATTCACATAAGGAATATGTATTACGAAAATCGAAAATATCAATTCTGAGTTTCTTTCAATAAAACAAAATTATCAATCCGAAAGAAAATGCAGACTGAGCTTGAAGTTTCTCAGAACAGATTTACAGACTTCTTGGAGACATTCAAACCCCAATTTACAACAAGGATTTTTTCAGCAATTTTTCGCATAATCACAGCCTCGGCTTGAACCGGTTTCATGAGTTTCAAAAATTTTGACAAATCCTTATTTGGACCTTATTAGGGGTATAGAGGAAAAACTATCCATAGGAGGAGTTCAATTTCTCAGTAAAATGTTTCTCAAGTCAAGATCTACAACACTTAAAAAATTCTGCTAGATTCACCGAAACTATTTTTTCATAGTAAGCGTGCTTTACTTTTGGTGCAGCCCCCTTTTTCAGTTTTTCTCTTTCATCAATTTTGAAATTCTATTCTTGCTTCCTGAAGCTTTATCATCGAACAGATTCCTCAAAACTTTCAAATTTGGTCAACAAGGAAAAATGTGATGAGCAAAAAATCAAAGTTTCTTTTTCATCTTCTAAAGTTATGAATGATAATAATCAGAAAATTGGAAAACCTTTTTTGAGATATGGATGTATCAACCTCCGTGGGCTAGCAAGATTAGAACCGGAGTATGGAGAACAAGAAAAAGAAAAATCAGCCGATTACATGAAAGGAAAATATCAGAACCAGAGTATGTATAGAAAACAAGACAAAGAAAAAGGCACCGAGAACAAAAAGCTGAGAAGGTCCCTTACAACCAGAGTATAGAGAACAAGAACAAGAAAAATCAGCCGAGTACATGGGGCAAAAAAGATCAAAAGTAGAGTATAAAGAAATTCGGAAAGAGAAGAATGCTTAAGCCTCTGCTCAAGCTAAACAACTGCAGCCAAATGATAAAAATTTCAGAGAAGTCGAACGTTTGGATGATTCGAGAAACAAGAAGAAAAAGATGGACGTTGATATCCTTACATCCCGACAGAATTTTCACAACAGCTTTATTTGCAAAGAAAATGGCGCAGAATTGGAATTTATCCAGCGACATCGCTCGGGCTCAAACGTGGCCCCGATTTGAGACACAACCGGCGAACTTTTGCCGGGGAGCAATGAGGGTGTTGTGTGGGGCGCCACGAATCGTCTTCATTTTTTGGCGTCCCAACAATGCTGGTAGTCGTCTCGATATAAGCGGCTCATGTCTGGAGAAGCGGTGACACTGGAAAACAATAAGCCGGATCAGAAAAACACTCGACACATTGGCACATAAGAGATGAATATAGTAGCAATATTGATACCAACTGGGACGCACTGGGCCCACGACCAACGGGAAGGGTAGCGTAGCAGCATGGGCACGTTGAGGTTTTGTGACAGCTTCGAAAGCGCAGCTACGCTATGCTTAGCGCTGAAATTCTGGTCTTTTAGAAGTAGAGAAAACCAGATGTAAAATTCTGTAGACGAACGCAAGGGAACATTAACCTAGAAGGCTACAAGACGCACCCACGGTGGTTCGGTGGTGTTTCACTCAGACATACTGGGTCAACAGTTTCGACGGAAAAGAAATACTCTAACGTCGCTGCCCGAGTTTTATAGGCTCGCTCTTTCAGGAATGAAAGAAACCGCAAAAAGCGAAACTGTAGTCTTTTTCAGACCATGGTGCGGATGGTAGTGCGAAACAACAAATTCCCGGCCGAAAATCCGGAGTTTCCGTCGACAGCTGACAGCGCGTATGCAAACACAATTTCCAGTGGCGTAGCATGGGGTGAGGTGAATTCCGAACGTAACAGACTGAAGAGTATGTGCGGGCCCCTTCCAGAAACTACGAATTGATAAAGATTGGGGACATTTGTAGACTTCAGTCAGACCACCAAATCTGTTTTGTTGGGCCAAAAGTTCTACGTGCATTTTGTCGACGCCTATTGGAAACTTATCTGAGGAAAAAATATACTTGAGGATATTTCGAGAAATATTTTACATTATTCAACAAATCCACATTCAAAACCGAGTTCAAAACCTTTCCAGAAATTTTCAGAATATTAAATACATAATACATTCAAAAAGGATCTGCAGAAAACTTCCTGGTCGTTCTAATGTGAAATATTGCGCAGGCTCAGAATAGGAGCTAACATAAAGGTGCACGTGCAACCAGTTCGCAGACTGCAAGTCTCACGATGAGAATGCTTGTATTCACAAAATATTCAAAAATTGATACCTAGTTGAAAAAATGAAAAAATCAAAAATTTTCACAAATTCCAATTCAAGATTTTTCAAATTACACTGACTACTAGGTACTTAGGTACTTACTTACTCAATACATTTCCTTATTAATTTTTTTCATTTATTTTGTACTGTTTTTGGAAACTCACGGCTGATAATTCCTCTTTTTGCAGCAGCATTTGAGCGAAACAACGGCAGATGCACGCTGTGCTGGCCGCGAAAAAGGGGCCCTGGGGCCATAGCCGTCGGCCCTCCGCAGTGCCCGCACAGTCAGGTGTCGAGTACGCGAAGTTCGCTGGCCAGTTCGCCCTACAGCCAATGCCCGACGCCTTTACCATTCCTTGTAAATTCTGGATCTGTTGGGTAAGTTTTGATACCAGCTCATCCAACCTGAAAAACATTTTTTTTTTGTTGAAAATCTTATGTACCTACTTACATTTTTAAAAATTTTGGTTTTAATTTCGAGTTTTCTTGCAGGGGCATAGTCCCAGCAGCTGCTCAGCTTTCACCTGACCAACCATTTGGCTCAATACGGTCACTGGCGGCCGGGAGAGAAGTGGCCAGTTTTCCACTTTCAAGGACGCCTACGCCACCACCTTCTGCTTTCGATAGGTACAAGAACTGGCTATTTATGCTAGAATAGCTGAAAAATACAAGAGTAGTCGATTAGGATCGAAGAACAATTTAGGCAACGTTTCGTGCGGTCGCTTTACGGATGGGTGACCCCCGTCCGGTGTCATTATGCCTCAGAAAGCACGTAAAGCCGTTGGTCCTCCAGGGTTAGTCAGCAATATCCCATTACTAGCTTTCCGGCCTAATTTTTCTTCAAATAGTTCTGGAAAATGAAAACAAGGAGAAAGGCAAAAAGAGATTTACAGGTGAATACAGAATAAATAAACGGAAGCTTGTAGTCCAACCGTAAACACACAAAAATCGTGGTAGAAATGCACAATATTCTTGATACCAGCTGTAGACAAATCATGAAAAATGATTGCTCAAGACTAGCCAGATACAGTTTCTGTATATATAGGAAAGCTTGATGTTCAAGCAGAGAAAGATTTAAGTGGATAATGCACATGCAATTTGATAAATATTCATTGAGAATTAATAAAGAACGGCAGCCTGAGACTGGATACAGGTGAATAAAGGAAATATTTGGGATCAACTTGTGTAAAATTATAGCTTGAGACTTGATAAAACGAATAACACAAATAATACAGCTCTCAAATTTCACGGCACGGTGACGCACAACTATCTTTTTCTCACTACCTATATCTTAAAGCAGCTTATGATTTGGAGGATGTGCTATGTCTTCGAAAAAGGATTTCTATAGAAAGGGCGGCAAAGGGTCGGTGGCCTCCAACATGTCGCTCATAGCGTAGCCCCAAGTGTAGCCCTTTGTGGCTGACTAGGCTATGTCGTGGCTAGAAAGGGTATCAGCTCATTTACTCTGTACCCACTTTCAAACACATACCAACTTACTCAGGTATCTCCCATCGGACCTTCACTGCGTTTCGTTCAAAATGAAAATTGTACATCAAAGAAATTTGATGTAGTCTGCGGTTCGGGTTGGGTCTTGGGTCTCAGATCAAAATGAATGCCAGCATTGTCTTTCTTGTGCTCGATTTAGTAGGAAACGATATACCTCTCCACTTTCTAAAAAAGTCGAAATTTGGTTTTTTAAATACATATTTTGGAAATTTCATTTTGTACCAATCTGAATTCTGATATTTGGAAATAGTCGAGTCTGGTATTGTTTTTTACTAAATCGGGTGCGAGAAATACGATTCTGGCATTGGAATTTACTTCATAAACTTGACTTATCAAATTTTGTTGCCCTCCAATTTCCATTTTGAGTTGGTTCACTTTTACCTACGTGTATAGTACAATTTTGTAATTTCAAGTTTCATTTTGTGATAGGACATGGTTCAAGTCATGAAAATTCATCAGTCATACCTATTATGTCATTGAAATGAAAAGTTGTAGCTTTTGACTTTTTCAAGTCAACATTTTTTTTGCAACGTCTTCGGCTCCTCCATTCGACATGCCTCTCGTCTCCGGCATAATTCGAATATTTCCGAACACCTTGTATGCCGAATTACTCTCAATTATCCCACTTCTGACACCAAATGCTACGTATTTCGCGTACGGGTTTGATTATAGTTAAGACGATCGTTTTAAAACACACTGTTCATTACTGCGTACTACAATAAATACACGCCAACAATCATCTACTTGGAATATCGCAGGTTACTACTTCCCTTTCTATCCGCTGTCTATCGCCTTTCAATTCAATACTGCTCGTAAGCCGACGATGCGGGGCTTTACACAGGGTGTTTCGCAATTGCGGTTACAAACTTCTAGGGGAGATTCTCCATCAAAAATGGACCAGGAAAAAATATAACTTCGATGTCCTAAAATGCTCCGTCAAAAAGATAAGGGTGTTTAAGCTGACTTTTCAAAATCGATTTTTTGACATAACTTTTGAACCGTTCAACTGATTTTGTTCAAATTTGGAACAAAGTACATCAAAATAGGTCTCTATCAAATAATAGCAACGTGTTTGGAAAAAAAATCGGGGGCGTAGATAATGGGACGTGTCTTTATATGTATTTCCCCTCCTATTTTTACCCCTCTAATTATTTTCCCAAATTGTTCTATTTTTTGGATTCCACGATCCAATTTAAAAAAAAGTTTCCTCTGCAAAATTTTGATTAGAGGCTTCATTTTCGAGATATTTGGGTTTGAAACTTTAGAGAACATTTCAAAATCGCCACTTTCAATGAGCCCAATTTTTTTTCTGAAAACTTCTCGTTTCTTAGAAAAAATAGTGGTTTATCAACTTGAAAATTCTAGAGAACCTATTTCTGCTGAGAAATCATGAGTTTTCTTGGATTCTAATTTTTAGACCTTTGAAAGTGGCAATTTCGAGATGTTTTCCAAAGTTTTAAACCCAGATATCTCTAAAACGAAGCCTCTGATCAAAATTTTGCAAGAGTAACGTTTTTCTCTGATTGAACGTAAAATCCAAAAATAAGAACAATTTGGAAAAATAGCTAGGCGTGTGAAAAATAGGGGAGGAAATATGAAGACACCCCCAATATCTACGCCCCTGATTTTTTTTCCCAACACGTTACTATTATTCGATAGACTTATTTTAGTTAACTTTGTCTAAAATTTGAACAAAATCGGTTAAACGGTCCAAAACTTATGCCAAAAAATCAGTTTTAAAAAGTTAACTTGAACACCCTATAACTTTTCAACGGAGCATTTTAGAACATCGAAGTTATATTTTTTCCTGGTTCAATTTTGATAAGGAATCTCCCCTAGAAGTTTGTAAAAGTAATTACGAAAGACCCTGTATAGGTCCGACTGATCAATCTTGAATGTTCCATGCGTTCTCCAGCAGATTCCACAGTGACCCGGCATACGGTTCCCACGCGACTCCCGAAAAATCTTACACATTTCGCGGGCATCACAAACGTGCGGTGACTACGGCACCTCCGCCAAAATGGACAGATGTGTCTTGACCCACCGCTCAAGGCTCCATGTATTTCAATCACCAAGCCATCGCGTATTATTCTGGAAATGTCCACAGCTCCGCACTTGTACACTGCGACATAATAGGAGAGTCTGGAAAGATCGCGTGTTCACCAGAATGCACCGGAAGCGCCGCTCGTAACAACAGCATTTAATAGAATAAAAAAGTCACAAATAATGTATACCGTACAGCTGTTTGCTGACTTGAAATTGAACACCAGCCTCGTATTGCACATAGGTACTCGGTTTAGTCAAAAACGATATCCCACTTGTCATCGACAAAAATTTAAAATGTGACGTTTCTGAGAATTTTTCGAAAATCTGACACTATTCAAAATATTTGACATTCCAAAAAAGTTGAATGGGGTCATGTTTCTCACTAAATCGATCGCGAATTACGCAACTCTGACCTTCAGTTTCCCGTAATTGTGTTGCAAATCTGGTTTGCTGAATTTGTCGAATATTCTGATCTGATATTGATCTGAATTTTCAGCGACATTTGATAATTTTTTGTTCTTTTGCTATCAAATCTTCACGTGAAGTTACTTTCAATTTCAAGAGTGCAACATCAAGCTCGATTTTGAGATAGAAAACGAAAATTGACATGATAATTTGATATTTTCATTTTTTTTTGCTGAAATTTTGACTTTTTGCTAAAATTACGATCATTTCCAAGCTCACGTCACACGGTTGTCAACATATTCTGTACGATATTTCAAGACAAGGTGTTCATTCTTCAAATTTGAAATTTTAGTTTTGGACTTCAAAACAATAAGAAAACTTGCAAAAAATTGAATTTTTGTTGAAGATTTCAATAAGTGCATTGTGCAGTTATCACCTGACAAGAAAATAGATGCCAGCATCGTGTTGCTCATGCGCTATTTAGTCCAAAACGATATGCCACTTGTGATTTTCAAAAAGTCAAAAACTGACGTTTCCAGGAATTTTTTGCAATTTTGACATTTTTCGGAAAAAAATGACATTTTGAACAAGTCGAGTGGGGTATCGTTCCTCACTAACTGGAGTACGAGCAATTCGAATATGACCTCAAAATTTGTGTCATGAGCTTGCAAACCTATTTAGCAAAATTTATCGTCAGTTTCTTCTGAATTTCCGATGACATTCAATACTTTTTTGTATTCCCGTCAAGAAATCTTGCTAAATTGGCTTTCACTTGAACAGTGAAATCTGTTCGATTTCAAATAAAAATGGCTATAGCAGCGAAATTGTATTTATCATGATGTATAGGTGTTAACGACGGTAATAATTATTAAAGGAGACCACAACACAAAAATCGAATCTATATTTTATTTGACTAACTTATGGGGAAGGTAGTTCAAGAGTAACGGAACAAATGTAAGTTTTCTATACGAGTCCGATCAGCCGATAAAACGTTTTGAAAATATTATCGTGACGTCACTTGGGAAGATGTTTTCACCTTGATTTTCACCTCCGATTTTCACCTATCACGTTCCCATGGTCTTGTTATTGCTGCTATTGTCGTTCTGACAAACGTCATTGTCTTCAAACAATCAGTAATAATTATGGCAGGCCTGAAACCGTCGTCATCTCATCGGCAACGGAATCAGGTATAGGTATGCCCGTGAGTAGCTATAGGTAGCCCGTGAAAATTTGCCCCTATGACGTCACTGTCGTTCTTAATTGATAGCCTCAGCGCCCGCCACGAGATAGGTCAATTTACAAAACCCTATGCAATCGTCCTAGTTTTTTTCAACTCTTTCATCTAAGACCAACTTGTATTTTGTGTTGTGGTTTACTTTAAAATGAAAATTTGACGCATTTCTACTGCTTGCTCAAACATTTCTCTGTGATTTATAGTCCATGAGAATGTATAGAAAAATATAACCTGGGACTAGATACAAGCAAATAAAGAGAAGATTTTGAAATAATCCGTGTGAAATTAGAGTACGATTCCAACATGAAGTCTGGGTAAATAGAGGGAAACTTGAAAAATGCCTACAGACTATGATGGGAAAGTTTGTGGCAGACCATGCACTCGCAAATTACTACTTAGTCAGTAAGGATTCAAGGGAAATAAAAGCCTGAGTCTGGATAAAGTTGAATGAAGGAAAGGATAATGGGATAGTTCGTGTTGGTAGAACATGTAGGTACATGTAAATTATTTAGGTAGGTAGTCAGTGAAAATTGATGAAAAATTCTAGCGTGGAACGACTAGATAGGTAGGTACAGGTAAATAAAGGGAAGATTCGGGTTACTTCTTGTGAAATAATAGCTTGAGGTTAGGTAACTACCTACCTATAATTACAGCAACAATAATAATTGTGAACAATCACTGCTAGAACAAAAGAAATGCTCTGAAAATTTCTGAAAAAAGAGGAATACATTTGAACAGGATATGATCAGTGTAGATTAAGACTGATTCAGCTTGATTAATTGACAATAATTAATTTCGAATTGCAGAATGGGAAGCCCGCATCTAGTCCACGTCCCGGATGAAGAAAAGCTCGTCAACGACGACGACGACTTCGAAGACAGGATCCAAAATCCCCGCACGGGACCCAGAAAATCGGTCTCGATAGTAATACCCGGCGAAGAAAACGGTTGAACAATCGGATGGAAAAATTCTCTCAAAGAAAATGTTCACTTAATATATATTTTTAAACGCCCCCCCTTCCCCCTCTTACCACATGAACCAATACTTTCGTCAACACTCACACCTTACGTTGTACATATTATACTATTGCGTTTTAACAATACTATATTATCAAGTCGATTTATATATTAAAAAGAATATAATGGATACGATCAAAACCAAATGCAAGAAAAGACTATTATAGACAAAGACTAAATGCTCATAATTTTAAATTGCATGTTAATTATATCACGTCGTAGCATGGTATATATACATACTATATCTCTCTATTATATTATTATTGTGACAACATCGAGAGCATGTGCGTGTCTGAAAATTTACGTACAATTTGGTGTAAATGTATTAAGTCTGATGCATTAAGCAAACGCTCAATTTTTTTTCATCATTCCATTTTTTCGACAAACAAAAAAGCATATCTAGAGTGTTCGACAATCGAAGAGCAGAAGCATAAAATTGGTTGAAACCCGAAAAACAAAGGATTGCATTATCGTTTTTATATGTGCTCATCAGAGATCGCGCGTAGAGGTTGAAACATATTCGTACAGCTCAATCCCAGTTATATTTCTTTTGTTGTACATATTTA
This sequence comes from Anaspis maculata, assembly GCA_949128115.1. Classification (NCBI taxonomy): domain Eukaryota; kingdom Metazoa; phylum Arthropoda; class Insecta; order Coleoptera; family Scraptiidae; genus Anaspis; species Anaspis maculata. Next base: position 15,110,102 of record OX421962.1, read on the forward strand.
TCGTGTTTTTCATTTTATATTTTTAGATTCCAATAATTATTAAAGGCTGTTTTTTGAGTTCTTGATTGTGCAGCGCTGTGTGGTGCGCCGTTTGTAGGGCAATGATTCAATTGGCGCTGCTTGTGATTTCGAGGGCGTGTGTTCTGAGGAGAAACCCTCCAGAAATAGCCGGGTGTACATATTATTTTGGAGGAGCTCGGATGCCCGTTTAGTTTTAACAAAAAAAAAATGAATACCTACATAGTAATTATGTGTATAAGAGAAGAAAGAAGACGAGTTCGCGAAAGGGATGTGCGTGTAATGCAGCAAAAAAGGAAAATGTATCACTTAGGTAGTAATCGAATTTTTTGTATTAGCAGTTAATAAACTGAAGAATTGCAAAACGAGAGTTTTATTTTTGTCTCGGTTCATGCTGCCATCGCAGCTTCTGATTGACTGTTCTCGCAGTCTTGTGAGTTAATAGGTATAAAATAAGTGTGCCTAATCTGTTAAAAGTGGGAGAAAAAGAATGTAACATTTCAACGAACAAAGACTACTAGAGTCAAGTGTCACTTTTGGCTACATAAGACGTTAGATGTCGATGGCTGCATTCAACTCTCGATTCAATTGTTGGAATATCCGTTGAAGACTTGCTGAAAGAAATCAAAACTTGTTTCCAACCGAAGGCTAACACTAACAAGTATCGATCGCCTTCGTCAAGGACCTCCAGGATTTTATAAAGAAGAAGCAAAACTTTGTTCCATGCCATAGAGTCTACTAAGGTCAACTGAATTTTTTTTTTGCCGTGTGCCCCTAGAAGATTTGCTAGGTGAACTTGAGCTTTTGCACTGTAAAGGATCGCATTGCAAGTTTGACTAGTGTCATATTGAAAGTGAGCAGAATTTTCGTACACACAGTATCTATTCGGAGATAACTAAGGCCAAGAGCGAGTGTCCCTAGAACAAGACTAATTTCGTTTCTCACTTTATTCATATTTAACGGAATGTCTGTTGGAAAAATATCCTATATTTTTGTCCTCACTCATTTCATCTCCATTGGCCTCACTGTGCTGTAAGGGCATACGCGATAAGCAATCGGCAACTAAATTGTCGCTGCCTTTAATATCCACAATTTTACAATCAAAATTTTGCGAATACAAAGCATTCCAATCTATTCGCGCTCATCTGGTTTATTTCTTTTCTCCCGAATAAAGCAATTGGGGCTTTTTGATCTGTTCTGAGAGTGAATGCATTACCATACAGATATTGTTGAAATTCCTTCAGAAAGAAAAATGTTGACCGTTATCAGCAAGCCTCATGCCCGTATTCATAGTCATTGTCAAGTGCACCTTGTCCAAGTATCACTTTAAATCAAGCTGTAACTCGAGTGGGAATTCTGTTTTATAGACATATAACTTTGGATTCCCTCGAGGAATACTATTTCACGGAAAAAGCCAAAAATATGTATATGAAACAGAAATCGTACTTGAGTTACAGCTTGATTTAAAGTGATACTTGAACAAGATGCACTTGACAACGACTATGAATACAGGCATTAGTGAAAGAAGCAGAAGCATGTATACACTAGAACAAGAATCACACAGGGCCGTGCAGGTGAAAGGATATGAATGCCGAGAATGTGGAACAAGTGGCACCTCCTTGCCGCCTGAAGAGAATGCAACAAAGAGCAAAGAGGCATCATCATGCCCATGTTTTCGACTGGATGGAGCACACAAATCGTACTCATAGTCAAAAGCACCGGTGTAAAGTCAGGGCATGTGGGAGTGATGTTAAGTTGGATAAATGCTTAGATCGGGTACGCTATCCACTGCCCAAGATCGATGAAATTTTTGCAAGTTTGGAAGGGTGTGTGGAGTTCTCAAAAGTAGATTTGTCAGATGCATAGGTATATGGCAGTTCGAACTGAACGACAATTCAAAGAGACTACTGGTCACTATTTCCACACAAAAAGAATTATATCGGGTGAATCGGATGTCTTTTTGAATTAAGTGTGCTTAGCTTCTTCTTTCAGAAATAACATTCCTACACAAGACCCTTCAAACGTGTTCACAGTTCAAGATGATCAATAATGAGATAAGTGAAAGGTAACTAATAGTGATATTGAGTTTTACTGGATGTTGAACTTAGAAAAGACGAAATTCTTGCAGAACAAAGTCTCTTATTTAGGGTTTGATCTCTGGAAACATACACTCCCTGAAAATCCAGATGAAGTCAAAGCCATTTAATAAGCACCACCACTCATGAACTTGACCTCGAACTCAACCGAGCTGGGGTCATTAATCGTAATGGCAAATTTTTATGGAATGTTGATTGAAAACTTCGCAGAAGTAATGGCACCGCTGAACAGATTGTTGAGAAAAAACACTAGGTTCATTTGGGATGAGCAGTGCATCAGTGCCTTTAGCAAAATCAGAGACCTAGTTACGTCAGATAGAGTCTTGTGCTATTTTGATTCGAGCTTACCTAAATTTCTCACCACCGATGCAAGTGGAGAGGGTCTTGATGCGGTGTTAGTATCACATAGGTGTAGGGATAGAGCCGAGCGTATTATAACATGTATAAGTGAGACGTACTTGAAATCTGAACAGCGCTACTCAGTTATATAAGGAGAGCCTAGCTTGTTACTATGGTGTGAAGAAATTTCTCTCAGAACAAATCAAAAAGCCCTGATTGCTATATTCCGGGGGAAAAAGATAAACCAGATGAGTGCAAATAGATTGAAACGGTATGCTTTGTATTTGTAGAACTTTGAACGTGAAGTTGTACATATCAAAGGTAGGAGAAATATAGTTGCCGATTGCTTATCGCGTATGCCCTTACAGCACAGTGAAGCCAAGAAAGTTGAAAATAGGAGGACAACAATTAAACAATATAATTTTCACCAACATCGACATCTCGTTAAATATGAATAAAACAAGAAACAAAATTATAACCCTCCAGTGGGATTCATGAAGATTTATTCATGTTATAGAGATATTTGAAATATACATTCACTCCAGCATTCGATTTCAATCAAGAATGTACTTCAATCTAATAGCCCCTGAAATTTTTTCAAAGATGGACAGTGAACACCTTTAACAGTTGGACAAAATTGTCAAAATCCTACAAGAGAAAAATTAGTGGTTTCAAATTAACTTAAGTTTGAACTGATTTTCATCCAAACTTACACATCGGATTCGAGTTCAAGAAATTGAATTTAGTCGGAAAAGATACCTTTTTGATAGTTCTGCCTACTCGTCCAGTTGGCCCAGTAATCTTTGATTTTTCAGGGATTCCGTTAACTTCCCCACTGAATTGATGTTGCAGATTGGTCTGTACGTGGTTTTCGAGTTTGCTTCCTTTTTTTTTTTGGTTCATCTTGCAGTACGAGCCTGGACTCCTTCCATTTTTCTGGGAATTCTCGTTCAAGCAGATGATTGTTCATCATGTTAAATAAACAAAAAGTCTCGTGCCCTCTCCCCATCACTCTAATAAACTCTGCCAGAACTGGCCCTGGAGATTTTTCCATTTTCAGTTTCTCCATGGCACTTCTGAACTCCTCTTTTGAAAATAGTCTGATGTTTACGTATATTTTCCTTTTTTCCATTTCAGTTTTCCACCCCTCGGGAAGAGCTCCTGTGCAACGTCTAACATTTCTTCGTCGGTCATCTATACTTTCGGGCGTAGGTATTCCTCGTTTTCTTGCCGACATTCCTGTATCCTTCACCCCATGGGTCATCGTTGGCCTCCTCGCATAGCTTTTCCCATGATTTCCGTTTCTCTTTTTGAATTATGAGCGTCAATTCTTTTCTTTTAGCTTTATATTCCTCGTACACTTTACACTTTTCTACCTGGTCTGCTTTTGTCGTATTGTTTTTTGTCACTTTGCTCTTCCTCAAAAGGCATTCCTTCCTAAAGAGAGCTACCTCGCTTGTCCACCAATAAACTGGTCTTCTGTTCTTTTTTCCTTTCATCATCATGACGTTTTTTGAAACTGAACACAATTTTGTTATTACTCACCGGCATTTTTTGGCTGGCATCATACTCTAAACTTCCTCGTTAATTTTTCATCGAAATTCCTTCATTTTTGCCACTTCTATCTTCCATCCACATTGATTCCACTTTTTTGGTATCACTTTTTCCACCGTCTCTTTCTCAATATGCAGTTTTTCCGCCGTCTCTTTCACAATGTTGTTACGAGCGGCGATTCCCGTGCATTCTGGAGCACACCTGATCATTCTAAACGGATCCAATCAGGTCGCAGTGCACAAGTGCGAAGCTCTGGGCATTTCCGGAATATACGCGACGGCTTAGCGAATGAAATTTACGTGGCGACTTTAACGGACGAGTGGGACACGACACATCTGTCAGTTTGGCGGAGGTCTGACGTTCCAGAACAACGCAGGAAGCACGCGAGAGGTGTGTGATTTTTCGGTAGTCGCCTAGAAACCGTAGACCGGGGTCATTGTGGAATTTGCTGGAGGACCGATGGAAGATTCGAGAACACTAGTCGGAGGTATGAATAAGCACCATGGATCGCCCATGGAGTAGTACTGAATTTGAAAGCGATAGAGAGCGGATAGAAAGGGAGTAGTAATCAGCGATATTTCCAAGCAGTAATTGTTAGCGCAATTTATTGTAGTATGCAGTGATAAACAGTGTGTATTCCAAAACGATCGTCTCAATCATACCTAAACGAACCTAAACGCGAAATACGTAACAATATCAAAGTAAATGTTTTGATGATCGCTCATGTTTTCGTCTCCGCTGACCTTTCAGTTCTTCATCTTCCCATTCATTTCTTCTGTGTAAATTGTAAGATCTTCATGAGATTTTCTCTCAGACGCCTCTCAGAAATGTTGGAATCGTGCCTTCATTTGCGGTTTCCATCAGTCCATTTTTCTCCATTCACTCCTCCAACATGTCGCCTCTCTTGTTATTTTTTGTTGCTCCCCATCTTCTTCCTTTCACATTGAAGTCGCCACAGATGACTATCTTGACGAATGTATGTTTTTGTGTTCATTATTACATTCCTAAGGAGAACCTCGTCACCTGGTTTTAGTCGTTCAACCTTTTGAAGGTGGTATGGGACTATGGGTGCAACAAGTGAATACAAAGAACGGGAGCTCTCACATTCCGCTTTGTGGGCCCAGTCCTTCAATGGGATGTAGAGCCCCGTACCATTATTATTATTATTATGGGTGCAACTTCTCTTTATCTAAAATTCTCCAAACTTCCCACTGGAGTACGGTACATCTGTGGCAGCACCAATAATTTTTTTGTGCTGTATCAACTACTGGGTAATTAGCAGGTTTCCCAGTGATGTTTTTTTTTTGTTTTCAGTAACGATAACGATGATGACGATAACAACGAAGACATTTTTGGATCGATGGGGGATTTTTCAGTGGGGTTTTGTTTCGATGGCTTTCCCGTTTCATCCCTCATCACCGGACGATAGCAGATGCCCCAGTACTAAGAAACGCGTGAAAAGTCCATCTGGACCAGTGCGGATTTGAACCCGAGACCTTCGGCTTTGAAAACGGGCTCGAGCTCACCCTGCTACCGACTGGGTAACCAATAATTCTTTGAATACTTATTCGGACCTTTGCTGTACCATTGCTATCACACTCGACCTTAGAATATCCTGATTTACAATCCTATATCCTGATATACAAAAAAGTTGAACCTGATCCTAATCTTCTTCTTAACGTCGTTCTAACTGGGCTTTAACCGAAGGAAATTTTCCATGTTCTCTCACAAATTGTAAAACTCTGTAAAAAGTGCTATGGCGAGGATGACGGGGTTAAGGAAATTGTCTCTCATGTTTCCTTTCACAAGCTCTTCCAGTGCTTTCGCAAAAGCCATAAATAAATACCTATGTCGGCTTTATTCTTCATTGGAGAATTGGTGAGGCATTTCGTACAACCAAAAGTGATATTAGCTGCATTTCTTTTGTCCTCAATCTCAGATCTTCTCACCTCAGTGGGTGGTGGTGTCTCACTCGCTTCTCAGCGATTTCTCGCTTTTTCTTTCGCTAACTGAAATGAGGTGAAATGAGATTTTAGTAAAAAGAAAACGCCCAAAATTATCTCGCACCGCTCTATCAGAGACAACCTCCTTTTTTTAGAGTTTAATTCTTATCATTTTTCTTTTAATCATTTACTCCCAAGTCACCTCTATTAATTGACCCTAATAAATGCCCCTGATAAATGATCTCCGAAAATATTTTTATGATTCTTGGGCTGCTTCCTAGAAATCTTCTGCATATCTCAGTTCCCTGAGTTTTTTGAAAAGATCCTCCTCAACTTCAACAAAACATGCTTATCTCATGTCAGGTATAGAAGGATCCTCTTCATCCTATTGTCTTCATCCCCAAATTGCCCCTTGCCCCCAATGACCCCCTGAACTTTTCAGAGTGCTTTAAATCTTCCCAATGATACCACTCCCATCAAGATTTGCTATGCCTACTCTTCTGCCGTACCCACATTGACACCTAGGCCATCTGGCAGGAGTCCCGGATGATTTGCTGGAGCCCCTGTGACCTCCAAAACCTTTTCGAATCTTTTCCCTGGCAATGGCTCTCGAAAGCAAGGCTGATTTATTTTTTTGCCGGTCCCATGACTTTTGCCAATGACGGTGTCATCCAAAAGTCACTAATTTACCAGGCGTTCACTCTTCTAGAATTATTATTGTCGCGCCGTTCTTGCGCTCGTCCAGCGCTAATGTTTTCGAGTTCCAAGTCAAAATAGCATAGTGTTTTTCTTCAGCTCTCTTCGGAAGCATAAATCAAATTCCGAGTTCGCAAGCAAAACAAGAAATCGTTCCGGTCGTCTCAACATGTCTCAAGTTTAAGCGATGGCGGAGGTTGAAGAAGAAGTATGGTACTGGCTGGAGCCCCTCATCAACGCCAGCTTGGCCATCGTTGTCATAGTCTGCTATGTCGCGTTTTTCTACATGGTGTACTGGATCTATGGTTGGTTCCGAGGAGACCCGTGCAAGCAATTCACCATGAACATTCCGGCGCTATACAGCTATAGCGTCGAAGATGGTAATGTTTTTTCTCCATCGGTCAAATTCTTTAATTGAGAAAGCGTGTATTGCAGGTCCGCACACTTGGCCGGCCAAGTTCAAAATCAGAGGCAAGCGCCAGAGTCCGTTGAACATCGTTACGTCCAGTGCTTATCCCGTGAGCTGCCACCAGTTTCTCTGTTTCTCAGATGAGTACCACACGGCGCCGATGGAAATGACCATGTTCAACGACTGTCACACGGGTAAGTTCCTCGAAATCGAGACCCAACGATTTGTTACAACCTTTGCTGTCTGTTGAAGTGGTGATCAACGCCCATTGGGAAGACGACTTGAGGCCCACCGTCATGGGGGGACCTCTCTGCGAAGAGTACAAGTTTTTCAACGCGCGCATCCGCTGGGGCTCCAACGAGAACGAAGGTTCCGAACACCTGATCGACACCAATGGCTACGCATTGGAAGTGCAAGTCGCCTGGAACAAGTTCGCTTGCCCTTGCAGGGACATCACGAAAGCCAGCAAGACGTGTGCCGTTCTCATGATCTCGTATTTCTTTGAGGTGGGTAGCAATAGCGCTTCTTCTGTAATAGGCAATGGCTTTTCCTTAAACTCTCTTTAATATTGAAAATTCCAGCTGACTCAAGTGGACAACCCGTATTTGGAACCGATCATTTTGGGGCTGAAGTACCTCAGAAAACCGTTCTCGTGCTACGACCTACAACCGACACCTCTGGCACTCATGTTTCCGTCTTTCACGAAGCACTACTACACGTATTGCGGTTCTCTGACGTTTCCTCCTTGCACCGAGGGCGTCAGATGGATAATTCAGCCTGAACCTTTGTCCGTCAGCGAGCATCAAATGGTCGAGTTCAGAAAACTGTGCGGTTGTGACGGTTACATCCACAACAACACCAGACCTGTGCAGAATGTGAACGGCAGGGACATCCTTTATTACAATTGATGGAGATGTGAAATAAAAATTTTTGAGCGTGTTTATACATTCATGTCTTTTGTTTTAAAGGGGGTGTTGCATGAGGAAACTGGCATAGCTTGAGCGTTATTGTAGTCTTCAGAGGTGAATCCAAATCTGGTCTTGAAAGAATTCTATATAGATGTTAACGTCACCATAGAAAAGCAAAAAAGACAAAAACTTCCGATAGTATGGTAGGTACGAGATAATAATATCACCTTTTCTTGTACAAAATGCCTCACCGATTTTCCAACGAAGATTAGACGTTCAGAACAAGATGAGGATCCGATTCGACTTTTTCGTATGTTATAAAAGCATTTTGGACTGAAATAAGGATATTCCAAGGTGAAGAATGTGATAGCAAGGGTACAGCAAAGTGTCCAAATACGTAGGTAGGAAGGTACTAGAAGAATTGGTACTGCAATAGATATAACCTCACTCGAGACCTCACTGGAAAGTTTGGGAGACTTCAAATAAGAAGAAGTTGCACCTATACAACCTTCAAAATGTTGAACGACTAGAACCAGATGACGAGGTTCTCAGAAAAGATTTCTCGAAGTGTATTCTCAACCATCACAAGCATGTTCATCCACGTATAATTTCCACGGACGAAGCTCGATTCGTCGAAGGTGGAAACCGCAAAGATTTGTTTTTCGGTGTACCCTAGAATCCAGTAGGCAATAACAGCCATTGGGTTACCCAAAGCACACTCCCAAAGCCATCAGCACGGAGGAGCAGCTGGCAGCGGGAGAAAAACTGGTACCAAAAAAGGGTGACCGGACAATTCTTCGCAGGACAATTCTTCGCGTCGGAAACTTTGAAGCTCTAATGAGGCCCAGTGTGAGTGTGATATCCAGAGCCCTATCCCACACTAGGTTTTCACGTAGCGTTTCAAGCCTTGCTGAGCCCCTTTGTCTCTACAAGTGTCGTTTGGGATCTTGATGATTCTCATTGGGTATCTTCAAATTTTCTTGAGATTTACTTCGCCCTTATGCCTTGGGCGGTTTCTCAGAGCCCTATTAGGCCCCCTTGTCTTCATGTCGCATTTGTAGCCCTGCTGAGCTCCTTTGCATCCTGCATCAGTTTTCAAAGCTCTATAATTAGCTCCTGTGTGTCTTCTTGTGTGGGTCGAAATCCTACTGGCCCCCTTATGTCTTCAAGTGTCATTTGAAGCCCCAGTGAGCCCTGCCAGGCCTTCGTCCGATTTTTAGAGGCCTCTCCTCTCTTGTGTCTAAATTGAAGCGTTTCAAGCCCTACTGAGCCTCCTTGTATCTTCAAGTATCGTTTGGAGCCCTATTGAGCCCCCTTGTGTCTTCAATTATCGTTTGCAGACCAGGTGCCCCCGTTCAGATTTCTCGAAGTTTCTGGAATTTTAGGAAGCTCCTTTGTGCCTTATCAGGTTTTTTAGAGCCTTATGTGCCCCCTCTGCGTCTTTATGTTTCATTTGTAGCCCTGCTGAGCCCATTTTCACATTGTGTTAGTTTTCGAAGCTCTAGTTAGTTTCTGAGGGTCCTTATGTGTGGTCGAAGTTCTAGAAGGCTCCCCGAGCTCCCTTTCTGTCTCAAAGTGTAATTTGGAGTCCTATATTGAGCCCCGCCAGGCCTTCTTGCAATCATAAGAGTCTTATCCTCCATATCAACCTTAAAGCGCTTCAAGCCCTGCTGAGTCCCCTTGTACCTTCAAGTATCGTTTGGAGCCCTAATGAGCCTCCTTGTGTCTACAAATTATCGTTAAGAGCCCCGGTGACACTCTTCTGACTTCTCGATATTTCTGGCATCTAAGAAAGCTCTCTTGTGCATTTCCAGGTTTCTCAGAGCCCTATCAAGCCCCCCTGTGTCTTTATGTGTCATTTGTAGCCCTGTTGAGCCCTGTTTTCAACCCGTCTTTGTTTCGGAGCTCTAGTCAGCTCCTGTGTATCTTTATGTGTTGATTGGGGCTCTATATATATTGGGGCCCCCTTATGCCTTCAAGTGTCATTTGAAGCCCTAGTGAGCCCCATCAGTCTTTATTGCGATATTCACAGCCCTATTCTCTCTTGGTCTACATTGTAGTGTTTCAGGCCCTGCTGAGCACCCTTGTGTCTTCTAATGTCGTTTGGAGCCCCATTGAGTCCCTGATGCCTTTTTGTGTTATTCGAAGCCCTATCTAGCCTTGTGTCTACATTGTGGCGATTTGAGCCCTGCTAGTGCCCTTGTGTCTTAAAGTATCATTAAGGGCCCTAGTGAGCCCTGCCAGGTCTTCTTGTGATATTCAGAGCCCTATCCCCCCTTGTGTAGTATACATTGTAGGATTCAAAGTCTTGCTGAGTCCCCTTGTGTCTTGGAGTGTCTTTTAGAGCCCCAATAAGCCCGGTCATGAGCGGGTGCAATGCTTGCGAAGAATTGTCCGGCGAAGAATTGTCCGCGCGAAGAATTGTCCGCGAAGAATCGTCTTAGCACCCAAAAAAGGCACCAGGCTTGGATATGATCAATCCAGAAATTGTCAAACTAGCTGCAAAAACTGAACCCGAATTCGTACTGGAAATCATGGATGATATCTTCACATCCGGAAAATCCCACGTCATTTGGGAACGCGCCAAACTGATACTGATAGCAAAACCGAGCAAAATATCAGAACCAAGACCAGAACAAGAAACAACGTAGAACCCTCGTACAGACCAGACCCATATCATGCCTGATGGACATCTGCGGCAAACTGTTCGAACATGAACATGAACTGTTCGGGCCGAACACATCTTGTACGGGCCCGATTGGAAGAAGCACTCACAGACGGAAAGGACTTGGTGGACCGTCGGTACGAGTTTCACAAGGGGAGGTCAACGCTGGGGGCGATGGAAACGGTCATCAAAATTGTGGAAGTGTCGAAAAAATTTAGCTCTAGATACCGAAGAACAGTGAGGATGATTACCATAGACGTCCGAAATGCCTTCAGCTTGGCTTCGTGGCAGTTCATCAGCAAAGAACTGGGAAGGAGAAGGATTCCGAAGTACTTACATGAGTTGATCGAAAACTACATGTGTCAAAGTCCAAAGAAGCATCGTTTTGAGTGCGGAGCAAAAAATGCAAGAGATAGAGATCACAAGCGGTGTCCAGCAAGGTACGGTGCTCGGACCAACCCTTTGGAACGTCCAGTACGACGGCCTGCTGAAACCTGGGGTCTAGGATGCATGGAGTGACGTTGGTCGGATATACGGACAACATAGCAATTGTCGTCTCCGCCAAAAACGAAGATGAGGTTGGGATGAAGTCAAACGAGACACTGGAGGTGAGGGTCGTACGTTGGCTGAACGACCATCAGGGGTTGCAAATGGCACCGGAAGAGACTGGAGCTGTAATGGTCTACAAGAAAAGAAATGCAACATCCCTACACTTCAAAGTTGCAGACCAACAAATCTCCACCAAGAAGGCAATAGAATATCTAGGAGTATGGATAGAGGAAGGTGGTACCTTTAAGAGTGACGTTAAGGAAACAGCACAGAAGGCAAGCCGTACAATAAATGCACTGGAAAGATTATTGCCAAACGTGGGAGGACCACGCGAGGGGCGAGGGCGAAAGGAGAACCGTCGACATGGTGGTACACTCAGTCATAATGTTACTGCATGTGCGCAGCCTCGATATGGGTACAAGCCCTAAACATCAAATACTACAGGCAACAGATATCCAAAGTCCAAAGGAAAATGGCGATCAGGGTGAGCAGAGCATACCGGACAGTTTCGGAACAAGCGGCACTGGTGATGGTGGCCTCCGTCCCCCCATCAAACTATTGGCAGAAGAAAAGCAAGCGATCTTCTGAGAAACATCCAGATGTGAACCCCGAAGAAACCTGATTATGAAATGGCAAAAAGAGTGGGGCAGACTGAGGGAGAAAGCCCAATGGACAAAGCTGCTTATTCCGAGCATCGTGGCTTGGATAGACAGAAATCATGGCGAATAGGTTACAAGTTGACCCAATTTCTGACAGGACATGGATGCTTCTGAACATACAGGCTTCGAATGAAGAAAACCGGCGATGCGCGCTGCGACCTTTGTCAAGTGGAAAGTGACGACCCCAAACACGCCATATACGAATGCACCGGAATGACAGCAGAACGAAGAGAAGTGGAGATGAGGCTGGACATCCAAATAAACCCAGCAAAAACTATCAACACCATACTTAAAAACCTCGTTGAAAACTAAGAAAGATAGAGCACAGTGACAGGCTACATGAAAGTGGCAATAAAAAGGAGGGAAGACGACGAAAACACAAGAGAAACTGATGAAAACGACTGAGAAACAGAAAACAAGACCAGCCGGCCCCCGAGGCAATGCTCACGCGGTTCCAGGGGCCGGATTACCCACTAGGTCTTCGGAGGGGTTTTAGCCGGTTTGCGCTCGGCACTACCCGGTGAACCGATCCATCACCGGATGTCAAGCAGGGAAACAAAAAAGGTGTCCTGACCTTACACCATTAGATTACTTCTTATGGGACTACCTGAAAGCTGTTGTGTATAAAGCAGAGGTGAACACGGTGGAAAAGTTCTTGTCGCATGCAATGCAGTAAGAGTAGATGAAAATAAAATTCAAAGTGCTGTGGAAGACTTGACGAAACGAGCCAGAAAGTGCCTGATGAACAATGGCGGTCACTTTGAAAACTATATTTATATTATGTCGTCTTGTTATCTATTTATTTCATTCAAAAGCTTCTTTGATTAGTCTTTACATAACTGTTTTGGATTTTTTATCATACATATGTTTTAAAAATATTCACAAAACCAATAAGTACGGCCCTGAAACTCCTTTAGAATAAGCGGACAATTTCTTAAATTACGAAACAACGTCAACTGATGATTGTGAATCGATTATCTTCACGAGCTATTGGGTGATATGGTCGAAAAAAAATTAATAATTTGAAAGTATTTCGAATAATATTTTTTTCTTAGAATGCTTTGATGGTGCCGTTGAATTTTATCAGCCATTTTAGTAGAAATCTTCATACTCTTTCAGAACCTGACTGAATGTTAGAAAAAATATACAGAGTGCTGTGAAAAAGCCCCAGGGAAACTTCTCCAGGGTCCTCCCACCCCCCCAAAAAAAAAAAAACATGGACGGTAAAGTATTATACTCGTGCAGAAAAAAGCTCCGAGATTTTGACTGATATATCCATTTTGAGGTCCCCCAAGACAATTAAGACCATTTCCAGAATGATGTCTGTCTGTGGATGGATGAATGTGTCTGTTTGTTTGTAATCTTCCACGATAATTGCCAAACCGTTGATCCGATATGCTTGAAATTTGACTCGAAATTTGACGTGCAGACAGGTTTTGCTGTTGAATGTGGTTAGTTTTTGGCTATCATCTGTCAAACAAACGTGTTACTTCTTGGGTAGAGGGATTTTTATTGATTGTTCGTTACAAAACTCCTAATTACTTTTATAAGATAATAATTATATAGGTATAGCTGCAGGAGAATTAAATAACAAAAAGTCCTTGACTGCGTACGTACCTACCTAATAAATTTCATTATAAGTTGGACAAGTATTTAGATACCTACCTAGCTAAGTACATAGCTAGAAGATGATGTAAATGAATTATTATTTTCACATTGCAGTTTTCTCTGGAAAAGACGCAAAATATGATTCAAATTTATTCTGTTATTTTTGCGTTGGCAGGTATTATCGTGACCGAGATCATGCCATCATTTTTAAGGTAACGAACGTTCTTGATTCTTGGAATAAAGCGAAATAGGTAAGTACGTAAACAAATAGGTAGGACGATACCTGAGAGCAAAGGAAAAAATAATTGTTATCTGAAGGGAATAAACAATAGAGATAAAGCTGATAAATAACATGTTTTTCTTTGGAAATACAAATCTTTCTCCCTCTTCCCCAATTATCCTGTTCTTTCTATTCTTAAAACCCTATATTTCAACACAGGGTAGCGATCTTTGACGATGACCACCAAAACCCATGGAGTTGGCACCATCCGAGGCACCATCGTTCAAATTTCACGTGCTATGCAAGACGAGACAGAAAAAATGCTTGCATTCCCTTGTACTTGCATTAAAAGAGCATTCAAAGTAAACTGAACAGCGAAAAAATAGGCACAATTGTTTTTCCTAGCATAGGTATTGAATTGTGCACACTTTAATGAAACAACCGTCTCTATCTAACAAATGGTTCTTGAGGTAGAGCGTCTGGAAGTAAGAGCATTTTTCTTAACTGCAATCTGCATCATGCCGTTCAACTTTGAAAACTAACGTTTCATTTCACTTTTTTTTAATAGGAGTAAGGCATGGAAACATGTGTTGTATTGGTACGAATGGTACGCTGCTAACGTCTTGGCATGGCAGCTAATTGTCTAAGTCCGCCATGTGGAATGTGACAGTTGTTACCGTATACGACGTCATGTACCCAAAAGTGAACATTTTCGAGATAACGTCAGGAATCGTGAGCTTTATTGACGGTTCTTTGCTAATGCTGTTAGGTAGTGGTGGCTACTGAAGAAATTGTCCAAGCGCGGCGGTACTAAAGAGGATGGCAGTAATTTATTTCAGTACTGCCGATCTTCGGAGTCATTTTCTTCAGCGGCCGCTAACAGCATTAGCGAAGAGCCACCGGCCAGTAGAGACGATGTCCTTTATCGACCGCAGCAAATTCCACTCCAACAAAACTTACGTTTCTTTACGGAATCTCAAAATTCCTTCTATCCACTTATGCCTATCCAGGAAAGCCTGACCACTTTTACATGACGTCGCGATCGGGTGGCAACTGTCACATTATTATACCTCGCATTATACGTAGCACCGAGACCACCATCGACAGTCCGTGTACAAATTTCTGACAGTCATGACTGTCAGTCACCACAGTCTCTACAGTCTGGCCCACAGTCACCACAGTCAAGCTGACAGTCATGACAGTCCCTACAGTCATGATCACAGTCACGACAGTCATGCTCACAGTCCCCACAGTCAAGCTGACAGTCACCACAGTCTTGTTCACAGTCTCTACAGTCTTGCCGACAGTCTCTACAGTCTTCACAGTCTTTCCCACAGTCTCCACAGTCAAGCTGGCAATCATGAAGGGAGTTGGCTTACGCATGCGCGGTGCCCAGCTGGTATGCAGCTTTTATGAGATTGTTCGTCCATGACTGTGTCTGTTGATATTTCGATAATTTGATAGCAATGCCAGTACCGTATGAATGAACAAAAACTTCCCTCCTCTAGGCAGGCTGTGGCCCGGCTCAGCCTTATTTGCCAGCCAATGAAGCATGAAAATAATTTATCGGACTCCGGACAGACTTATTTATATGAGAAATAGAGTTGATGCACGATGTAGCATTTGTTTTGCGTTACTATAGGTGCTAAATCTCAGCCCTTTCAATGCTTTAGCACATGAATTTATTCGTGAAGCCAATTTCAAGGTTCGTGTTTTGTTATTTTTTCACCACTGAATGACTCCAAGATCGCTATGTGATGTGTTTTATGAAATCTTACGGTTTGTACCTACTTTTGACCACTACATTCAGCCTGAGAAAGTCCACATGTGTTATTTTGTTATTTACATTGAAGAAAACTGAAGAAATGACCCGTGCCGTGCCCTGCCAATGTTAAAAGAACAAATATCCCATCAGGAGTTTCCAAAAATACCTACATGGCGATTTTTATCTCCCTGGTGGCGGGTCCATCGTTAGCTTCAACTATTTTGAGAAAACTGCACACCGTAAAAAATCGCTACATCGTGGGTTGATGGATTATAACAACAATTCTAATAGCCTGATAGTCGATATACCGTAACACCTATGTCAAAAAAAAATTCAATAAGAGGAGACCGGGAAAGATGATAACCTAGCCGATTTCGTACCAAATGGCCTGTCACAGCCTTCCTTGGATGTAGGTACTTAGTAAGGATCGTACGATGCTTCTGAGGAGTCATATGTTTTCTGTAAACAAATCTGAATTGACTTCGAGATACTTTCACGAAATTGGAACTGGAGGGAAATTTACTACGAGGCGAGGTAAGAGTGAGTATCTATGGCACAAAATTGAATTGGATTTAGGGAGTTACTATCTCATCGTAGGTACTTTTTGGGATAGTATAGGTAAAGTAGGTTCACTTGTAACGTGATTCTAGTCGGCTGTGAGATTTTGTTTCTAAGTTTCCAAATGTGGAATATAGAAAATCCCCAAAACTTTGCAGTTGGCTGCTCTGGCCGGACCAGTTTTGAAACACATTTTTTGCGTATTTCCTTCACAGATAGCCGGAACATTTTTGCGGGAAGTGATGTCTGACGCTTTTTTCCATTTTATTGGAAAATGTAACTATTTTTCGACCTGTTTTTAATTTTCGCCAATGAACAAATAAATCAAGAGAGCCTTGACATTTGACAGTTGTGAAAAATATTCCTAACCTCTTGAAGCCGGTTCAACTTTCGGTGCTCAAAATTAAGAGTATACAATGCCCTTCGTCCAAAAAAGGGGCCCCATACAATCATCAACCCTTTCGCCTCTTCCAGTCAAAAATACAAGTCAAACCCTGAAGAATTATGGGCGATACAAGGATCGCCCTGCAGTCTGTCATTGGCAAAATAATTTACGTGTAAAAAGTAAATTAAACCAAATTTCAAAAAACCCAGCCGCTCAAAGTTGCGTATCGAACCGAAATTGATGTTAGTACCTTCAATTTGCAATTTGCTTTCGTTGTTGGGCTTCCGGGACGAGTTTTTGTCGACTCTGAATGGGCCGCCGTCAAGATGACTTAGATTTGCGGCCGCCCCGTGCTATTTTGGTGTCTACATGATGGTAACACAGCTCTGCGTCCCCATAGTCGCACTTCCACATAATGACCAGGTCAGTTTTCCAAGATTTTAATATCAATTTGATGAGAAATATAACTTCACTTCCAGAGAAGTCAGTTTCACACCAGGTGAAAAGGCGGCAAGCCTACAATGCTAAAGTAGAAAATTTGCCCAGCCAACTAGAGTCACAGTACAAGTGAACCTACTATACCTATCTCAGTAAATTTCCCTTATTCCGATCAAATTATTTCGTGCTACGTACCTACCTATGCTCGTACTAGAATCTATTCCAATCTGATCTTGTGATAATACAGGATGTTTCAGCGATGATTGCAAGAAATGTAACTGTGAGTAGATCTTTTAAAATATGATGAATATGAAGATTATTGGTCCAATATAAACACTCTCTCACAACAATAAAAAATGTATTCGCAAGTCGCGAACTCATCTTAAATAGAATAACCGCATATATAACAGCTTTCACATCATCATATCTTTCGATCTAATGAAGCTATGTACTAATTTTTTTTCAAATTGAAGTAGGTACATATTCAGACGTTTGTAACAGTGTGACAGCGGTTGAGGAACAATGGTTTATTATTTATTTATTTTATTAGTTTATTTATAAACATTTTCATCGGCTATGAATGCATCATGATTTTTAGTCAGCGAGGGACTTTCTTGTTTCCACAATTTTCTGTACATCCAGAAGAAAATGAGGCCAAAGTAGGTATTGGAGAATTTTTTGGAACAAATTTTTTTGATTCAGGACAGTTTTTTAGATATGATTTTTTTTCACTCAACCAACAACTATGAAGATACTAGTGCATGTCACTAGTGCCACTTATATTTACTGTCCAAAATGCACTACATCAACTAGTCAGTTGGGCATCTTCGTATAAAGCTGAGCTTTCACAGAAATAATCAGATATTTGCTCTTTACAAAGAAAAAACAAGGCTCCCGTTTAGGCTAGCCGAGTCATGGGGCGAAAACCACTCTCATCGGTGCCATGGTGTTGACGTAAAATAGGTATGATGGAAATGAAATCATTCTCTGTAATTTCTACATCGAAAAAGCCTTATGCTTGGTTTATGTATAGCGATTTGACCAGCGGAAGAGGATGAAATCGCTAGGCGATACACCTCCGGCCAATGGCGTGCGGGCGGAAGGTCGGGCAGCGAAAGAATCTTGGTCGGGCCGGCCGTGGCCACCGGGTGGCCGGTCAGACTTTATGTTGCTAAGTTTTGGCAAGATTTCTCTGACCAATGGGGTGCGAGTGAAAGCTGGTGGCAGATCGGAATCATCGCAGCGAGGGGACGACGCGGGGGCGAAAAAAAAGCTTGGGCCGGCCAAGCTTTTTTCGCCATTCCGCCGCGATTTCAATTTGAGTGCAGTGTGTCAAAATCTGACAGTCAGTATGTCACCTAACCGAAATTAAAAGGAATTCTCTCGGCCATTTTTGCTCGAAATGACCCGTTTCAACTCGTCACATTCGTCAGGATCACTGGAGGTTCATGGGAGCAGCTGCGGAAAGCCAGAAGCTAATGCCGGAGAGCAAGCAACAGAGAGGCGTTGCTGCGAGCCCTTGCAGAGTATCAGCAACAACAGCACCGACAACGAGGCAACTGTGGGGACACAAGGGATGCAACTCCAGGTCCTACATACTGTATCCACCAAAGTGAAGTACGAGCACCACCTCCAGACATAGAATAGTATGATTGTGCAGCTACCCGCTGCCGCCCCGCCAATGAAATTGAATAATGCCATTTTGGAGGACCAGTATACCCACACCTTTGGACATGAATATCAGTCATCTTTTGGAACTCTACTATCTAGCACATTTAGTTTTCAATCTTTAGATCAGTTTACCACTCCATCAGAGATGTTAGGGACAACTCGTGATTAATTTTTAACAATAGGCCCCCAAAGTTTTCAATTTTGTATATTCACTTATTCCCATAATTATGTACAGTTTATCTACTATTATTAAAATATTTCAACTACAACAGCTTGCATCTTATTCCTTCCCACGCCATCGTCTTTTTGTCAGTCACCTCGGTTGAGTCGTAGAGATATACCGACTTTTTCTTTGTCAGGGAGTTTGGCCATGTGAGCCTTGTCCATGATCCACGAAAGTAATTAGGCACCTACCTGCACCCACTCTGCATATTTGCGACTTCAGTTGCTCTCCTACATAATATCTAGTAGAGCTAGTGAGGGTTTCAACTTCGTCCTTTGTGATACCAAGACGCCACTTTGCACACAAGAGTATTTTCAAGTCTTTAAGTGGTTACCTGTAACAGTTAAGTTGGCGACATCTGACTGGCTCTTAGGGAGCGATGTAGATGCCTTTCTCATAGTTGAAGATACCAATTTTCTTGAAACATAATAAGAGCAACATTCCAATTTTTTTTATCTCAGAAGCCAAAAGAGCTGGATATTTGAAAATCACCATATATATTCAGAATTCTATGCTTTTGATAGTGCTTCAAGCCGTTCAACATTTCAACAGTCAAAAACCTTTAACCGTTTCAAAATACTTGAAAAAAAAATCAAGAAATTTTCTTTTTTCCCTAATAAATCGGTGGTTTTCTTGGGTACTGGAGTGTAACTTGGTTCTTCTATTGGAAATCATCTCGGAAATTTCAAATGAAATGAAATGTGTCAATCAACCAATGTCCACAATCATTACTAGACTCAAAAATAATGTACTTAGTCAACTGTTTTTTTCTTCTTCTTGGCCGCCATCTTGGATCCGCCTTTTAGGCAGCTGTTCAAATGTTGCATGGAAATTCTTCAAATAGTAACATGCAATCATCCATTTGCAAAAAAAATCTTGAGCTAAGACAATGACTTTTTCGCCCAAAAAAACTGGTTCTTAACACTTGATGGCGTTCATCGTGGGTTTCTAAGATTGGATTTTAAAGGACTTTCTTGAGTTCATTTCTCACTACTTGAAGAACATGTGTACAAAATTTCAACCCTCTACTATTTTTTCCAAAGTTGCTAGGGTTTTTTGAACATAGTGACTGGACTAACAACACTTCTGAAGAATCTTGAAATGTAGATAGATCTTGAGAACTTGTAGGATGATCGAGTTTCAGCTTGACTCTCGCACAAAGGTCATTTACTTCCTTCCCTTCTCCTGAATACTGATGTTGGTAGATCATGGTGATGTCCCTGGTAGGAGTCTCCGGGAAATCGCCGATACAAATGCTGCTGAGCAGCGGTGTCAACACAGCCTTGGAGAAGACCGTTTGGTTCAATCTTCGAAAGCTACCTTTTCCGTTGTCTATGTGGAGCTAGAAGTATCGTTCGTTGAGCATGTTGTTTAAGAAATTCAAAAATCCGCGGCATGAAACGAATTCGTGATTTTTTACCAAGAAGTTCTTTCTCCATCGTACCTACGCATCGTAGGGATTCGTAGGCAGCAGCGAGGTCCACAAACACCGCTCCTGACTTATTTCTCTGGAATCCATTTTTGGTGTGTGGCCAAAGACAGGGCTTATTGTTCCCAGCAGCTTCTTCTAGGCCAGGACAGGAATTCTACTTGCTCGCGTGGGAGATTGTTCTATTGTTCTTCATTAGGAAACTAAGATGAATGGTGGATGGGTTGTTCTAGATGCTTACGCTCAGCAGAGCTATGGGAGCTCAGACTCCGAAGTTCTTCACTTCTCCAGGCTTCAAAATTCCTAGAATTTTTCTGGTCTTAAAACTTAAAGGTAAATGGTTGGTAAAATTCATTGAAAACGTTGGAAAAATCAAGCATTACCTTGGCTCCACTATGCTTGATGGACTCCAGTATTACGCCATCGAAGCTAGGTGCTCCTCTGCTTCTCATTCGAGTAATTTGCCATATGCAGTTCTTCAATGGTGGATGGGTTGATGAATTTTCAAACCTTGTTGATTGGACTTCTTGATCATATTATGCAATTTCTTGTTGACGATTCTTCTGTCCAGAGCGTCTATCTTCTACTTTGACATCTTCAAAATCCTGCGAGCAATTCTCTCTGTATGTGGATGTTTGCATTCTTTGCGGCAGTTGCTGCTCTTGTTGTTTTGCACTTAGGAGTCGTACTGCGAATTATTGAGGGAGAGATTACCATGCAAAGCAAAAAAGACAACTGTTATTGCTACCTGTGTAATCAGCTATTCCATTCTTTCATTGCTCTGGAGTAACGTGACCCCCAGTATCTGAATCTAGAAATTCTGGTGGGATGATGTAGTTGCAGGTCTCTTTTCAGTCTTTTCTTTCAATTTCAACCAAATTTTCTTGCGTTTCTACTGGTGGTATATACTACGACAGATGAGAGTCCAACAACACGAGTCCAAAAGATTATGGCCAAACCGAGACGAGGTTATTCTCGAGTAGGTATTCGAAATGTTTTTCTTGATTGTGGATGCTTCAACGAACGATACAATCAGAGTGAAACCAGTCACTTTTCTCGTGGCAATTCTGGTAGGTATATCAACCGACTGTAGCATCATCTCTTCCTTGCAATCCAACATTGCCGATATTTCTGCGCCTTTTTTTGCCTTGACGCAGTAAAAGCAGTCCACTCAGTTGGCATCATAAAACCCGAGATATAACCTCATCAGCTCTCCTTCAGCGTCCAGGCATGGTTTGCGCTCTTACATTCCTACTTCTGGGCTTGTTCAACTGTTTGATAAAAATAGACATCCCATCAAGCTCCTTGTCCGATTTGTTTTGACTACGAATCAGTTTACTTACCGTTTGTTCATCAGGAACGTTGATGAGAAGGTTTATATCGTTTATACACACACAGAAAACATCTCGTTGATTTCTACTTGTCAGAGAGACATTCACATATTGACATTAAAAGTCATCGCAATTTATGCAATCAACGATGGCTGGATGTCGCTGGGCGATGTTCGCTGGTCAAATCGCTATACATAAACCAAGCATTATTTCGGACTTGATTTGTTCATGTCTCTCAAACTTCAAAATTAGTTAAATAATCATCCGTATTCCTTACGTGTTGCATACAATTTTTCTTCTACTTTCGTTTTCTTACTTTTTGCATGAATAGCCATTTCTTCAAAATGAATGACTGCTGCGAGGTAAGTCCATTTTCTAAGCGAGGCTTCCTATTAAACACACCACAAGGTGGGGAGATAGACTGTTTTTTTTGTTGGTTTATTTCTTGGTTTATTTGACGTCGCCCTATGTTCGCAACAGAGTCAATCACCGACGCCGGTGAATGCTTTCCTCCACTGTACCAAAATTTCTGCTTAATCCTCGGCTGAATCTCTGTGTGTTCCAACACAGAGTAGAGATCTTCAAAGACCGAACATCAATCAACCAGTTATTACAGTTATAACCACCAGCGGTTGAGTTTTACGTACTAATGCGACGCATGACGCGTCTTTCATCCAGCAAGCATGCAAATAAATCAAGGAGCTCACATTTTTGTGCCCGTCCGGAAATCGAACCGGGTCGAGCCAGGCAAAAGGCACAAGGGACTGACGCGTTAATCCACTGCACTATGAGCTCCTCAACCGAAGTTAGGTCAATTTATTGTTGATTATAAATAAGTATGTACCTAGGTATGATGGTATGAGTAAAAAATGCTCCTTCAGAAACTTCAAAAGATCTCTTATCAGTGCAACATCAGAACCAGGAAGACTTATAAATCGTCGTGAAAGTTTGACATAATTTTGATTTTTCATAGGTTGCAAGTCAGATTTGAAATTTATCCCTAAAAATCAATAACTAGCTATTGCGAGTAATCATGTTGTTTTCGATTTTGAAGAAATCACAATACTTGAGCTCGTAGTCATCACTGTCGCTTCGCTAGCAGTATTCACCACGGTCTTATAACCACAGTTTCCATGTTACAGTCATGCACTCAATCTCTACAGTCTTGACCACAGTCTCAACAGTCTTGCCTACAGTCTCTACAGTCCCACTCACAGTCTCTACAGTCCCACTCACAGTCTCTACAGTCTCACTCACAGTCACTACACTCTTCACAGTCATGTCGACAGTCATCACAGTCAAGCTCACAGTCCCAACAGTCATCACAGTCACGTCGGCAGTCATCACAGTCAAGTTCACAGTCCCGACAGTCACCACAGTCACAACAGTCTTTCACAGTCCGTGTACAAATTTTCAAGTGGTGGTTGACCCCTCGCGTAGCACATTTAGACAACTAGATGCAAAGACGTTAGCATCAAGTCAGCATCGTACCAGAAACCAGAACAATAACGAGATATTACATTTTTCCATAGCTTACCTAATGAGAAAGCCGTGAAACTGATAATTTCCAGTGTGCCTAAGTAGAAAAAAATCCAAATTTGTTCAAAGCTAGACAGTAATTTGTAGGTAAGAATGTTCATATTATTATATTGATATGTGTACTCATACTCAGGTATGATACTTAGGTAGATACCTACGTAGGTAATTGCAATTCCAATACAATAAAATTAAGTATTAGGTGAAGTGCTTGAACACCTGGCTGTCTTTCTGAAAATCCATTGGGTAGGTATGTACTGTTTTGTGATAGCAATTAATTAACATCATGCAAATTCACGTGAGAACATAAATAATTCACGTTTCACGTTTATGAAATTAAGCAGAAATAAGTGTTTCATACAGGGTGGTCCAGGTCGAGGTTCAGGTTTAACATCGAATATTTTGATTTCAAAGAAAAACACAGGGTACTAGGCAAATGTCTTTCATGTTTTTTATTAATCAAATAACCATAAACGGTTTGATGAAATTTCCTCTAACTCAACCGAGCTCAGTTTTGCAGACACTGCCTACTTGCCTGTCAAGTTTTAGTTGAATCCAACCAGTGACATCGGAGTTACCAGGATTCACAAATTAAGTTATAGCCACTGGTTGGATTTTGATGAAACTTGACAGGTAGCTAGGAAGTGTCTTCAAAAGTAACCTAGGCAAAATTACAGAGATTTTCATCAAACCTTTCATGAGTTATTATTATTGTTACGAGCGGCGATCCCGTGCATTCTGGTAAACACGCGATCTTTCTGGATTCTTCCATCCATTAGAACGCAGTGTTAACACTAGTGCGGAACTCTGGACATTTCCAGAAGTATACGCAATGGCTTGGCTTTGGGAACCTTCGAAGCTCTATCAAGACACATGTGTTCATTTTGACGGAGGCGCCGGTTCTACAGCACGGCAGAATTATACGGGTAATGTGCATGGTTTTTCGGGAGTCGTCTGGAAACCATAACTATGGAGATTGCTGGAGGATGATGGAAAGCTCGGAAACACTAATCGGAGGCATCAAGCACCGTCCTTAGTGCGACAGTCAGTTATGAATTGGAATTCGAAGTGGTAGCGAGCGGATTAAGGAGCGAGTAGTAATCACAGTGATATTCCTAAGTAAATAATTGTTGGTGTGTATTCATTGTAGTACGCAGTAATAAACAGTGTATATTTTCAAAACGATCGTCTTAATTATATTTGAACCCGTACGCGAAATACGTAAAATTATTCAAAAAAAACAATAAATTGACTTTGACATTCTGTAACTTTCGTAGTAAGCAGTAAGAGTGAGGGGCATATTATCATATTTTACGTACCAACCGAACTTGAACATACTAAGAGTATACCTAGTAATTTATTTTAATTATAAACATTCTAAAAATCGGCGATAAGAGCGTTTTTTATTATTATTAAATCTGAACCACTCTGTATAGTTGTAGGTAAAGAGTCAAGTTTAAAGGTGTTTCCCCTTTATTTTCGCCATTCTCAACATATTTTTGCAAATTCGAAAAATTTACCTCATCAGTTTTTTATGGGCTTCTCGAATCTGTAATGTAACATTTCTCTACGTCAACAAAATACAGGCGGGTTCAAAAATGTTCTCACAAATAAAACGATCCTATTATCACTTTTTCGATCCACCACCCAACGAAAAAGGAAGTATTTAAACACATACAAAATTTGGCAGGATGCGAATAGACCAGGTTGTCAAGGTTGATAGCATGTTGGTCAAAGTAAGTTGAGAATGGCGCAAATAAAGGGAAAAATACTTCTGAGCTGGACACCTGTAAGTACATATTCAATTCAAGCGGGGATCCGAACAATTGTTTGAAATTGGTGGAGGCGCCGCAGGTCGTTGAGCTCAACATAAAAGCACTGCTATACACCTGGTAGGCACCTATACCTACCTATTATAGCACACAATGAACATTCAACTTCAGAGGCTTCCGTTTTTTTTATTGATGAGGTATTATTGGTAAATGATTAATAACACTGACGTAGGTACTGCACCTGTGCCATGTACCTACATAACCGCGATCATGATTATTGTGTAATTTGCTTTGGGAAAAATGCACTTGGGCTTGCAACAAATTGGTAGGTATAGGTGTGGGGTATATTGGCGTCGGTATCTTACCCAAAACAGGTCTAAATAATAGCAATAGCAACAATAGTAATAAAACTGGGTAATAATGTAAAGCCGCTGGAATAATAACCATAAAGTGATAACTAATAATTAATTATTGCTAGGAATTTTTAGCGTCTGATGGAGATTTTTTCTGTTTGTTATTAAGAATTTTAATCGGGGCTGTTTGAATTTTTTCATAAAATATATTTTCACTACGTTGGTATAGCATCATGACATAACGAATTGCGTATCAGGACAAAATCACTAGTGAAATTGCTACCTCCAGCTCCATTACTAGTGAGTTATTGTGGTTAAATTAAGCTGTTAGTTTAAAACAGGAACTAATTGCGAGATTTGAACAAGGCTAATTCATTGCAGGAAGAGCAGTATTATATCGTAATATTGTTGATTGTTGATGAACTACGGAGGGCAATAAAAATAAATGGCTCGGCTGGTTTGATGAGGAAAAATTTTGTTATTAAAATAGTGTGGCTTATAAAAATTTCATCAGCTTTTTAAATCGAGCCGTCAAATGTTCGTACAGACTGGAAATATTTCGTCTCAAAAGTCTCTACCTTTTCAGAAAAAAAAAAGAGTTAAAGATTAGGGTGGGAAGGGGTGGAGTTTGAACTTTGAACTGGAAGACTGATGACGTAGTACACCTGTTCGGAGTTTGCGCACTAGGTAGATCATTGTGTCACATGCTTGCATGACCGTTGTTGTCAGGTTGTGTCTCTAATGCTAGCCTTACACTGAGCATCAAATGCAGCTTTTTTTATGCAGAGCTCTGATGATTGGAACTGACGCCTGAAATTGCTGTCAATGACCAACATGTGACCAATGAGAGCTCAGTAGCTAAAAAAAGCTGCAGCATTTGATGCTTAATGTAAGGCCACCATTATGCTAGCCTTACATTGAGCAGAAAATGCTGCAGCTTTCTTTGCAGCAGAGTTCTGATTGGAACTGACGCCTGTTATTGCTGTCAGTGACCAACATTTGACCAATGAGAGCTCGGCAGCAAAAAAAAGCTGCAGCATTTGATGCTCAATGTAAGGCCACCATTAGGCAGAGTCTACAGTTCATGAATATTTACTAGTTATGATTAAAAAACGAGTTAAAAAATCACGGCAAAACAAAATAAGAAAATGCAGCAATGTATCAACATTTCCATTTATAATTCTCCCAAAAATAACTGCGCCTTCCCAGAACGCAACTCCTACACTAAGAAACAAGGTGGCTCGATGGGGCTTATGGCAACGCTTATGGCCTTGTTTACGCGAGGTTTAAAACTGGTGTTAAGGTCCGTAACATCAATGTTATCGTCCGCATAAACACCTCTAAACGCAAGTTTCGCAACAGCTGTTAGGCTTAGCTAAATGTGATTTTAAATAGCATTTAGTAAGCAAACAAGTGTTGGCAATCGCACGTAAATGCCCATGCTCATCCGCAGTACACTGATGTAGCGAATGTTGCCTAAAATCGTGGTTTTTAGGCAACTTTCACTACAAAAGTGTACTGCGGAATGTATTTTACTGCCAGGGACTTTTCTCACACGATTCAAGAATAGCGGCCCAGGTCTGGGCCCAGGTTAACGGGCTGTCGTCTGTCATTTTAGTCGGCGCGCGTAAACACTCCTAACTAACTACTGTTGAAATCTCTGCTAAGCCTCGCGTAAACAAGCTCTATGATTAATAGCTACGAGACGAGAAGTGTTGCATACCAACAGAAGGACGATGATCCAGAAAACTTTTTGACACGTTCTCTTTATGTTTGCGACGCGATATAAAAAATCTAATAGCCTAGACCGGTCTTGAGAGTGGGAGCTATGTATAAGCGAAAAAATTAGAAAATCTAGGGCGTCTGTTTTCCGGTGTCAATTACGGACACCGGAAACTGGACGGACAAAGCGGTTGCAATAGCAACAAGTGAGAAAATGCGCTTAAAAGGCACACCTGTATACCGACAACATTGAGAATCACATAGGAAAGATTTGATTCGTACGAAAAAAACTGTCTTTGGTAAGTTTTTTGTCCTTCACATTATCACAAGAATATGCCCCCCCCCCCCATCTTGGATAAATGATAAATTCCTATTACCATTATCTACTACCTACACGTGAAATCACATGTTACTAACGGTGGTCAGTGCGTCCGACTGGCATGCCAATAAGGATCACGAGTTCGAGTTTCCTCGGAGGCTGTCGGATTTTCGTTTCGAAAACGAGCTTCTTGATTTATTTGAATGCTTGTGAAACACAAGACCTGCAAGCAAGGTGTAAAATGCACGTAAAATGTGAACGATGGTGCCGACCCCATGCGATTATGGTGTTCGTTGAAATTCCCTAACCTGTGTCGGAACACCACTGCTCGGCAAAATTTCCGGTATAGTGGAGAAAAGCATTCACCGACGTCGGTGTTAGACCTCGTTGCAGAAATAGGCCGACGTTAAAATAAACGAACAAAAAAAAAAGCAAATCTAGTGCGTTCTGCCTTGAACTGTCTTGGGCTTTTTACGGTGAGAGACTATTTTGAACACCCTGTATAATAGGCATAGGTACAATACCAATAGCTGCCTAAAGGTGGATTAAGTCAGCCTTATTTATACGAGAATGTGAAGAATGAACTTGAAATTTGGATCGATAGTATGATTTTGTTTCCTCGCTTGATTTGAATAGAGGTAGGTTCCTACGTTCATGAGCAAAAGTGGAGTGATTCATGGTGGAGTGATCGTATTTCGTATGATGCAGGGCCCAAAGTTCTTAAATTCCAGTCCAGTATTGTTTCGGTATGTTTAGCTAGTATGATTAACAGTATTAAATGCTACTTTTAATCGCAACTCTTGAATCTCGACATTTATGAAATGCTGACCACAAAAGTCATCTTATTACTTCATAAATGCAGGATTTTAATCCAAAGAACAAAGGTAATAACGCTGCGGCTTTGTCTTGGGGACACCCAAAGACGCTAAAAGTGGCTACGATCCACTCGTAAAATACTTATTCACCGATGAATAATTGTCCTGCACGCCACTAGGATGCGTTTTGCCCTCCTTCACAAGAGAGACCTGACCTCCACTGGGATGCGGCTTAACCTCCTCCTTTTGGGTGATGAGTCCTGCTCCCCTGCTGCAAAGACTGGAGTTTCGAAGACGCATCCTTGGAATCAATGGCGTCCTCGACGGCATCGTTAGCCTTGGAGAATGTTCCCCTATGTCGAAGCCTGTAGTCACAGAAAGCGGGGTTCCTGGACCTAGTGTGTTGGGGTTGGAACTTGGACGGCGCTCTTGCGTTTCTTCTGAATTGGCCTACATGTGCTGAAGGTATCTGCTCTGCCATCGGTACAGTCACAGTTAAGCCTCATCCTTTGTCGGGTATCTTCCACCGAAAAGGTATTCGAGCCTTTGGGGCCTTCGGATCCTTTGCCTTGTGTCTGCGGTAATCAGAAAGCCAGACCCGGTGGGAGAGTACTAGAATCTTACGCTTTGCTGGATTTCGAGAATCGCAAAAAGAATAATAATTGAGAATAATGAAGACTCGCTTGATAATATTAGGGCTTGGATCCTTCCATAGAGTCGCAATTGTATAGGACAATAAACAACCCCCCCCCCCCCTTGAAACTTTTGTTTCAGCGTGCAACTGCAGTTATTGAAATTTTCATTTTGGTTTGATTATTAATTACAAGAAATAATTGATTATGACGAATGCTATGAACACCTAGAGGAACGTCCGGTTTGGTCTCGCGGAACTAACTATTTTGTTGCAGCAGTTACCTGGAGAAAATAGGGGTAGCCTGTTCATGAAATGGAAAATCTATTAGAATCTGGTGGTATAATTACGTGGACACTTGGCGACGCGACGATTTAGGAATTTGTACCCATAATGAATTGTTAGAGCTCAGTAGTTAGTTTAACGGTCTGATATTTACTCATAGGGAACAATAATTGTTTCGAAGCCTTTTCGCATAAGTTTGTCGGCCAGCATTTTTTTGTAGGTCTTCATCAATTAAGGGTTAACTAAACACAAGTCTTGTACCTTGACTTGAGGAACTGTTGACGTAGGTACACCATTGGTTCAGAAGTTTTTGGAAAGGTGAAATTGGGTCTGATATTTCCATCTATAGAGCGTTCGCGATATCCTTCTGAGCTTCAAGGGCAATTCAAGGTGAAAAATAGGTTCAATTCTTCACAAAGGAAAAGCCACATCCAATCCTACCCAGAACGGAACAGGAAAAATATACCATAGCCTAAAAAGAGCAAAGTGTAGAATCAGGTTTTCGTCGTAGTATTGATGTGTGGCGGCTTTACGATGATTACCTATTAGAGGAACTCATTTTTGAGGGGAACAATTTGGAAAACTTAGCTTTATGAGATATGAGTTAGCAGCGTTGCGGTAGGGTTATGTAAAGAAACGAGCCTTACTTCAACTACATACTTTGACATAAGCGTTCAGTCAGCTTATTTAGCCGCAAGTTTTAGTTTTAGTCGTAAGCGCAGCGATGCTCATTGGCTGTTTTGAGCCAGCCTCCTCAGATCAGCCAATAAGCGATGCTGCGCTTACGACTAAAATCAAAACTTGCGGCTAAATAAGCTGACTGAACGCACCTATAGAAGTCAATACAATGATTTTATGTTGCAAAGAATTCCTTTGTTCAATCCACGTTTCCCGAAAGGCTTCTGCGCATACCTGTGAAAGTAGGACGTTGCCATATCTATATCACGACAACAAGTTGACAACACTGTAATACGGTGTGCGTGTATAATGTCACGCAAATTTCAGCTGACAGCGCTTGACGTCGATTTGACGTTTCGACAGATCTAACCAAATAACGCTCTTGTTTCGTTGATCGCCTTGCAGTTCGTTGTGTTTCGTATCACCTGAATCTTTTCTGCGTCTTTCTGCCATACGGCACGTAACATTTCATTCCTGAACAATATTAATTAATGTTGAATGGTTAGGAGGTTATGTTTGTTGTTTGTTTACATTTCGATTATTGATTGACAGTTGCCATTGACAGTGACACTTCGTGCGTCAAAATTGAAATTACCGCGCTCTGCAGGTATGCGTTCTCATGTGTGCGCTGAAGTGATGTACGTGATGGTAAACGTGGATTGTGTTCAGACTAGAGTGACCACAAGAAGGAAGCACAACAGGATGGCGTCCTGATATCAGGTGATCACCGGCCCAAGCAGTGCCAAAGCGAGAAAAGTGACTGATTTCAAATAAATTAAATTAAATTGAAGTATGTTGGGTTGTCTATCCATCCAGGCGTATAAGCTAGAGAACTGGGGAGCTTCACTAACTTTTGTGTTTGTTTTCAGTTTTTCACCCGCACAGCATTCTGATTGGCTCTGTGGTCCTGTTTTTTCTTCATTTTTAGGTGATTTTCAAACATTCCCACTTTTTTCTGCACATATCCAATTCAGGTCTTCAAATTTTTCACCCGCTCAGTGCCCCAATTCGCTTCGTGGTCCCGTAATTTCATTTATGATCTTTGTTTTCAACTCCTGTTATGTTCTCACTAACCGTGGCTTTTTTGGTTTTTTGATTTATCTACCCAGCACCCCCAATTCGCTCCATGGTCCCGTAATTTCATTCATTTTCTCGGTTTTCAACACGCATTGTTGAGCTGGTACTGATCTCCGCTCTTTTTCCTTAAATTTCTTACCCGCCCAGCGCCTCAATTCGCTCTGTGGCTCCGTAATTTTATTCATTTTCTTGCTTTTCAACACTCCCCATTGGTATTCGGAATTTTCTACAGCCATTCTCTTGATTTCTCACCTCTCTGGCATCCCGCTTCGCTGTCGCTCCAATCTTTGAAAAAAATCCTTGTGAGAACTACCTACATGTCTCGCTAGAGGCGGCCTACTGAATAATCTAAAAATTATTCTTTTGATCTCCATTTCTAACACCGTCATGCGTCCATTCTTTTTCTTTTGGAATTTTTCAATTCAACTCTACCTACCTATAATGACACGACCAGACCCAATCTTGCTTCAGTATAAACGAACGCAATATGGGCAAAGGCTTACAATAATGTTACGGATTTTGCGTTCGGGCTCTTTTATAACTAAGACGATCGTTTTAAAACACACACTGTTTATTACTGCGTACTACTATAAATACACGTCAGCAGTTATTTGCGCTTCGGTATATCGCTTCAACTTCGCCTTTCCATCCGCTCGTTGTCGCTTTGGATTTAGCATCGGATTTAACCCTGGAGAACTGGCGCCAAGTCTCACAGACCCGGCGCTCTCTCTTTTCCATTCTATTTGACTATGACAGAAAAAATGAAACTATCGTTCCACGTACCGTTCAAAAACATGCTTTTGTTGAAGGTGTCAACGGCATTCGACTGTGCTCCCGGCAAATTTTGGATTTATTAGCCAAAAAGTCTGTGAGACTTGGCGCCACCTTTCATGTAACTCTTTTCTCTGATTTGAACGGTTATATTTTTGAGTTATTTTCATCTTTCTTTTGAAATGAAGTGAAATAAAGACTTCGGCCCGTATTCATATCCCACTTTTAAGCCACATTTAGCATGCCTCTAACAAAAAGCGCTCGGCCACCTGATAAAATCGGTCGTATTCATAGGCCACCTTTTACGTCCTGTTAGGGCCCATCTAACTAAATGGGGTGTTGATTTGGCAACGTTGTGAAATGTACTCAAAACTACCTACCCGAAGGTGGACGCAGGTAGGCAAGAACCCCAAGCCGCTTTCGTTTTGCGCCGGGAGCCGCTCCGGGTAGATCACTAGATAGAGAAAGTAGATACATACACCAATCACGGCCCAGCTGGATCTGTTTTCTTTGTCTAGTGATTTACCCCGAGCAGCTCCGCCTGGCAAAAGGGAAGTGCTGGCAACTCTTGTTACATTGATGTACTGCGTATTGCATGAAACCTCGCAAAAAACTTTCAGGGAGTTTCTTCCACAGTTTCAAGGATACCGGCCTGGATCTGTTAACTTAACAAGTGAACACCTCTTTCGACTGTTTTGTGCAAGTCGTCCCCGCCTTGAGTACAGTGAATAGTAAAGGAGTATAACCGAAAGGGACATCCAGAGCATTGCGCACTTCCTGCATTTCGGCGGCATGCTTCATTAATTCAATTAAATCAATATTTTAGAAAGAAAATGTGATTTTCGTTACACTTCCCAAGAACACACAGCATAGCTTGTAGGTTAAATGGACTCAAAACACGCCTGTTGGCACATTTGGATCCCATCTAACTTGACGCATGCGTGAGACCATCCAAAATCGCTTAAAGACACGTAAAAGAGACATATGAATAGACGCGTCTCTAAACATCCCCTTTTAAGACGACTTTAGAGACGCCTGTTTAAAGTGATGATAGAGGCGCGCTAAAACCACGTATGAATACGGAAATGTTAGAGGCGCATCTTTAAAACCGCTTCTAACGCTAAAAGGGGGATATGAATACGGGCCTTAGAGACCATGCATACTCAGCGCTTCACTTTTATTGCATGGGCAAGGCGGCGTTGCCGTAGCATCTGGATTTTCTTACCGAGCAACTGAAGCAAATTTCATTAAAAACTTGATATAAAAATGCTCCATGACCTTTTAGTGTACAGCCGAAATTTATTCGAGGGTTAGTTAATTTTGTCTTTACAGCTGTGTGGATATTATACCGTTGTCATAATTCAAGTGAAGTAAATTGAACTCCTCATAATCACTGAGGATTCATGGAAGAAGAGACAACGTTGGAAATGTCGATCAGAGGGAACTGTGCCGCTTTTGTTTTGCAAGCAGGTAGCCGGTAGCCCCTTTTGTTTTGCAGGCTCGGGTGTTCGGGGTATGGACTAGTGGACTAGTGCACTAGACAAAGACACTAGATCCAATTGGGATGTGATTGGTGAACATATATCTACTTCTCTGTTTAGTGACCTACCCCGAGTAGCATCGCTGGCA
Source organism: Anaspis maculata (assembly GCA_949128115.1). Classification (NCBI taxonomy): domain Eukaryota; kingdom Metazoa; phylum Arthropoda; class Insecta; order Coleoptera; family Scraptiidae; genus Anaspis; species Anaspis maculata. The sequence continues at coordinate 15,143,154 of OX421962.1, forward strand.
AAACGAAAGCGCCTCTGACTAGCTCGCGTAATTTCAACTTCTTCTCTTGACGAAGAGGACGATATATTTTCTCCTTCAGGTTCCCGTGCGTTTTTCGGCCTGGTAATACTTGTCCATAAGCGCGAGCAGCGCTGAGCGTGCATGGTCCAAGGATAAAAGCAATTTTTCAATCAATATATTGTAAAAATATTGTCTTCACTCAATTATTTAGATATACACTATACAGGTGTCCCAGCTAAAACAATCCAGCGCGATTTTCTCAGAAAATATCAAGGCAACAAAAACATTCTTTCAATTGGGGGGAATCCTGATCTTTTGGCTCCCTTTTGAGGGGGCACCGATGCTTGTAGGTGCTCTAGTTTCCAAGAAAATGCAATTTGAATCGGGCGAGTCACAAGAATTCGAAAATTCATGACCGACAAAACAAAACACGTCGGATGAAAAAAAAACCTATTTCTCTGGGCTTTCCACTGATGTGTCGCTGATGATGTCTGTACCTGGCCAGAAATATAAGCCAGAAATTCTGCCTCAAAGTCCAGCAAACACAATAATCGGAGTCCGTGACGTCACCGATCACACACTTGTTGATTTTAACACCAGTCGTTACCAAAACTTTTTCACTCAACATACCTGGACTCTCCATATCAATGAATACTGGCTGATGTGAAAATCAACAAGTGTGAGATCGGTGACGTCGTTATGAATTCCGATTATTGTGTTTGCTGGACTTCAAGGCAGAATTTCTGGCTTATTGGGCCAGGTACAGACATCGGCGACACATCAATGGAAAGCCCAGACAAAGAGGATTTTTTTTCATCTCAAATATTTTGTTTTGTCGGTCATGAATTTCCGAATTCTTGTGTCTCGCCAGATTCAAATTGCATTTTCTTGGAAACTAGAGCACCTACAAGCATCGGCGCCCACTTAAAAGAAAGCTGAAAGTTCAGGCTTCCCCCCAATTGAAAATTTTTCAGTTGCCTTGATATTTTCTGAGAAAATCGCGTTGGATTGTTTTAGCTGGGACACCCTGTATTATCGTATGGAAAAAGTGCAGGTACACCTTTTTTGATTAGGTACCAGTAGAATTTGAGTTCTTCTGACGATGTGTCTGAAAACAAGGTAGATTTTTGGAGCAGTTCCTCTAACTGATATAGAATCGGAGCAAGGGGGAGAGACTCGGATATCTGCCCACCATAAAAAACCGCAGATTTATCTGAAAAAAACAGCATTTTTGTGAAATCCTCCAAAAATATGTGCATAATTGGGTAAAAATTACCGACAACTGATACCTTGGGTCGTATGATTGAACGAACCATTTGCTTTCACTTCACCTTTTACTAGGAGGACCTTTTACTAATTTTCCGTAGCAACTCCTACTAGAAGGTGAAGTAGAAGCAAATAGGTACGGGTACAGTACAGATAACGGCTACATTTTAAACAATTTTTACAGCCACGACTTTGTTGCCGTCTACTCATGATTATTATTCGCCACCGAGGAGGAGATCACGTTCACAATTATAGTTTCTTCGTAGTTGAATTTCTTAGGTCGTACTACTCTCCTGTGCGGTGCCCATCTCAGGCCCACGCGCAACATTGTTTTGTTGGTAAGTCATGAGTCACTGTGGCGTACCTGCTTTAATTTTCCACTGAAGTGATGTAGGCAACCAACAATACAACAACATCCAGAAACTTGAACTGTTCTTTCAACGCGTTTTCCTTCTCAAGTTTTTTTGCAAAAATTCCTGGATAATCCGCAATTTTATTTTAGAATATCATTATACAAACCGTTCTGAATGATTTGCCATTTTTTTTTTATTTAATTGTGGCCGTTATCCGTACCGTACCCGCGAATACTTTTTAAAATTATACGACCCTCCATTCACTTTACTTCTGATATAGTGAGTTAAATTTATTGAGATGGAAAAAAAATTGAAATTATGGAAACGACCGACGACGCTCAGAAATGACATAATTTTACATTTAATATACTGGTACGTACAAATTGGATCATTTTTATCAAATACGTACACCATAGACCTTAAAAATAACCAAGAAAGCCATTTGAGTATTTTCAAGTCTTTGAACTACAATTTTTTCACAAAGTTTCGGGTTTCACAGACTTGACGCCACAGTGTTTATGTCCTGTCAAAGGGCGCCAGTACTGCAGGGTTCTGGTAGTTACTACCGGTTCTCTAGCAAATTCCACATGAAGCCATAGCATGTGGCTTAGGACGTCTCTCGAACAGTCCAGCACTTTTGCGTGAATTAACCAGCGTGTTATGGAGCGGCGCCTCCGCCAATTAGGCGGATGTTTCTTACTCGCTCATTGGGATCTCCATATGAATCAAATGGTTCAAATCATCGCGTATGTTCTCTGAAGCACGCGCGGGGCTCGCCACTCGTAACAATAAGGAGGAGCGATTGTTTCAGCAGACCGATAGCGATAATAATGATAATTGTTGTTGGCTATAGATTCCCCTAATTTACCCCAAGGTATTACCATGGAGTTCCGTGAAATATCAGCGACGATTTGGAGAAACCCTGTAAACTCTATGACGTAGGGTAAATAATAAATTCGTATACCTACCTTAAAGGTAAGTTGTTACATAAAAATTCTTTTGAAGGCAATAACAACGCAATCAACTCTGGAACTGATGCGTACCTACTTACGCAAATTTCGGATCATGGATCACAATTTATTTAAATAATGGTAATTGGATCCGTTTTAGGCGGGATGACTGCCGAGCGCCTACACTTTTATTGCCGCCAATAAATAATAAACGCCATAAAAATGTACGCAATAATACCGAAAAAATGGAGTAGATATAAATTGATGTAAATTGTATGTGTACTGCAGCTCGAGTCACCTTCATGATTTATGTGTTGTGTGAGCTATGTGTTTGCTCTCTGATGTGTTCTGGCGAATAGATAAAGTTTTGCACTTGCCCATACACATTACAGTAATTTCGAATGGGCACCTCTATACAGGGAGCGTCTGCGCACGTCAATGACAAACAGCACGAGCGGAACTTTAAAAGTGCACGAGACTGGATAGAAACAGAAACAAACGAGTGGCGGCGACGAGCTGAAGAACGTCCGCGTATTTAGCAATTCTTTTGAACCTGTTCCGTGTGCTGTTGGCGAAAATGACCGGCAACGGCTTGACCAAGAGCGAGTGCCTGTGCATCGAAGAGACTGCCACCATTGAGGATGGTAAGAATCAAAGCGAAATTTCATTCATATTTGAGTACCTTTTTGTATTTGTTTACTGTTATCGCTTCTGTGCTCTCACCTACACACGAGGAACGGGGGAAAGCCCAGACCGCCGGTCTTTTATGAGTCATACAGTGTAGCTTTTTCGGAACACTTCCGCGCGCGCTTTATCTATTTCCGGTACATCTTCATTTCTATTTTTGATATCAATACCGCCTACAGTTTCCACTAAGTTATTGGTAGTATTTTAGTCAATATTACCTGAAGCAAAAAATGACCGAGAATATTAAATTTTAGCCCATAAAAAGAAAACTAAGTATTAATTATTGAGTGGAAAAGCAAGTGCTTGTTTATGAAGAACTCAATATAGAGGGTGTTTGCAAACTTGGAGTAGAAAATTGAACCTCAGTTTGGGAAATACTTCAAAAGTATTAGAAAAATGTTGAAAACAATGTAGGACAGAATTTTTGAAAATATAGAGTGTCAAAATAATGTGGTCCTTTGATCCCCTTTATTTTCGTTATTTTGAAAGATTTCAGTAAACTCTTTTCAACAGACCAAAAAGCAATGCTTTTGAACCCTTGAATGTGTTTTGTAATTTTATTTAGGTACTATACAGGGTAAAACGTAAATCCTGCAAATCCATTTTTCTCCAAAAATGCATGCAGAAAATTTCATACCGGAACTATATGTGTTATTTATTGCTCTACATCAGTTTTATAACCTCTAGAACTTTTTCACAAGCATGGGGGGTTTATGACTCACCCTGTACACTTAACAAAATTACAAAACACATTCAAAGGTTCAAAAAAATTGATTTTTGGTCTGATGAAAAGAGTTTGCTAAATTCTTCCAAAATAAAGAAAATAGAAGGCGTCGAAGGACCACCTTTTAACCCTTCATATTTCCAAAAATAAAAATCTGTTGTGGGGCGACACAAAACTTTCCCGGCGGTATCCAGGGACGTCAGTAATGATTTTGATCTAAGCGTCCCTTCGGGAAAGTGGGACTCAATGGAGAAGTTGATTGGAGAAGTTCCAGTGAGTTGAGCGTTTAGCGAGCATCCTGCATCCATTTTTGGGCCGACAGAACCAGTGATAGGTTCAGGTTTCCACGATGATGAAATATTTCGAAAGGTAGCACTAGGAAGCTAACTGTTGTGATATCTCAAGAATGCAATGCTAGTTCCTTGTTGAAATTTTTGTTCCTACTTTAGACATGATGATGAAATTACACAAACTAGACTGAGAACTTTCTGCATCTGTGTGTCAAATTTCAACTCTGTATCTTCAATTTAGAGCTTGGGCAGACAAGCCCAGACCCAATGTGCCATCTGAGGGCTTCCAAACTAAATCATCTTCCCAAAGTCTAATCAGGTCATTCCAGGCTGAATTCATGCTTTCGTACCTGATTTCGATTTAATCCGATCAACAATTTGGTAGTTATCGTGGCAGAACCGTTTAATTTGTGCGATCGCATTATGAAGTAGGTACAAGGTGATGATATAATTCAAAAGGTAGAGCTAGAGGTAGTTAACTGTTGTGATATCTCAATAATGCAATGCTAGTTCCACACAAGGGGGTTTGCGCAGCCCCAAACAACACCTGAAGACACAATTAATCGGGGCGCACTGTTGCCTTTAATGATGCAACCTAAATTATTGTTTGAAAAATAACTGGTGAAAATCAGTCGCGGATTGAAAACCTGGGGCAGAGTTCTAATTAATTGCAATTCAGGGCCCCCAAGTGGTGACCTCTGAAATGAGACTTCGAGCCCATCAAGAAGTTAGGTCCGAACCACACCTGAAGGCACGATAGTTCTGAAAACTAAAAAAAAAGGGGGGCTCAGTGGGGCTTCAAGAGACACCCGTAGACACCAGGAGCCTAACCCAAGCAGCAATTTAGGGCCAAATTACCAAGCTAAAGTCAAATTGAGTTAAAGAAGGCGAAATATGCATGAATTTGACATAAAATTTTCCTTATATGACAAATGCTCCACAAAGTCATTATTTAAATCAAAAATTACCAAGATTTAACCTTGCGAAAACCCTAAATTTACCATCGACTTCAAAAAGTTTTTGGAAGTTAAAAATTACCTAGATTCCACCTGAAAAATGCCTTCAAATTCTTTAAAATTTATAAGGCATTGTCTAGGGCAAAAATTAGTTCATTTTCGCTTGACTTTCGCCGTTAAAGTCCATTTTACCTCTGAGGTTGATTTAAGCTATCAACGGTAGTCGCAATTACTTCGAAATTACCCTAATTTCAACTTCAAAGTCTGGTTATGAATAACCTCTTTATACTAGTCCAAATTTGGTAATTTTCAACTTTACACAATGCCTTACAGGTCATGGTAAATAACAAGGGTTATTTTAGTAAAAAAGCGGACCTATTCAATTTGAACATTTGCCTTTGAAGTCAGAATTACTATAAAAATTGACTTATTAAGGAACACTGGTCAAAAGGAGGGCAAAAGTACCATTATAGTGAACTTTAAAGGAAATCCGTCTTATGTGGCTTTTGAGGTCAGAAAATGAGCTGGCTCTTTGTTGTTTGGGGTTTTTCATGCAGATCATCTCTTGTCAGTGTTACCAGTACCTGCTGTGCTGTGCTGTGAAATAGTGCAAAGCAGAAAATGTCCTCCAAGTAAGAAGTTTAAGCTGTATAGGCACACCGCAGGTTACTATCACCTATTAAAAAAAAGTGTCACCGGCGCGGCTCAAAATCCAACTCCGCTTTCGTCAGAAATGGCGAACATCGACATACCAGCATCGCTCTCCGACTCCGATTTATTGAGCGCGTAATTCAAAATTGTAGTCTTCATAGTTGAAATTAGGTCCAAATCGGTAATTTAGGGAAAGTTGACTCTGAAGTCGATAACAACAAAAAACCATGAGTGGACTATGAGGTAAAATTTACCTAATTAGGTCAATTTTGACTTCAAAGTTTGAATTTCAAGTAATTTTGCCCTGTTCGAAGGGAAATTTTACTTATAAGTAAAAAACAATAGTAAATTTGCCCTGAAAGTCAAATTTCGAAATATCACCAGACACGCCATCTTACTCCAGCAGGTTCCACGTCCGCCATTACGATAAAAGCTGTTCTGTAATTTTTGTATTCCCTTAATTACTTGTTTTTTGCCAGGCACCAGGCAAAAAAAGTGTAATTAAGAAACACTGTTCAATTTAAGAGCTTAATATTAACATTTCAGTGCTCTAAACTGTGATTGATCAAAAAAATGTCGTTATTTCCGCAAGTTCTGCAAAAAATCGATTTTTCCAAGGCGCATTGCAATATTTAGAGGTGCAAGAGGCACATTTGTCAAAAATATTTCCTTCGTGTGAATATTATGATCAGGGAGGAGTCTCTAAGTCCGCAAAATGTTTCGTGCTATAGGTAGGTAGGTGTATTTTGCTATGAAGGACGGAGGTCCGCCATGAAACTCAATCACTATAGTAACACCAACAACAGTATTGTGCACTAATGTCTTTTAAAGTCGTATGACCAACTATAAGTCAGGAAAACCCAAAATAATACCATAGTGGATAATAATACCTATTCAAGTCTGGTAAGACACAGGTCACAAATTAGTAAAAATAGGTCTTAAATTACTTATTGTTACCAAGAATGTAACTTATTTTAGGTTCAGCCGACTAACAGGGTATCTGACCTATAAGTCGAATCGACCTATGTGCCCAATTATCGACGTTACAATTACCCACTTATTTTTCCCCACTTACCTGAATTCGACGTCGATTAAACGTAAATCCGACCTATTGAAAATTGGTCGCTGACCAATAGTGAGGTAGATTTTAACCTAATTTGGCCCTAATTTGTTGCTTGGGAAAGGGCTTCAACGAACCCAAGAAGACACAAGGCCGCAGTTTTGGCCTGAAACGGCAAAATCTGATAGACACAGATGGGGGCCCCATCAGGGCCTTGAACGGCAGACACCATGGGGATGGGGCCCTGGTACCGAATCAAATAAGGGAACTGCACACATTACAGTTTGTACATATACGTCAATGGAATGGGCATACTGAAGTTGCTAAAGCTACAGAAAACACAAGGGGGTTTACGGAGCCCCAAACAACACAAAGGATCGGTTCGCACTGTTGCCTCAAATGATGCAAGAAGATACAAAAGAAAACACCGACACCGAGAACCTGCCAAGAACAGCGTTCATGTTGTCACTTTGACATTGATACGATTCGTAACCAAAACGTAGTTACCTACCGGTTTGGTTGCTATGTTGCTAAAAAAATTAAATAGGCCAAAAATCGAAGAACAGACAAGCGAGGCTGGAATCGGCTAGGGAAATTTTTTAAAATCCATAGCGCTTGTCCGGAAAACGGTGGGAAACTACAACTTCAGCATTAGTTTGATTCTTTGGTAATGTTGCTTCCTGCCGAGTTTGGTTCACATGTATCGTATAGATTTTGAATAATTAAATGACAAAGTTCCAGACTTTGATATTTTTTATAATGCGACAGATAACAGGTAGGAAAATACTTTCAACTGTTCTGAATACAGTTCTTCAAGGGCTTTTAAATGACATAACGCAAGTCAAGTTCCGTGAGATGTAGCTTTTGTCATTTTCTGATAGTGACACTTATGTTTGACAGATGACAGCCAAAAACTAATCCGGTCATTCCAGGGCAAAACCATGTCTGCATATCAAATTTCAAATTGATCGGATAAACGATTCGGCAGTTATCGTGGAAGATCACACACATACATACACACACACCCACAGCAGACATCATTCTGGAAATGGTCTTAATCGACTTGGGGGACCTCAAAATGGATATATCTGGTGAAATATCAAAACTTTTTTTCTGCACGATTACAATACTTTCCCTCCATGTTGGTGGGGCCGGGAAAGTAAAATCATGAATTTTTCAACAGTTATTTTGGCGCTTTTGGAGCATCTCCCTACCTGCTATTCAATCTGCTATCCCAAGTTTGCAAACACCCTGTACATACTTTTGGAAAAAGAAGTTTGAGAATTTTAAAATTTCAACTGTTCTCTGCCAATGGTCACCTTAATTTTTTTCCCGAGTTTTTTCCGCTTTAAATTGCCAAATAGGCTAGCAAATAGGTATTTCCTTTTTTTTGCCGTTAATTTATACGTTCGTTAGTGAATAAAGACAATGATAACATTATAGATTTCTAGCCAGCTGAATTATACCGGGTGTTTATAAACGTTTGTTATCATATCGCCTTTGGAATCTCCTATCACTCTTTCAAATCGTGCCTTTCACTGCGACTTTTGGCCTGACCAAAGCCTGCCGCGATCACAGACGTTTATAAACACCCGGTACTCCTCACCGATTAATTAAAAATTCAAATGATGCTCCATTAAAAAGCAATACCTAGGACGAGGACGTATAGGTAATAATGACCTACGTCAAAGATACAAAAAAAAAACTACACTAATATAAAGCTCCAATACGGTGAAAACTGCAAATTTCTTATAATAGTGTCGTTATAAAACCGAGAATATAACAAGTAAACGACGATAAAATTCTCACGATTGGCTGCAATAAAGGTGTCGGTCGATGTCGGAGAAATTATCGTCATCAAAGCAAAACATGAGTAGGTATGTGTAAGATACTTTACAGGGTGTTCGCGCCGCTGTTTCCAAATTCACACTTAAAATTTGTTATTAATCTTCAGGGCATATTTGCTATGCACATGATTTACGTACGAGTGTCTCAAAACAATAACTCATTAATTTTTAAATTTGCAATTTAAATTTTTGCAATTTGCATTTGCAATTTTGACAACTATAGTACTGCGGTATTTACAGGGTGTTTCAGTGATGGTGTAGCAAACTTCGAGGGTAGATTATTCCCTCGATTACCTATTCCACATGAAAAAACCATGTCGAAAAACTTCAATTATGGCTTCAAAGATACAATGGGTCATAATGTACCGTATGAACAAAAACTTTTCTACTTGCGGTAGGCTGTGGCCTGGCCAAAATCAGCCTCGTTTTCCTGCCAATGACCAGGCCACAGCCTACCACAAGTAGAAAAGTTTTTGATCATACGGTATAAGAACGGAGTATTTGCGCATGCTCCGATCTTGTGGGAGTTGCTAAGAAAATTGTCCTTGGCAACTCCTCCAAAGCCGAAGCATCAAGATATACTCCGCTTGAAACATCGTTCATTTTCAAACTTCCCACCCCAGATTTCTCGCGCCAATTTTTTTTCTATGAAAACGCCGAAACAAGTAGGTTTTTATTTTGAGGGAGGGGAGGGACATCTAGGTCGTATTGCCAAATTTTCATCATCAACCCCTTTGCCCTCACCCTACCCTACCGTGAAATTTCAACTGGCATCACCACAATGGTACATCAAATTGAAGGTGATAAAATTCTCTTTCTGTGAAACATGTCTTGAAAATTTTTTTTTGATCACCTCCTCAACCCTCGTTAAAATTATATCTCATTTTTAATCAAAAAAAAGTTTCTTTCTCCTTTGAGTTCTCGTCCCGATTTTCAACAAAGATTTTTTCCAGCAAATACAGGTCGATTTTTATTTCTAGGGGGACACCTAACACAAGGATTATCAAATTTTTATTTTCAACCCATTCGCCCTCACCCTACCCTACTTCAAAATTTCAAATGGCATTACTTGCCTTGTGATACATCAAATTGAGGGTAATGAAATTCTCTTGCTGTAAACGATAATTTCTAACTTTTTGAACCACCCCTAACCCTTTTCAAAGATTCTCTTAATTTTCCAGTCAAATTTTCAGGACTGGTAGGTAGTGTCGTTAGAAATTTTGAATAGGGTAAGGTAACGGCGAAGAGATTGAAGATGAAAATTTATCAATACATGCATTCGCTGTTCCCCTAAATAATAAGAGTTGACCTGCTTTTTGCTCAAAAAACTGTAGTGGTACGGGAGATGAAAAGTTTGTCTTCAACTCCACTAGCGATTAGCGAATTTCAGAAAAAAATCAAGAAATTAGGGACGGGTTATTTTTTCAAATATGCTGGAGAGAAAGAGAATCTTATTGCTTTCAGTTTGATGTATCACAAGATAAATAACGCTATTGGAGATTTTAAAGTAGGGTAGGGTGAAAGCGAAGGGGCTGAAGTTGAAAATTTGCAATAATGTCCTAGATTTTCCCTTCAGGATAAAAATCGACCTGTTCTGGCGTTTTCCTGGAAAAAATTTTGGCGGCGAAAAATCTGGGGTGGGGAGTTTAAAACTGAACACCTTGTATATAATAATGCCCACTAACTCAAATTGATTTCTAAATTGAACTTCTAAAGCGCTGAAAATATTGAATTCAAATTTGACAAAAAAAAAGGTAGTCCAGTTTCCATAACATTGATGTGAGGAGGTGACAGAGGATAAAATATTAGGGAGACTTTCTTTAGAAGACAGACCTCGAAGGTGCCTGATAACGGAGATGTAGCCCTTCTAATAGGGATGTTCCCATCCACTGTTGTGAGAGTGGATCCCACCTGACCGACAATCTGGGATGCGCCGACTGTCGACTGCCGACTGTCGAAAATCCTCGGACAAACAAGAGTGAAGTCTAGTTTGCGCATATCTCAGTAGACGGCGCTTGTGTCGACAAAAACGTATCGCGAGTAACTGAAACAACCACCGAACGCACAATGCTTGTTTGCTCCCACACAAGCCTTTGATTTCTTGCATTCTAACATGTTCAAACTTTCCTTGCCACTTTATCGCTAAACCACTAACCTAATAACTTCCTCTTATTAAATGTGTTTGACGTCTTTGTCAGAGAATTTCGCCGTCAACTGTCAAGCTGCGGCTGTCGTCTGTCAAAAAAACCGGCGCATGCTTCCCTTACATGAAGAGGGCCGGGTACTACCCTATTTGGAAATGAATAATTTTTTTGTCTAACTCTTGAACCGTTCAACCGATCTTGTTCAAATCAGAACCAGAGTTCACCACTAAAGTAAGTTTCTACCCAACAATAATGTTACGTTTCTTCACAAATTATCACGGGCGTGAGTAATGGGGGTGCCTCTCCCTTTTCCGCTATTGTTTAATATAGCCCCTGATATATTTTTTAGAAATGTTCATATTTTCAAATTCTAGGTTTCACTTGTAAAAGCAGTTTATTTTGCAAAATTTTGATCAAAGGGACATCTTAAAAACCTCACTTTCAAAAGTCTAAGCATTTCATTTTCTGAAAACTTGCTTGTTTCGTGCTTGTAGAGAACCTATTTCAGTTGAGAAATTATGAGTTTTTTTGAATTCCATTTCTAGGCCCTTGAAAAAGTGGTGTTTTCAAAATGTTTTCAATGTTTCAAATACGAATAACTCGAAAATGAAGTCTCTAATCAAAATTTTGAATGAGTAATTTTTTCTAAATGAGACGTAAAATTCTAAAATATGATTTTTTTATTAAATGAAGTGATCAAAGATTGGAGTGGTCCAGCCTCACAGTTTATTGAATTTCAAAATGCCTTAGCTCTCAAAAAATAGAGATAGTTTGAAAATTTTTGTTTTCCCTTATAGCTGCGTTCATCATCTATCACAGGCTAGATACCGGATTTCGTTCAGATCCTCCGTGTTTGAAATACAGGGCGTCGTGTAAGGTCCTGAAAAAACTTCAAAGTTTAAATGACTCCAAATTCTGAAAAAATTAGACTTGTTGAATTGGTCCAGGGACGTTGGTACACTCATATCTCGAAACGGTTTTTCAATTTTCCGATTATCTTTTTAAATTATAAAGTGTTTTGAAAAAAACAACTCTTTGGTTTTTTTGGTCATAAACTTTTTTCTGTTGGCCGATTTTGAAAAGCTGACGCTCATGTTGAAGCTAAAACTTCAAGGAACAAGACTAGGGGTTCGAATTTTATGCAAAACAAAAATTGAAAATAAGGGATTCCACCATTAGTGACGTAAATCTGAATCACCCCCGAAATCACATCTGGAGCTAGAACTCGCCGGAAATCAATTTGATTCCAAATGAACCATTCAATATGATCATTTCAAGATGTACCTCGTTTGTATGAGACACGATTTCTTTGTGAGGGAATTAAATTACGTCTGCATGTTTTCAGAGGAAGATCCAGTGTCCTTGTTTATCTGAAATCCGCCGTAACCTAGGATAGGCATAATTCTAATTTCTTGACAAGTTGAGCGACGTGAATAATAAGGTGCTTTCCTTTTACAATCTGAACTAAGTATTCTGACCTGAGTTGTTAGTGGTATCTCAGTTTGCGCATGTGATTTCTCGCTTTTTCTCTCTCTAACTTAGATCAGATCAGTGAGTTTTGTGGTAAAAGGAAAGCACCTATAATCGTGAAAATTTCGCAACAGTTGGCAACAGCGCTCGAAACAACAAGCGGCGCCAACTTTCCCTTGTGACAATTATGATGACACTTTTCGTTTATACCTAACCTACATTTTATTTGCTCATGCTTTGACGGAAGAACACAACTTGTTGAAAATGGTTATACCGAGAAGGGAGCAGTTCAAAGAAGCTACGAAGAAATGCGTTTACGGTGTGTTGAAGTGACAGCCAGGAACCAGTAGCATAGGTCAGGGGGCTAGACAGAGCATGCAGCGTTGCCATTCAACTGACAGGTGTACGAAAGTTTTTCAAAGTTTGGCGCCTTTACGCATGCGCACCTTCCTAGACGAAATAGCCTATTCGAAATATCCCGGTAGTACTGCAGTAGCGACGACCTCTGCGTTGATCTTTGCGTACATGTCCCAATTTTTGCAACACCCAGTATACACCCTGTATTTGTTTATCTTGGTTAAAGATTTGTCGATTCATGAGTGTCACTATCACCAAAGCACTCTGTTCGTATAAAAGCGGTTCATTCATATTGATAATGTGATAACGATAAAATTATCAAGTCTACAGAGTGCAGGATTACCATAACAAAAAGGTTATTAGCTATTGCAGAACCGCGTAAGCAAAGATTGCGTGTGAATTGAGTAGGTAAAGTAAGTTTAATTTTCAGTATCAGTTTTGTTATATTAATATAAACTGACCTTTTACATCAAGTCATAACTGAAATCATTTCCCATAAAATAAGAAGATACCCAGCTACCCATTCAATAATTATGAAGGTTTATACAGTAGGGGTACCAACGACCAGGTAGGTTCAGTTAAGTATACGTAATACGCATGTTCTGAAATGATTTTCATCTGAGTAGGTCATGAAAATGTGGAAGCAATAATAAGCTCAGTTATGGAAACGTCAAATCAAGTCTGTCAAAACTGTCAGTCTGGGGTATAAACACCTGAAAATGTATTTTAAGGAGAACAAAACAACAGCGTTTGCGGAAGTTTTCGAAGCAATAGTGGAAAATCAGGGGCAAAGCGCCTATTTTTAAGCACGGATATACTAAAAAGATCTAGTTACAAGCCGTTCACCAAACATACATATTTTAGGTACATAAATGACAGGTTGATATGTTGCTACTACGAACTTGGAAGATCCTCGGGAAGATCTTGAATGGTTTGAATCTGATAAGTTTCTACTAGTATAGTAGGTTCACTTGTACTGTGACTCTAGTTGACTGGGCAAATTTTCTATTTTAGCAGTGTAGGCTTGCCGCCTTTTTACCTGGTTTGAAGCTGACTTCTCTAGAAGTGAAGCTATATTTCTCATCAAATTGATATTAAAATCTTGGAAAACTGACCTTGTCATACGTGGAAATGCAATTAGAGGTGCGCAGAGCTGTATTAGTTATTGTGTCATTTAGACACCAGAACCCTACGGGTTCGCCTTCAATCTAAGTCATCTTGACGGCGGCCATTCAAGGCCGACAAAAATTGGTCCCGCGAAGCTCCAAAACGAAAGCAAATTGCAAACTGAAGCTACTCACGTGAATTTTGGTCCAATATGCAACTTTGAGCGGATGGATTTTTTGAAATTCGGTTTAATTAACTTTTTACACGTAAATCCTACTGCAACAGCAGGCCTGCTGGAGTGTTCCTTGTCTTCTCAATAGTTTTTCATGCTTCGGCGTGTTTTTTCGACTGCAAAAGGTGGAAGGATTGATGATTCCATGGGACCCTTTTTTTGACTAAGGCCTAGTATTTTTTTAGTTTGAATCAACCTAAAGTTGAACCGGCTTAGAGAGGTTAGAAATATTTTTGACACCTGTCAAATGTCAAAGCTGCTTTGATTTATTTGTTCATTGGTATAAATTAAAAACAGGTCGAAAAATTATTACTACATTTTGCAGTAAAATGGAAAAAAGCGTCAGACATCATGTCCCGCAAAATTATTCCGTCTATCTGCAGAGGAAATGCGTAGAAAATGTGTTTCAAAAGTGGTCCGAACGACGAACGCTAAATGAAGCCAGAGCAGCCAACCACAAAGTGTTGGGAATTTTCTATATTTCAGATTTGGAAACTTCAAAACAAAATCTCACAGCCGACTAGAATCACGGTACAAGTGAACATACTATACGTAGGACCTCGCGTAGGACATTCATTTCAAGAAAACAAACTTACCGAAGCACTCTAAAGTTGTTATGTAGGTATAAAGGTGTTCTTATCTGTTTCACTCAGTCTTGATGACAGCGCCTGTCATTTATGTTTGATGAATTGTCTCTGGATGAATCACATACTTGGATGAATGGATGGTTATTGGTTCCCGTTGTTTGAGATAAATTGTCATCTCGGGCGGCCATGAAATTCGACATATTTGGTCTTGAAATAATGCGTTTATTGAATCGAATCTTGTTCAACATCACAGGTTATTGTCAATTTGTGTACGTTTGATAATAACCAGTGATGTTGAACTTGATTCGATTTTTCAAACGTATTATTTCAAACTCAAATATCTCAAATTTTATGGCCGCCCGAGATGGCAATTTATTTGAAACAACGAATATGTTGTCTTTCAACATCCGTGCTGTCAGTGTCAGATCCTCAATTTTTATAGCGTTTACAAGAATGTTCTACATCACAGGGAAGATTCCAATGGACCAGGATCCGAAATGCATTTGAAAAGAAAATACACACCCTGTATAGACCAAGAGCTAGCAACGTTTTATTTACCTCATAAGCAAAATGCGGTTTGACTTCTGGGGCATGTAGAGATTATGATGGGCTTCCATAAAATCTTTGTCTTATGAAAAACACCCCTTGCTTTCTCACAAGGCAGGCAAAGAAATGTACAATTTGACAGCAGTATTCAACAGCGAATTTTCTGGGGTTCTTAATCGATAAAAATATCAATTTTATCAGGAATGGATAGATTGAACTATCTTTCAACTAAATTGAATAGGACCGAATCTCGTAATGTATTAGAAACTACCAAAAACCAGACTTTCACAACTGGCATGTTCAAGCTAGTAGGCTAGGCCGAGCTGTTTGGATCGCATTTGATGGCCGATTCTCGAATCACGCCTACTAGAAAAACCGGTGCCAACTTCCGTCCGCTTGGAAATCTGATTTTTGGTAGTTTATAATACATTTCGGTGTCCTTTTTGATTCAATATAGTTGAAAGATAGTTCAACCTATCCATTCCTGATAAAATTGATGTTTATATCGATTGAGAACTCCAGAAAATCCGCTGTTGAATACTGCTGTCAAATGGCACATTTCTTTGCTTGTCTTGTGAGAAAGCAAGAGGTGTTTTTCATAAGACAAAGATTTTATGGAAGCCCATCATAATCTCTACATGCCCCAGAAGTCAAACCGCATTTTGCTTATGAGGTAAATAAAACGTTGCTAGCTCTTGGTCTAGTAGGTTAGTAAAAGCAGTTTTAGATTCAGCTACAAAAATGTCACATCAAACCTGCCAAGAGTGTCAATTTGAATGAAATTTGGAATTTCGTAATTCGTTTAATAATAGTGCCAGTCTGGACATAACGTCAATTTTATTATTTTTGATTAAATTCCTATAAAATGATCATTCTGTAGAGGTTTCTGAGAAGCACTTTTGAAAAAGCAGGAACAAGGTGCCTGTGTTTTAGGCACGGATATCCCAAAGCTTCAGCCGATTCGCTGATCATTGTCTGTACCTATCTATTTACTTGCAGGTCTATGTATTGCGGATGCTCAGATTAGTCATGTAATTTGTGCCGCTTTTGTTGTGTAGAATGAGCACTATCCACAATTTTTGCGAATCGAACTCTAATCTATAAATAATAATGCAATTTCAAATTAGCTGCAGATGTCAAGATTTTATCACATTTAGTTCAAGGGCACGGGATCTCACGGTGTGTTTTCCCATATTTTTTTTTACAATATTATTGCTGCTTTTAGTTTGCAAATACGCAAACCTATATCAAGGATTGATGTTGTGGTGATCAATCATGAAAGATTATGTTTGATTTGCGAAAAATATGATTGAAATGAAAGAATCATACAGAAATCGGTTAAGTGTTAGAGTAGCTTTGAGCTAAACTTCGCCGAATAAAGTCGCTTTATTATTATTATTATTATTATTGTTATTATTGAATAGCTTGAATTGAACTTGAGTGAAGTAGGAATAACTAGAAAAACAGCATGGGACTAAAACTTGATCAACATATTACTTTCTGTATAGTGGCACCGGCGCCGATGTCTATTTTTTTTTTTTGACAAGTGACATCAACCAAATTGTCAATTGAAACAGTATAATCTATCAAAACAAGTATTTTGAACGATGAATCTGCCAAGTTATCAGAATTTTACTTTTCTTGAAAGGCCAAAATCAATAAGAAGTTTCGTTCAACTTCTTCAATAATGGAGTCTTATATAAAATTACAAAATACGATTTTATTGTCGTAGGTCGATGCCTGAGTGAGTAAAACTAATCACTGTCTAGTTCAAAAATATTACAAAATCTTTGCCACCAAGAAAGGAATAATAGAAATTCGGCTGGTCACAGTCCATCCGATCAAATCGAGTGAGTAAGCGCACCCAAAAATAAAAAACACAAATAATCGGGTTTAAGCAGGATAAAATTCACCAGAGGTCATGGTGCGGACGTGGTCCATAATTTATGTCAGAAGAATACCGACTGCTTGCAGACCTGTGTCAGGTTTTTGCTTGTGTCAATCTGACCCGTACAAGAAGCTTCTTTTTTCTCAAGTCGTAAGAATACAAGCTGAAATAATCGATATTTCACCTTTGAATATTGAAATTATCTCTGTCTGCAAAGTTATTTTATGAAGAAGTAGAAATGGAGATGTTGGGGCAGCCCTTGGAAATACATCACTTGGACGACACTTTCACATGAGAGCCGGGAAGAACTGGTGAGACACACAGAGTCTGGCGAAGACGTCATGTGAAAATTACCTCGAAAATCACCACACAACATAAACAGAATTTGACATGGTAACTCTCTGGCAACGTTTCCCGGTTATGTGATGCATGATTGCCAGATTTATAGTGAACTGCAAACAGAAAAAGATATTGCAATTATTCCCTGCTCATCTATACATTCCACATTATACAAAAAGATGCTGCGTTGTGCTGTTTCTCCGTGATTTTTAATCATAACTAGTAAATATCCATGGACTGTAGACTGACTATCAGATACAACCTGACAACAATGGTCGATGCATATGGCACGATGACCTACCTAGTGGCAACGGGCAAGCGCAGAACAGGTTCACTATGTTATGTTATCATTCTCCCAGTTCAAATTCCACCCGTTTCCGTCCAAATGTTCAACTTTTGTTTTCTGAAAAAGTAGAGTAGAGAACATTTTTATGCTTGCTGTGATCTCAGTGTACTTTGTTTTGGAAAAATTGAAAGAAGTGGTATAATACACCCAATTCAGATTCTAGAAATAAAATCAATTCCAAAAATTTCTAATCTCCGAGTCCAGAAACCAAAAAATATAATGGAAATAGATGAAAGGCTGCATGGCATTCTTGAAGTGGCCCAAGATACATTTTTCTTTATAAAGGATACATTGAAACTCGTTCAATGATAGAATGAATCCATACTGCAGAATTCACCTTTTTTTCGTATGATTTCAAAGGTAAAATGAACAAAACAATCCAAATACAGTGTACAGTCGAGTTCAAAAAAGAAGCTCACCCCATCAACTTTCATTGATCATCACTTCCTTGTTCGGTTTTTGAGAAACAATCTCTACGTTGTTTCCTTTGTAAGTACAGGGTCCGGCAAAAAGTACTGATCATTTTACTTTTGGAATTAGAAAGTACCAAATGGGATAATCACCCAATGGAATAATCACACAAAAAATTTTTATTAATGAGAAGGCTTGTCAAATTTTGCTACATGCATTGTCATGTTTGGAAAATGTGCCGGAAAATTGGTTCAAAACAATTGTTTTTTTTCGTCCAAATGGATTTTAAAGGAATTTCCGGCGCCAATTCTGAACTCGACACGTATCCTGAAAGTCCACTTACATAAAATGGCCGTGGATACGTCGAGCTCAGAACTGGCGTCACAAATCCTTTTAAAATCTATTTGGACGAAAAAAATTATTTCGAACCAATTTTCGGCACATCTTCCTAAGGCTTCATTTTGACAGCTGACATTGCCAAGCCTTCTCTGTAATACAAAAAATAATTCGTGGTGATTATTCCATTCGGTACTTTTTTATTCCAGAAAAAAAAGATCGGTACTTTTTGCCGGACCCTTTACTATACAAAATAATATAATATACAAAGTAGTATAGTATATCCCGTTCATTTCTTATTTTCAGTAGAACGACTTTTTGGGGCAAAAATAAAGTGACAAGCTGGAGCGCTGGGAGGATACGGTTGATGGCCGCTGATAGTTTCGCTCCAAAACTTTGCAGGTGCCATCAGCCGTGGCCGTAGCCCCCCAGCTTGTCACATTATTTTTGCAACAAAAAGTCGTTCTACTGAATTTAAAACGTGTACGGCATATAGGTATACGGGTTGAAGTGAGTTCAGAAGCGAGCAGTCACCAGGGAAACTT
The DNA here is from genome assembly GCA_949128115.1 of Anaspis maculata. NCBI lineage: Eukaryota > Metazoa > Arthropoda > Insecta > Coleoptera > Scraptiidae > Anaspis > Anaspis maculata. Next base: position 15,162,246 of record OX421962.1, read on the forward strand.
TCTGGGGTAGGTAGGCATTTATTTTGAATCCGACTGTACCTATGCTTACCAAAAAAAAAAAAAAAAAAAAAAAAAAAAAAAAAAAAAAAAAAACTTGGAGTGATTTGAAAAGCACTCTGGAGACTTGAACTTGAGATGATCTCAAGTTTTATACAAGGGCCTGATCTAAGTGAAGCAGTTTGAAGAGGTTTTTTGATCCAGGTAATTATCTCAAAAACCGCGAAATAATGGATTGAAATACTTTCGCTTTTGATTAAGGAAATTGTGCGTTTGGAAAAGTTGTTAATATTTTTTGCTAATAGAATAATAACAACACTTGCTTGGGAAGGAAAACCTATAATCTGATTTGTGGTAGATTGTCGGAATCGAGACCACAGAAAATTGTCCGTTAGCGACATGAGGCACCTAGAGGCATTTCTTTGAATGCCTCTAAAATATACACTGTGGCTTCGGCCTATCCGATCAACCGTAATGACTACTTAGTACAATAATACTGGGTTTTTTTGTAGACAGCCACAACAAAACAAATTCTCTGTAAACTTGAAGAAAGTTGAGATCAAAATCTAAGATCGGTGTGAGAATAGGTTTTGTCACCTGTCACTAGTGTCACTAGAAAGTGACGGTGAAAACAAAAGGAACCAAACGAAGCCACTGACTTGATTCAAGACAATATTGTTACGAATTTGCGTTTGGGTAATTTTATAATCGAATGAACGTTTAAACACTCTGTTTACTACTGCGTTCTAATAAATACACGTCAATAATTATTATTCGCACTTGGTTATAGCGCTTTGGTTAGCTTCGCCGATCATTAGCTGTTGTCGCTGTGAATTGAAACATGGTGTCGGTCGGCTAATCTCCGCTTTTATACTACGAATGTCACCTTCGGGAACATTCCACGGGCTCTCCAGCATATTTCGCATTGACCGCCGCTGCGACGGAAACGTCCATCAGATTCGCGTGTATACTGGCATGCTCTGGAAAGTCTGCACTCCGCCAATTTTGCCATGTGTCTTACTCGCTTACTGGGATCTCCAGCTTGCTCGAACGATCTAATCTAGAATCATCGCATTTGCTCTCGAATGTGCTGGAATCGCACGGGAGCCTCGCAACTCGTAGTATGAAGACATATTGCGTTACCCACCCTCCTAGATTCGTAACTGTTTGATCAAGCAAAATTCAATTCGGTTTCAGCTGATGAAGACGCCCACATCGTAGTGCCCGATTGGAGGCTGCATAAAGTCCAATCCCCCATCGAACTCAACCACGACGACACCAACCACTACGACCATTTCGAACCGCTGGAGTTCCACGGCCACTGGGACCAAGGAGGCGATGCTTATTTGACCAATACCGGCTCTACTGGTTAGCTATCTTATTCTTATACATACTTTTTTCCATTTTTTTTTCAAATAATATAATTCTAAATTATCTGAAATATCTTTTTCTCAGTCCAAATTTTTTGCATTTTTATACGTGAGACCGATCTATAAAGTTATGTAAATTTATTCCTCGCTGCTCTTGTTTACTGTTTACTTGATAATGAAAAACGTTGGTAAAGCGATGGATCAATACGTAATAACCATTTAATTAAACACCAACATCCTGATGGTATAGTAAAGTACCTACGTACCTAGCAGTTTATTATCTTAGATCGTTATCAACTGTTGGCTAATCAGCTAATTGAAGCTAATTCAATTCACGTCATCATGTGTGTTTGTGCGATACATAAAGGAAGTAATTTTGGAAATTGTTGGAGCTTGTTTTCAAATGTAATCGAGAAATTAGCCGTTTAATCAGAGCAATGAGCGCTGTTACGCGAAAAACGTGCCGAACAGATTTTTTTTTAGGTAGGTACCTACCTGTAACTTGGTATTTGAGTTTCTAGCTTGCTGGAAGTCTGCGGCTCTTGCCAAAGGCGATCTACCGGTAAATGCGAACTCAAGAACTATTGGTACTCGCATGAGCATGAAACCATCATCTAATTGGAGCCAAGCTGTTACACCAGAAGTTACTGTAGCTTTTGGATTCTGGTTTGATTGCCCACCCCCCATATACGCTGGCGGTTATTCTCACATAGCCGTACTGCCGGTTGCAGGCGTAATACTCGGAAAAGCTTGCCGAAAAGCCGGCCATCCGAGAAGGATTCATCAGCTTGCCCAGAATCTGGTGCAAGCCGGCCCATTTTGACTTTGCTTAGCGTTGATGTAGTCGAGTTTTACTGTTGCTTGGCTCAAACAATTTAGTTGTTACTAGTCAAAACAGCTTGGATGGAACTTGCTGACCGTTCCATATTTACGAGTGATTGACACATGCCGAATTACATGTTAATAGATAGCTTGACTCAAACTAGCCAACAGACCCACGTTCATGAATCATAGACACTCTCCGAAGGCGACGTACAATAACTTGGCTTAAATTAGGTAATCGTCACATGTTTACGAGTCATTAGCACTCAAGCGACCTAACAGTTGGGTATTAGAGCTTAGTGACTCAACGGCTTAGGCAAAGTACTTGACCGTCCTTGACTCAGATCCACAAAACGCGACCAGTGAACCCATTTAATGATGATTTCGTTCACAGCAAAGCTGACATTCGAAAACCGCGAGCTGCCCATGCTCTGCGGCGGACCCCTGCACGAAGACCAATACATTTTTGAACAGTTGCACTTCCACTGGGGCGACGATGATCACAGCGGATGCGAGCACATGTTTGAAGGACAAATGTGAGTGTGCTAGTGCTTTTAAATGATTCCGCTTGTTACGTTGGGCCGCTTGTTAGGGGCAATTGTGTTTATGGTGGTTTAAAAAAAAATTACCATGGGAAAACGGTGCATATAAATCCACCTATCTAACAGCAAAAACACGAACATTATGTGTTAATTCTTTCGTTGTGTTGGTTTTTTCATTCAAATTTTTTCCCAGATATTCAATGGAAGCACATGCGGTACACTACAACAAAAAATACGGAAATTTCCAAGACGCCGCCGACAAGCACGACGGGCTGGCCGTGGTCGCGTTCTTCCTCAAAGCGACAGATGACGATGAACATCCCTGCTTCAATAAAATGACGGAGGCTATCAAGAAAATCGTCAAGATTAACAGTACGACGAGTCTACCTTCTGGTTAGTTTCGTTTTCTTGTGGCTCACATCCAATTATCAATGAAAAATTTCCAGACTGCCTGACATGGATCAAAGAAGACGCACAATGCAAGGGGTACTACACATACCAAGGTTCTTTAACTACTGAACCATACACTGAAAGCGTCACATGGATACTCTATACGAATCCTATCCACGTAAATCGGAAACAGGTAAAAGTCTTGACAGCGTATCTTGTAACTGGCTCTGAAGGACACTATCTGGCTTGGGCGAATTTTGGGCCCGGCGCAATAGGTTTTTCTCAAATTGTGGTGGACTAGCTGCCGTATTTGCTTATATCAAATCGAAATGTTCCTAAAGTAGTGATTTTGAACATTTATGCATGATTTTTTACTCCCCGGTTGTTTTCGAAGTGATTAATTTCAAGAAGAGAAAAAGCTCACAACTGGGCCTAGACTCACATCGGGTAGGTAGTAAGTAGGTTTTGAAATGTCGATAACTTTTTTGTTTTTCAAAATATCCAAATAATTCTTTTTTAATATTAAAGGAGAAACATGCGAGATTTGTTTCGAAACGTGTGGAAAATCATATTCATTGAATGTTGCCCGCATGCCTCTACACAAAAACGCCTTTTTCCTGGCCGTTACTACCCGAGACGGCCGCTCACCCTGGCTTTGACTAGGAATACCCGCGTTCGGTACAGAACTCCACTCAGATGCTCTTTTCTGCTCGTAGATCGCTTTTTTTTCGAAAAATTCCAACTAATTTCAAAAGGATATTGCATTAAGCGTCGTGCAGGCCTATTTTCAAACTCGACACGGTTTCAATTTTCCGACGGTGATTTGTTCAAAATGAAACTGCACATTTCGTGAATTAAAAAAAATGCAGTGCTGGACACTCTGGTTTGGGGAAATTTTGATCCCGGCGCAATAGGTTTTCCTCAAATTGTGGTCGATTAGCTGCCGTATTTGCTTAAATCAAAATTGAAATGTTCCTAAGGTAGTGATTTTGAACACTCATGCATTATTTTTTACTCCCCGGTTGTTTCCGAAGTGATTGATTTCAAGAAGAGAAATAGCTAGTTTCAGCTCAGGCCGCCAGTTTCATGAAATATTTGGGCCCCTTGTGTCTTCAATACCGTTTGCAGTTCTGTTGAGCCTTCTTGCAGTTTCCCGAGGTGTTCGGAGTACTATAGTAAGCCCTTTGTGCCTTTATGTGATGCTCAGCCCCAAATCGGGGGACCCCCTTGTGTCTTCAGGTGTAATTTGGAGCCCTAATGAACCCTCTTATTTATGCTTCATGGCTTCCAGAATTCCAGTAAGCCCTCATTTGCTATCGTGTGCTATCCAGACTCAATTGGACCCCCCCCCCTTATTGCTTCTTCGATGTGATTTGAAGCCCTGCTGAGCCCTCTAGCATTTTTCGTTACTTTCAGAGCATAATTATCATTTTTGTGCCTCATGTTATTCGGAGACCTTTCGCGTCCACTTGTGCCCTTTTATTGATTTTCAGGATACCAGTAAGCCCCTATTTTGTCTTCTCTTGTTATATCAAGCCCCTTGGACCCCTTGTATCACCAGGATTGTTTGAAGCCCTTCGTTTGGAGCCCTAATGAGCCCTCTTGTGTTTTCTCGTGGCTTTCAGAATTCCAGTGGACCATCTTGTACCTTATTTCATTGCTGGAAGCACTTCATGACTTCATATGATATTCGGAGACCTATCGGGCCCCCTCGTGTCCTCAAGTGTAGTATGGAGCCCCACTCAGCCCACTTAGTTTTTATTGACTTCAAGAATAAGTACAATAAGCCCCCTTTCACCTTCATTTGTAATATAAAGCTCGATCCATTGAGCCCCCTTGTATTTTTCTGTGTCATTCTGATCTCCATTGAGCTCTCTTGTGCCTTCATGTGTCGTTTGGAGCCTTAATGAGCCCCCTTACGTTTTTTCGTGGCTTTAAGAGTTCCAGTGAGCCCTTTTGTGCCTTCTTGCGTTTTTGGAAGCCCTAATGTAAATCCATTGTACCTTAATGCGATATACGGAGCCCTATCGGGCTCCTTCCATGTCCGCAAGTGTAGTTTAGGCCCCTAATCAACCCCCTCGTCAATCCCCTTATGTTTTTCAATCTTTTCGTGGCTTTCGGAGCATTTGTAAAACCTCAAGCCCTAATGTGATATTCGGAGCTCTATCGGGCCCCTTGTGTCCTCCAAAGAATATGAAGCCCTAATTAGCCCCCTTCTGTTTTTTCCTGGCTCTCAGGTAAGCCACCTTTTGCCTTTTTGTAATATACACAGCCCATTTGTTTCTTCAACGTCTTTTGAAGCCCTGCCTCACTGGGGGACTCCATATTACACTTGAGAGCACAAGGAGTTGGTGTCCAAAGTCACATGAAGGCACAAGGTGCTTACTAACTAATGCTCTGAAAGCCTCTTGGAAAAATGTAAGAGGCTTCAAAAGACGTTGAAGAAACAAGGGGGCCAAAGGGAGCTCCGGATAATACAAGGAGGCAAAGGGGGGCTTACTGGATTTGTGAGAGCCAGGAAAAAACATAAAGGGGCTAATTAGGGCTTCATATTCTTTTGAGGACTTAGAAGGTCCGATAGGGCTCCAAATATCACATGAAGGCTTGAGGTGTTCACTAATGTTACGAAAGTCACAAAAAGATGTGAGGGGAGATCGACAGGGCTTCAAGCGATATTAGAGGCACAAGGGGGCCCAAGGGAGCTTTATGTAATAAATGAAGGCAAGAGGGGGCTTACTGAAATTCTGTTAGCTATGAAAAAACATAAGGGGACTAATTAGGAGTCCAAACTACATTTGCGGACATGGAGGGAGTCCGATAGGGCTCCGTGTATCGCATTAGGGCACAAGAGATTCACACTAGGGCTTCCAACAACGCAAGAAGGCACAAGAGGGCTTACTTGAACTCTGAAAGCCAAGAAAAAACACAAGAAATGACACAAGAGGACACAAGGGGGCTCAATAGAGATCCTAGTGACACGGAAAAATGCAAGGGGGCTCAGTAAGGCTTCAAACGATATTGAAGACACAAAGGCGCCCAACAGATCGAGCTTTATATCACAAATAAAGGTGAGATGGGGCTTATTGATACCTACTCTTGAAGGCAATAAAAACATAAGTGGGTTAATTAGAGCTCCGAATATCATATACAGTCATGAGGTGCTTACAAGAAGGCAGCAGAGGGCTTACTGAAATTCTGATAGTAATGAAAAAACATGATGGGGTAGGGCTCCAAATTACACTTGCGGGCGCAAGGGGGTCCGAGAGCACTCAGTATATCACATGGAGGCACAAGGGACACACACTGGAGCTTCCAGCAATGCAAAAAGGCACAAGATGGCTTACTGGAGTTCTGAAAGCCACGAAAAAACATAAGTGAGCTCATCAGGGCTCCAAAGAAAGGGCTTCAAACAATACTGGTGACACAAGGGGTCCAAGGGGCTCTATATAACTAAAATAAATGAATAAATAAATAAACAAGTGAGTATGCCTTCACGTGCGTGAGTCTCAGTAGCGCATTTTCTTGGAGAGGCATATTGTGAATAGCTTGAGTTGTGAGTTTCTAAATGTTTGAGGTAACATCTCAATCAGTGACTATTGTAAAAGTGCACTTTTTGTCGTTTGGGGGCGGAAGGTGGAGGCGGCTCCATATCAAGAGTATCTTTTCTCATTTTTAGTCAGCTATCCATATAGCGAAAAACTTGGAACGCTGTGTCTTCGGATTTATGTTTTTCATTTATCTCTTACTTTGGGGGCGGCGTGTGGGAGCGGCAGCGTTCGGCTAAGCAAATGTTGCACAGTTTGAATTGACAGTTTCTGAATGTTTGAGGGAACATCTCAATCCGTAACAATTGTGGAAGTTGCACTTTTGTCATTTGGGGGCAAAATCTGGGGGCGGCGACTAACCAAAAGTAGCCTATCCTTTCTCATTTTCAGTCAGCTATTCATGTACCGAAAGAATTAGATCGCTATGTCTTCGGGTTCATGTTTTCCCTTTTAAAGTGATTGGGGGCGGTTTTCAGCAATTTTTTCATTTCGGCGGCGCATATTGAGGATCGAATGTTTCTGGGCTTACGTTTATAAGTGGCAACTATGTATTATTCATAAAATGAGAACACTAGAGCATTAGGTCTGGGAGAAATTGTAAAATAATGTTATTTCAAGTTGATCAGGGGCGGTTTTCTTCTTGTTGGCAGCGCAATATAGAGATTTAATATAGCCTAGCCCAGTTTTGGGAGAGGCAGCTATACAACAGCGAAGAAATTAGAAAGCTAGGGCGTCTAGTTTGCGAGGAGCTCGTGGAACGGACGGACGCGGACGACGGACGGACGGACAAAGCGGTTGTAATAGCGATTTTCATCAAGATGGAAAATGCGCTAAAAATCAAATGAAAATAAATAAAAATGGCAGGCAAGAGACTTATCAATAAAATAAGTAATTAACCAAATTTTTTTCAAATCGCTATATCTTTGTACAGGATGAACCGATTTGGGTCTTTGTTGTTTTGGTTTGTTAGAGGAAATCTGTTCTTTTCCAAACCATCATTTTAGTAGTTACCATCGCGTCCACTTGTGCCCTTATGTATAGTCAGGAGGCCTATAATCAGCCCACTTATGTTTTCATCTTGGTTTTTATTGATTTTCAGAATACCAGTAAGCCCCTATTTCGTATACTATTCCGTCGTACTATTAGTAGCGCTTCTAAAAAAAGAACGAGCTAAAAAAATGGTATATTTTCACTTGCTCCCGCCATTTTGAATCTTGACGCTTCGTCCATTTTGTTGTTTGACTTTTACAACCTATTCATTTGACTATTCAGTGATACTAAGTTTCCTTAAATCGGAGAAATAACAAATATTTGGCGAGGAAAATAGAACAGTCAGGTTTTTGCTAGGCCCACCCAGTAGGTAGGTCCCGTACTGTTATGATGAGTAACACTTGTATTTCAGGTACAATTGAGAAACAGTTTGAGATATCTTAAAATGGTTTGTTCCACAATAATTAGCATCAGATAAGGAGTATGTGTGATAATTTTCATGTTCCGACCTATTTTGGTTCATAAAATTGGGTTACCATAATAGAGACACATTTCGAAATTAGGGCATTGGTCCATATGAGAATCTTGCCGGATGGCATCGCTATATCACGAGTTCACGAGTAGCAACTTTCAGGCCATTCCAAGCGATAGCATCTGTAAGATTCTTAGGAGCATAATAACCTGAGATAGTGGATAGTGGGGCTGTTAGTGAAACCAACCTTGCATTTTTTCCTGACGGGTTGAGCTCTTGCACAGTAATGGTACATGACCCAAGGTAACTTTTGAGAAGTGTTGCCACGGTGGCAACACTGTCAAAGGGCTGGGGAGGGGCGGTTGCCTACCTCCCAGGGGAAAACCCTGCAATGCCACTTACATCAGCCTGTAGAACGAGAACTAAGAGTCGGACGATGACGCGGGGGCTCTCGTTGGATGCAAAACACTTGAAAACATAGGAATATATATCATTCGTTAAACCCCCATCCCCCACCCATGAGCGCTAGGGAGCGAGAAACGGGCATGCGGAGTGGAGCATTAGTACGCTTCAGCATTTTTTCAGGGACGGCGTATACCTGACCATCGATTGGGATATTGATGGGTGTATCTCTGCTTAGGTAGCACGTAACCCCTCCTTCTTCACTAGCCCTCCTCCTCCTTATTTAAACGAATACATCTTTATGTTTACAAGAACATAGCGTTAATATAATTACTGTTCCACTAAAATAAAAAAAGCTATACCTAGGTCGAGGAAACATAACGTCACCTTGGAACTCGCTATGGCAACGTTGCAAATATGCCTGACGTAACAACAGCGCATTGCGCATTTCTGCGCTTTTTACCCGCTTTTGTTTTGCGGCAGGAGCTGCTTCGGGTAGATCACTGGATAGAGAAAGTAGATACATACGCATACGCCAATCACGGCCCAGCTGGATCCACTTCCTTTGTCTAGTGATCTACTAGATCTACCCTGAGCAGCTCCTGCCGGCAAAACGAAAGCGCCTCTTGCCAGCTTCTTGTTCGCGCTTGCGCATGATGGGGTGCCGAGGCACCGCTGTAGAGATTCGCTTGCTTTTGACATAACTCAGTCAAATATTGAGTTCAGCACATTATATTTTCGATAAAGCGACAATAATAATTATTCGATGAATTATCCATATGTATATTTATTACAACTTTACAACAAAAGAAAATGTATTAACAAGCAGGTACTAGTGAAAATAACATTATACCATGTACCGATCTTTAGGACGCCATTTTTGTTCCCGCGACATATAGGTAGCTAAAACGAGGCAACGCAGAATCAGCTACACAAACCCACAACGCAATCGACACCCTCTTCACGGCACTTGCGATTGTCGACACAGGCCACTTTGCATCCACAACCAATAATTGTTACATTGTCCACTTTGTTGAGAGCCACGGTGGTCCATATTTGCACCCAATCATCTCCCTGAGATGCCAGTTTGTGAGTCTCACTGGCAGTGTGACGAATCCCTCGACGAATCCATAGCTTCTTGAGAGCTCCTTCGAGCAGCACGAAGGCAGATACCGCAAGGATGAAAACATCTGTGTCACATGAGTAGACCATTACCCTTACACGGCCCTCCCGCGTGGCGTCCTCTACGTGCACGTAGACTCAGGTATCGGCCTCCTCATGATTACAAGATGCTAAACCACTCAGGTCGTTCCGGGTAGAGTTTGTTACCACGCTTGTCCCTCTTGTAGAGTACCAGACCACCTCCCCGGTCGTTGGAATACCGTCAGCGACGAACTTGAAAAGTTCTTTTCTGTTTTCTGGATCTTTCAGAAAGTCTTGCCACTTCTTGGGAAGCTTATAGTCGTGACGACACGCATCCTAATGCCCACACCCCTTCTATTTCTTGCCATCTTTTCAAGACTGTTCTGCGGGTATCTGAAAACAACCAGAAAATTGGCGATAGACATCGGCAACTTTATCCGTAGGCCGTAGTTGATTTGATACTTACGAGTCCCACACGATGTCCATCCGGGATACACACTGAGACCTCTTTTGAGATAGGAATAAAAGACATTGTTTCGAAAATTAGAGAATAATGCACAGGTTGGCACGTTGGTTTCAACTTTCAACCGGTACATGAGTACCGTACCGTCGAAAATCTTGACGTCTACTTGCGGGACTTTGTCTGACCTAGTTGTCAGAAGGGATGCAAAACACTCATTCAGGAGGTCTGCCTTGTTTGTGGTGACCCTCATGTTATCATTGCCGAGAGCCAAGGCTGGTGGGAGCTCCGAAATCTCGGGAGCGAAAAACTCCTCGAGATTTCTTGGTCGTTTGCTGAGGGATGCAACCCACACACCAAAAGAGGGACTGTCCTCTTTGAATGAGGACGGGTGGCAACCCTAGGGGCGGCGTGCCCTTATATGACAGACACACACACAAACACAGGGATGCGCCGAGTGCTAAAACCGCACAAACCCCCCATTCCGCATGAACGTTTCCCGCCCCCTAGCGCGCATCAGTGAAGAAGGGGGAGGAAACAATATTATATTCCTATGTTTTTAAGTGTGCTGAATCCAACAAAACCCCTCCCGTCATCGTCCGACGCCTAGGTCCCGTTCTACAGGCTGATATAGGTAGCATTGCAGAACTTTCCCCTGGAAGTTAGGCAACCGCCTCTTCCCAGCCCTCTGACAGTGTTGCAACCGTGGCAACACTTCTTAAATGTTACCTTAGGTCATGTACCATCAGTATGCAAGAGCTCAACCCGTCAGGAAAAAATGCAAGGTTTGTCCTGATATCGTGCACTAACGTCCTCACTAGGAGGAGAAAACTTTTTTTTTATGATGATCCCCACATGACTGTTCTTTGTAACTTTGCCTATTTGAAGATTGGCATCTTTCCAATATATGACCAAAAAATTGTGAAACAGTCATAAGGGCCTCGTGGGGCCCAAAACCGCGACAACTTCGATTGTATTCTTTGAACATGTTGTCTAAAAGATCGATTTTTCCAGGTTTCCGAATTCAGAAACATGAACGCCACACACTGCGAACAACACAACATCACCACAAACGTGCGGCCGATCCAAACGCCTCCAGAGCACAAAAAGCTCGAAATCATCTACGCCCGCTCGCACAGAAAGAGCAGCGAAAGCGAAGGAACGCTACTCAGTTAATCGCACAGTATTCAGAAAACTATTATTTATATATTTTTGCTATATAAATCAAAATATACATATTATTATGTAAGTAGAAATAAACTTGTAAATCAGTCTTGGATGAGTAACTTAATTGCCGTCGCATTTATTACATTCAAAAGGCGTCAGCGTATCGACCAAGGCGTCTACGGCTTCGCCCAAACACTCGTAGATGATGATGTAAGAGCTGAGCCGGTGCTCGTCGACGAAACGCTGCGGAATATCGAAGGCCCCTTCGCGAATCGAACCTATCCTCGAGACCTTGTCCAGATCGACGTAGTGCAGGAACTCTTCCGAGTTCGGGTCGAAAAACTTGATTTCTTCCGACTCGACCGCTTTGAGCTCCTTCCCCTTGTTCTTCCCGCCCTTTTTTCCTTTCTTGTCCTTTTTACTTTTCTTGCTTTTGGTTTTCTTGCTGTCCTTTTTGGTTTTCTTGCTGCTCTTGGAGCTTTTCGACGACTTCGATTTGCCCTTGCCCTTGCCCTTTTTGCCTTTTTTACCTTTCTTCTCTTCGGTGGCGACGGGTCGTTTCGTGAGCGGCACGATCGGCTTCTGGAAGTAGGTCGTGAAGACGGCATCGAACTCTTCGGCCGGGATGTGCTTCAGACATTTGTGTTTCGCAAATCCGATTTGCGGTTCGTCTTCGTTGTGCGTGGGTTTGGGCATGTCGTGCTGTTCAAAGTACTCGTAGACCTTCCGTTCGGGCTCTTCTTCCCATTCTTTGATGGTCGTATCGACTTGTTGCGGGTAGTTGCAGACTCTGCGCACGTCCAAGTCGTAGTGGTTTTGATCGAGTAGCGTGCACATTTTGCTGAAGTACGCGGAAAACACCCTGAACGTTTCGAACAGTTTTTCGCGTTGGCAATTTTCGACCGTGACGGTTTCCAGCTGAGTAATCAAAGACTCGCACTCGCGTCTCGTGGTGAAGACGTAATTTTCATTCCATTGCTGGATCACTTTCACTTCAACCGTTTCCTCTACTTTTTTCTTGCCCTTTTTACCTTTCTTCTTTTTCTTGCTGCCTTTGCTCGAACCTTTTGACTTGCTACCTTTCGACTTGCTACCTTTTGACTTGCTGGTACCTTTTGATTTACTCGACCCTTTCGATTTGCTCGAGCCTTTCGATTTCTTGTCTTTTTTCCCGCTACCGCCTTTTTTGACTTTCTTCTCTTTCTGCTCCTTTTGCTTCGCTTCTTCCGCTCTTCTCTTTTCCGTTTCTATATCAGTGATTTCTTTCCACTCCTTCAGTTTATCTTCTTTACTTCTGAAATACTCGCTGAAATCTTGATTCTTTGCCAAAGCTTGGAGTGTCTTCAGCGAATAATTCCAGCGTTCCCCGCTGTCCTTACCGACAACTTTATCAAAAAACTCTTTGAGTTGCCCTTCCACTATAACGTGGTTGAACAGATATCGAATGCGCCCGCGCACCATGTTCATAAACTCAAACTCTTGCTTCACTTCAACTTCGCAGGGTATTTTCGGAGCATCTTCGTATCGAACTTTCAGAGTCAACGAATCCAAAATGTCTCTGATGACGGTATCTTTGGCCTTATCATCGATCAATTCCATGATCTCCACGACATTATCTTGCAATTTTTGCGAGTAAGTATCACCGTGAAGTACCAAATATACGTGGTAATGGCCGGACCACAGCGGCGGTTCGGTTTCTATTTCCCACACCTCGCTGTAAATACCGATTCGGTTTGAATGGAACCAAATAGGAAGCTCGATCAATTCATTCGGCATCAACCGCAGCTCGTTTTTGTCGAAGAAAAAACCGTATTTATCAAACTTTTCATCTATGTAGTCGCGCATCAAACGAAGCTTTTCTTTCTTCCTCCATCTAACCTTCACCACGACGTCGTTCAAGTTTTCCAAGGTCAGATATCTTTTGGATGGTTTCAAGTCTTTGGCTGAGATGTCTTTGAAAAAGGTCAACCGGAATCTCGTGGCTCCCGGTGCCAGGGAATTGACTAGGGAATCGGTGAATCTGAATCCGTCAATTAGCATGCCAAGAGATGTGAACATTTCGTGGGGTTCCGGAATGTCGTCTGGATTAAACAGGAATGGGCTTTCTTTCGGTCCTTCTTTGGTTTTTTGAGGAACTTTTGCCTGTTTTCCTTCTTTTTTTTGTTTGAGGCCTCGGCCGATGACGATCAAATTGTCCATTTTTGGCTTGTGCGGCTGGACTCGTTTGATTTTTGCGCTCAAAGCTTGCACTTTTCGCTTGCGGTACTCCGACTTCCGCCACAGCGAGTACAGGTTCCTGCAAAAGAATCAAATTGTCGAATTTAGGAGACCCGCAGAAGAGTGAAACTGAACGTCAAGCCCTAGAGAATAATAAACTGTCGCCTATTCCACATAAATTATAACAGACAATAAGCAGATACTTACTTTTCCTCCTAAAATCGGGAATGGAAGAAGAACTGGTTCATGTTCCTACAAATACTACAAGTGCGTCAATTACAAGGTTTTGTAAGTTGTGGTAGGGGGAGCGAAGGGGTGAATTTGGGTAGCACTTCCTCCACCAAAAATTTTCTTCTTTGATGCTATTTGGGATGACGCTGACTGGACTGAAGAAAATTGAGAGGTCAAGAATATAAAATGAGACAGTAGGGAATTTTAGGAAGGAGGGTGGGGCTAAAAATTTCAAAAACATGTTTCCAGAAAGAGAATTCAATTCTCTTTAATTTGATGTATCGCAAGGTGGGTGGTGCCGTTCGAAATTTTGAAGTTGGGGTGGGTGGGTGGATGGTATGTGGCTTGAGATAGAAATTCGACATAGTATACAGGGTGTCCACGGTTCAAGTGCTCTAACTGTAGGGTTGTATTCTTTGGCCAAATGCAAGAAAATTTTTGCTATAAAGTTTTTTATCTGGGCTTCAGTTTCCAAGTTACAGGGTGTCAAAAAATTTGAAAAAAAAATTGTCAACTTATTTTCCAATAAATTATTTTGTAATTAGTGTGAGTAATATTGAACAAGGGCAATAATTTCTCATAAGTCTTCTTTCCAGTTATTTTAAGACTTTCAATAATACTGCAGCTCACAAAAGTCTCATCGGTCAATTTATTTTTATGATCGATTTTCATGTTTTTCAGCATAAAACGCCGTTCTTCTCGAAAATGGTTGACTTTAGAGCTTCGAACAAAGAGTACCTTTTTTGCTTAGAATTGTCCGAGGAATCAAAAAATGTTATCAAAGATTGATTTTATCTCAGTGGCGTGCAGATTAGGGGGGTTAATTGGTGGGTAACCCTAATATCTACGCCACTGTTTTTTTAACAAAGTAATGGTAAACCCTAAATTAAAGCTCATTAATAGAGTATCAATAGTACCAAGTTTGGTTTTCGTGGAAATAGTATAGTTACTAAGTTATAGCAAAAAAAGATTTTATCTTCTAATTGTTTGACACCGAAAGCCCGAAAGAAAAAAACTTATCGGGAAAATTTTCTTGTATTTGGCCAAAGAATACAACCCTACAGCTGGAGCACTTAAACCGTGGACACCCTGTATAACGTATGTTTCAGATGTCCCTTTCGATATAAAAATCGACCTATCTGAGTTTTTTTCAAAACAATGAGGTGAAACGCCCAAAAACCCCTATGTTGTGTTTTTGTTGGGCCACCCTGTATACACAGAGACACAAAATCGCACACACGCATACACAAATCTTCAACCCCTTTTGAACAACTTTTCCTTACTTTTCAACCACTTATGACAATTTTCAACTAATTTTCAACTACTTTTCTTGATGTTCAACCCCTTTTCAACAGCTTTTCAACCACTCTTTGATGATTTTCAACTACTTTTCTTGAGGACTTGAGGTTCAACCTCATTTCAACACCATAATTTCTTATCTTTCTAGCAAATTTTGTTGACTTTCAACTACTCTTTTTGATGTTCAAAACCACTTTTCGACAACATTTCTCACCTTTTTCAGCCACAGGCCTTGATAAAGTGTTCAACGTTAACTCGATTAGAGGTTGGTCGTGATCAAAACTGGCATTCAAGAACGATCCAAGTAGCTAACATTTCTGAAATCCAGCCGACTTCCTAGCGGTGCCGTATGAATCATTTCGCTCCCAACTGTACGTTAACAGATGGCGCCAGGTAAAGCTGGATTCCCAGATGCGAATATTCGGGAAGAAAATGCGATTTTGTATGGCAAATTTGGAATTCGAAGGCTCCGATTGGACAGTGTGAGGATTTTGACATGAAATGTCGCATTTTCTGTCCGAGTATTCGCATCTGAGAATCCAGCTTTACCTGGCGCCATCTTTTAACCTACCTAGGTCTCAGGATCCGTGACGTCACGCGAAATTGTCTTAATTTGTTTTCAAAGCCTGAATGAACGCAAAAAAAATCTAAAAAAAATATGTGAGCTCTAGAAGGATCCAGTATCCAAATTCATTTTTTCCCAAAACCCGTGGAACATCTCATCATACTTGATAGCATTATTATATTTATAATGTCTGAGTTATTATCACAAGGAATAAGTCTTTGCAAAATTTATAATATTTAAAAAAAAATCATCTCAGCATCTTTTCTCCGTCTTCAACGAGTTTCTTCATTTTCAACTACTTTTCAACAACTCTTGTTGATTTTCAACTTATTTCCAACACTTTTCTTGCTGTTCGACCTCGTGTTCAACTCAACAACATTATTTCTCATCTTTGTTCAAGGTGTTCTATGTGATTAGTGTCTGTGCTGAAAGATGGCGCTACTGTATATGTCAGTAATGCACACAACGTAATGTAGGTTATTCTTGTAGATGTCGGTAATGTAGTTTTCTGTCTGTGCTCGTTCGGTAATGCAGATCTCTGTATGGTCCAGAATCTCTATAGCATAGATCCTATAGCTGTACTAATACTAACAAGATACTACCATTTGATGATGAACTGATGAACGGAATGATGAACTTCCATTTCGGCTACAGATGCACGAATCGGAAACCACGATTTTTCACACTAGTGCGTGGGCAAAAAACCAAGTATCTAATGTATCCCCCACTAATGCAGAAATGACGTCGTTATTTGTTCTATTTCCGTGAAGACGTAGTAGAGTAGGTAGACGTTATTTTTCCTACTGCTTTAGACCGAAACTTTTTCACTAGTGCGACAATTGAACTATTCTAGCTTACGGCTGCACATGTTAAAAAAAAATCGTTCCTATAATACTAGTGTGGCATACTTGGGACTACCAACTACGATTTAGTTTTTACTCTGCTACGAGGATGACGAGTTGTCATTTTGTCCAACAAGTGCGCGAATCGTGAACCGCCACTTTTCCTACTAGTGCAAGAACCTATAATCACAGACTCTCTATTGCTTCTCCTACTAGTGCGGAAATGATGCCATAATTTCTGTGACTTTTCCTATAGCTCTCACTAGAGTATTTTCCTGCCTGTGCAAGGGCAATAAACCGCACCTTTTCCTGCTAAGCTACTGCGACAATGGCACATGAACTGATTCGGTGTACTGAACCGTTATTAATAATAATAACCGTGGATAATTGTTTTGGCTGCGATAAATAGTCCTAATTTGTTCACTAGTGCGACGTTGTTTTAATTTGTATGCATGTCACTGTCCGTCCGCTCGTATGAAAAACTTTGTTCCTAACTCTTGCGGAAAAGTGAAAATAGCTATAGTTATTAGCGCACTTCTTCAAACGGGAAGGCGCTTTTGTCCTCGCTTTGTCCGTCCGTCACAGCATCTAGTCCTAGTTTTCCTAATAAGTGTGGAAATTACCACTTTTCCGCACGCAACTGCGGTTGACTGAACGATGCGAAGCAGAGTTCAGTCTCGCAGTTGAGTGCGGAAAAGATACTTTCCGCAAGAGTTGGGAACAACATTTTTCATACAAGTGTGCGGGAAGTAAAGCATGCATATAAAATGAAACATCAGGAGCTTCACTACAAAAAAGCGAACATCGAGGCGAACATTTATAAACATCAACGCATCACATTTTAGTTGGTGAGTAATCAGTTTTTATCGAGGTTTATATTAAACATGTTGATAGTAAAACTGCAACCACTCTGTAGTCAGAAAATAGAAAGTGAACGAGATTTATGTACAATGCTTCAAGGGAGTATCCTGTCGTACCGTCACGGAGATTTCCAGCTGGAGGAATAACCAAGCAAAAATTCACGAAGTTCTGGTAGCTTCAGTTCATTGTAAGGCACCAACAAAAATACAAGCGGAATTTTATAATTTCGGTAACATATTACCTACTTTTCCGCACGCATTTACTTCTCCGCACTCATTTGCGTGCGGAAAAGTTGCGTGCGGAAAAATGGAACTTGCGAAACGCATTCGCGTGCAGGAAAGTGGAACTTTCGAAACGCATTCGCGTGCGGGAAAGTGGAACTTTCCGCACGCTTGTATGAAAAATAACTATTAGATATTTTATCTACAAGCGTTAAATAATACCCGTCACTTTTAGCACGTCGTCATGGGCGACGTGAAAAAATGATGATTCTGCGCATTCCTGTCATATTTTCAATAAATTCTGACATTTACCAAACATTTCAAAGACCATTGTAGATAAAATCCTGTACGATACACGCGTTAAAAGTGTCTTATTTTGTTCGCGGGGTTGCTTTACTCGCTAATGCTCGTTTCGCAAGCGTCCCCGCTCACAAAATAATACCTGTCACTTTTAACACTCGTATCGTAAATAGCTATTATAAGCACCTGCCTACATACAATATGATGACTTAATACGTATTACGGACCTACATGGTGTGCAAAAAAGTGAACAAAAAAAGTAGAAAGAGGTTACCTTGTACGCGGTACAATATTCTTCTCTTGCTTGATGTGGCTGGGCACCCCGACGTAATCGATCGCTGGAATGACGTTCTGCTGCTCCTTGGTCCAGAGCGCCCACAGATCGGGACCGTCCCCGCCGGACTTGTCCTTCAGCTGTAAGGGAAAGCCCCAGAAGGCCGGGTTGCCCCTCAGCTTGTCGAAATGCTGCGGAATCTTCGTGTACTGCAACACCAGCTGGTCCTCCCTGATGGCCTTGATCTCCTCCCCGATGTTCATGACCATCTCCCCCGGCGGTCTTCCCACCCTTTCCGCGACCTTTCTCCGTTCCTCCAGCCATCTCTCCCAGTTCCGCAGGGCGCACCCCTTGTTGAAACCGCCCGGCTCTTCCGATGACATTGTCAAACGGCGATTTCTGGCCGATTCTGGGTGTCAACTTGATATATGTCAACTTGGCGTAGTATCAGTAGGACCTAAAGTTAAATTTTTGCAATTTTAAATTCCTGTTTCTGTGTGCTAAATTTGAAGAGTACGACGCAATGGCCGAAGACGAAGCGGTGGTCGATTGTGCTGTTCAACCTGGTCGGCTGTTGCCAATGTCTGATTTTTGAATTTGTAGCTGAAGTCAACGAAGAAGACGAACAAGCTGAGGATAAAACTGCGGACGATCCGAATGCTACGTTCGAGTCTCCGATTAACATCAACGTCAGCAAGACCGTGGCGATTCAACTGCCGGAGCTGGAATGGCACAACTTGGAAACGGTGCCAAAGAGGCTGAAGATCACCAATACCGGACATACTTGTTTGGTTCTTTCAGGAAACGTCAAATGGTCAGCTTATTGGTTGAATTTTTTTAAAATTTCAGTGATAGTGAGCGCAAAGTACTATAAAGAACGGCCGTACTTGAGCGGAGGGCCGCTGGAAGGAAAGTACGTTTTTTCTCAGCTCCATTTCCACTGGGGCAAGAACGACATGGAAGGCAGCGAGCACACGTTCGACGGCGCGCGGCATCCGTTGGAAATGCACGTGATCACGTTTAAAAACGTTTACCTGACGCAAGAATCTGCGCTGAAGAAAAAGGACGGGATCGCAGCGTTAGTTTACGTTTACAAGGTATAGATACGTTTATAAATTACCAATCTATCTTCTATGTGCATTCAGTCGAATAGCGACATCTAGCGACCAAGAACAAAACAAATAGGCATTATTCAGTTTCATAAATCGTCACCTTGAGCGCTGATGTCGACTCCTCCCACTTTTTTGGCGAACGCACATAGCGGATAGGTAAGTACCTATGTACATACAGGATGTCCCAGCTAAAACAACCCAGAGCGATCTTCTCAGAAAATATCAAGGTAACAAAAAACAAGTCTCGATTGGGGGGAAGCCTGACCCTTTAGCTTTCTTTTGAGGGGTCGCCGATGCTTCTAGGTGCTCTAGTTTCCAAGAAAATGCGGTTTTAATCGGACGAGCACAAGAATTCGAAAATTCATGACCGACAGAACTAAATACTCCAGAGGAAGAAAAATTCTCTTTCTCTGGGCTTTCCATTGATGTGTCGCCGAGGTCTGTACCTGGCCCAGTAAGCCAGATATTCTGTCTTACAGCCCAGCAAACACAATAATCGGAATTCATGACGACGTCACCAATCACACACTTGTTGATTTCAACATCAGCCAGTATTCATTGTTATGGTGAGTCAAGGTATGGTGAGTGAAAAAGTCCTAGTAACGACTAGTGTTGAAGTCAACAAGTGTGTGATCGGTGACGTCATGATTCTGATTATTGTGTTTGCTGGACTGTGAGGTAGAATATCTGGCTTACTGGACCAGGTACAGACATCGGCGACACAACAATGGAAAGCCTGGAGAAAGAGGATTTTTTTTTCATCTGAAGTATTCTGTTTTGTCGATCATGAATTTTCGAATTATTTTGACTCGCCTGATTAAAATTGCATTTTATTGGAAACTAGAGCACCTACAAGCATCGGTGCCCCCTCAAAAGAAAGCTAAAAGATCAGGCTTCCCCCCAATTGGAAAACATTGTTTAATAATAATAATAATAATAATAATAATGTTTATTCATGATCTTTACAGGTGTCGAATATACAGGGTGGTCCAGGTTATAGTAGCAATAATCCACCATTCGATGGTCCATCAAAAACTAAGTCGACATGCATAGTTTAATTTTTCTCGAAAACGCTTCCTAAGGGAGATAGAGCCCTTCAAAGTTCAGTTTTTAAAATTTTGTATCCAATCCTATTGAATAATGCACGCATTATCACGCGCATATATGCCTGCATTTTTCAATAAGACTTGATAAAGCATAGTATTCTACTCGCGGGTAACGGCTATTACTCATTCGGATGCTTTACGACACTCGCCAAGGCTCGTGTCGGCAAACTGCATCCTCACGAGTAAGAAGCAATCATTACCCGCTTGTTGAATAATATACTAATTTCTTACAATAACTCTCAAGTCATTGAAGTGATTTTGACCAAAGGTATAAATGCTTACGAAATGGATATTCATCACTTGACGTAGATAACTTTTGTCAAAATTGTCCAGTGGCGTAGATACGGGGGGATTGTTCAACTTCTCCCACACTATTTTCTACGCCACTGGATATTTATGAAAAATTGTAATTTTTTTGAATTCCTTGTTCAATTTGAATAAAAGTTACTTTTGTGAAACTTTGATTAGAGGCTTTCTTTCCGAGATATTTGGGTTTGAAACTTTGAAAAACGCCTCGAAATCGCAACTTTTAAAGGCCAAAAAATTGAAATCTAAGAAAACTCATGATTCCTCAACTGGAATGAGTTTTCTAGGTCGTATTAGTTCATTTACTGCCATTTTTTGCCAAGAAACGAGACGTTTTCAAAGAAAAACAATTTCGGCTCTGGAAAAAGGCGATTTCGAGATGTTTCCCAAAGTTTAGAACCCAAATATTTCGAAAACTAGGCCTCTACTCAAAATTTTACAAGAGTAACTTTTGTTTCCAAATTGGACAAGGAATTCAAAAAAAGTACAATTCTCCAAAAATATCCAGTGGCGTAGAAAATGGGGTGGGAGAAGTTGAACAATCCCCCGTATCCACGCCACTGGACAATTTTGACGAAAGTTATCTACGTCAAGTGATGGGTATTTATTTTGTAAGCATCTGTACCAAATTTGGTCATAATCGCTTCAATGACTTGAGAGTAATTGCAAAAATAAGATTTAAAAAGCTGAACTTTGAAGGGCTCTATCTCCCTCAGGAAGCGTTTTGGAGAAAAATTAAATCATGCATGTCAACCTAGTTTTCGATGGACCATCGAATGGTGAATTATTGCTACTATAACCTGGACCACCCTGTATAATATTAGATACATAATAGTACTAATAATATGATTACTATGCCCATACCTCCCAGTTATGCCCAATTACCCATGTCTCCCATACCCGTGTCATTCATTCCCATGCATACCTACTACCCATTCCCATATCACCCATTTTTCTTTCATACTCATCCCATATAACGCATATAATCTATTCCATTCCTACACATCCCTATTGTGGAAAATCGAATGGTTACTTTTGCAGAGAAAATCGCGCTAGATTGTTCAAGCTGGGACACCCTGTATTAAAAAAATATAATGGGTCTTCATGATTAAATGAGATATTCTATGCTTAAAGATGTACAGGTGCTGTACTTAAGGGTGTATGAGGGCTAGGCTTGAGGGCTTCCTTACTTAACCTAAAAATGTGCAAAAGGGAAATCACCATGTATTTCGCAACCGTTGAAAAGAAAAAATCGAGAAAGGTGGATAAATGTACATAAAAATCAGAAGTATAGAAGTGGTGCTTCAATAATTTTTTGATAAAACTCTTCACAAATTTGGGAAAATCTAGAAATTCCAGTGCTTACTACTGAATTTCTCAATTTGTAGAACCCCCACAAAAATTCAGTGCATGCACAACTGTACCGTCAGCATTCAACTTCCTTTCAGTGCTATAAACTTGACAATGTCTCTGTCTCTGATTTAGATTTGATTGGCGCAGTTCCAGAAGTGAAGCCGAATTTCTCGTTGTATAGGTCGCGGGAACATAACCGTCACCCTGGCACCCGCTATGGCAACGTTGCAGGCACGCCGGCACAACGAAGCCGAGAACGAAGTGCCTCTTGCCAGCTTCTGGCCCGCGTTCGCGCATTGGGGGTGCCAAGGTAGCGCAGTAGAGATTCGCTCGTTTTTACTCATTACTCAGCCAAATCTTGAGTTCAGCGCATTATTTTTTTTAATACAGCGACAATTCTTCGATAATTTATCCTTGTATTTATTACAACCAAAGAAAATTATATTACCAAGTACTAGTGAAGATAACATCATACCATATGCCCATCTTTAGGCAGCCATTTTTGTTCCCGCGACCTATTGAAAGATAATATTCGTTTAGAGATATCTATCATTTACAGATTTCAAGTCGTGGTCAGTGTAGTTATTCTGAGAGAGAGATGGCTCCCTGCTAGCACTCGATGTGTGAATTTTAGGCACGTTTCACGTCACTGGTATCGATCCTGTGTCAGTATTTGTGAATCGTGTTGTTAACTTCTGCTTCCTTGCCAATTATAATATTCACGTCAGAAGTGACCAAACTGTAATGTAAAATGTTTGGAGAATCAAGTTCAGAAGAAATGGTACAGGCAACTGCGAGCGCGCCATCTGTTAATTAATAGCAGTAATTCATTGGTAACAGTTCTGTTTTGTTCAGGCTGCAGCATCTGAGTATATGAAGGCCATTAAATGACATAAGCTGTTTTTAGGTTAAGTAATAAGAGCACCCTAAGTGTTCTCCTCATAACCTGAAGCTGGCCGCAATGCTTCTGAAATGACAAAGACGTATGATGAAAGCAACAGCGCCAACATTCGGCTAAAAAAACGCCTTGCTCAGCAAATTGGAGTCCAATGGTGGCCTTACATTGAGCATCAAATGATGCAGAGTTCTGATTGGACCTGACGCTCGGCAGGTCCGTCCAATGAGAGCTCG
Source organism: Anaspis maculata (assembly GCA_949128115.1). Lineage (NCBI taxonomy): Eukaryota > Metazoa > Arthropoda > Insecta > Coleoptera > Scraptiidae > Anaspis > Anaspis maculata. Next base: position 15,185,364 of record OX421962.1, read on the forward strand.
GCAGCTAAAAAAGCTGCAGCATTTGATGGTCAATGTAAGGCTACCATAAGTCGAGGAAATTATGAGTTTTCAAGTAAAACAATGTTTATGTTTCAGTTGCAGGAAGGAGACAACGGAGAATTCCAGCATATAGTCAAAAGCTTGCGGGAAATAATGTACGCCAGTACTTCGTTTAAAATCGAACCTGTGCCCATAAGCTACATGGTGAAAAAATTCTTCGGCGATTACTTCATGTATTGGGGTTCAGTGAGCACGTCCATTTGTGTCCATTATATTTTGTGGCTCATTAATCGCGTTCCCATTGGCGTCTCCTACGAACAAGTACAGTTTCTCAGCAATTTCATTAAAATAAGTGACATAAGCATCACCAACCATACCAAATTTATTGCAATTATCGCTTCGCTCAGCTCAGTTCAGCTCCGTCAAGTATCACTCATCATAAACTAAGCTTTATACTTCCCAGCTTTTCTAAGACTTTTTTTTGAAATCGAAGTAGAAACTCAATTTTTGGGAGCCCGATATATCATCCATTCCAAGCTTTAAAAAAACACAGTCGTCTAAGATCTTCAAGTTGGACAACCTAAGAAGTTAATGGATTAAAGAAGTCAAGATGATTTCAATCAAACTTGTCAAAATGTTTGCTATATTCTGGATTGCCAGTTTAAATCCAATTGTCAAGGTCAGATTTTGACAATAACACATTATTTTCATTCTTTTTTGTCTTGAAAACGCCGTTGAGCAAGTTACATTCAATAGTGAGAAGTGTTGGAGGGTGCAGCAGGAACAAAAATATAAGCACAAAATGTGAAAAATGTGATCCATCTCCTTACTGGGGTCGATAGCTGGCCGTCAGGTACCAATGCTGGCAGCAAATTTTTTAAACCGTGAAAAACGATAGAACAATAATTGCAACACGAAATCATTTTGACGCATTTAAACGTCAAAGGGACAAAGCTGAAGTGACGCCGTTTTTTGTCGCTTGTATTGAAAAAACCTATTGGCATCGCTTCAAAAGTGTCGCTATGGAACCATCGACCCTTTGCCCTGTTCCAGCATCAAGCCGCTCGAAGCTCAGCTCAAGTGGCCCAACAGCGGATGCCCCGACTCTCCTGTAGACGCACCTGCATTTCGATTCGTTTTGATTATTAATTCAATTTAAAAAATGCAGTTTTGCTCTCCAGAAGACGCCTGCACTCCAATCGCATTTTGACGCTTGACACGCTCAATTTTTCACTAAAACTGTGCCCAACTGTCGACGAAATTTCAGCGTCTCACTTGCTTTTTCCTGAGATGCTCAACATACGGGTGGTGCCCTCCCACGGTTATTCTTAACTCCAATAATAACCCTGTTGATTTTATATTTTTATTTTACACTTTCGCATATTTAGCGTGAAAACCATTTTATGCAAAAACTAACGCATGATAAACTGCAAAATGCTTTGTAAAATGTGCAGAACTATACAGGGTGATTCATGAGTGACCTTACATAGGCTAATGGGAGATAGAGGACTTCGAGGCGAGTCAGGATCCACTGAAGAAATTTTATTTCCTCCGATGGTTACGAAGATACAGGGTGTTTTGTGTTTCGTCTGAAACTTTGATAAGCGATATTTCTGAAACGGCCGAAGGTATTTTGTTGAAATTCACCAGTAATATTTCTCTGTTGGAACTCATCCCGAAGCCATACCGGGTAAGTCAAAATCCAGGGCCGGGCTAGAAAAAAGGTGCCCCTTTTTTGTTTCATCAAAAAGTACATTTTCTGACCGCTTTTCAAAGAAACTGTTATCGGATTCAAAAAGCTAAGGAAAAATGCTTTGAGAATCACTCTTCAATTTAGATGGCACACCTAAACCGTTTCGACAATAAAATTAAAAGTAAAATTTGTGGGTGAGTTCCCATTTTCGACCGGACATAATCGACTCATTGTTTGATCGAATTCATTAAAATCCATTTTTTTGCTTGTCTCTGTTGAATAGAAGGGTTTGGTTGAAAAAAAAAATTCAGAGCTGACAATTTTTTTTTATGACAAAATCGAGAGCGAAACCAAAATTAGACTCGATTTGATCGACAAAAAAAAAATTCCGGCTATGGAATTTTTCTTACTACCAAGCTCTTCTGTTCCACAGAGACAAGCTAAAAAATGAATTTTAATGAATTCAATCAAACAATGAGTCGATTATGTCCGGTCAAAAATGGAAACTTACCCACAAATATTACTTTTAATTTTTTTGTCGAAACGGTCTAGGTGTGCCATCTAAATTGAAGAGTGATTCTTGAAGCATTTTTTCTTAGCTTTTTGAATCCGATAACAGTTTTTCAGAAAAGCGGTCAGAAAAAGTACTTTTTGATCAAATAAAAAAGGGGCACATTTTTTCAATTCCGGCCCTGGATTTTGACTCACCCGGTATGACTTCTGGATAAGTTCCAGCAGAGAAATATTACTGGTAAATTTCAACACAATATCTTCAGCCGTTTCAGATATATCGCTGATCAAAGTTTCACACGAAACACACAAAACACCCGGTATCTTCGTAACCAATTGAGAAAACGAAATTTCCTCAGTGGATCCTGACTCGCCTCGAAGTCCTCTATCTCCCATTAGCCTATGTAAGGTCACTCATGAATCACCCTGTATTGAGCTCGCTTCATTGAAAAAATTGAGTTCGCTATTTTGATTTAAAAAAAAAAACTAGCAAAAACTTGTGAAGTTCGTTGCGTTTCATTTTATATTTAAATAGCGAATTTCAGACGGACAGTCTTCGGAATTTGTTGGACGCCGAAGACATGCCCATCATGGGTAACTTTAGGGAGCTGAAGATGCCCGAAAGGACCGTCTACCACGTCAACCCGTCCACCTTCAAGCTGTCCACGCTTTTACCACTGGAAGAACGAAGAAAACACAAAGCGTAACTTTTCATTGTTTTATTATTTATTTCAGACATGTGTAAATCTCCTAGTGTTCAGTTTTTGTCACTAAATTTAATAATAATATATACACTATATTGCATAGATGTATACTTTCTGTACATAAATTATCATCGTATATAATAACTAAAAGCTACATCAGGTAGAGTGCACTTCTTAATACAAATCAATCTACAGTGATTGTCACTTTCCTATCGTCTAAATAAAATAGAAATTTATTTATTCAATCAATAAAAAAAAAGAAATTGCAACAATAACCGGTGTGTCCGCAACGATCCGTTCATCCAGCGAGCGAGGCGAAATGAACGGAGCGTTGCTTTATTGTCTCATATTCGAATCCACAATAATTAAAATCACACAAAAATTACACAAGAAAAAATAAAATAAAATTTCGCCGATACTAATAAAAAATAAAAAGTATAGCTTTATATTTTATGTACAAAAAAAAACTAAAACTGAATAATGAATAATTAACAACTGACCTTGGGCCTTAAACACCTAAATTTTTATTTATACAGCACAGCGCTTACGCGTTTATCTGTCAAAATATTTAATATTGCACAGCAATCTAAAACTCAAGTTTTGGGAGGGTCTATAATGCTTACACAATTTTTCCTAATGTAGGGCACAATAAGCCCAAAATAAGTTAGCTATTTACATAATAACACTCACACACACACACACACACACACAATATAACAGTAAGGTTGAGGGGAACAACAGCGCATTTTGGTCCCTAACCCTAAGCCACTCTCTTTTTTGTTTTCGTAACAAAATATATATTATATTATCATCATCGTGTATTATTTATAATATAGTATAAATGCCTATTATCTAAATTGTAGTGATCATCATCAAAACATAAATGGAATGTATGCGCGCGTATATTCTACTTTGCAAGTAGTACTAGTAACAAATGTGGTGGTGGTGAGAGATAATAATGGCACTACAAACAGTCTGCTTCGGTTCTCGGTTTTATGTACATGATATTTGTTAAAAATAAAAAAAAATCGTAAAAAAATAACAGAGCGACGTGATAGAATAATAAAGTACGCTATATGATAGCCAAAATTGTTTAGTTCATCCACTTGCGGCAGTTTGGTGCGCCACACATGCATGAAATCTTGTGTTGGTCATCTTCTATGTCGAATTTGTAGTCGTACGCCAACTGGAAATTAAAACGAAAGCTTTAAACTAGCTTGTTTAAGAAGAAGTGAAAAACAATGGCGTCTGCATTAAATTGCGCTTGAAGTCAGAAAAACTCTTGAATGCTTCTAAAATGTAGCAGATTGCGATGTTAAATATGTACTTCAAAATTCAGAAGTCGCTTGAAAATCTAAAAACATACCTCTTCTCCTCTTTGGATTCTTCGTTTGGCAAAAATTATGATTCGATTGTCCCTGTCCACTTCAACTGTCTCTGCCACGCAGTTGGGATTGCACGAGTGATTTATGTATCTAGCCAGGCCACCGCAAAGTGTGGCATCTACTACCCTCTCTTCGTCCAGCCTGAACATGTAAATTCCACGGTTCTGCAAACAAAAATTCGTTGATTCACTTCATAATCACATACAAAATGGTTATGCTGGAAAACTGACTAATCGTTTGCGTGATTGTTGCCCTCGTTTGGGCCTAGTTTAGCCCTTATCATTTCATTTCAAGTTCAAGTAATGAATGGAAAAATCCGTCTCAAGTTTGAGACACTTCTCAAATTTCACCAACAGAGAGTAGGCAATTATAGAGGAACTACGCAGTGCGTAATTTAGATATAATTTGCACGTGTAATTAAACTCCGCTATTTCATTAGTCAGATTTCCTCTACTTGTTCAGGACAGGCAAAACTTGATAGAATACCCCAAGTGGCATGCAGTTATCCAAAAAAAAAATCCAGCACTGACTCAGTTTGACATCGGGAAGTTAACTTGACACGCTAATTACGATATACAGGATGTCCCGGTATAAGGCTTAGACCATTCACCAGGAGAAAAATAAGGGAACTTTTCTTGATAAATATACCCTCGCAAACGTATATTAACGGAGATACAGGCCTTCAAAGTTGTTTGAACCGTTATTAGAGTGTTTGAAGTTGTCATAACTTTTGAACCGTTCAACCGATTTTATTCAAATTCAAACCATAGTTCACTAAAACAAGTCTCTATTGAACAATAATAACGCATTGCATCAAAAATTTTTAGGCGCGAAGATAATAGAGTGTACCCTTCCGCCCCCGTCTTTTTCACCCCCTAATTATTTTTAAAAATGGTTCCAAATTTTCAATTCTTAGGCCTTCGAAAGTGACGATTTTGAGATGTTTTCCGAAGTTTCAAACCCAAATATCTCCAAAATTAAACCTCTAATGAAAATTTCACAACAGTAACTTTTTTCTCAAATCGAACGTAGAATTTACAAATTGGAACCATTCTCAAAAATTATTAGAGGGGGTGAATAATAGGGGGAAAAAAGAAAGGGTACCCTCTATTATCTTCGCCCCTAGAAATGTTTGATGGAATGCGGTATTATTTATTGTTCAATGGAGACCTGTTTTAGTAAACTCTAGTTTCAATTTGAAAAAAATCGGTTGAATGGTTTGAAAGTTATGCAAAAAGAACTGTTTTCGACAAACAACTTTGAAGGTATGTATCTTCGTTATTGTACGTTTGCGGAGATATGTTTATTGAGAACAGTTCCCTTATTTTCCAATTCTCTATCTCCCTAAGAATTTTGTAACCCTTATTCCGGGACACCTGTATAAAGGGTGTCTGGAGTTGACAGAGCAGTTTCCGGATTTATACCTTCAACGCACCTGATGTGTGCACAATCTAGATTTTAGAAATAGAACCTTAAAATAGGATTCGAAGAAATTGCTTCAATTTTCTTCAAAAATCTTCGTCCAGTCTTGAAGCTTTCTCCAATTTCAAGCTAGAAAAATCTAGGAATCCCGAGTGACGAAGCTCAGTTTCCTCGTCTTCATTTTCACCAACACATCTTCCTCAGTTTCAAAATTTCTTGCTTGCTTCACGTTTTCTCGAAATCACTTCGAATGCCTTTCTCATTACACCGCCCACCAATTACTCATCCATTCTTCTTCATTTCTCGCTTTTATTCACATTTCTTCAGTACATATATCAATTTCAACGGTTCGCTCTTCTCTTTCAAGTTTTTTTTTCAATTTTTATACACATGACATCACTAACATAACACAACACAATCAATCTATCATCAATCTTCATATTCTTCAAAATACACTGATTAGTTTCCAAATCGACACAGCACCTTTGTTATTCTTCCGAGTATTTGCTTCAAAACCGTCGATATTTTGATGAACATTCTCACAAAAACTGTTTCTTCAACATTCTTCACCTTGAAATACACATCTCCACAAGATTAACGCATCACTAATTATTCGCAACCGACGGACATCTTGATCGCTTGTATCTTCCGAATGAACTGGAGGATCTTTGGAGCTTGTTCCTTACTGGAAAGATTGTTTCTTTGGCGGGAAGTGTTGCCAAATTTCTCCAAGTTGTACTTGTTGTTTTTCATTATACGAGGATTCATGACGAGGTGAAGCAATCTAGTGGCTCAGTGCGACTCAATAAACTCAACAAAAAGATCACGTCATCACGAATTACCCTGTACAATAAACAACTTGGAAGATGCGAAGCAAAGCTGAAGAAACGACCTTTCAAGAAGTGAAAGGGTTCCGAAGATTCTCAGATTCATTCGGAAGATAGTAGTGATCAAAGTGTCGATTGTAAATTGGTGATGGGTTTATCAAGAAATGTAGTTGCTTCGAACCAGTTCTGGGATCTTCAAATTAGGTTTTATTTTTTAACTTGTTCAGGTTTGTTTGACGCGTTCCTGCTTTCAGTGTTCTTCGGAAAATTATTCAAGACTTTCCACTGTTTTCTTCAAATCTTTAGAATACATGAATTTCTACTGATTTTCACAACGAAGAAAGTTGATACACGTCACTTACTGTTACGATTCATTGCCTGCGCATAAATAGGCAAATTGTTGGTGCTTGTTATTGTTGACTTTAACTTTAAAAAGAAGTCCAGATTTTTTGCCAAAAGCTGTCTTCAAAATTCTTTTTCTCTATTCAACAAGCCTATTAACATAAGATATCCGAAATACGCCAGCACGGAATTAAGTCTTACAAGATTTGTTCAGAAGAAAAACAAAAACATTCTTCTGAGAAAAGGAAGACATTTTTTCAAGTTGTTCATGCATGGTGAATATTTATTCAAATTTGCAAAAAACTTCAGTTTCTAAAGGCTAGTATTTCCATCTTTGATTAACTTGAGCCGATAAGTCTAATAAATGAAAATGCCATAGATACCAGCGTTCTAACAATCGTTGCTATAGGATTAAGGCTCAAGTTGACCTTGGAGCTTGGAGAAAATGAGTAACTGTGAAAAAAAAAAGTTTTGAAGAAACAAAATATTTTTTCAAGAAACTGAAACGAGACTTTTGACGGAAATTGAAAAAAAAAACGGGTTTTCTTTCTTCCAAACTAGAACTAAACCAAAGAAAATCGAGGAAAAGAATTCAACGAAAATTTGAGGAAAACGCGAAAGATAACTCTTGAAGTCAAATATAATTCCTTCAAAACTACTCTTCAAGGATTTGGACCAATAAAAAAAATCAAAAACCCGGGCAGTTCCAAGAAATGATTCAGAAGTGCCAGAAAAATGCTGAACAAATCATATTGAAAGTTTCAGGAGCCCTAATTCTTGAAAATTCAATTTTCTCCAAAATCGTTTTGAGTAACGAAAATCACGAAGCTCAACACTTTGACTCCCGAGAGGGTAGTTCGAAAAAAATCCTCCCAACCCACGAGTTTTTTTTTTTGGTTTTCTGTTATTTTATCATTAGAAAAGTACAAAAAAAAACAAAAATCACAATTTTTTTCGTAAAAAAAAATCAAAAAGGGTAAAATGGCCGTGATCAAAATTGGTACCTACGCACAGTTTTAGATAAAAAAAGTCAATTCTTTGGATAGAGAATTCATACGACATACGTGTATACAATTTTGGGACACACTTTTTTTTCATTTCGAAGAAGCAGTTCATGCACATATACTTTTTGTCGCATGCTTGGCATTCTGTTTTCATACGTGAAGTCCCCTGAACACCCTAAATTGTGACCAAATGTGGGCACACAGGTTCCAGGGTAAGGTTCAGTGTGTACCAGAAATGGTACACGTGGGAGTTAAAGTCTTAAGGCTCGACTACTGAACTACTTGTCCCATCTCGTATTTCCTAAAACTAAAAACAATTTTTTCAGTATTTTTCTTGTATGTAGGCACATCTAGCATTTTTCTAAACTGTCCCGAACTTATTTTCCGCTAATTTTGCGACATCAACCAACGACAATAAAATAATTTTGAATAAGCATGCGAAAATTTTAAAATTTTAAGAAGCAAAAGTGCAAAATATTAGTTAAAAAGCTCACCTTAGCCTCGTATTGCTTCTCTCTCGTCTCAGCCAGTTCGCTTCGGATAATTTCGCCAATATATTCGATGACCATCGTGTGCTTTTCCAAATCCCTTGCAGCGTACAGTCCCAGGCCTTGGATTTTTGACCTGTAAAAGCAAACCAAAAATGTAGCCACATTTCTCTTACAGATTCAAATTACAATGACACGTCAGTACTGAATGAATGCGTTAATGTTGAAGACGAAAAAAATATTAAATAGGAGTCCAACTTGAACCCGATCAAAAATAAAGGAAAATGTGGCAAAAACGATAAACGCAACGAGTGTCTCTCCCTCTGTCGCATTCCATTAGGTGTTGTTTCTAGAACTTCCCTTGGTTTGTTTTTACATCAACTTTGAAAGTGACGTCGTAACAAGCATGCAAAAAATTATATGTTTTTGCTCCAACTGATGTAACAAAACCGGTCTCTGATGTGTTGTCACAAGTATTGGTTGACGATAAGGGAACGACAACCCTTTGAATGCCGAGTCGGCATTTTAGAGGAGGGAGGAATGTCACAAGTATGGGTTGACGGAGCCCCTTCCTTCGCGACGAAGTTAGTAGCTAGTAAAAGCAACGCGCAACGAGTGCAACGGGGACTTGCGTGTTGAGGCTGAACGAGTGTAGGAGTGCAGCGGGTGTGAGCGGGTCGGGCCTGTCCGACCGTTCCAATAAGGGAAGACTGCAATTGACTGCGAGTGGACAAAATGAGCTGCCGTTAGAAGTAGATATATCGAGGGCTTCACGGCAGTACCTCGTAACTGAAAAATGAAACTTTTTACAGGAGAGCAAAAACAACTGATTTCCTGTACTATTGGACTTTAAATGAGTTTCTTTGGGCTCCTGTAAAAAGTTCCATTTTTCAGTTACGAGGTACTGCCGTGAAGCCCTTGATATGCATTTTAAATTTCATGTCGAATGGTTAAAAAGTACTAAAAAAGGCGTACCTGTCAGATGACAAAAAAAATGCAATCAATTTCGCCCCCTGAAACGTCAAAATTTCAAATCTGCCTGTTGCAAATCGATCGTAAAACAGAGACTGACATGTGTAGAAAATCCGAATGGCGGCTTTACAGAACCTCGTATGTCGCCGGCGACAGTGTCGCTGGCCAATAGGATAATAGGATTCGATCTGCCTGTACTGCCCTACCTCCCTCCATAATTCTCGCGACACGAGTTGCTTCCGCCGTGTCGTTCCAATTATTCAACTACAGTGGAGTGGGGGACTGTCGCCGGCGACAAACGAAGTTCTGTAGAGCCGCCATTACTGGACTGGACTGTCGCCGGCGACACTCCCCCACTCCACTGTGGTTGAATAATTTGAACGACACGACGACAGAAACTCGTGTCGCGGGAATTATGGAGGGAGGTAGGGGAGAGTACAGGCAGATCGAATCCTATTGGCCAGCGACGCTGTCGCCGGCGACATACGAAGTTCTGTAAAGCCGCCATAAGTCGTTATATTGGAAATTGAAAGAAAAACAAAATGGTTGACGCTCATAAAAAAGGAAGCACTACCTATTCAATGACTTTGTCAAACAGACTTATTATATACCTACTACCTATTCAATTTCGCATTAAAATGCAACATATGGAATCTGGTCGCCTGGGTCTGTTCTGTATCACTAGTCCATACGTTAGGCGCTAAAATATGGGTGGACTCTGCATTTTAGGGTTAAAACATGCCACTTGGTATAGTTGTTGCATGAACCATAATCTTCCGTTTCAGAAGTGTAGACATCAGCGGCACACGTGCAGGCTCTCTGTACAGGGTGAAGAAGGAAAAAGAAGAAGGAAACCTGGTAGCTCATTAACCAAAAGAGGTAGAGTCGTGTAAATCGGCATATATATCCCGATGTCCATGCCAATGAAATTCCATCAAACCATTTTCAAATATCCTGAAGCATTCCCGAAATATCCTGAAAAACTCGTTTTCTTTTATAAAAATTAAATTTTCAGGTAAATCAGTGAGTTTTCAAAGTATGAGAGTGCAACTCGGTAGTTCTTCATTCAGTGATGTAATCAGTTGAAAATGATCGGTAGCCAGTGCCTACGCCTACTATTTCCAGAAAAAAGACATTTAACTTTTTTCCTTTTTCTGGCAGCCATCTTTCGTTAACTATTTGCAGAATAATTAAGGAAGTGACTGGTTATTATAAAGTTGGTGAGGTACAACCATTTCACCACAAAAAAGTAACCTCGGCATTGTTAACTGCCTTCTTGTAGAATAAACATTGTCATTCGAATTGCTTTTGGTTTTACAGACTATCTTTGCCCGTGATGGCTAATGTCGTTATTGAAAGGAAGAACTACATTCGGCATTCTAATGCCTCAAACTCTGTCAAGTCAGCCACATAAATTTTCCATCATCTGTGAAGACGTTTGGCTCCGGCAACTCTGATCAAACAAAAGATGTACGATTTTTGTGTGAAAATTGCAAAAATTAAAACGGTTTCGCTGCGATCGAATGCTTCTTAGAGAGAGTATATTGCCGCAAAATGTTTAATTTCACCTGGAAATAATCTTATAGGACTTGGTGTTGACATTGTCAACTGCAATGCTATACACAAATTTGATAAGATCATTTCAAACGACTCAGAAAGGACGATAAGACTCTGTTTTTTTTTCGGTTTTTGAGCAACAACTTTTCGTGGTTTTTCCACTTCTTCTCCCCATATACAGGGACTGTAGAGTTGGTGCTGATGGCTACACTTTTAAATTGACAGAGTATGGTTCAAACAGTCACTGTGCCAAGTGGCATGTTTTAACCATACAGTGCAGGGTGCTTTTCGCCTACTGTTCGGATCGAGGTCCAAATATAGCTAATATTGCATTTTTCTACGCTTTCCACATCTTCCTCGTCTTTTATGGGACAGCTAGACACATCTGACCGATTTTTCTTGGCATCACTGTTAACACCAGATTGCATCAAATTATTTGCATGCTAATTCGTACCTCTAGAGGCAATAGATTTTCCTCAAGACGCATTCGATGACGATGAAACCTTATATATTTATGCAATTTTCGCACAAAAATGGTATATCTTTTGTTTGATCAGCTGTCTGAGACAAACGTCTACACTGATGATGATAAATTTTTGTGACCGATTTGACAAAATGTGAGGCATAAGAATGCCTAACGTAATTTTCCCTTTCAATAACCACATTAGCCATCATGAGCAAAGAAAGTCTGTAAAATCATGAACAACTCGAATGACAATGTTTATTCTACAAGAAGGCAGTTCCTAATGTCGATGTCACTTTTTTGGGGGTAAAATGGCTGTACCTCACCAACTTTTCAATTGCTAGTCACTTCCTTGATTATTGTGCAAATAGTTAACGCAAATGGCTGCCGAGAGTAGGAAGAAAAGTTGAATGTCTTTTTTCTGGAAATAGCAGGCCTAAGCACTGGCTACCGATTATTTTCAATTTATCACATCACTGAATGAAGATTACCAAGTTTCACTCTTATACTTTCGAAATTTCCGATTCACCCAAAAATTAAATTTTTATGAAAAAAAAACGAGTGTTCCAGAATATTTCAGAAACGCTTCAGGATATTTGAAAATGGTTTGATGAAATTTCATTGCCATGAACATCGGGATATAAATGCCGAATTAGACGACTCTACCTCTTTTGGTTTATGAGTTACCATTTTTCCTTCTTCACTCTGCACACAGAGCCTGCAGGTCCGCTGCTGATGTCTACACTTCTGAGTCGGAAGATTATAGCTCATGGAACAACTATACCAACTGGCATGTTTTAACCCTAAAATGCAGGGTGGTTTCCCCTAACGTCCGGACTACACACCAAAAGTCTTGGCAGGCACGATGAATGTCGACTTGATCTTGTTCGGACCTTTTTTTTTAATAAATTTTCCACAGATTTGACCACAGGTGAACAGCTCTACTTTATGGTAAAACGGTGTGATTTTTGCGAATTTATTTCCAATCAACCATGAACTGAATAAGTGAAGTCGAAATTTTGATCCAGATTCTGAGAGAAATTGGCAATTGAAGCGCTGGTAAAGTTAACAGATGTGAACAGGCTACGTTCACACCGGAGGGCTAAAGCTGGACTGACCTAAGCACTGACCCAAATTCCATCTAAAATGGTCCTTCTCTTCCAGCGTTTACACCGGTAGACTAACGCGGTCGTCCTATTTCAAAATATATACTAAAACTTGATGAATTTAAAAACTAAAAAGGGGCCAAAAATGTTGTCCTAGTGTCCTATTTCGTAGTCCTGTCGAATACTGTGAGTAACTCCTATTTCGATTTGGCCCTCTTAAATTCGCCTTGAGGGTGAAATTCGCCCGGCATTGCCTGCCTAATTTGATCGAGACGCCTTTCAATTGTGAGGAGGCTCCGTCCCCTGGCCTCGTCCAGATGGTACAAGGTCTCCTTAACCACCTTGGTCAAATTTTGCAGCCCCACGCGGTTATTTTTCCCCAAAAACACTGTTAGAACTGTTTGGGCTTTTTTTACTTGGAAACTGAAAGCTTCAAATGCCTTCCTTCCTTCAGTCTGCATAACATTTTGAATTAGTACCCAGGGAAGTCGTGATTGTGAAAACTTGCGAGTCAAGGTATAACTAATGATAGCTATCGCGATAACTGTAAAAAAAACTTGATTTTATAAGAAGCTCATTTGAAAATTGAAAAATTGAAGCTAGAAACTCATTTGGAAATTAGAAATCGGCTTGTTGGTTCAAAAGTTATTCGATTGTTGAAACCGCGTCCATGTAGGATTATGATTAAAGCGGTAACTGCCGACACTGCCGATTACCCAGCAAAATGTCGATAAATAAATATGAAAATATGTACAGGCGAGTAATCCAAATAATAGGAGAATGAGTAAAAAAAATCTTTAGGCCGTCGACGTTTCTTTGATTTTATTTCAACATCCTCAAGACTCTAAAGCAGACAACTGTGGGAAGGAGCAGGACCCTGACATGGGTGGGCAGGTGTTCTGATATCTATAGTAATATGTAGAAAAGGTCTTCTAAGGAACACACAGAAACACTCTGCTTTTGTAACATCAGTTCTAACGAAAGAAGTTTTTGTTATGTTATTGATAGGACGCAAATTTGGAAAGTGACGAAAAAAAAAACAAGAATTGATCAAGTACACTTTGACATAATCAACATAAACATTTGGGCGAGAAAATTGAGGGCAAGCACAAAATCAGGAAGGCAGGTGAAAACGCCGAAATCAGAACGCGAGACATACCTGGCCAAGTAAACGTTGTTCCTCCACTCCTGCTTCATTTTCTTGTACTGCGAGCTCTTGGAATGCACGAACTGCTTGCTGTACGGACACGCCGCTTCGCCGGCGGTGTTGCTGCTGCTGGTGATGGCCGCCGGCGACGGCCCAAACAGAGGCCGGGACGACGCCCCCGCCGTCCTCTGCGTGTGCGGCCGCTTCCAGTGGAACTGGTTCCTCAGTTTCGGCTCGCTCCTCGCCGCCCCTGACGGATTGATCGCCAGCGGCAGCTCCAGCAGCGGATTTCTGCCGTACTTGAACTTGTAGTCGGACAACGTTTCGATGCCGGGCAGGCTCTCCAGCACGCGCACGACGGCCGGTTCCGTCAGGCCGAACAGGTCTTCGCCGCTGACGAACTTCGGGAACAGCTGCACGCACTGGTTCTCGCGCCGCAGGCCGGCGATCCGCTCCAGGATCTGCTGCCACACGCCCTTGGGCGAGCCGTCCTTCAGCTCGATGTCTTCTTCGGCCGGTTCCTGGATCTGCACGCGGAATTCCGGTCGACCGACCAGGTCCTGGATCGAGCAGATGTATCTGCACCGCTTGTTCAGCCGGCGCATGCTCCAATAGAAACGGATGATTTTGTATCCGATCGGGTAGATGTAGTTTGGCGTGTGGAAATTCTGCAGCTGGTGCGGCAGCAGTTGTCCCACGCTCAGGAAGATCAAGCTGCCGACGCGCAGCAAGTTGTTGGTGTCTTGGTGGTGCATGACGGCGGCGACTTGGCGGTTTTCGTCGCGGTTGACGTACACCCGTCTCGATACCGACAACGTAGTCAATTCGTTATCTTTTTCGCCTTTGAGTAGATGCATGCCGCAGTACGTGGATTTGTTTTTGTAAAAAACGCAACCTTCTTTGACGGCGCAAGACAAATGGTAAATGTTGGAGCAGCGCGTTTTGAAGCAACGTATCGTGGCACCCATGCGACTGCAGTACACGCAAGCCGACGTCAAGCTTTGTTGCAAGGCATTTTCCAGGTTCATCAAAGCCCCGTTGACGGTTTCATACACGCCGTCCGACCACAAACCGCAATTCAGATGCACCCATTTGTCGACGTCGAAGTTCAAAAGGCGCGCCGGACCGTCGGCGACGCCATCACCGCCGACGTGGCAAAACATGCACTTTCTGGTATCTTCCGGCATCTTTTGCGGCGTAACGGTCACGCCCAGTCTGTACAACAGCTCGATGGTTTCTTTGTCGGTCGGTTTCTTGTACTTCGTGTTCGGTTGCAGGCAACCCGGGCTCCAGGTCTTGTACCTGGTGCCCTTCCACGCTTTGGGAGCGGCGGGCTGTTCCGATTTCGCCGGTTCCGCTTCTTCCGGTTTCACGCTCCACTTTTCCATTTCGACGCTTCCGCCGAACGCCTTCGGTTCTTTCTCTTTCTGGTTCAGGTGGTCGATGATGGCGGCGCATTTGTCGGGCGGTATGCCGGAGGCGCGGTTCAGGCAAGCGAATTGGTAATAGCAGGTCGAGCTGCAGAAGAACAGCTCGTCGCCATCGCTGAACGCTTCCAAGTTCTTGATGAAAGGCAGCTCGGACACCTTCTTGCGGATCATGTTGTTCAGGATGACCACGTCGCAGTGCTTGCAAAACTTCGCCGCTCCGTTCAAAATACTCTGGATGTCTATTGGAGCTGAAAATTAGAATGATTGATTAGAATTCAATAGAAATATTCTGATTTCTAAAGAAAAAGAACTGTAGATTTCAGGTAGGTACGGGATTCTAGCGACTCCAGATTCCATTGAACAGCGCTGAGACCAGAGCCATCCTAGAGAGTGACTATCTATACAGGTAGTTCATTTATATTGGAAACGGCATTATTATAGAGCAAACGTATCAGGATTGTCGCAATTTTGTATTTATAGCATTCTACCCACAGTTAAATTTTTTGCTATCATCGCTGAAAGACCCTGTATACAGGGTGTCGCAAAAAATATGTACTTTGTTTTATTACATTCACATTTATTAAAAAAATGCAATGGATGCAGACAAAACAAACAACTTGAAACACTTGAAACAAACACGTATAACACTTATACCCTTGACAGACTAGAAGGCTTAATGATCATTAAGCGTAAATTACGATATAAATTACTTGTGTGTCACGTCGTCATTTACCTAATGATCATTTAGAACGTTATTTAGGACCTTAATGATCATTAACTAGGAGTTTTCATCGCCGTGATTTTTGAATACTGTTGGCCAGCTTTTCTGCAATGAATCGCGATATCTCTCATCTAGTCTGTCATTTTAGTACGCCAATCAGAGTGTCAGGCACGTATTTCTGTAATACGAGTAGAGGAATTAGATTTTGTGTCTTGCCTCTTGCAACAACATTTCTTGTACCAAATTATGAGATAATGCCCGTAGCGTGCACGTAAAAGCACATACAAAAAATTAAAAACTCCCCGTTTTACATAAGAAATGACCACCTATTCGCGGAATTTGGATGATACGAACATTGCAAACTCCCAGTTTTACATAAGAAATGACCACCTATTCGCGGAATTTGGATGATACGAACACTGCAAACGTGCAGCACGATATCGATTGACGGCACTTTATTTTTGGACAAAGTTGGAATTTATTGATGAGGAGATAGGTTTCCGTAAGTATCCGTGATACAGGTGGGTATATAATGCCCGTAGCGTGCACGTAGGTATAAGCACGTACGAAAAATTGAAAAATCTTCTCGCTTTACATGAAAAATGACCACCTGTTCGCGAAAGTTGGATGATACGAACATTGCGAGCTTGTAGCTGAATATCGGTTGGCGGCACTCTATTTTTGGCAAAGTTGAATTTATTAATGAGGGAATAAGTTTTTCCGTAAGCATCCGCGAGATAGGTAATAAATATTCTTATTCCATACTAATCGCAAAAGCTGTTGAAAAATTGCAAAAAACTAGAATGACCACACGATATCGATAGATACGAACATAAAGAACTATAACGTGCATCTGTCAGTTGCCTTGCCACTTGTTAGCCGCGCACAAACCAGGGTCGCGCGAAATTAAAAGTTGGTTAGACTGTGGGACTATGCGATTTTGATCAGGTCATTGACTGAATCATCAGGGAATCATCATGGAGTCTTTTCCTCCATTTCTTTCGGCTCAATACAAAATCAATATATATTCTGACAACAAATAAAGATAGTATGGTGTGGTGTGAACATTGCAAGCATTGACTAAATAATTATTGCTATCTTGATTAAACGGAATCTAAGCCAAATACTACATCACACCTCACCGAAAATATGAAATTATTATTGTAATTATAGATAATAAGGGCAATAATAGCCCAATACTTTGGACCATTCGACAATTTGACATTGACATTTTAGGGGAAAATTGATCGCCACGTTTATTTACGCGCTACGGCGCAAGCTCATTGGCTTATTACGATTTGTAGTGTATCACCCCCAGATTCGTAATCGTCATTTAACGTTAATGATCATTACACTTAATGATCTTTCAGCATCTGATCAGATGCAGTCTGTCTAAGATATTACTCTCAAAAAATTATAGATTTTTCAAAAAAAAAATCGAAATCGGTTTGATGAGGGATAAGGGATAAGTGGGGGGTCAATCTTAACGTGAACATCCTGTACAGCTATGGGAAGATGTGGACATTTTGAACAGTGGCTTGACAGTAAAAACCATAAAATTAAAAATGACTGATGAAACAGTATTCAATTTTTATTTCTTCTTTTCTTCCCATTCGTGAAACCTTCTTGTAATAATCGCTGTTGTAAAATGAGGCCGAACACGAAGTGTTTGTTTACAAAACCCATCATTCTAGTAGCAAATACAATGAGCCGTTGACACGAACTGTGATCCCCTTTTCAGTGATGGTCGAATAATGTACTGCCAGGGGCTTTTGCTACCGTTTGCTGGATAGAGATGGGGTATGATTTTTTTCAAAATAATGAAAGCGAAATGATGATTCCCGTTAAAATCAACTGCACTTTTTACACACTTTTCACGTCATTTAACGTTAATGATCATTAAGTGTAATGATCATGAACGTTAAATAACGATTGCGAATTTGTGGGTGACACACTACAAATCGTAATAAGCCGATGAGCTTGCGCCGTAGCGTGTAAATAAACGTGACTATCAATTTTCCCCCAAAATGTCAATGTCACATTGTCGAATGTTCCGAATAATTGAGCTATTACTGCCATTATGTATAATACGATTAATAACTTCATATTTTAGATGAGGTGTGTGGTATTTAGCTTGGATTCCATTTAATCAAGGAAGCAATAATTATTATTGCTTGCAATGTTCACACCACACCAAGCTATTTTTATTTGTTGCCAAAATATATGTTGAATTTGTATTGAGTCGAAAGAAATGAAGGATATTGATTCATCTCTTTTGCCAAAGTCAACCTGATCAAAATCACAGAGTCCCATAGTCTAACCAACTTTTAATTTCGCGCGGCCCTGGTTTATGAGCGCGGCTGGCAAGTGGCAAGGCAACCGACAGGTGCATGTTATAGTTCATAATGTTCGTATCTATCATGTGGTTCATGGTAATTTTTTTTTTGCAATTCATCAACTGTTTTTGCGGTAAGTACCTTCTCTTTCGCTTGCTTTTGCAAAATTTCACATTTTTCAAGACGGACGTTTCGAAATAATAATAATAATAATAATAAATGGTCTTTTATTGCGGGAAAAAAAATACATAATTAGAACAAAATCATAGGCGGAGTCTAGCTTAGAGCTATTCTACTCAACCCGAAAAATACATATACCTAATCTAGGTAGCATGTTGAAAAGCTATCAGCATAGTCTCAGCTTATTCATGAAAGATTTATGGAAATAAACACATATAAGTGCCCACCTATCTCACGGATACTTACGGAAAAACCTATTAGTCGGGGTGGTACGCGACATAAAATAGCAAAATACCGCAAATGAATTAGACGGGATGCCCTTTGGTATGATGACTACTTATACCAAGGTGATTAATTTTCGCCAAGGATGCGTCAACATTTCCCACTCAGAAAAAAAGATGGCGACGATTTTTGACAGGAGCGGATTTTTTATAGAACATATGCGTGTGACACATGTTTTCTCACTAATTTTGATCTCCTGAATACGAATATGGAGTTTATTTTTTCATTGGAAATCAACTTGACCTCATATTTCACATCTGAAAACCGCAAAAATAGCAGACTCGCTAATTTTTGAACTGAAAATTGTATGTACCATCAACGGCGATTTCCAGCCTTGACCTGGCTGTATAGATCCCATAGAACATGTTAACAGTCTAAGTTCTGCAAAATAACTCTTCAAACATCGCCAGGGTGCGCCTCAAATCATATCAAAAATGGGCGCTGGGAGCACACTTTGCTGCGGCTGGATGGGGAATGTAAGTGTGAAAGGAAGAATGTTGTGCAATATGTTTTACTGTTTAATATGACATACCAAGCATTCATCAACATACCATAGGGATTTAAAACAAAATATCGTACAAACTAATTTTCATGATTTGTAATTAATTTTTTTATGACAGGTACAATTGATACCAAAAAACGTAGCTCTGATTTTGATGATGCTCTTTATCAAGGTAAATACATCAAGAGACCTTTCTCACCTGGAATAACCACCCTAGCTCAAAGTTTCATATAATATAGAGCATTTTTGTCAGATCCGCGATTGCCAAACATCAGAAAAGCGTCTATTAATAATTTCAAAGTCCTTCTTTGAACTTGTTCTGGAATGCAACATACGGCTGATGGTTCAGCTTTGGCTTAAGTTTTCTGTCTTGCCCGTGAACTCATTCAGGTGTCTGCTGGACTGGATATGCACCAACGGCAAAGGTTCAGTAGGACCTTCAGTGTTATTCGTATTTCTATGGCACCAACTTCAAATTTGTTGTCTTGTGTGTGTCAGAATAATGCGAGAATGAAAGTAATGAGCTATTAATGGAGGCTCAAAAGCGTCTAGGACGTGAACAAGCCAAAGAGCATGAAACATACACCATGTATCATAGGTACTATAGTTGCAAAATAAGAGTCGTAATGATGAAAAGGTCTTGGTGCCTACCTGATCACTTTTCCATATGTTTTCCATGTCCGTTTTCTATGCCTGTTCACGTCCTAGGTGTTTTTGCGCCTTGACTGATAATACTATAGTTCATATATTGTTGGTGCATATCCAGTCCGAAAATTTCTAGACACCTGAATGAGTTCATGGGCGAGATAGAAATACTCGTAGAAAACTTTGAACCAAAGATTCACCATCAGCCGTATGTTGCATTCTAGAACAAGTGTAAGGACAAAACTTTAAAATCAAAAGACGCTTTTCTGATGTTTGGCAACCGCAAGTCTAACGACAAATGATTTAATTGTGAGTCGCTATACCGAAACTTTGAGCTAAGGTAGTTGTTTCAGGTGAAAAAGGTTTCTTGATGTATTTACCTTGATGGAAAACATCATCAAATTCAAAGCTACGTTTTTTGTATTATTGAAAAAAAAGTTATCAACCAATCATGAAAATATTTTTTTTTTGTTCTTTATCTGAAATTGTCATTGTATGTTGATAAATCCTCAGTATATGTAAGCTTACTATATAAAACAGTGGAATGTATTGCAAAACATTTTCCATTTCACACTTACATCCCTTAAATCAGCCGCAGAAAAATGTGCTCCCAGAGCCCATATTTTGTATGTTTTGGGGCGCACCCTGGCGATGTTTGTAGAGTTATTTTGCAGAACTTACACTGTTAACTTGTTCCGTGGGATGTATTTAACGAGCTCAAAGCTGGAAGTCGATGTAAATGGCATACAAAATTTTCAATTCGAAAATAAGCGAGAGTCTGCTATTTTTGCGGTTTTCAGATGTGAAATATGAGATCGATTTCATTTTTGATGTAAAAATAAACTCGATATTCGTGTTCAGGAGGTCAAAATTAGTAAGAAAACATATCCCACATGCCTATGTTTTACAAAAATTCAGGTCCTGTCAAAAATCGTCGCCATCTTTTTTTCTGAGTGGGAAATGTTGACGCATCCTTGGAGAAAATTAATCACCTTGGTATGAGTAGTTATCATGCCAAAGGGCATCCCGTCTAATTCATTTGCGGTATTCAAAATCGTAGCACCCCGACTATATCTCATCATCAATAAATTCGACTTTGCCAAAAATAAAGTGCCGCCAACCGATATCGTGCTGCGCGTTTGCAATGTTCGTATCATCCAAATTCCGCGAATAGGCGGTTATTTCTTATGTAAAACGAGAAGTATTTAACTATTAAGTGCTAATACGTGCACGGTACGGGCATTATCGCATAATTTGGTACAGGAGATGCTGTTGCAAGAGGCAAGACACAAAATCCAGTTTCTCCATTCCAGAAATACGTGTCTAAATGGCGTACGAAATGACAGACTTGATGACAGATCTCGCGATTCATTGCAGAAAAGCTGGCCAATGGTATTCAAAAATCACGGCGATGATACACGACCACCGGCGATTATAGCGCCCCTAGTTATCCATCATTAAGGTCTTGAATGACGTTCAAAATGGTCATTTAGTAAATGACGACGTGACACACTAGTAATTTATATCGTAATTTACGCTTATTGATCACTAAGCTTTGCAGTCTGTCTAGGATGTTGGTTTTGAAATGCCGTTTCCAATATAAAGGAACACCCTGTACGTTGAATTCAGGGATCTAAGCAGGGATTTACGATTAGCGTGACTCAACACTTTTTCCTCAAGCAATATTTTCTAGTCTCAGGCTTACATTCTTCATATCAAAGCAAATATAGCCTGAAGATTAAATACGAATCTAAATCTACGTCAAGTTGACAAATCTAGCTTACAACCACTGTCTTTACAACTTTGAAACGCACGATGCTGCTTATCGAGTTTACGAAAGGTTTGTTCCAACACAAGATCTGTTGTGTTTCGTTCTGAAACTGTTTGAATCAGTTTTATGCTGCGCCAACGGTACAGTTATGGTGGCTATAAGGTGATGAATCGGCCTATACTAAAAGAGGCTCTAACTTGTAGGTGCCAAGTTCAATGGTGCCTCTATCGACGAACACTGTGGCAATGCGCTTTGAAAGTTCGTCAGCTTTCCGCTGAAATTACGCCAGAAAGACACTTCTTTTACTTGGGGCGGATACAACTTGAAACTCCTACGACGATTCATCACATTATTATAACAGTCACCATAGGTACAAGTGAACTATTTACTAGCGCGTCGGAACAAACCTGAAAATGCAAAAAATTGTCGTGATATAAAAACGACGTCGACTTACCACCTTCCTTTCCGTCTTTGCCTTTGGTGCGGTACAGCCCCAGCTTTTGGCTGGGCGGCGTGGTGGTGCGTTCGACGATTTGGTAGCTGGTGGGCGCCGGTATGTGGAGGATGTTGGCCAGGTCTCTGAGCACGCCCATGATGTTTTCGGCCGCCGAAGAGGTCAGCGTCAGAGTCACCTGGACGTTTTCGGATTCCTTCAGCGGCGTCGCGGGGGTCGAACCGAACTTTGGTTTGACGCACATTTCCCGACCCACGTTTTCTTTGTCCTGCAAATCATCAAACATTGACTTGAATATGGATAATATTATAACCACCAACTATTACAATATTATTGTTAACGTTTCTATAAACATTTATAATAAAAATATGTTTGTGTGTACAAAAAAAAATGATAAATTCTTATCTTTCACGGAATAATGATAGGATATGGTATTTTCTGTAGGTATGTATGTGTGTGTCTTTTCTAGAAAAGCGTTTTATCATATAGGAAAACAGGGAGGGAAAGGAGCATTAGATGTATTCCAGAGTTCTCGTCCCAGTACAAGAAAACTTTATTTATAAATTAACATGCGACTGAAAAGCAAAAAGGTTACAGAACCTACTATACTATAGGCATGTTCAGTAAATGATGTATCTAGAATTCAACAACGGAAATCCTCAGTATGTTCGTTAACAAAAATGGATTTGCGTAAGAATTTTGTAAGAAAGATTATTTGAAATAGCAATAAATTTCAAACCAACTGCCCGTAGCTGTCACGTCAGCAGTATTTGGTGAAAATTGGAAATATTTGATAGTAGAATTCCTTAAAATATTATGAAAGAAGTTTTGAATTGCAAACTGCAATACCTACAGCCATTATTTGCCAATTTACATGAGAAGCCCCATAATTTCCACCTTACTCCACTTCAATGACTAACTCTTGAAATCAATGAGATCAACGACTGAAGAGCGAAAAATTCTTAAAATAATCTTCATTCAGTCAATCAATCAATCTTCAAAGTCCTGAAATTACCAATGACGCCCTTGAATCACTAAGATTAACAACTTTTCGACTGACCAGAACACTGAAATAACCTACTCCGAAAGGCGAACGTAGCCCTGAAGTCTATAGGCATTTGCATTGTTGTGGTGAAATTCTACGGAAATAACCAACTTGGACCTTTGAAAACCACCACTGAAATGACTGAGACAAAAAGGACAAAAATTCCCTGAAATTACTATCACTGACTGCCTGTTAAAATCCTGAAACAACCGACTGAAATTGACTCAACAGAGAAAATGTCCCCGAAATAATGATCACCATTTGCACATCTATGATTTACACCCTGATGCTCGATATCATGTCGGAGGTGCAAAGTTAGAACGGCGTAACTTGCCAAATACTACAGCCTGATTGGCTGTTGTGGCTTGTTGTAAGCCGCTGTCATGGTGACCCTCACTTGCGGCGGTCTGAGCTCAGTATGATAATAGGCTAAACTCACCGACTTTACGATTGTTTGAAATAAAAATTCTGACATATCCGGAGTTGGGAGGACCCTGGAATTATCGCCCTTGTTATTATCTTCGTTAATCATCATAGACGTGCAAAACACAACAAGAACTGTCAACTCTTTGAAGACAGTAAAAAAACGCACTGAACAGAAAAGAAGTTACCGAATGAAAGAACCGACTGTACTAGTGGAAAAGTGCTTCGAATTAAAGGATGGAAATAACCGCCTCAGAGAAGAAGGACAAAAGTCCATTAATAATCAATTTTTCGATGTGTGTACTTATCTATCATGCGTTCAAATAAATTTCACCAAAAAAATTGCCCGAGTTTGAAACTTTCTGTGGTGCTTGATAGAGTAATCGTTTGACTACAAGGTACCATCTTAGAGCACCCAATTGTTGACTTTATGTACAATATACGGGGTGACAATGAAATGAGTGCAAATATGACCTGACTTCAGCAAGGTTCTGTTATGAAAAAAACAAGTCGCAGAATTTTCTAGGTCACATTTTTAAAAAGCATACTTATTAGCCCAGCAAAACAGGTTTCAACTCGGAATAAATTAGGGAAAATCTGAAAATTTGAGGATCCCTTCAGTATTTGATGGGGAACAACATACTAAAAGTCCCCATCTGTCCGAGGCTTGGCATTTTTTCAGTTGGAGGTCGAAGGTACAAGAAGTTACCATTTTTGAAATCGGTGCTTTTTTCATTGGACCTTATATTTTCAAGGTTGAGGAGCCCAGTGAAATAAGTTTCCAGAAAGTGTAATGCACCAGTGGCGTACCAGACGACTGCGAGGGGCCGAGGTGCAATTTTTGACAAAGTCTTATGGTAAACCGTGACTAACACCTTTTTTGGCATATTTGGTATCATTTCTAACTAAATCGCATTCTCTGATTCCAAAAATAAGTATAAAATTTTGATAGCGACATGTTTAAACCGGTTTCATCAGAAAAAAAAACATGATTTTTTTTACCCCCAAATTTGATGTTTTGTGGCTCCAGTTCTATCAGCGTCCAATGTATTTCCAACCATGATTTTGATTTGGACAGTTAGTTTGGACTATTTCACACACAAATATAGTTTTCTGATTTCTTTTCCCGTTTTTTACAAAGTCACGGAGTTATTTTGTTTCTTGAGATGTATCATGTCAAAGCTTGACTTGATGAAATGTGCTTTTTCACAGGAAAAATTAGGCTACGATCAGAATGTAGCTTTTATTTGGTTCTTTATTCATTTCAAGGCATGAAAGTAGTCTCCTCTATCGAACAAAGTGGAAAAAACTGAAATCGGAGCCAAATTTTAGTCATGACATCATTTTTCCTCCGACAATGCGACTTTCAAAATTGAATTTCCACATGATGCATGTTTTGGAACAAAATTACCGTGTGACTTAGTAACAGCGATAGAAACTTCTAGTTATAGAATTTATCCATTAAATAGTCAACTGAACAATCTATGTCAAAATTGTGATCATGGGTATTTTGAGCCACGATGCAAATGGAGCTACAAAACGACAAATTTATAGATCGAAACTTCACGTTTCTTTGCGAAATTTATTCCGCATTGTCGGAAGAAAAATGATGTCATGATTAAAATACGGCTCCGATTTTTATTTCCCTCATTTTGTTAGATGGAGAAAACTATGTGCATGCCATAAAATGATTTAAGTATCAATTCAAAGCTACATTCTGATCGTAGCCTGATTTTTATTGTGAAATAGCACGTTTCGTCAAATTAAGCTTTGGCATGATACATCTCAAGAAACAAAATATCTCCGTGACTTTTTAAAAACAGGGAAAAAATCTGCGAATGATATTTGTGTGTAAAATAGCCCCAACCAACTGTTCAAATCAAAATCATAGTTAGAAATACATTGGACACTGATGGAACTAGAACTAAAAAGCCTCCAATTTGAGAGTAAAAAAATCATCTTTCTTTCTGATATAACTGGTTTGAACACGTCTTTATCGGAATTTCACACCTACCTGTGGAATCGGAATGTGCGATTTGATAAGAAATGATACCAAACATGTCAAAAAAGCTGTTAGTCACGGTTTACCATACGACTCTATGAAAAATCGCACCTCGGCTACTTCGCAGCCGTCTGGTACGCCACTGGTGCATTACACTTTCTGGTAACCATTGCATTGGGTTCCTCAACCTTGAAAATGTGAAGTCCAATGGAAAAATCACAAAAAAAATACCAACTTTGAAAATGGTAACTTCTTGTACCTTCGACCTCCCACAGAAAAAATGCCAAGCCTCGGACAGATGGGGACTTTTAGTATGTTGTTTTCCATCAAATTTTGAAGGGATCCTCAAATTTTCAGATTTTCCCTGATTTATTCCGGGCCTCATCAAAATTTTGCATTTCTTTCCTGGGCTATTTCGGACTATTCAGACATTACTTTGTTTTGTGGTTTTATTTCTTTGATGTGAAGTAAGTTTGATTTTGTAATGGGTACGGCTGCGGCCATTGGACGGACGACTATGCCAATGAATTGACTTGCTGATTCTTGAAAAATATGTCAAGTCTCGTCCACTTTACAGTGGCTTCAATGGTAACTCATCCTTTCAATTGAGTTACTATAACACAAATGACCTTAGGATAAAAGGTGAGTTGAACGAATTTCAGAACGGAAAAAAAATCAAGTATAAGCTCTAGCAGTGTCAAGTTATCGATAGTTTTCCTTTTCTTCTACGACTTCTCTGTGAAGGGTTGCTAGGTTTGGCCAGAAAAAACTGTTAAAAAATCAAAAGAAACTTGAGATGAAAATTGGAACATTTTTTCAAATAAGAGAATGTCAATTTGATGTGGAATTGATAAATTGCATGAAACTTGGGAGCGATAATATAATTGGGAAATAACAATATAAAGTACTTACATCAGTGACATTCTTGTAGGCGCCTCCAAACGGCTTCAGTCTGATCGGAATCGGCGCCACCAGCGGCACCGTCGGCGACGTCGGCCTTTTCTTCGCCCCCTTGCCGTCCTCTTCGCCCTCCTCGTCGTCGTCGATCAACCTCAATCCCAAAAATCTGAACCGCCCGTCGTCCTTCGCGCCGTCCGCCTCCCCGTCGCTGTCGCTCACCACCGTGTCCGGCGAATCGTCCCTGGCATACAGCTCGAACTTTTTATCGTCGTCCGACTGGTCGAACTTCAGCACGGCGAACTCCTTTTCGTAAAACTCCCGCTGAGTGGTGGGCGGTGGCTTGGGCGGCAGCGGTTGCGCGTCGCCGTACGGCACCGTGTTGTAGAAATCGGACACGTCCGGTATGGAAGCGCTGCCGTACTGTCCCGTCAGATCGCCGTACCGCGTGTCCGAACCGTAGGCCGCCAGCTTGGCCATGGCCGAGCCGAAAATCGGACAGACGCCGTAGTGACGGTTCAGCGTCGGTTCCTGCACCGTCATCACCGGGAGGGCGCGCAGCTGCCCCAGCACGCCTTCGATGTACGTGTCGTAATCTTCGTCGACTTTGGAGGATTTCCTCGGACGCTTGTTGGGTTTTTGTCCCATGGCCGTTGCCTGTTCTTTGGCCATGTTTTGGTTTTGCCGGCGTTTTTGCTGGTAGAGGCGACGCTTCTGTTTTTTCAGCACTTCCTTATCTAGCAGTAGTTTTTCCGTGTCCAGTTCCATTTCTTCTTTCACTGTTACATCCGAAACGGTGGAGTGTTGCGAGTTTTCGTCGATGTATTCCTTTTTGACTTCGGCCGAGGTCAACATCTGCTGCTGCTGCTGGAACAGCTGCAGCGTTTCTTTCTTCACTATCAACGGGGGAGTTTGCAAACTGGAATCTTGACTGCACGACGAGCGAGGCGTTGGAGGCGATAAAAGTTCGTCGCGGCTGGGAGTACGCGTCGGCATTGCGCATTTCTTTATGTCAATGTGGAGCTGTTGAGTGGGGGTTGGCGCTTGAGGCGGGGCTTGTTGTTGCTGCTGCTGCTGCTGCTGCTGCTGCAATTGTTGTTGTTGCTGCTGCTGCTGCTGCTGCTGCTGCTGCAGTTGTTGTTGTTGCTGCTGCAGTTGTTGTTGTTGTTGCTGCTGCTGCTGCTGCTGCTGCAGTTGTTGTTGCTGCTGCTGCTGTGCTTGCAGCTGTTGTTGTTGTTGCTGCAGCTGTTGTTGTTGCTGCAGCTGTTGTTGTTGCTGCAGCTGTTGTTGTTGTTGTTGTTGCTGCTGCTGCTGTTGTTGTTGCTGCTGCTGCTGTTGCAGTTGTTGTTGTTGTTGTTGCTGTTGCTGCAATTGTTGTTGTTGGTGCTGCTGCTGTACAGGTGGACTGGACACGAAAGACGTTTCACGGCTGACTCTTTGTACTGGCGAAGGCGTTGAAGTTTTCACTTCTTGCGGCGCCGAAGCGACCGCCGGAGGTAGAATGGAAGTGAGCGTGGGCGTAGCAACGGTCGCCGTGCTCGTCTTCAAATTGTCCATGGTCGTGGTCGCGGGTGCAGCCGCAGTGATCGGGGCGGCGGCTGTGACCGGCTGCAGCGACTGCGTGCTGGCGCAAGCCGTGTTCTGCAGCAGCTTCTTCAGCAGCACGTTCTGCGAATCTTCGGTTTTCGACGTGGCAGTTATGGCGGACAGCCTGCAGCCGACGGTTTCCGGCGTCTTTTCTTCGACGCCGGCGGCGGCAGCCCTGACTTCGCTCGGAGCGATCGCGTCGTCGAAAGATTTGCTTCGCGCGACGACGCGGGTCAGCTGGGTGTGGAGCAGGTTCGTGGCGGCCGGTTTGAAGCTCTCGACCGGAGTCGAAACGGTCGGCTGAGCCTGGACCAGGGAGGTGCTGAAACCGGGTCGCGAGATCGAAGCGCCCAGCAAGCTGGCGGCCGTGATGGTGTCGACGCTGGTCTTGGCGCTGGGCGTCGCGGCCGGATGCGACTGCAGCATTTCCGTCAGCGAATACGACGGTTTCGGTTTCGCTTGGCTCTGGCTCGCGCTCTGATTCAATCCCTGATTCGAGCTTTGGTTCATTCCCTGCACCTGGTGCGAGCTCTGGTTCGATCCGTGCGCTTCCTGCAAGCTTTGGCTTGATCCCTGCGTTTGGTTCAAGCTCTTGCTCGATCCTTGATTCGAACCATGCAATTGATTCAAGCTTTTGTTCAATCCTTGGTTCAAACCCTGCGCTTGATTCAAGCTTTGGGTCAGTCCTTGCGTTTGGCTCAACAGCGCTTGGTTTGAGCTCTGATTTAGTTGTGCTTGGCTCAAACTTCGATTCGACTGTGCTTGAGTCGTGCTCTTATTCAATTGCTCTTGGTTCAAGCTTTGATTCAAATGCGCTTGGTTGAAGCTCTGGCTCAATCCCTGAGCTTGGCTCGAACTCTGGGTAATATCTTGCGCTTGATTCATACTCTGACTGCGGCTCAAACTTTGATTTTGGTTCATTTGGTTTAAACTCTGACTTTGGTGGAAACTTTGACTTAGCCCTTGACTCTGGCTCAAGCTTTGATTCGATCCTCGACTCTGACCCAAGTTCTGACTCAAGCTTTGGCTCAAGCTCTGGCTCAGCCCTTGACTCTGGCTCGAGCTCTGGCCCAAGCTCTGATTCGAACCATCTTCCGGCGGAGGCGTCGACTTGGGCGCCGGTGTCGACACGCTCCTGCTCAAAACCGGCACGAAGCCGGCGGTACTGGTCGTTATTGTGGTTTCTTTCGCAGCAGCTTTTTGCTTGATCACGCTGCTGGGCGGCGGTACGATGACGCTGCTCGTGATCACTTTCGACGATACGACCACGGGCGTAGCAATCGGTTGAGGCACACCTGAGGTTGTTGCCGAAGACGTTTTGGCCAGAGTCTCCACGTTCGTCGACGGCGTAACGGAAGTAGTGTTGAGGGACAGCAGCGTACGCAACTGTTGCGAAGCGTTCGCCATGTTAGTCGTCAGCTCGGTCGGCTGAGACAGCGGGGACAACTGCGGAACGGTCGACGGAACCAGCGGCGGCGCCTTGCTCACTTCCACTTTAGGCGGCGGAGGAGGCGTCGGGACATGGCGTTTGGCCTGCTGTTGAGCTTGTTGTCGCGCCTGATGCTGGGCTTTCAGTTGCGCTTGGTGTTGAGCCTGCTGCGCTTGGTGTTGCGCTTGCTGCTGAGCCTGTTGCGCTTTCTGTTGAGCTTGCTGCGCTTGATGTTGCGCTTGCTGCGCTTGGTGTTGAGCTTGCTGTTTCGCTTGCTGTTGCGTTTGATGTTGCGCCGGCTGTTGCACTTGACTCGGGAGCTGCCGCTGCGGCTGAACTTGCGCCGGAAGCTGGCGTTGCGCTTGCACTTGAATCTGTTGAGGCTGCGCCTGATGTTGAACCGCTTGAGCTTTTGGTTCTTCTTTCGCCGCTTCCTCGGTCTCCATCGGTTCGTGTGCCGTTATATTTTCGATGATTTCCAGCATGTCTTCGAACGATTCGAACTCGCTCGGTATGGTTTTGCCGTCTCTCCTGCGGTTCTCCAGCGCTTGCAGCGCAATGTTATCCAGCATTTGTTCTTGAGACGGCGTCGGGCTCGGTATCGAAATGACGACCGATTTGTCGTCGCCAGAGTTGCCGTCGAAACCCGATTCGGTGGTGGCCGTGATTTGCATGCCCTGTTCTTGGATGACGGTCATTTTCAACTCCGGAGTGCTGTGAATCACGACCGGAGACGGAGCTTTGGGTTTCTCTTGTTTGGATGCGAACGCAATCGTGGCTTTGGGTTGATCGATTTTCGACATTGCTCCGACTTTCGCCGCTGGTCCTCCTGCTGCGGCTACTTTTGCGGGACCGGCTTTGGCTATGGCTCCAAGTTTGGAAACTGAAGATATAGTCGACGCAGCACCGATTGTTAACGCAATGGTCGATGCGATTCCCGTTGATGTAACCACCACGAGCCTCGATGGATCAATTTTGGATTGAACTCCGTGTTTCGGCGCATCAACATTTTCTGGCTTCGATTTGGGCGAAGAAGCTTTCGCCGTGTCGCTCTTCGCTTGGTCGCTTCTGAACTGCTCCGCTTTGATTGTATTCACGCGGAACGAATCGACTCTCGCTGGAGTAGATCTGGCTGAATCGACGACTCGTCCTGGATCAACTCTCGCAACGCTCTTGGCTGCTTCGGGTTTGGCCACAGCCTCGACTTTAAGCGGAGCCGCGGCTTTCGCCGTAGAAAACGCGGGGAAGCTTGCGGCGGTAGAAATCGTGTAGTTCGAAGTCGTGACAAAGCTCGAGGTCGAGACCAAAACTTGCACGCGACTCGGTTCGTCTTTCTTTGGCTCTTCGAACGCCGGAAGTTTGGCTTCGGCGGGCGGCGAGCACTTTTCATCGGACGAATCTTTGGTCGATTCTTCGCAGTTCGAGCTGTCGGGCGAAACGGAATCGTCTTCGAAGATTTTCTTTGGCAAATCATGCGTGGTTGTCAGAATCGACGACGACGGTTTGTCCAAGACTTTGACGTTTTGCAGCTGGCGCACGGCGTTTGCGCTGATCACGGGAACCGTAAAGCCCGGCGGCAGGATCGAGGCTATCGACGTGGTTCCGCCGCTGACTATCGTGATGCCGGGCGAAACGCTGGTCACCAATTTCGGAACGTTCAGGACGTTATTTCTGGAACCGTGCAGGATGATGCTGGTCAGTTTCGGCGCGGCGGCCGTTTTCCCCTGCCCGGTGATGATGACTTCTTGGGGTTTGCTGCTGCTAGTACTGCTACTGCTACTGATCAGCTTCAAAGTGGTTTTGGGCTGGCCGATCGCGTACTTGTGTATTTCACCCATTTGGCTCGCGGTCACGGCTTCCGGTTTCTTGTCCTTTTGATCGTCGATCAGATCTTCGAAATCTTCTTTCGTCGAGATTTGTTCTTCGCCTTGCGGCGATTTCGTTTCGTCTGCTATGATGACGATTTCGGATTCTTCGCCCGACTCTTCGTCGCCGCCTTCTTCGTCGTAATGGTTCGGGTTCTCTTTGTTCTGCATGATGTATTCGTCGTCGCTCGTCGTCGGGCTTCTGATAACCACGTGCATGTTTTCGCTGTTGAAATCTTCTTCGGTTTCTTCTTTGTCAGAGTACTGGGCTTCGCCCATTTCCACCATTTCGACCATGTTGCCGGGGAAGAGCATGTACTCGTCGGTGATTTGATCGGATTCCAGCGGCGAAGACATGACTTCGCCCAGATCGCTCTGCGAAAACGATTCGATCATGTCGTCACCGTCGTTTTGCGAAGCGGCAGCGCTCAGAGATACCTCGCCTGAAATTATGGTACTGTTGTCGTCTTCGTAGTCCATTATGTCTTCGCAAGGAATCTCGGGGCTGTCGGATTTCGCTTGCGCTTCTTCAACCACTTTTTTGCCGGCTACGGTTTTCTGTACGGTTGATGAAACGGTCGGGCGCGGATTTGGTGGAGGCGGCGTAACAGGCGGCGTGCATGAGCTGTCGTCGAACTCATTGTAATCAGTGCTGACTAGAGAACCGACTCTGCTCACAGCCACAGACTGCAGATTGGTTTTAGCTGGAGACTTGCGCTTTAGAATGGATACCTTGCTCAAATGCGATTCCTTTTTCGGTTTCGGTTGAAGCGACGTCGAAGGTAGCTGAGCCTCAGGCGGTTTATCGTCTTTGGGTGGCGTAGGTATGCGTTTGGCGCCTCGTCCAAAATTCCACATGGGCGAACCACCGCGTAAGCCCAGCTTGACGAAGCCAAACCTACCAAACGGTGCAGGGATCGGGTTATTGTTCGGGTTCCCGCCGCCGTTGTCCATCAAGTTATCCATGTAAGGCGCAGGGCTTCCGCTTGCACTAGGCGGACGACGCATCCCCATCGGCGAATGCGCAACCATCGGGCTTCTGGGCATGGGCGAGCTCGGCGGAATTTGTCCCATCGGACTGCTGGGTGGTTGTTGAACGTGGAACGCCGGGCTTCGCGCCACCGGCGAGTTCGGGTTCTGCCCCTGGAACATGGGACTGCGCGGTGGCATCGGCGATGCGGGCATCGAATGCGGTGACATCATCTGCTGATTGATCAGCGGACTTTTGGGCGGCATCGCCATGGGTGAGCTCGGCGGATTCGGTTGCGCCCTCGGCGACTGCAGTTGCGCCTGCATCTGCGCTATCTGCTGCTGTTGCTGTTTCGCCAACTGCTGCTGCTGTTGCACCATCAACTGGTGCTGCTGCGGCGTCAACGGTTGCGGCTGAGCTACGCCTTGCGGCTGCTGCAACTGCTGCTGTTGCAATTGTTGCTGTTGTTGTTGCAGCTGCTGTTGCTGTTGTTGCAGCTGCTGTTGCTGCTGAAGCTGTTGCTGTTGCAACTGCTGACGAGCGAAATTCCGTTGCTGTATCAACTGCGCAGTGCGTTGCGAATTTATAATATTCGGATCTTGTTGCTGCTCCAATCCTTGCTGTTGTTGTTGTTGCTGCTGCTGTAGCAATAATTGTTGATGCAACTGCTTCTGTAACAACTGCTGGGAAATATTTTGCGGAGGCGGACTGCTCAAAGGCGACGGCGTTCCCGGTTTTTGCTGCTGGAACGCGGCCGGAAGTCTGGTCAAGCGCTGTTGCAACGCGCCCTCTAGTGGCGTGCGCACGAAGCGCATCTGCGGCGTCCCGGGTCTCAAGTCACCGGCGTACCCGACCGGACTCGTGACCACTCGTCTGTGTTGGGGCGACGTCATCCTGGGCGCCGGTGGTGGCGGACAGATTTGTTGCGGTGAAGGCACGGGGCTGCCTTCGCTCTGCGGGGTGCCTATTCTAGGCGAAGGCTGCATGGGCGACATGCTTGCCGTGGGGCTCTGTAAAGTCAACCCCGGCCCGGGAGAGTGGGATATCAACGGGCTGGGGCTGTGCATCGGCGAATTGTGCTGTAAAGGCGACGCGGTGGGCGACATCATCGGCGATTGCGATGCGTGTATAGGCGACGAAACCGGCGGTCCCAAAGGCGAATGGGACTGCATCAGCAGCGGCGATTGGGGGGTCTGCTGCTGTTGCTGCGCTTGCGGCTGCTTCTTGTTCCCGTACTCCTTCATATAGACCAGTAAGGGTAATAAAAGATTACACAAAGAGATTTGGCTTGGCATAGACACGAGCTACTTTTTTGCATATCACACAAACACAGTGGCAGCTAGAGCTAGGTTTACTAATGGTGTGTGGGGCGCGGTCGGTCGTATTTTATTGAAAACTGCAGCCCTTTTTGATCCGTGTTGTCATGAAGCTTGGATCATGAAGTGAACAAGTTTTTATGGAAGTGAAGGTTACCAGATCGGTCTCTCAAGGCTCTAATCTACATGTGAGACTACTCAAAGCGGAAGCTTCTATGATCAAGCGTGGAAGAGCACTGTTTGGAAGTGTAACTTGTACTAGCACCTTTTGATATTCAGTACTTCCCAATATATCTGTATAACAGCCTACAAAGAAGCATAAAAATTTATAGATAGACTGCGCAACAAATATGTTGTCGCAAGGGAAAAATTGGTCCGACTTTGGTGTCTTTGGACCACAATCATTTTTGAATGACACAAACCATTTCGATTCTGTTTTGACGACCAGTGAGCTCAGTCTTTCCGTTATTCACCTTCAGGAGGTGAAGATCAGGAAGCTTCATGTAAAATAGCTACAGGGTGAAATGGTAAAACAGTGTAAAATTTTAGCAAATTCAACGGACCCCATTTTTCAGAAAAAGTTTTTATGCAAATGGAAGGGTCATAAAGCGTGATGTTTTGGCTTGCGCCTAGTTTTGAAATTTTTGAAATCGGAGGTCTGGTTTTTACTTCATGATTTTTGTGTCTTGGAGAATGCTGATTTATCCTATCGCTGTAACTCTGTAAGGAAGACCATGTTACTCTGATGATGGGAGGTTGCAATTCACGAATACTGTTTCTTAAACGGTTCTCAGCAACTTGACTCGCAGACCATCTGGAATACCTTGATCAAGGCCCCAAAAAAGGGCCCATTCAAAATGGGCGACATCGTTTTTTTTCTTGAAAACTGAATTCGATCGGATCTTCACATTTGAATCAAGCTTTCTTTGCGATTTTGATCTCCTGAAGTTGATGCTGATTGTTAATTCCAGTTTTTGATGATGACAGGCTCCCCAGAGGTCATCTTGCGGAAAAAAAGTTGCTGAGAACCATTCAAGAAACAATATTCGTGAATTGCAACCTCCCATCATCAGAGCAACATAGTCTTCCTTGTTAGTATGGAGGCATAGGTTTTGCCGTGTGCAGCTTCGTGAAGATATATAGAATTATGTCTTAATCGATTTCTGGAGGATCAAGGACCATTAAATATTATGGTGAAATATTGGCATCTACTGCAGGCAAATATGGTGGAGGCGCCAAAATCGGCTTCATCAAACTGGCTGTAGCTAGTTTGTTTTTCAACGGATTTCGACATCTGGAACGTCATTTTGTAGACAAAAAAACTGTCTTCTTATTTAAAACCCAAATTTACAAGCGTCATTTCGTGAACCTGCTGTCAAAATTGTCTTCATAAGATATGCTAAATTCCGCCGGTTTTTGAAGGTTATCCGATATTTTTGAAACCTGGCAGCATCATAGATCTCGAGGTGCCCTTTCCGAATTTTTACTTTTCCACTTCGTATCTTTTCCATTTTAACCGCCATATTGAAAAGATGGCGCCCAAGAAACAGTTTTTTTTGTCAATATCTTGAATTCAACTGACTCAAGATTAAAACGTGTATATGCAGAGGAGAGACCATTCAAATTTCTACAATTTGACATATCAGTCATTTATGTGCGATTTACGGTTCTTGAGTTAGAGCTTCCAGAACTTCCGGAAGCATCAACTTTCGGCATTCAATCAGCATGTTAAATTGATACCACCGTCATGTAGTAAGCAAATTAACCATAAGTAGCTCTTGGCCATTAACCATAGATAATAAAAATTTAGAAAATCAATCATGGTGATGTTAATTGTGTAATTACAGGGTGAACTGTGAAAGCAAACTGACTTTAGAAAGAAATGGAGGTAATATGGCATTTGAAGGATACAAGATACATTCGAAACTCATTATTATGATAAAATTTGGGGTCATCATTCAGAATATCCACTTTTCCACTTTGTGTGTCTGATGTTCTGGTCATAATTTTGAAAAGATGGCGCCCAAAAAAAAAACATATTTTTGGAAAAAAAATTGGAAAATTTATTATAAAATTTCAATATTCATATCAAAAGTGGAGGTCTACTGAATTCTCTAAAATTTGACATCTGAATCACTCATGTGCGACTAACGGTTCTCAAGCTATGCCTATTCAAAGTCAATTTTCCCTTGGAATTCACCCTGTAATTGCATAACAATTGTTACCATGATTGATTTTTTGGATAATAATGGTCTCTGGTTGACAATTTATCATTATTTATGGTTAATTTGACTGCCGCGTGAAGCTAAGATCAACTTGCCATGTTGATTGGATGACAAAAGTTGATGCTTCAGGGAGTTCTAGAAGCCATAACCCAAGAACCGGAAGTATCACGTACACGAGTAAGATTTCAAATTGTAGAGAATTGAATAAGCTTCCATTCGCATCTAAACGCTTCCACCTCACATTGACTGAAATGAAGATATTGACAAAAAAACTGTTTTTTTTAGGCGCCATCTTTCCAATATGGCGGCCAAAACGGTAAATATACGAAATGAAAATGTGGAAATTCGGAATGGGGCACCTCATGATCTATAATACTGCCAAGTTTCAAAAATATCAGATAACCTTCAGAAAAGGCCGGAGTTTAGTATATCTTATAAAGACAATTTTGACAGTTTCCCGAAATGACGTTTGTAAATTTAGGGATGAAATGAGAAGAGAATTTTTTTTGTCTACAAAATGACGTTCCAGATGTTGAAATCCGTTAAAAAACAAACGAGCTACAGCCAGTTCCTTATTACCAGATGAAGCCCATTTTGGCACCTCCACCATATTTGCCTGCAGCAGATGTCAATATTCCACCATAATTTTTCATGGTCCTTGATCGCCCAGGAATCGATTAGGACATATCTCTATATATCTTCACGAGGTTGCACACGGCCAAGCCTTTTTTG
This sequence comes from Anaspis maculata, assembly GCA_949128115.1. NCBI lineage: Eukaryota > Metazoa > Arthropoda > Insecta > Coleoptera > Scraptiidae > Anaspis > Anaspis maculata. The sequence continues at coordinate 15,221,796 of OX421962.1, forward strand.
ATCCTATGCCCCCAGACTATGTAGCGATAGGATAAATTAGTACCCTCCAAGAGAAAAAATCATGAAGTCAGAACCAGACTTTCGATTTCAAAAATTTCAAAACTGGGCGCAAGCCAAAACATCACGCTCTATGATCCTTCCATTTGCATTCGAGAAAAAAAATTATTTTGAAAATGGGGGGTCCTTTGAATTCGATAAAAAAATTTGTTTTGTTTTACATTTTACCCTGTAGATTTTTTACATGGAGCTTCCTGATCTTCACCTCCTGAAGGTGGATAACGGAAAGACTGAGCTCACTAACCGTCAAAACAGAATCGAAATGGTTTGTGTCATTCAAAAGCTATCGTGGCCCAAAGTCGGACCAATTTTTCCTTCGCGACAACATATTTGTTGCGCAGTTTAGTTGAGAGTGACTCATACTTGTCATACTTGAGGAAAATGCGAAAAAATCGACTTCATTTCCTCGTACTCTGAAGCCGAATTTGTTTCATTACGGTCCAGCGAGGGCTCTATTAATATATTTTCAAGAGGAAAACACCTCATGCTACGCTACTGCTTATAGATGTGAAAGCCGAGTTGTAGTTCGGGCCGCTCGGAGGAAGAACGAGTTGCTTTTGGCTCCTTGCGCACTCGTTCGGTAAAGTTCGATCTGTTGTGTTATAGCGACACGTAGTGTGGTTCTCCATTTTTGAAAGCGCAACTATTCCCTCGTTTTAAAAATTCGGTAGCTGCATATAGTTTGTGTGTGCACTTCACAGTGATGGTGTTCTGATATTAGGCATTAGTCACTCTCAACTATTTTGAGCCCCAGAGTATAAAAGCTTCTTTCTACAGCAGCGCAAGTTTGGTAAGAATTGATTTTGGAAGACAACTCTTCACACTCAGAGTTTTCGAACCGACCGCGCTTTTCTAAGACAGCGTGCCATATTTCATTTCTACTACAAAAAGAGCCAGTGTCTACCACTATAGATACCTGTATCAAAAGCTTGTGCTGCCTGCTGTTCTTCCGGCTCTGCTCCAGGTGCTTCTGGAGCACCGACTGCTCGTCGGTGATGCGCTGCAGCTCCGTCTGGTCGGTATCCGTCAGCTGGTTCCCCGACTTTCTCAGCTGACGCTGTTTGCTGTTCAACGACTGCGAATGCAACAAAGAAAACGGGCAAAAAATCAATAGGTATCGTGCAATTCAAAAGTCGCAGCAAAACACCCAAGACTTACTTTACGAACCTTCCTCAACTTTTGTACTTCAGTTTCGTAGTAGCGCAACTGCTGCGTCAGGACGTTGTCCTGGTGGGCCAGCCAGTTTTCGTAAACGTGCTGCTTCTGCTTGTCCTGTTCCGTCACGATGTTCTCGGGCGGAATCGGCGGGGCCGGCATCAAGTTGGCGTTGAAAGTCTGCACACGGACTTGCTGTTCGGTAGGTTGGGGCGTCTGAGTCGGCGTGGGTCGTTGCTGCTGAGGCTGTTGCACCTGCTGCTGCTGCTGCTGTTGTTGTTGTTGTTGCTGCTGCTGTTGTTGTTGCCAATTTTGTTGCTGCTGACCCAGCGGTGCCCCTGCTAGAGTTTCAAATTGTAAAATAGCTGCAGAGAGGCACGCCAAATTCTATTTTATTAAATACAATTGAAAATTTTCATTTTCTCTTGGAACGAGAGCGGGGCTGTACGGCTGCGAAACTTGATCGGTGGGAGAGGACTATGTACCAGACAAGTAGCGTTGCGTGAAGCACACGTGTAAAGTAAAGCTTTCATTGTAGGTTTGGTAATAGTGTTTACACTATTTATACACCCTAGATTATTCCCTAGATACACATCTGAATTACGCGACATCTTGACATCTCATCTCACAATGATGAGTTCATTTGACTGAACAGGATTTCATGATGTGTATAAAATTGGATCCTAACGTCGAGGGGATCAGTTGATGGTAAATTTGAATGCGATCGTCTTGTCAAAGTGTTCATAAGTGTTCATAAGTGTGCCTATAAACGCATTAATTTGTAGAAAAAATGTAATAACTTCTGAACGGTTGAAGCGAATTGCAAAAACTAAACGAATTTGTAATGCCTGAGAAAGGGCAAATCTAAATATGCAAAAATATACAGCGGGTACCATTTAAAAAAGCTCGTTCAAAAACTGCTCTGCAAAAATGGGGCACCCTGTATAGAGCAAAATAATTTTACAAACTGCACTTTGACCTCCCATTCGCAGTGCCGTTTGATTCATTTCGATATCATTAATGTCGTAGGTGTAATTGAGCTCGCCCATATCAATGACTCACCCTGTATAACACAATAGGCACGCTGGTGTGATGCGAACATTCTGAGTATTCCGCTCTACTATGCTTTAGGAGTTATTAAGAATTATTTGAGGGTGTTGATCAAGCTTGAATTTAGATGCTATCGTTTCCAGAAAGATAGGAGGAGGTTCAAGTGTTCACAATGAACCCATGCCCAAAACGAAAATAAGAGAAATTTGATAAAAATGTAGCGCGTTCTACTTCAGCAGAGAAACTTGAGTAAGGACATGAAATTGGACGAAAATACTCTACTGTCGTAGTACTTACCAGGCCTTTGACCAGCATTGATGTTGAACCCCTGCGTGCTCCCCAATACGTCCGCTTTGAGCCGCTCAAAATCGTGATCGCTCAGCAAACCGGTCGATTCTTGTTCCAGAACCGCCGGCGCTGACACCGGTGGAGGTTGGCTTTGATTTTGCTTCTCCTGTTCTCGTTTTTCTTGCTCCAACAACTCTTCCAACAGCAAAGGCTGTTCCTGACACATTTAAAATTTGTTATCTCACTACATTACAGGCTTTCAAGAAAAACTACAGAAAAACAAATCAAGCTTGATATTTAAAAAAGAAAACAATCAAAAGTCTTTCTACCGAAAAAATCGTGCACTTTACAGCTTGGGTTTCGCATGCACCAAGCTCCACCACCACCAAAAGTGATAGATTTACAAAAACTGGGGGACGGGGGGGTCTGAATGGATATTCGAAAACATAAATAAAAAACTACAATAAACACAACAGGTGAAGCCTCGTTTTATTTATTCAAGTTGTCCCATTCATGAATGTACTATAAGTGTGAAGGGGGTAAGTGGGGGGCTTATATGATTGCTTATAATTATTGTAATATAGTGTGTTTGTCTATTTATTAGGAATTTTAGTCTCTCTCACCTCCAACAGCAATGATCGTCGTTGTGTATGGGGGTGCAGGGGTATACCCTGCGGTCGCATAGGATGCATGTGCCCCAGCGGAAGATGAACAGGCCCCATTTTCAATCCCATCTACCACACACATGCAAGCAACAACACCGTACCTCAACCAAAGTTAGTACATACTACCATACCGTAATATAATCACAATTATTATTATTATTGTTGTTGTTTATCAAGTAATGATGTATTATTGTTTTTATTATTATCATGATGAAGTCAATAAATTCGTCTACTGTTTCTGTCTCTCCAATTATTCTGTTATTGTAGTAAGTTTATAAATGGCTTTGAAATTCAAGGTCTGCACAATAAACAATATCAATATTCCAACTTACCTGGTAGTAATCTAACCAATTTATTCATTAAAAGAGGTTTTTTGGTGAAGTCTGATTTTCATCTCTTGATGCAATGCGTCAAGACCACTGTTAGTGGGGACTTGCCAATGGAATAGATTTGACTGAAAATACTTTTAATCATCAAGAAGAGTGATGAAGAGTATTTTCTGAAAATTTCTGGGAAATATATCCACTGGTTAAAAAGATTTTTTTTAAAGGGTTGGTAACAGTAGGAAAACTTCAGTGGGTTTTTATGTCTGTATTTTTCAAACCTAGCGGAGCCACTCTAACAGTTTTTTGGGTTTTTAATCCAACAGTGCTGTTTGTTTACTTTATACAGGGTGGCCCAACGAAAACGAAACAGACAAATTTTCGAGCACTGACCTCATTTGTTTGTATACTGTCATAATGTTTACTAGACGGAAGTAAGCCCCATCATGGGTTCGGCACTTCGAACCAGCCTCTTAGAAGGGGCTGTCACCTTTCAAGAAACTCCACGGTTAAATTATTAGCAGTTGAACGTCCCCCTTGAAAACAAAGTTGACCTGTCCGGGCTTATTTCGAAAAAATGAGGGCGAATGCCCGAAAACCTGTCTGTTTCGGTTTCAATGGGCCACCCTGTATAGTAATTTGTAACGTCACAAATATATTCTTGAAACACGCATTACGCCCGTAATTTTGGCAATTGAGGAAAAAGCAAAATACAGGTATATTATTTTCATTTTCAACCATACAATCAATTAAGCCAATAAAAAAAAAATGACAAGTACCCCATTCATAAACAAGATGCTTTTGCCTTGAGAAACTGATCATTCTGGAGCTGAGTAAAGTAACCATAACAATGACAAATAACAACCAATCAGACCGCTGATTTGACAAGTCACGCCTCGAAATTTTGGCATCAAACCGAAAGACCACTGTCCGCTTAGCAGTGATAAAAATCAGACTATACGTTCTTTGATCTAACAGGAGGGTATACAACAAGAAGTGAGACTATCAAACCTTGCAAGACCTTGAATTTCACGTGTTCAAGTGACAGCAAATAAAAGTGGTAATTAATATACATCCAAAACTGAGCCACTGAACGACATGCTAAGAAAAATCGAAAAATTCAAATACCTGTTGTTGAGAGCTCGACGAGCCGGGATAGGGCGGCGGCGGAATCGGGTAGGGGGGCGGCGGCGGCGGCGGAGCCCCCAGTCTGGGTCCTTGCTGCCCCAGAGGCGCCGGCGCGGCGTGCAGTCCCTGCTGGTGGTTGTGATTGGCCAAACTCATCCGGGTCAAGCCAGGCTGACCAAGACGCAACTTTTGATTTTGCACTAAAATAAAGAAGATTGATTTCGTTTATTTCACTCCATTATTCAAGACATGATACAGGTTTTCGCAAAATTAGATGCAGATTAGTTATAGAGATGCTTCAGAAGCACCGAAATAATGTTGGAAAAAAAGTTGCGATTTTTAGGAAGTACATAGTTACTAAGGTCACGTCAAAAGGTGGGACCTGGGGTCCCTTAATTTGAAGTGTTTTTTCTTTTGATTCTAAGAATAGGCACTGGTTTTATAGTTAGGGTAGGTGGAATATTTGCATGGAAAAAGCTCTGGGAATAGGGAAGTTGACTCAGTATTATACATTTTTAGTCAATCGTCAATTTGCTTACGCTTCGACAAAAAAAAAACGCCGTGCTTTCGCCGGCCTTCCATCGCTCAAATGCATCGTATATGCCGCCAAAGCTTTCTATAGCCCGCATGCACCGCTGTGCCGCCACCGGCTGACGTCGCGATGAGGTTGTTCTGCCTAAACGATTAGCAAAAGAATTGAAGGAATGCAACATGTTATTTCAATTTGATCGGGGGCGGTTTCATCTATGTTGGCGGCGCAATATGAAAATTTAAAGCAGCCTAGACCGGCCATGGGAGTGGCAGCTATTAACTATCAACTATTAACTAAGGTCGTATAGTTTGGGAGAAGTTTCAATTACGGACAATTAATGAGCAAGCAAAAAACGCCTCGACATATTGTGTGCAGTCGTACCTGGATTTTGATTTATTTCGATTGTTGATCCAATTAAAAAAACCCAGCTGCTCAAAGTAGCATTTTAGACCAAAATTGATGTGATTAGTACCTTCAATTTACTGCCGTGAAAAACTCTACTCGATTGCATTGGATTTTGTCAGAGGCCATGGGAACTCGGTGTCTCAACGACGGTAACATGTCCGGCACCCGAATCGCACTTCCACGCATGACACGGTGAATATTCCCTTTTTTTTTCAATTTCAAATTCTGATTGATTTTCATTTTATTGTTGATTGCGTGATATTCTAGTACTTGGAACTTACATTGTGAATACTGGAGCAGCTTGGCGTGGTAGCTCTGCGGGATTTGCAGCTGAATGGTGTTGAGCGGCGTGACCACTCCGATAACGCCGTCGGGCGTCTGGAGCCTGGAACCGGGTGGCATGGGTCTACCCAGAGCTGCCGCTTGCTGCACCTGTTGCAACATCTGCGCTGTAATTTGACTGGGCGTCAAAATCGGAGGCAAGTTGGGCAGCTGCGGTGCGTGAACAGCCTGACCCTGAGATACAGCCAAAGGAGGCGGGTGGTTCAAGCCCTGTTGTGGTTGTGGCTGCTGTTGTTGCTGTCCTTGTTGTTGATTGGCTATTGGATTGGGCGAAACGATCAATACTTCCTTTTTAATCATCTGTTGTTGCTGTTGCTGCTGCTGTTGTTGCTGCTGTTGTTGTTGTAGTTGTTGTAGTTGTTGCTGCTGTTGCTGCTTTTGTGCAACTTGTTGAGGAAGTTGTTGAGCTTTGAGTTGTTGCTGCTGCAACTGTTGTTGTTGCTGTTGTTGTTGTTGTTGTTGTTGTTGTTGTTGTTGTTGTTGTTGTTGCTGCTGCTGTTGCTGCTGCAGCAACTGTTGCTGTTGTGTAGCTCTGCGCTCGTTTTTGATCGGTTCGTCTTCTAAGTCTAGGTCCAGTATGTTGGTCTTCTCTCCCGCTTCAGGATCGGCGTATTCCAGTATATTGAAATCACCGTTTCCCATAGCGGCTGGAAATTTGTTTGTCATCAAAAAAGCACCAATTTCAGCAATGCATTCAAAAACTACAAACACAGAAGAAACCTCACCAAGATGAAAATTCAAAGAAAACTTACCAAGAAGTTCATCATCCTCGTCACCAAGACCGCCCAATATATCGCCGACGTTTTGCAGCTCGACCATGGTGCCCGTTTCTTGCTCGAGCTTTTCGATTTCTTCAGCGACGCTGTCGGGCAACGCCTCGTCGCGTCCTTGGGCGGATGCGGGCGGAGCAGCTGAGGCGGAAACGGGAACAACGGCAGGCTGTCGTTGTTGCAGCACTTGGGGCATACGAGGGTTGTTCATCTGTTGTTGTTGTTGTTGTTGCTGTTGCTCGCCCCTCGCTTGGAACTGGGCTTGCTGTTGTTGCTGCTGCTGCTGCTGCTGTCTCTGCTGGAGCAGTTCGAACTGCTCTATGGTCGTGGGCCTGACGGTACCGGGGGCGAAGCGGACCGTACCTGTACTAGTGGCGAACTGCTGCGCTTGCCCCGCGTTCGTCATCTGCAGTCTTTGTTGCTGAAATCGAGAAAATCGTTGCAAATCATCGCGCAAAACTCATGTTTTCATCAATTTATCGTCCTGGGCAGTGATGTAACAGGGGATTTACCCAGTACATTACTATTTTAGTTACGGTAATTTATCGTAATTTACCAATTTTCAATTACCGTTAATTATTACTTGGTAAATTATAAGTAAATTACAAACACCCCGTTGAGGTGAGCAAAAACTTAGAACTTCCTTTGAATGCAAAACATGATTCATTTTCAAGAAAAAATTTAAAAAAAATCAAAATAGTCACGGTCTTTTGAATTTGTCGTAAAATCGTACGAACCATAGGTAACAGAAAGGTGTAAATTAGTAAGGTTATTTGGTAGATTATTAGGTTGATTAAATTTTTCTTGATCTCAGTTTTCCGTTAGCTACTTGAGTTTATCTTTGTTTTCCTTTTTTTTTTCGATTTGGTTCATACACTCAATCAATACAGGTACGAACCAATCTTTGAAAGTCGCGATTTTAAGGCGTTTTCCAAAGTTTCAAACCTGAATATTCCGGAAATGAAGCCTCTCATCAAATAATCGATGAGCCAGGAGCCAAAAATCACGATTTTGGTTTCCACCCTAGGGACTTGACGTGTCATACCTTTTTGGATTCCCCACAACACCAGCATGAAAATAAGTCATAATACATTTTTGTATCGAGTAGCTTAAGACCGCCATCTTGGAAAAACTGCGCCAAATATGTAGTTCTTGTGGTTTGTATTTTTTCTTTTCGCATCAACGGCACCTCTAGTTGGAAAAATGAAATTGAATGAAATTAAACAACAAAATTTACTATAATTATCGTTTAGCGATCTAAGCGTTTAGCACTGTTTTTTTGACAGGCCTCGTTACACCAAATATGACAGTTCATAGTTTAGCTATGGCAAATTTCTTTATTTAAGATTTTCGAGTACACCTGATGATATTTATACAAACCGAACCTAACGTCATTGTCTTTCTAGCGTAATCTACTAGAAATGCTGCTCTTAGCGGCATTTTGATGTCCATCTGTCCGTCTGTCCATCGGTCTAACTGTCTGCCTTATCAATTAATTGCTCCTGAACGAGAAGACCTAGCAAAAATCGACTCCTTGTGCGTAACATGTATTCACCGGAGAATTGAATATTGAGAATATTATTAGGAAAAAAAATGTTTCAAACCGTCGCCATCTTGATCCGCAATGTCAAATTTTCTCAAAAGTGATCCGATTTTCATGAAACTTTGAATACACTCATGTTTTATATGCAGGGCTGGGCAAAATACTTCGAAAAATGTATTTAAATACAAAATACAAAATACACGACCCAAGATAGTCGAAATACAAAATACAAACTACTTCTTGAAATGTCTTTGAAATACAAAATACAAAATACGTATTTTGGAAAACTAAGAAATTCCAAAATACATATACAACCTAGAGTATTCCAAATACAAAATACAAAATACATTCCTATTGCGTATTTTAACCATTTTATTGGAAAAACCGTAAAATGCAAGTATTTCAATGGGAACACTTCATTGATTCAGTCGCAACAATAAGTAAGTTATTATGAACTATGAAAAGACAAATAAAATAAACATAAAGTGAAGAAAACTTTATATTTAAACCTATTCCTTACTTCATTCATCAGTTCTTCAAAATAACATATGTTGATTTCCTTTGGGGACAACCAGCTTTTTAAAAATATTGTCCGACATCCGACATGGAACCTCTCGTAGCTGACAGTAGGATGCACTTACCAGTAAAACGTAAAACGTGAAAGATGCAATCTAACTCATCATCGATCCCAGATAGTGTGCAAAAGCAAGATATGTCAATGGGGTGAAAATAGTATCACCAGAACAATTTCGGCCCGAGCAGACTAAAGAGCATGGGAAACAAATGTATTTTGTATTTTGAATTTGAAAATCAAAATACTTTTCCGAAAAATGTATTTAAAATACAAAATACGAAATACTAGCTGCCTCAACTATTCCAAAATACAAAATACAAATACTTCTCAATCAAATGTATTTGAATACAAAATACAAAATACTTAAATGTAATTCAAATACGTATTTCAAATACTTGTATTTGAAATACCGCCCAGCCCTGTTTATATGGAGAAGTATGGTTTTAATGTTTTCTTTTTGATCCACCGCCATTTTGTCCGCCATGTTGAAATTGGTTAAAGTGGTCCGATTCTGATGAAAATTGGAACCTAGTCGTGTCTTGTGTATGCATTGATGGTTTTCATGTTAGTTCCACGATTTGCGCTATATTGATGTGCCACATGGAAATTAATCTCCAGCTGTCACAAAATCAATTTATTCAAATATTTTCTGAACAAGGGGTTTCCGATGTGACTGAAAAACTTGTTGATGGAAATCAGTTTTTGTTAGTTCTTTTCTACAAGTAGAAACTCCTCCAGAGAAAAAATGTACGAATAATGCTATTAAATTTTCAAAATTTGTAAAAAAAAACTCAAATTTTCGAATTTTTCTATGAAAATTTGGAAACCAGTTAGCAACGCCTGCACATATTTATTCAAGAAAGTCGCATGCCAAATTTGAACTTTCTATTTAAAAAAAAAAGATATTAAAAACGGTTTCTACTAATTCATTTTTTCATGTTTACTGGAAAACCATGTTTGGTACCTTTTTCTGAAAATAGAAAGTTTAAATTCGGTATGCGACTTTCTTGAATAGAGATGTATAGGCATTGCTATCTGGTTTTCAAATTTTCAAAAAAAATCAAAAATTCTCAATTTTTTTTGCAAATTTCGAAGACTTAATAGCATTCTCCGTATTTTTTTTTTGGAGAAGTTTCTACTTGTGGAAAAGAACTAACAAAAACCGATTTCTATCAACAAGTTTTTCAGTCACATCGGAAACCCCTTGTTCAGAAAATAAATATTTGAATAAATTGATTTTGTGACAGCTGGAGAGTAATTTCCATGTGGCGTGGCACGTCAATATGGCGCTAATCGTGAAACTAACATGAAAACCATCAATACATGCACAAGACACGACTAGGTTCCAATTTTCATCAAAATCGGACCACTTTAACCAATTTCAACATGGCGGACAAAATGGCGGCTGATCAGAAAGAAAACATTAAAATCATACTTTTACATAATATAAAACATGAGTGTATTTCAAGTTTCATGGAAATCGGATCACTTGTGAGAAAATTTGACATTGCGGATGAAGATGGCGACGGTTTGAGAATTTTTTTTCTCAATTCTATTCTCCGGTGACTACATTGAAGATGTCGATTTTCGCTAGGTCTTTTAGTTCAGGGGCAAATAATTGATAAGACAGATAGTTAGACCGATGGACAGACGGACAGACGGGACATCAAAATGCCGCTGAGAGCAGCATTTCTGTGAAGTACACTAGAAAGACAATGACGTAAGGCTCGGTTTGTATAAACCAAGGGTATAAACATCATCGGGTGTACTCGAAAATGTCAAATAAAGAAATTTGCCATAGCTAAACTATGAACTGTCATATTTAGAGTAACGAGACCTCTCAAAAAACGGTGCTAAACGATATTTATAGTAAATGGTTGTTTAATTTTATTGTTTTATTTTTCCAATTGGAGGTGCCGTTGATGCGAAAAAAAAAATACAAACCACAAGAACTACACATTTGGCGCGGTTTTTCCAAGATGGCGTTCTTAAGCTACTCGAAACAAAAACGTGTCATGGCTTATTTTCATGCTGGTGTTGTGGGGAATCCAAAAAGGTATGACACGTCAAGTCCCCAAGGTGGAAACCACTCGAGTCCCCTGACTCAACGACTAAAAATTTTGCAAGTGTAACTTTTTTTCTGAACTGAATGTAGAATCAGAAAACATGAAGAATTTAAAAAAATAATTAGGAGATATGAAAATAGTGGAGAGAAAAAGAGGCACTCCCCCTATAAATCTACCCATGAAAATTTTTGATGAATCGCAGTATTTTTATTCCATGGGAACTCATTTGAGTGAACTTTGGTTTAAATTTGATTAAAATCGGTCGAACGGTTGAAAAGGTACGGTAAAAAAAAACGATTTAAAAAAGTAAACTCCAACACCCTTTATCTTTTTAAGGAAGCATTTTTTTTAGGACTATGAGTTTTATTTCCATTTGGCCTAATTTTTGATGGAGAATCATCCCTTAAAATTTGTAATAACCAGTACCTAACACCCTGTAGAAGTATGAATTTTCTTCAAAATCCTCAAGTGGGCTTCAAATGGGTATCAAAAGTGCATAATGAGGATTTGTACCGTTAGAACAGAGGAGAGAGAGGTACATTGATGCAGGGGGCACTTTGATACAGTTTCAAATTTTTCGTCCAAAGTTGAATATGGTCAGCATTTATGGTCAAAGGTCAGCATATCGTCAAAAGATATCGCTGGACTGATAGTCTCGCTATGCTTTAGCTAGATAACTCTTGCTGACGACATACTGACCTTTGCCAATCAACGTCTAATCAACTTTTGGCGAAAAATTGAGATTTAGATTTAGATTTGAGGAGGACAGCACTTAGTTGTAGTTTGTTTTTTTTTAATCAACTACCCTAGGAAGTTTTAAGAGTACTTCGCAATCACGATTACTATTGCTACGGGTGGCGAGCCTCGCGTGCATTCGAGAGCACGCCTGATCCTTCTAGACCGTTCGATCGGCGTGTTAGGAGCCGCGAAGCTCTAAGGCATTCGAGAGCATACGCGAAGGTTTGGACCATTTGATTCAACTGGTGATCCCAATGACCAAGTATGAAACATCTGTCTAATTGACGGAGGCGCCGTTCAAGAACACGTTGGTAATGCATGCGAAAGGTGCAGGATTGTTTGAGAGACGCCTCGAAGCCACATGCCGCCGTCAATATGGAATTTGCTAAAGAACGGGTGGAGACCTACAGAATATCAGTCAAAGGTATATAACACCGATGCATCGGCCAACAGGAACAGACCAGTATTAAATCCAAAGGGACAACGAGCGGATAGAAAGGCGAAGTTGAAGCGGTATACCTAAGCGCAAATATTTGTCGGCGTTTATTTATAGTAGGACGCAGTAATAGTGTTTTTAAACAATCGTCTCAATTGAAAGAGCCCAAACGTAAGAGAAAAGAAAGAACAGTAAAAAAGTACCTGCTGTTGGATGAGCATGAGTCGCATCCTGGGATCCAAGCCTTGCATCCTGGGATCCAGCTGCATCCTGAGCCCGAGCAGGGCTCCGCTCTGCCTCGGGATGCCGGCGACCGGCAACGTCATCCTGCTGGGCCTGGCCACGCTGGGCGGCAGCGGATGCCGGAACGTCGCGTCGACGGAGCTCGAGATCGGCGGCGCCACCTCTTGGCCGTCTTGCGGCGCGCCTTCCGGCACCGGCGGCCAGACCCTTTGCTGTCCCTTGCCCACCAACAGCTGATCGTCCAGCTTCTTGAACTGCTGCCTCTGCAGCAAGTCCCGCAGCTGCCTGTTGATCTCCGGCCCTTCTGGTCTCGGCAGCCCTTGCGGCGGCGCCACTTGCAGCGGCGGTCTCGGGAAGTTCGGCGCCGGCCTCGGCGTGGACGGCTGCTGCGCGTACGGATCCGCGGGCAGCCGGTTGCCGGGTTGCTGGAAGTTTTGCTGTTGCTGCTGCTGTTGCGGAGGCGCGAGCTTAGGCGTGGCCGGGGGCGTGTCGCCGCCGCCAAGAGGTGAAAATTCCATCGGCGTTTGAGGAGAGGGCGTGGCCGAACGCAGGCTTCCACTTTGTCCGGGGAGCGGGAATCCGGTGGGCGATTTGATGTTGAGCTGCAGCAGGTGCCTGGGGCTTTGCGGGAGCACCGGGGACGGGGGTTCGCTGTGCACGGACGGTAAAACTGGCGATTGCACGTCGGGGAAGCCGGCCTGGGTCGGGTCGGACATTTGGCGTTGCACCCGGGCGATAGCTGGAAACGTCTGAAATGAACGAACACCTTCAATATTGCACGTCTGTTTACCTTGCACGCGCTGTTCGTGAATTACATGTTGTTGCTGCTGAGCCTGCTGCTGCCTCAGGGCCTGGAGCTGTTTCCACTGCCGCTCCTGTTCGGCTTCTCTGGCGGATTTCTGCTGCATCGCCACTTTTTCCTGGTCCTAAAAAACACGAGACCAAATCAGCACTCCTGCAGACAATAACTGAGAAGAAAATCTACACCATCCACAACACTAGTCCGATGATTGGGCAAAAAACGTCAAGACTCAGTAGTTTGAATTTGCCACGCTAGTTAGAGGTGTAAGGTTCAATGCTTGATTGGTACATTTCGTTACGTTTCCAATAACTGAAACATATTCACCAAATTCATCCAAAAAACCAAAATTGCTCAATTTGGTCTAATACATGGATTCAGCGGGTAAGAATTAGTTGGAAACGATATATCTATATCAAGCCTTACGGTTATTTAACGTACTTCAACCAATTCCAAATTAGCACCGCTTGCTAAAGTGCAAGACTTGCAACACGATTCTGCTTAACCGAGCTGTTTTTTTTTTTACCAACCATCGGACCACACTACATTTTCCTATAGTCAATGATCAGACCGGGAAGTGAATTCCCAGCGGAAGCGTTCAAAGCAATAAAAACGCTTCTATACGACACAAAACACCACAAAAATACAAAGAGTTAATTTATACAACGACCAAAAGCGCATGCTGAAAACCAGTGAGATAAGAGTGATTAAACATAACAAACAACACAAACTCCAACAAGAAACACAACAGAGGCAGAGAAATTAAATTAAAACAAACTGGTTAGAAAAAATCTAATAGATTTTCTGTAGTAAGTGGTTAAGAAGTAGGTATAGTAGAATCGCCGACACCATGTTAAGCGTTCAGATCTTTTCCGTCCTGGTGGTTAGTTAGTAATAATTATTTTAAAACGACTGAGTTACAGAATAGCTCTGATACCTGCGTGTGTTCAGGCATTATTTTTCGGGATATAAGTTTGGATTCGTGAGGTAAAGGGAATGTAAACTTGGACATGCCACATTGAGACAAAAAAACGGTAGTAATTACAGTAGTAGTACACAAAATGCTGTCGAGAACCAGATTGAAACTAAGCGAAATACGGCATGATTCTTCAACCCTTTACAGGACGACTTTTTGGGTTATGTTCAGGTTTCTGGGGGTAAGAACTCGATTTTCGATTGGCTTCTTGTTGAATCCCTTGTTTTCATTCAGCTCTTTTCATTTTCAGCTTGGAATCACCCAAAACTAGTCAACATGATACGTTCATGGAAAATGCAATCAGATAAGACATCGTAATTTCAATATGGAAGTTGGAATTGGATATAGCGGTGGTAAAATTGTTCACTTACAACCACTATCGTAATTGATTAATTACGTATCATAATATAAGAGAGCAGGAAGTGACTCATTACCTACTCCGGGTGAAAATTAAGAAATGGTAGGTTTAGAAGAACAAATTCAGAATAATGCATCCAACCAAACAATGAGTGGGTGAATCAGCATTACTTAGATAAAATTTCAGCAAAATTAATCGGCCGATCTGGAAGTTATGGCAAAAAGTTTTCAAAGCTGACAAGCCTGCAATCCTGCTAGCTAGGTACACAGTCGAGAGTAAAATAGTCTACATACAGTAATGATGCATTTCCCATCTCGGTATGTAATATACTGCAAGAGCAAAAAGTGAGTTTTTCGTACGGGACGTGAATCTGCTACCTCAAATTAGGCTACGCCTCGGTCAGGAATTTCCGTAATCAAGTCAATAAATAGTGTCATTTTTGTTTTATAAGCAGACGGCTCAATTTCAAGTCAAATTACGCAAAGTTACAGTGAAACAAATTGCCAAATACAACAGCCTGGTTGGCTGAAACAGGCTGTTTTGCGCTGTTGTCATGGTAATCCGACGCAATGTCGGATGCAAATCAAACTTGAAATTGAGCCCAGAACCATCTCTTTTTGCTGCACAGGAAAAGTTATTTGCGTAACAATGGTGGGAGGTGACTTTTTCGAACTAGACATGAACTGGCGGACTACAGCTATGCCACAGAATAGCTATCTATGCCTTGGCCAGCAAATATTATCATAATCAAGGATTACTTTGGTTGATAACCAAAGCAATGTGAGGAAATCCTAGGAATTGTTATTTTTTTTTTGTATAGTCGTTTCGTTATACAGGGTGTTTCAAATTTAAGTCGCGTCCTTTCAGAAAATAATGGGGAACTTCAAAAGAAGTAGACTTTCTCAAACAAAATATATGTCAGAAACGAGTAATAACAGAGATATAGGCGTTCAAAGTTGAACTTGAAAATAGTTTTTTTGTCATAGCTTTGAAATTTCTTAACCGATTCTGTTCAAATTTGAATCATTGCTTACTGAAATAAGTCGGTATCGAACACCAATAACGCGTTCCATCAAAAATCTTCAGGGGCTTGGATAATGGGGGGTGCCCCCGCTTTTTTACCCCTAGTTTTTACCCTCTCAGGTAATTTTGTATATTGGTAATATTGTTGCATTCTATGTTCAATTTGGAAGAAAAAGTTACTCTTGCAAAAATTTGATAAGAGGCTTCGTTCTCGAGATATTCGAGGTTGAAACTTCGGAAAACATCTCGAAAACATCATCATCGCGCACTTTTAAAAGCCAAAAAATTAAAATCTAAGATAACTAATGATTCCTTTATTGGAATAGGTTTTCTAGGTGTTTTAAGTTGATGAACCATGAGTTTTTTCTAAGAAACGTGAAGTTTTTAGGAAAAAACCTTTTTTGGGCTCTTGAAAGTGGATATTTTGATGTGTTTTTCGTAGTTTCAAACCCAAATATCTTGAAAACAACGCATTCAATCGAAATTTTGCGTGATTAACTTTTTCTTCAAAATTGAACGCAGAATTCAAGAGTATGAACAATTTACAAAATTAATTGAAGGGGTAAAAATAGGGGTGAAAAAGCGGAGGCATCCCTCATTATTCACGCCCTTGAAAAATTTTGATGTAACGCGTTATTACTGTTGGATACCGACTTATTTCAGTAATCTGCGGTTCAAATTTTAACATAATCGGTTGAGAAGTTTCAACGTTATGACGAAAAATCGATTTTTAAAGTTCAACTTTGAACGTCTATATCTCCGTTATTATTCGTTTCTGACATATATTTTCTCAAGAAAGTCTACTTCTTTTGACGTTTCCCATCATTTTCTGAGAGGACGCGATTTAAATTTGGAGCACCCTGTATAGCAAGGGTGGAAAAGTCAGGTTTTTTTACACTGGACGTGAACTTGCTACTCACGTAAGTACATTTACGCCTCGGCAAGCAAATGCCGTAATCAAGTATTACTTCAGTTCCTCAACCAAAATAACAAAGCGCAACAAAAAAGATATTTGGGAAGTTGAATTGCATATGAAAATGAATTGAGAAGGAAAAGGCAAGTTTTTCGCATTAGGCGTGAAATTTTCAGTCCGAGTTCGACTACGCCTCGGTCAGTAATTACTTTAGAAGCCCAAAATCAAGCGTTTCACAAACGGCTCTAGAAATATTCTAGAAATGATTGTTTCGTTATCGTAACTAGGGTAGAAAAGGTAAGCTTTTAACACTGGTCATGGTACTTGCTACCCTGAAAAGTAAGCTCCTACTCCCTCGGTCAGCAATACGATTCCTGTTGAAATCGAGTGTTACATACAATAAGAGTGAATAAAAATGACATTTTTCGCACTGGACGAAGGAATAAGTAATTATTTGTTGTTGTAAGTGTTACTGTTACGAAAAATTACTGACCGAGGCGTAGCCGAGTTGTGCAATCACAATAATAAAATATGTTTTGTCCAATATCGAGTGGTTTTTACAAATAGCCGTTTAGAAATGACTATTTGGGTCGTAACGGTTCAAAAATGAGGCACCCAAACCAAGCGACCAGTGAGCCTACTGACCGAGGCATAGCCGAGGTCAGCAGGCAAGAAGTGTTTATATGGAATCAAGTGTTGGTTTTCAAAACTGCCGTGAACCCAACCCTGCGGCAAGGGTGGAAAAGTGGAGTATCTCGGACCAGCCACGAGCTTGTTGTCTGAGGCATAGCCGAGTAACTATCAAAAGTTATTTCTGAAATCAAGTAGTAACTTTCTCTTCAACCATCCATTTTATATTGTTTTGGATGTGATAGAAATGGTTTTTAAAAGAGTTGAAAAGTACCTCAGGCTAGACGTGGATTGGTTCATCGAGGCGTAGCCGAGGTTAGCTGTTTGAGAAAATTTAATACTTCAAAAAAATGGTAAATGGTTATTTGAATAGCAAGGATTGAAAAATATCTCAAATCCAGCGTAAACTCGCCTGGCGAGGCGTAGCCGAGGTTAGAAATTACCAAGGGTCATTCATGTTTTGAAAAGTCATCTCTTTTTTCTGTTGGCAAAAGTCATCCTTCAAAGGGCTATAGACACCGTTTTTTTCTGGTGCGGAACTCTTCTAGACAGCTTTCCATTTCAGCTTACCGCCGTGTCAAAAAAATACAAACATCGACCAAACAAAAGGAGTAGTACAAAAAAAAAATCGGAAATTGAACATAAAAAAAATGGTAAAGAAGCTTGAATACTCCACACTGAATACAGGTTCTCACCGGTGGTGGTAGTGGTTGAGGTTCATAGTTTTCCTGACTAAGGGAGGGAAGTGTGCGCATAATTTCGGATGGGGTCAGCACGCGGATCTGTTGATCGTTGGCGTTGGGTTGTGTATTGGCGGTGATCATGGACGATGGAGGGGGTTGTGAAGCGGGTCTTAAGACGACAGGTGGCGGTGGCGGTGGAGGCGGTTCGTTGCCATTGGCAACGATAGGCGGTGAGGGTTGGTAGAGGGGATTGACGGTGACGTTGGGAGCCGGACCGCAGTGGTCGGGTCCGTGCAGGAACTGCCCGTGCAGGGTGAACTGCTGCTGGGTGGCAGGGGAAGGACGGGGTGCGTTGGATTGCTGTTGTTGTTGCTGGGGGTGTGGGGTGGCGGATCGTGGCGGAGGCTGTTGTGGGGAGACGACAGACACAGAGCTAGTGGAAGCAGTGGTTAGTGATGTAGGCGGCGTAGGCCGAGACTGATGATGTTGTTGAACGGTGCACACCTCTGACACTGATGGAGCCACTATAGCGGGAACCTGGGTGGTTGTGGTGTTGGTGGTGGTGATGGTGGTGGTAGAAGGGAGGCTGATGCTAGCGGCCTGGATGGGGGCGGCCACGGCCGGAGACCCCTTCGACGCCACGACCGTCGACGCCGATGCGGAAGCGGCATCCTTGTTCATCTGTGACTACAGGGAGGACAACACATGTATTTCAAGCGGAGCGTCTACAGGACAGCTTAGAAATTGCCTTTCCTACGGCGTTCTGTGGCCTTCCATTTAGGTCTTGCAACTAATCTGCGCTTGACTCCCGAAACCAGGCACAGGCTCTAATTAATTGAAAACCCAAGACGGGTTTGAACCAGACCTAAGTGAAAAACCACCCATGTTTCGAGCGCTGTAGACACATCAGCTTAAAGGCAAGAGAGGTGATGTGGATTGTTTCGATTCTTTCGCTAGATCTCGCATTCTTGAGTATAAAGCAAACAGGCGACATATTTTTTTTATAGGCAGACATACACATGAAAGTATAGGTGACACTCATCATAATGCTGGTTAGTGACAACCCGTGACACCCGGTAAACACATCCCAAGAACTAAAACGCATTTTCTTAAAATTGGACAATAGCAGCATAGCAGTACAATTGCTTTTTACAAGCAAATGCTACTTACAAGCTTAATTCTGCTTATAACAGCTGTAAGTACTTGAGTTGAAAAAAAAAGAAATGAAAAAAAAACTAGGCTGTACCAGTATTCCATGAAACTTCTTGGCAAGATCACCATGGAACACTTAGCTTCAAGCCTGTATTTATACAAACTTTAAAATAGTCAAAAATAATGAGAACAATCAAAAAGACTCTTCTTGAAACAAATTCGCTTCGTGTAACTCCCACGATTAGGAATCCCGACACATCTAGATAATTCCAGGAGACATATAAATACCTGTTGTTTTTTCTTCATGGTCATGGCAGACCTGTTATCCCGGGCCTGTTGCACGTACTGCGCTTTCTGGTCGGACGTCAGCGTCCGCCACTTTTTTTCCATCTGCTTGCAACGATCCGTCCAAATGGGAAATTCGTTCTTCCACTCGGGGTGATTGATGTTTGCATACAGAACAGCAGAAATAGTGGCTCCCGTTCCCAAGCTCTCGTCTGCCTTCATTTTTTCCAGTTTTATCCTCTGGTCCGAGGACCTCTGGCTGTAGGGCGTGGCGGGAGGCACCGACTCCATGTCTTGGTTTTCGTTGACGTTCACCCAAGGGCTCGGCGGCTCGGAGAAAGCCGGGCTGAATTGCGGGCTGCTGAAATTTTCGAAAGGAAACCAATTAAAAACGTTCCTTTGCCGTCAACTGTGTCAGAAATATGCCGCTTGGTGCACCGGTTCTCCATGCCTCGATGTACAATTCAAGAAATGGAGCCCCTGGACTGCCAAGAATGAGCACACTTTGCTTCAACCAATCACCAACAATGAACCATTTGATTCATGATCATAAATTTTGATGGTAGACTTCACAAACTATCAAGTTATATGTTACAAAACGTATTGTGCCGCT
The DNA here is from genome assembly GCA_949128115.1 of Anaspis maculata. Classification (NCBI taxonomy): domain Eukaryota; kingdom Metazoa; phylum Arthropoda; class Insecta; order Coleoptera; family Scraptiidae; genus Anaspis; species Anaspis maculata. Next base: position 15,241,543 of record OX421962.1, read on the forward strand.
TCCAGCTTCAAATCCGCCATCATTGGAACTGGATTGGCGCAGGAGCCGGAGATGATGAAATGGCAATTTTCCTCGGCAAAGAAGCAACTAACCCTCTCTGGGAAGTTACTGTTCGTATTGAAATGATCTAACGCTACCATACTCATAGTCCCCTGTTGTTTTTGTGACTACTGCACCAATAGAAAATCCAAGATGGCGGCCTAGCTGGTGAAAACAGTTGACGGTTTTGTATCCTAAAATAGTAGGCCGAGGAATTTTCGCCAATCACGACTATATTTCTAACATCAATAATTGTCAAAATCTCACGTTTCATCTCTCCATCTTAAAAATTATTCGATTTTTTTTAACAATAAAATGTCGACAAAAAAAGTATATTTTTGAAAATATCTCCGAGAATCATTGATATTTTTGAAATCGGTTTGCTGAACCTTCATTAGCGTAAAATGGCGAATACGTATGGTAACTTTTATAACTGTACCTCTTTCGGTTTATTATTCAACATTTTTTATGTCTCCATCACATTTTACCCCCCCCCCCCCCTCTCCCGCTGCCCAGTCGCGGGTCTCAGATGTTCGCCATCGCCATCCTAGTTCAGCATGATCTAAGAAACAATTTGGCACCAGCCACTATACTCTAGTCTCAACTTGCACACGGGATACCATAAGAAAATCTACACTTTCTCACAAAGTGTTCAACTGGACCGGGTAATAATTATTAGGAAGTTTATGAAATCGGCGAAATTATTTCCATGAATTCCATTTTGAAATCTGGCATTGTATTGAATTTTGCAATAAATTTTATACTTACTTATGAAGAGCTACCACAAGCTTGGGTCGTTTGGGGGTATTGTTCAACCAACACAAGTAGCAATGCTTCGACATCACAGCAAACAAACAAAAAATGAGAATAAGGAACGGCAACGTGGAAACACGATAGATGTTTGGGCACAACGCACAAAACTTCAGATTTTATGGTTAGCTCAGGAAGAGCTGATGGCTAAACAGTTACTGTGAACGGGTACATCCATGTAATGATAATAAAATGAATTTGCAAGTTAGCCGCGTGAAAGCGCCACCAGCATCGTTGAAAATTGACATAAATGTCAAGTTTGCCACGTGTGTCTGTATATTTATTGTTTATTTTATTTATTCATTTATACCTACTCTACGCAATGATGAGTTTTGACCTTAGCCTAGGGGATCATTTACATAGACCTTAACCGTAATAATAACAGCATTGCTAACCTTAGTGTAGAAGTTTTGATATGTACAATGTTATTCATTTTTACGAGCTTCAATAGGCTACTTCGTTTGGGCAGGTGCGCATGCTTGAAGGCTCCAAATTTTGAAAACTTTCGTACACCTGTCAGTTGAATGGCAACGCTGCATGCTTTGTATAGCCGCCTGACTGACTACCGGTTCCTGGCTGTCACTTCAACACACACCGTAAACGCATCTCTTCGTAGCTTCTTTGAAGTTCCTTCTCGGTACAGCCATTTTCAACAAGTTGTGTTCTTTCGTCAAAACATGAGCAAATGAAATGTAGGTCAGGTAGAAACGAGAAATGTTATCATAATTGTCACAAGTGACAGTTGGCGCCGATGTCTTGTTGTTTTGAGCGCTGTTGCCATTTTCGTTGTTCCTGAACTTCCACAAATGACCATTGAAATGAATTTCAATGAAACATTTCCTTTGAATATAAAAAATGGTATCTAACATTTAACCAAATTATTTGTGGAATTTTGGGTGCACTACAATATTTTTGATTGTTAATTTTCAATATAGGTGTACGAAACTGTGAAATTCGCGCCACACATGCGCACTCAAAAAAACCGAAACGAAGGGACCTGATTGCTTATCGACGCCTACTCATTAAAACATTTGATACGAACATTCGAAACAGCCGATATTTCAACAATCTGTTTTGTCAGGAGGGTTTGATAGGACGATTAGAGCATAAGATTACTACTCTTCAATGTTATGTTGTTTTTGACTTATTTGGTACCCCCGACCCTCCTTCATTTAAACTGCGCATCACTTAATGCGTCGCGACCGAAAATGTTGCCTCTTTTCACAACGATATTTTCATTTCCAAATTTTGATTCCCTCCAAATGTTTTGATTCGGTTTGCGGTGTCCGTTGGTCATCTTTTGTCAGTCCATCCTATAAATACAAAACTCAAAACCCGCCAAATAAAGTTTAAACAGTGTGATAAGTAAACCAGTGCATTTCAATGTATCAACAAAACACCGTTTGTGAAAAAATGTTTTCATCCAATTTCAACCACAACATTATGAAGCTTCATGTCTTACCTCAAAACGGTTTTAGAGTTTTACGAATCGGAAGTCCACAACGAAGGTATGATTTTTGTTTCGAACTGGTAACTAAGACTTTCGATACCCTGAATTTTGTCCTTTGGAAAAATTTCTTTTGTCTAAAATTTCAATTTGACAACGAAATCATAAATGGAGGTCAAAATCATGAAGAAAAACAAATTTCACACATGAGAGTCTGCTAATGCTCTCTTCTTGACTTGTTAGCCCAACTCAAGGTCCAACTGCTATATTGGGACAACTGACCTCTGCTTTGCCCTTGTTCGAAAAAATAAAGCTGGGTTGTGGGTGAACTTGATTAAAATCATTCTGAAATGAAGCAGTTTAAAAAACAAGTGAATATCCCCTCACATGCGTGAGTCGCAATAGCGCATTTTCTCAGTGCAGATCTGTCATTGATAGAAATGAAGTATGTTCATACGTGACAAGGGTAAGTTCCAAGTTCCATGAAAATCGTTCCACTAATAAGAAATTTCAATATGGCAGCCAAGATGGCGGTAGAATCATGGAATCCAACTTGAAAATAAGAATGATCATACGAGACAAAGGTAAGTTCCAAATTCCATGAAAATCCTTCCACTAATAAGAAATTTTACGGAATAAGTTCAAGTTAACAGCCATTATGAACGCTGCCTAAGACATGAAACTTCATTAATGTGATGATTGAAACTGGGAAAAAACATAATTTCCACAAATGGGGTTTTATTGGTGCGGCGACAAAATATCCCGGCGACAAAATATCCCGGCGACAAAATATCCCAGCCAAAAATATCACAACCACAAATATCCCGGCAATAACATCCCAACCAAAAATATCCCCACGACATAATATCCCAGGCCAAAAACATTCCCGCCAAAAATATCCCCGCGACAAAATATCCCAGGCCAAAAATATCCCCGCCAAAAATATTTCCGCGACAAAATATCCCAGCCAAAAATATCCCCTCCAATAATGTCCCGGGCAAAAATATAGACAATTTCAGACCCACCCGATAACGAGTCTCAAAGTATCGTCTTCATTCTGTCTTCAATATAATTTCAAGTCCTGCCGAGTCCTCTAGCATTTTTCATGATTTTCGAAGCAGCAAGCAGCGGTGTGCCATCATGTCATATTGAGAGCCCTGTTGGGCCCCCATTGTGTCTTCAAATGTAGTTGGAACCCTGTTGTGCCCCATTATGTTTTTTAATGGCTTTCGGAATAGGTACCGGTAAGTCCAATCTTAAGTTATTTTGTTAAGCTCCATTGGGCCCCCTTGTGTTTTCAATACCGTTCGAAGCTCTGTTGAGCCCCTTTGCACTATTCCGAGGCTTTCCGAGCACTAGTAAGCCCCTTGTACCATTATCTGATATTTGGCCCCAAATTGCCCCTTGGCCCTTTGTATTTTCAAGTATAATTTGGAGCCCCGATGAGCCCAATCATGTTTTTTTCATGACCATCAAAATTCCAGTAACCCCCCTTTGCCTTCTTCTATTATATAGCTTCATTGGGCCCCCTTTAAAGTTTTTCTATGGCTTTCGGAGCTATATCGGGCCCCGTGTTGTAGTTTGAAACCCTAGTTAGCCCCCTTATGTTTTTTTTCGTGGCTTACAGAATTCCAGTAAGCCGCCTGTTGCCTACTTGATATCCAGAGCTCCATTGGGCCCCCTTATTTCTTCAATGTCTTTTGGAACCCTGCTGAGCCCCTTTACATCTTTCCGAGACTTTCGGAGCACAAGTGAGCGCCTTGTGTTCAGTGTTCAAATGTAGTTCAGAGCCCGAGATGGAGCCTAATTGGCCCACTTATGTTTTTGTTGGCTTCCAGAGTACCAGTGAGCCCCCTTTTTTCCTTCATTGTTATGTAAAGCTCCAATGGGCCCCCTTGTGTTCTCAGTATCGTTTGAAGCCTTACTGCCTTGCATTTTTCAGTAGCATTTAGATCTCTATTGGGCCCCCTTGTGTCCTCATGTGTCGTTTGGAGCCCTAATGAGCTCCTGTGTTTTTTCGTGGCATTCAGAGTTCCAGTAAGCCCCCAGAATTGGAAACCTTAGTGTGAATCCCTTGTGCCTTCATGAGACATACAGAGCCCTATTGAGCCCCCATGTGTACGCAAGTGTAGTTTGGAGCTCATATTAGCCCCCGTGTGCTTTTTAAAGACTTTCAGATTTCCAGTTAGCTCCTTTCTGATGCCTTCTTGTGTTACACATGGTTCCATTTGGCCCGTTTGTTTCTTCAACGTCTTTTGAAGCCCTGCTGAGTCCCCTTGCATCTTTCCGAGACTTCCGGAGCATGAGTAATCACCAAGGTAAGCACCTTGTGCCTTAATGTGATACTCGGAGCCCTATCGGGCCCCCTTGTATCCTCAAGTATAGTATGGAGTTCTAATTAGCTCACTTAGCCTTTTATTGGCTTTCAAAGTACCAGTAAGCCTCCCTTTTGCCTTCATGTTATGTCAAGCTATGAAACTTCACTGGGCCTCCTTGTGTCTTCGATATCGTTTGAAGCTCTGCTGAGCACACGCATGAAGGACACAAGAGACAGTCTCCACTGATGGAGTTTCGGAAGTAATATGACGACACAAAGAAGCTCATCAGAGTGAATATCCAGATCAATCCAGAAGGGAGACGTATTTTTTCAGGGACGTTTCTTCCGAGGGACTGTTTTTCCCGAGGACGTATTTTCCTGGGGATGTATTTTCCCTGGGACGTCTTTTCCTTGGAATGTTTTCTTCCCGGGGACGTAATTTCCACGGGACGTATTGTGGGAAACATTTTTTCCGGGGACGTTTTGCGGGGGACGTTTTTTCCTAGATCCGGTGGCTGAAGAGCTGTTACCTCTCCTTACGATATTTTCAGATTGGGAAATTTTGTCACGAGGATATTTTTGGCCGGAATATTATTGGCGGGGATATTTTTGGCATGGGATATTTCATCACGGGGATAATTTTGGTTGGAATATTATTGCCGGGATATTTTTGGCTGGGATATTCTGTTACCCGACCGTTTTATTGAGCACATTGAAAATTTGCACTGGTTCACATAATTATCACCCACCTTATACAAACTTTATTTGGAGGGACTTCAGTTTTGTATCTACGCTAACGCTACGATGCTAACGGACACCGCGAGCCGAATCAAAATATTTGACGGGAATCGAAAGTTACGTCGTTTAGAAAACAGGCAAAATTTTTGATCGCGACACATTGAGCGGTGTACACATAGAGCGTACACCTACTGTAGAAACAAGAAAATTTGAAAAACAAGAACTTACTTGCTGTATTCCGACTGATACGGCGACGGCGGCGGGAAATTCAAAGGCGAATTCATGCTGACCGTCGGCAGCGTGGTCGGCCGCACAAGCTGAGGACTCACTTGGTGCACCACGGGTTGCGGCACGCTGGCCTGAAAAGCGCCGCCGGGAAAAACGCTGCTCTCCTGCGATTCCTGCGAATCGTCCGTCAAAACGCCCTTGAATATATCCTCGACGTCTTTGCTGTTGATGTTCGGCATCGAATCCAAATTGAAATGCGGAAAAATGTCGCTAAGTTCGTCTTTCGTGTCTTTCGAGCTGCTCGGCGTCATGACCGCCTCGTCGTGCAGCGACGCCAGCGCGTCCGTGTTCTTGCAGTCCTCGTTCATGATCGTATCGACGAAGTCCGGATCGAGCAGTTCGCCGGGCAAATTCAGAACGTCCTTGAGGTCTTCCGTGTCTTCCTCTTCTTCTTTCATGATCAGCGGCGGAGCGGCAGGTTTGGGAATGGCCTTCGCCGAATGCTCCTTGTGGAAGCTCGATCCGGCGGGTCTCTGGATCAGCACGGGCACAGGCGTCGGTTTCATTTCTTGCGGTGGATGCGCTTCGAACCGGTGGAGCGAGTCGGATGGGAACTTTTCGTCGTCGTCGCTGGAGCTTTCCAGCGTCACGTTCTTGGTGCTTTCTAGAATATCGCGGCCGAAGAACGCATCTTGAAGGTATCCCGGAAAGGTTTCAGATAGTTTATGTTTCGGTTTTCTGCGAACGGGTTTTCGCCTCGGTTTTTCGCCTTCGCCCAACGGTATGTTGGGCAGCTCTGGATTGGATTGGCCCGGCAAGCCTTCAATGTCGTCGTTGTCTTGGCTGCTACGTATTCCACGCATTCGCACAATGAAACCGCCTATGCCCAGCTTTTGCAGGTTTCTTTGGCGCTTTCGCCTCAATACGCTCATTCCATTTTCCATGGTGATGATCGTGAAGCCTTCAGGCGGAGCGCCGTCACCTTTCGTCCACATCATCCCTTCTTTGTACAAGTCTTGAGGTTCGTCTTTGATATCTACCAGTTCCAACTTGGTACTGTCGTCTAGCGAGTTATCGCAACTGGAACCAGCGACGACTGATTCGATAGTCGCCATGATCCCAGCTTCTTTGTCTTGAACCGTCGCAATTTTCTTGCGCTTTTTCCTCGAACCCTGCTCGATCACCGAAAGACCTTTGATCATGTTGTGTCCGAATTCGCTCAGGTAGACGCCGTCCAAGAAATAGTTGGTGATGGATTTGGCTTCGGGGCTTTTGGTAGGCGTGGGAGGTTTGGCGACGATGGCGGAGGGCGCCAGGTGCGGCGGGGGGACGTCCCTAGGCCGGCACAACAGGCAGTTGTAGCCTTCCTCGGCGCACTTTTCGGCGTCGTCTTCGGTTTTGATGGAGTCACAGGCCGAGTGCAGCCAGCGTTCGCACTGGACGCACTGGATGATGAGGTCGCCTTCGGAATAAGGTTCCGTGCAGCTGGGGCAGTTGACGTGCGAGGCGCAGGGACCGCACTCGCTGAAGCTGTTCATCCAGGAGCAGTTGAAGCCGGGATCGGTGGCGCCGCAGGACTGGCAGATGGCGCACCACTTACACTTCCAGTTGCCATGCGGCACGTAGTCCAGCGGCGGGTCCATGCAGTAGATGTGGAATGAGATGTCGCAATCGTCGCAGAGGATGAGGCGGCCCTCGTCGTTGCGCTGGCCGCACCCCTCGCACACTGTGCAGTCGAGGCAACGCCATCCCTGCAAGAACGAAACGTTTGCAATTCAAATTGAGAGCTGCGAGTTACCCTAAAACGGGTTTCGAGTTTCATTAGAATCCGACCATTTGATCAAGTTCAACGTTGCGGATCCAAGATGGCGGTCGAATATCGAAATATAATTCAATTATATTGACGCTTAACTGGCAAAAGGCCCTAACCAACAAGATATTTCTCAGAGACCAATTCTGAATATTTCAGTCTCAAAAAATATTTTGAAAAACCAATTAATTCGGACTCTCGCCTTTGTGATGTCATGCATTCTAGCGAAGAAAAAACAATTCCCAGGCTCCTACATTGCTGAAATGAAGTGAAATCTACATTTTGCATCGGTGGTCGAGAGCTCAAAGCTTTAATGACACCAGTTCTAGGCATTAGTGCTATCAAAGAATCAAATTAGTGAGATCATTTCCGGGCATTGCCTACGTTATCAATATATGATTTCTTTTTTTCTTGCAACTTTGTGGTTTGAAATAACGGAAGAAATTGAGACGGCTTATTTTTCATCACAGACTCTGAATCAATGAGAATAAAACAAGTGAATATGCCCTCACGTGCGTGAGTCTCAATAGCGCATTTTCTTAGTGCCAGGTCTGCCATTGATAGGAATGAAGTCCAGCTTGAAAATTAAATGTTCATATGAGACAAGAGTAAGTTTCACGTTTCATGACAATCGTTCTACTAATGGCAAATTTCAATATGGCGGCCAAATCATGAAATTCAGCTTGAAAATGAGAATGTTTATACAAGACAAGAGGAAGTTCCAAGTTCCATGACAATCCCTCCATTAATAACAGATTTCAATATGGCGGCCAAGATGGCGGCGGAATCATGAAATTCAGCTTGAAAATAAGAATGATCATACGTGACAAGGGTAAGTTTCAAGTTCCATGAAAATCGTTCCACTAGCAAGAAATGTCAATATGGCGGCGCAACCATGGAATCCAATCTGCCGACTGGCCACCCACGAGACCTGAGCTATCCATTGGAGAAAGTTCCAGGGCTCTAGATTCATTCCCCGAGGAGGAGTTCAACTTCTTAGAAGTGCACAGGAAATCTTTGTTTTGTGGTAATAATAATGATAACTATGAATGTATAAAAAAACTAATGCCCTTTGGCCACCCTTGGGGACATCAGTTATCCATCGGAAAAAATTCCAAGGCTCTTAGCTTGATTCCCCGAGGAGGAGTTCAACTTCTTAGAAGTGCACAGTAAATATCTGTTTTTTGATAATAGTAATGATAACTATGCATGGATAAAAAAAAGATGCCCATTGGCCACCCTTGGGAACATCAGGTATCTATCAAAAAAAGTTCTAAGGCTCTAGCTCTATTCCTCGAGGAGGAATACAACTTCTTAATTTCTACATGGACAGAGACAGACAGACGGACGGACGGACAGACAGACAAACCGGCCATACAAGCGTCATTTTCTTACGAAAATGCGCTAAAAAAGCTAAACATGCCCATTACCGATCCAAGGCACTTGAGAGCTACGAAGTTTTAAAATGACATGTTGTTCGCCATCTTGGATTGAGCTTGCGGTGAATTTTCGAGTGACAACTGCGATTTTTGTAGCGAATGAATCGTATTTCGGAAGAGCTGCTTATACTCCTCACCTCAGGATATCCTTTTACCGAATGACGAAACGTCAATACATATGTATGATGGTGTTACCCAAAAAATCTTCAATTTCACAACAAATGTCAAACGAGCGACCAAAATCCATAAATTATGACGTTCCTGTCAAACGTTGCGGTTTCAATTATACGGTAGTAGGGCTCGATATCATACTGAAAATCAGACCGCGCTGCAAGTGAGAATCACCGTGGCAACAGCGCATAACAAGATCTACCAACGAATCGAACAGGCGTATTTGGAAAGCTACGCACATGAAATTAGACTGTTGATAGGGCGATTGGAAGTAAATCCGTTTACCTGATCGCCGACAGGTAGCGTAAAGATTTTAGTTACGCATTGCTAGGGATATTATTGACCTCGTATTTAGACTATAGTATGTTCACTTGTACCGTATTCTAGTCGGCTGTGAGTTTTTGTTTTCAAGTTTCCAAATCTGAAATATAGAAAATCCCCAAATCTTTGCGGTTGGCTGCTCTGGCTTCATTTGGCACAATAATTCACGAAGAAACACGAAGTCGTTCCGACCACTTTTGGAACAAATTTTTTACGCATTTCCTCTGCATATAGACGGAACATTTTGGCGGGACGTGTTGTCTGACGCTTTTTTCAATTTTACTGGAAAATGTAGTAATTTTTCGACCTATTTTTAATTTTCGCCAATGAACAAATAAATCAAAGCAGCTTTGACATTTGACAGGTGTCAAAAATATTTCTAACCTCTCGAAGCCGGTTCAACTTTACGATGATTCAAACTAAAAAAAGTACTAAGTACTAGCCCTTCGTCCAAAAAAAGGGTCCCATGGAATCATCAATCCTTTCACCTCTTCCAGTCAAAAAGACACGCCGAACCATGAAAAACTATTGGCAAGACAAGGAACATCTCAGCAGGCCTGCTGTTGCAGCAGGATTTACGTGTAAAAAGTTTAATAGACCGGAGAAGTGTGACCTAACAACATGGCGGTTGACATTTGTTTGACATTTACTGGAGGCAAACTAGCGTCACATCGTTAAATTCAGCGGTGACATAACCGTGACGTTTCTGTGTTTGTTAAATTTTTACGAAGGTAAATAACGGAAATGGATAACAAGATTCATATTTTGAGCAATCTCAGGTGAAGGAAATCAAACTATGTTGGCATCTTGATCGAAAATTCGAACGTTCGGCCGCACTCGGGCCGAAAGACGGAACGCGGAGGGTTCGAGAGAGGCAGCACGGACAGTCGGAACTCGGAAAAGTCGGAAGCATAGAAGTCGGAAGCGAGGAGAAGCACCCCTGCTGAAAATGCTCATCGATTCTCATTGGGATCCCTATGAGAATCTATCAGTTTCTATCAGCCCCATGAGCATCAATCAGGCGCACGCATAATAAATGGGAAGTCTAACAGTTTCTATGAGAATCTATCGTACATTTCCTGCTGAAAATCCTCATGGATCCTCATTGGGATTCCTATGAGAATCCATCAGTCATTGGCAGAAATCAACAGCAAATGCTCATTCAATCCTGATAAATCCTGATACAAATCCATTATTTGACTTATTGACATGTGAATCCTGTAAATCTACGCGGCTTTGGCAGATATAATCTCATCAACCCGCGCGCTCGCCTGATCTAGTCGTCATAAATCGTTGGAAATTCTTGCGCGACTAGCGCGACCGATCTAGTGCGTTATCTTTTCGTGACAGTGAAAATACAAAATGCTGACAGGATGCTGAAAAAAAGTTTGATTCCTTCCGCATCGAAAACGAAGGTAAATGTATTTACGTTTGTTTGTTTACGTTTGTTGTGTTAATATAAGATATAAAGACTTTTACTTTACCGACGCTCCACCAACATGGAAGGAAAAGTATTGTAATCGTGCAGAAAAGTTTTGAGATTTCGACGGATATATTCCATTTTGAGGTTCCCCAAGACGATTAGGACTATCCATCAAGTAAAGTGCCTAACTATAGTAAAATACATAACTAATTATAATCTTCAATTCCAGGTTCTAGGATCATTGGAACACTGAACTAAAACAATAGTATCACCCTGTGTGCCTGTGCGACATTGATGTAATTTCACGAATTTATTTATTTGTAAGTGATAAAATCTAATAAAAAATCCAGTTCAAAATCCATCTTGGTTTTATACTCGGTTTTATATAACAATTATTTGTTGTATTCAGTGCGGCATCCATCTGGATTGTATGAGTTTTCATGAGAATCCATGAGGATTCATATGGAAATCAATGAGAATCCATGAGCATTTATGTGGATTCATATGGAAATCTATGAGATTCAATGAGGAAAAAACGCAGCGGGATTCCTATGAGAATCATTGCGGCAATGCCGGTTCCAATACTCATATAGATCCTCATGAAAGCCAGATAGATTTCCCTATGAGAATCCATGAGGATTTTCAGCAGGGACAAGCCTGATTGCGCAACCAGGCGTCATCTTATTGTCTCGGTTGAGACTAGTTCTTTGGAATTACACTTCTTGTTTATAAACCCGTCCAAGATTACGTACTATTTTATTGTTATCCGAACATTAGAAGTTAGAAGTGGTAAGTTTTCACGTGGGCGCCTTATTCGCGGTGGGGTATTCTGTGCAGGGTGCAGAGACTGTAGTTGTCCGACCATGAATGGATCTCGCTCACACCGTCATCATCGATCCAGTTCCCGGTTCAGGGATGATCGTCCTGTGCTCGCCTTCACTTGCCCCTTCAAAAAACCACTGACAAATTCAGCCGCCACCACATGTCCGCTATCATAACTGTTTTCTCTTTTTTTTTTAACACGGTGTGTTGATCAGAAAAAACTGGCAATTTCAGTAATGCTCACTGTCATTTTGCACTGACGTTTGTTTGTGTGAAATGTCATGCCAAACACAACCAAACACAGAAACGTCACGTTCATGTGACGTTTGTTTGCCTCCAGAAAATGTCAACCACCATGTTGTGGCGTCATCACTTCTCCTACAGCTACTATAAAAGGGTAGCTGACTCGTCAGCCATTTTGGTGCAGATGTCAGTCCGACGTTCCGATGTCAAGCGTCTTTTTGCGTAATTTTTGCGTTTAGTAAACCTAGTTTTTCGAAGACAACGTTAGCTATGGACGTCAAGTTGCCGTAAATGCGTCGTTGTTGACGTTTCAGAGAAAAACTGACAGATATGGTAAGTGTGCACAATTCAACTGCTCTTATCGTGATTTTTCTGGTAATTTAGTAAGTATACATGAAAAACAGAATAATTTGGGACATGTAGTTCCTCATCCGTCGTGGGAGGGACCATACCTACACTGTGGTGGTGAACTGGTGAAGAGGATATCAACGACGTCGTGAACGCCGGACCAAAGAGTCCCTACAACCGAGATGAGTTATTCACCTGGATCGACTCGCACAATACTGAGGGAATAATGAAGTGCCTGATGCCTGCATGCTCACGAGCTCGCGAAGAACAAATAGTGGAATACTCACCTTGTACGACAATTCATGTGACTTGTAAATTAGCAGTACCTATATGCAGCAATAAAACAGTGAAACAATATGTGTTTGAACGTTCCTCCTAATTATTGAAGTAGGTAGGTACCTAGGTACCCAAAGCAAATTTGTAACACTACTTTGAATCCTCTTCAGCCAGTGTGGTGTACCAAGGGGAGGGCGGGGAGTGCGGTTCGCTCCGGGTACCAGCAATAAGGGGGTGTGTCAGTGTTGTTGGATTATTCGAGGTATCGGGGTGCAAAAAGGATATACAGATCTCGGGCGCAAGGTCTTGGAGGGTGCAAAACAAACTGGAAAAGCTCAGTTTTCTGGGGCGTGATTTTTGATCCCAGAATTCCCGGGGCGCAAAACTGCCGAATCCGACACGGGTTTGGGGGGGTTTCACTACAGTCTGCAGTTCATTCTCTAGGTAGGTGGAATTAGGTGAGGGGTCACGCCGCTGTCGGCATTCATTCATGGACAAGGCGAAGCTCATCATAGTTGAAAACTGATACCTCTTACGACGAGGTTGACGATTCATTTTCAAATTTCCCGCTATCAATTATCCACGCATCACAACGCGTGACAGAATGCGCAAATGTGACATCTGCACCAAAATGGCTGACGAGTCAGCTGTCCTATATAGAGTAGCTATAACTTCTCCGGTCTATAAACTCGAATTTTCAAAAAATTTCAAAAATCCAAAAAACCCAGCTGCTCAAAGTTGCGTATTGGACCGAAATTCATGTGAGTACCATGTTTTGAACCTTGGCAGAACGATTTTTTGTCGGCCTTGGATGGCCCCGTCAAGATGACTTAAATTGAAGGCGGGTGTCTAAATGACGGTAATACAGCTCTGCGCCCCTCTAGTCGCATTTCCACGTATGACAAGGTCAGTTTCCCAAGATTTTATTATCAATTTGATAAGAAATATACTATTGTAGACAAAAAAAGCTGAACAACAGATGAATGACTTTTCAAATTGTGTAGAAGGCCCTTTAGAATTATCATTTTTGACAAGCCCATGACAAAATGCCAGTTATTTTTTTGGGTCACAAGACAACGTCAGTTGTGTCTTTGATTTCTTTGTAGCTATGAACCAGGAGTAGGAGAAGGTGAAGACAAAAATGGATCATTTCCACTGAGATTTCTACCCACTGTATCAACACGATCCCGCAACATGGTGACTTCGTGCTGGTTGATTCCATGTAATATGCTACGAGTACATGGCAATGGCGGTCCGTTGCCTTTTGCTTGTAGGGAAATTTAAGCGGCTCGCAGCATGTCGAACATTGGCGAACGAATCATCCTCTAGCATCTGGACATACCGTGATCTGGACATAGACCATTTGGATCAATAGCTGCTTTCTTTCGGTCAGGATCACGGATCATGATTCGGAAATCCGCTGACTGGATTGGTTTGAATGGTTGCACGTGACACAGCCAACCAACCCCGTGAGCGGGTTTCCGGATCATGATCTGTGATTCTGACCGAAAGAAAGCGGCTAATGCTTGATCTTCGGCTTCGGTAGTATAGCTTTGGGTCTGCCAGAGCCTGGTTGCCGTGTCAGCGTTGAATTTTTCCGCTACCTGCACATAACGTTGTAAACCGTCCCTTTCTTGTTACTGAGAAGGTCTGCTACCATCTTCCACGCGATACCACTCTCCACAAGAGGAATAATTTGCACCCTAACAGATTCATTGAACATTCTGTCCCGTTTGACACAGAAAATGACAAAGCATTATTGGTTATGGGTGGCATATTCTTGATGACAGTAAAGCTGATTCACAGGTCAAAAATTAGAAAAGTCATTCATCTGTCGTTCAGCTTTTTTTGTCTACAATAGTAACTTCACTTCTAGAGAAGTCAGTGTCACACCAGGTAAAAAGGCGGCAAGTCTACAATGCTGAAGTAGAAAATTTGCCCAGCCACCTAGAGTCACAGTACAAGTGAACCTACTACAGTAGCTCGGTACACCTACCTGTTGAACGTAAATCATGAGGAAAAAGATAAGTTAGGTCAGACCTTGGCATAGATCGCAGAGTAGACAGCTGATGGCACTTGACATAATGGCGCTGACATAATCGACATGTGTTCCAAATCTAATTATATGTCTAAGAAGTTAGAGAACCATTGCATTAGGACCTTGAGAAGTCGCTTTAGGGCTCAAAAAATCCTTTAACCTAGAAAAGTTGCTCGCATTCCATAAGAGAGACACATAATCCGTCACCATGAAACAAGCCTCGATCCGCTCGACTCAAGTTAAGCCGGCCAAAGCACCGGATCGACTTGAACTGCTCGATCTGATTGAAATCTCAATCCCCACAGTTTATATCGGCACTTTCAAGCAGATCGACCCGATCGGGTAGAGTTTCGATCGGATCCAAAGCTGCGATAAAAACGCACTTAATCACTCACCTTTTGCAATATAACTTTGGTGACCTTGACGTTGACGCAGTACGGGTGGTAGCACTGGCCGCACTGCACGCAGGCGATCAGGCATCCCTCCTGGTCGGTGCCCAGGGCGCCGCACATGACGCATATGTCCTGCGTCAGGACGAACTTGTCCCTGGCCGAGCACAGGACCAGCCGGTTCTCCACGCCCGGTTCCTCGTCGTTCTTGCCGTCGCTGACCGGCCTCTGCAGGCCCACGCCCGGCACGCCGAAGACGCCTCTCATTTTGGATTTAGGACCTCGCTTTCGACCGAACTCGGTCTGCCGCTGGCGCTTCATGAAGCCCACCTTGACAAAGTTAACACAAACGGAACGCTTTAAACTCATTATTCAACTTACGAGGATGGACGGAGGTACCTTGCCCGGGATGCCGCCCTTGCCGGTGCCCTTGGGCCGACCGGGCAGGCCGCTGGTAAGGCCGGCCAGGCGTTTCTTGGCTATCTTGCTGGCGCTGTACGGCTTGCCCTTGCCCAGGCCCATGTTCCTGGAGCCGTCGACGGGGAACGGAACGTCGAACTCGGACGTGTCGTCGTAGAGCATTTCCTGGGACGACGACAGGCATTCGCCCGGGTCGTCCGTGCCTGAAAACAACAAGTCGTCTTAGACGTAACATCTTCAAGGCGAGCCTCATTGCATAAACCGGCGAAATTCAAAGATTTCTCAAAGACGGAATATGGCTGTGTTGAAATAAACAAAATATACGCTTGACAGATCCTTGTCAGATAGGCTGAGTCGACAAGTGGCTCCTGGTCTCTATGGTGTATTTAACGTTAGCAACGTTTTCTTAATTTTGACACCATTCAAGCCATTTTAGCATGTGAAACAAATAAATGTTTATAAATTAAAATTATTGCCAAGAAAACATCAGGCAGATTCCACTGCACCTTTTTTTGTTAGACTGTTCACACACTTTGCTCGAGTTTATCTGACTATGTACATCTGAAAAACACCTTTTGCAGATTCCGAATTAACTACAACATTAGCATCACCAGACTTGTTCACAAAGTTCAACTCACCAGACCTTAATCACGAACAAAATTACGATTTCGACCAGCGTATTAAACACCTAGAAAGAGGAATATCTACTTACTTATGCGTTTAGAATGTAATTGTCCAGGCTGCGTCAAGTTCTTGCACACCAAACAGACGTACTCGTATTCTGGATGGGCCTCTTTCCGCTGGTGGTACGTTACCAAGTCGGCGTCTGAATCGCAAGTTCCGTGAACAAATCTGTAATTTTTCATTTGTCTTCATTACCTACTAATAAACGATGGGTGTTGTCGTTTTTTATTTATTCAACTGCTCGAAATAATTCAAAGTTGTGTGAGGGGACAACACTACTTCAAAGTGGCAAGGAACTAGGAACGGAATGTAAAGGTCTGGTATACTTACTTGCGACATAAAGTACATTGCACCATTTCACGATGCGCATGCGCACGGTAAGCACGATGGCACAAAGGACAGCAAAATCCTTTATTGCGCTGCTGGTAACAGGAATCGCAGACTGTGTAATGAGCGTGCCATCTAGATGATAAGCCGGCACCGGGAGTCCGTGATCCGCAGTCACCACAAACTCGACAACACTGGAACATTTCAATTATTATTATTATTATTATAAACCGGTATAAATAATGACAATTTTTCAGGTCAAGTCGGCAAAGTCTGAGGGAAGTGAACTAGAGTACCTCCGGAAAGTTACTGCAAGTTTTCTTTTCCTACTCACCCTGCATTTCCAACCGTATTTAGGTATGGACGTCACGATAGGCCGCTGGCACGTCGAATGGTACACCTTGTCGCACTGCTCGCACGACATCAGTTTCGTTTCGTCACCCGTGATTCTGCACACTTGGCATATCCTGCATCTCCGACACTGCCATCCGGCACGGACACCTGGCAGCTGGGCCAAACCCACACAAATACCGTGGTAGTGTTCACCACAAGACGAACAGTACATTAAATTGGCGATGTCGCCGAGAGTTTTACATGTATAGCACACTGAATCTGGAAAAATCAAGAAAAAACTCAGTCGCAACCCAACCGTGCAGGCGCCAGATGAATTTGGAGAAGAAAAACGTTGAGAATTAAGTGCGATTTACAACCCGATTTTAATTCAAGTCGCAATTTTAGTCGGATCGAACGTAAGCATATTCCTCATGTCAATTTATAACTCGATCGCAACGATGGCATCTGTCGGATGGTCCATGTGTCGGAAGAAAGGCATGATGGAGGTAGAAATGAGAAAACCTAGGGACTTTAGGGAAATTTTGCCTGTCACTAGTGTCACCGCGCAGGCGCATTTGTACAGGTGGGTGTGGCTACCCAGCTGACCCCGCCCAAGTTGCACCACTACTCACCTGTCAGCTTGTCGCTAAAAATCACCAGAAAATCCCCTAACATAACCTTGCTAGGCAGTGGCGCCGAATAGACCTTTTTTTGTGGCGCTCGCCATACCTCAAAATAGGGGGGGGGGGGCTGGAGGGAGAAAAAAGGAAAAGAAGAAAAGAAAAAAGAGGAAGAAGGGCGGGAGAGAAGAGGAAGAGAGATTCACCCAGCAAATCATTGGATTAGCCATAGTACCTAGGATTATTGAGTACGGTTGCGGCTGGGACGACAATGTCAACGAGTTGGCTTGCTGTCATGCGACGCTCGGGCCAGAATCCAAGAAAATCTGTCAACAGTCGTCGAGTCGTCCACTTTGAAAAGACCGCAACGGTACATTGAATCTGAATAACAGTTATTCACGAATTTACGATGTACCTAGGTATAAATAGATACCGTATGATCAAAACCATTTTACCTCAAGAGTGCTATGACTTCTTTTGTCTTTTTCAATAATTGTTGCTGATATGTCCTGCCTTTAACTTCAGAGTGGCATCTGCATGTTGTTTGGAAATCTTCAATGCATATCGGTAAGGAATACGAACACTCTTCGTTTCCCAATTTTGTGCCATTTCAAAAATAACTTTTGATAATGAAAGGCTTTTTGTTCAGTTTTAAACATTTTCAGAGACCGACATTGGCATTCAACAGTTTATTCAGTCATTATGGTCGCGATTATGGCCAACTAGGGAAATCTTACGATCCAACAAAAAACTTTCGATTTTTGTGCCTAGCTACAATGTGCTGCACTGCACAGTGTACACTACACACTATTAATATGAAATGGCCGTACCTACCTACGATAGTTTTATTACTCTTGGTAAAACTGGAGCCCAATTTAACAAGAGGGTCTTACCTGCTTTTACCCTCAAACAAACTACGCAGCAGTATTTTCTGCCAGAGTTCCTCAACTTGAAATTTAGCCCATATCATCTAGGTAAACCTGAGGCGGTATTTTTTATAAAGTTTTCAAAAATGTCTAAATTTGAAGAGGTTAAGAAATCTGGACAATTTGGTCAGGGGCTTTCCCCTTTTCTGCTTATTATTGTTGAAGGAGACCACAACACAAAATACAAGTTGGTCTCAGATGAAAGAGTTGAAAAAGCTAGAACGATTGCATAGTATGTTGTAAATTTACTTATCTCGTGGCGGGCGCTGTGGTTATAATTAAGAACAACAATGACGTCAGAGGGGCAAATTTTCATGGGCTACCTATCCTATAGCTGCTCACGGGCATACCTGTATCTGATTCCGTTGTCGATGAGACGACGACGGTTTCCAGCCTGCCATAATTATTACTGATTGTTTGAAGACAACGATCGACGTTTGTCAAAACGACAATAGCAATAAAAAGACCATGGGAACGTGATAGGTGAAAATCGGAGGTGGAAACCTAGGCGAAAACATCTTCCCAAGTGACGTCACGATAATATTTTCAAAACGTTTTATCGGCTGATCGGTCTCGTCTAGAAAACTTAGATTTATTCCGTATACTCTTAAACTACCTTCCCCATGAGTTAGTCAAATAAAATATAGACTCGATTTTTGTGTTGTGGTCTCCTTTAATATTATTATTATTGTTTCGGAAAAATTTCGTCTGCGGCGCTAACTGCATGAGCGAGTGCATGAGGGGCTCTTAGGCCCCGCGGCCCGACCGTAGCGTGGCAATAGGGGGGGGGGTCTGAAATTTTCTTCGCCATAGTACTTTTTTATGAGTTCGGCGCCACTGTTGCTAGGGGAGATGCTATCAAGAAGACTACTGTGTTCATTTTCGCTAATCTTGATATTATAGTAGGTTCACTTGTATTGTGACTCTAGTTGGCTGGGCAAATTTTCTACTTTAGCATTGTAGGCTTGCCGCTTTTTCACCTGGTGTGAAACTGACTTCTCTGGAAGTAAAGTTATATTTCTTATCAAATTGATATTGAAATCTTCGAAAACTGACCTGGTCATACGTGGACGTGCGACTAGGAGGACGCAGAGCTGTGTTACCGTCATGTAGACACCAAAAGAGCACGGGGCGGCCGCAAATCTAATAGTACGGCATGTATGGCGCAAATATCACAACCACCTTGCACTTCGTGAAAAAAAGAAGCCGCTTGGCACAGTTAATCCTTAGGTCCTCCTGAACATTTTAAGAAGTGGAGGCGTCCGGTCGGGCCGTGCAGGGACCCGGTCTTGAGCTTGTTCTTCTAGGAGGGTCCACTAGTGCGTGATCGTCTACAAAGACAGTCCGTAGCGCAGATTTTGGGGTGGGAATCGATTCAGATGGTTAAAATATCCTATAAAATAATTGCAGAAACTTTGAGGCACCGCACACCCTGCATCCTGGCCTCCTCGGAGGCCGAGAAGTGCCTCATCATCTTAGTACGGACGTTAGGGGATCCAAGCTTGCATTTCATCCCGATGCAAAACGCTTTTGCACGTGACTAGTAGGTACCTATAGGTAATTTTCAAGAAGTGGTGCCCCGATGGGACCCGCGATTGGCGTGCTTCCGAAGAGGTCGAAGGTCCAACAAATTACCATTTTTGAAATCGTTGCTTTTTTTATACTTTGTTTGCTAAACTATATATTTCCAAGGTCGTGGAGCACAATGCAATAAATTTCCAGAAAGTGTCATGCACCAGTGGCGTACCAAACGGTTGCAAAGGGGTCGAGATGCGATTTTTCACAAGTCTTATGGTAAACCTGACCTAACACTTTTTCTGAGAGTTTGGTATCATTTCTGACTAAATCGCAGATTCTGATTCCAAAAATAAGTATGAAATTTTGATAGAGACGTGTTTAAACCGGTTTTATCATAAAAAACATGATTTTTTTACCCTCAAAATTGATGTTTTGTAATTCTGCTTCCATCACTGTCCACTGTTATTATAACTATGATTTTGACTTAGACAGTTGGTTTGAGTTAATTAACACAAAAATATCATTTGCTGAACTTTTTTCCCATTTTCACAAAGTCAGCATGATTTTGTTTCTTGAGATGTATCTGTCAAAGCTTGATGTGACGAAATGTGCTATTTCGCAGAAAAAATTAGGCTAGGATCAGAATGTAGCGTTGATTTGGTACTTTATTCATTTCAAGGCATGGAAATAGTTTTCTCTATCAAAAAAAATAGAAAAAACTAAAATCGGAGTCGTATTTCAGTCATGACATCCTTTTTCTTTCGACATTGCGAGCTTTTGGAATTAAATTTCTACATGATACACGTTTTGGAACAAAACTATCGTGTGACTTTGTCACATCGATAGAAACTTCTGGTGTATGAAATTCATCTATAAAATAGTTCTATTGAACAATCTATGTCAAAATTGTGATCATCAGTGTTTTGAACCACAATGGGAATGGAGCTCAAAAACGACAAATTCATAGGTCGAAACTTCGCGTTTTTTCAGAAATTTATTCCGCAATGTCGGAAGAAAAACTATGTCGTGACTGAAATACGGCTCCGATTCCAGTTTTTTCTATTTTATTTGATAGAGAAATCTATTTTCATGCCTTGAAATGAATGAAGTACCAAATCAAAGCCACATTTTGACCCTAGTCTGATTTTTCCTGTAAAATGGCACGTTTCGTCACATCAAGCTTTGACATGATACACCTCAAGAAACAAAATCACTCAGTGACTTTGTGAAAACCGGAAAAAACTTCAGCGAATAATATTTTTGTCTAGAATAGCCCAAACTAACTGACCAAGTCAAAATCATAGTTATAATAACATTGAACAATTGTAGAAGTAGAATTACAAAACATCAATTTTGAGGGTGAAAAAAATCATGTTTTTTCTGATAAAACCGGGTCAAACACGTCTCTATCACAATTTCATACTTATTTGTAGAATCATAATGTGCGATTCTGACAGAAATGATACCAAACATGTCAAAAAAAGTGTTAGTTACGGTTTACCATAAGACTTGTGAAAAATCGCACCTCGGCCCCTTCGCAGCCGTCTGGTACGCCACTGGTGCATGACACTTTCTGGAAACTTATTTCATTGTGTTCCTCGGCTTTAAAACTATGTGGTCCAGCGAAAAAATTATAAAAAAAGCAACGATTTCAAAAATGGTAATTTTTTTGACCTTCGACCTCTTAGGGAGCACGCCAGTCGCGTGTCCCATCGGGGCACCACTTTTCAAAAGTTACCTATAGGTACCTCCTACCCACGTGCAAAATAATGGTGTAAAAATAGTGATGCGCCCCTTTGCTCCTGGTTTGCACCACGTGCGATAAGGCGAACAGTCCGGAAACGGCATTTCGTAGATGATGAGGCACTTTTCGGCCTTCGAGGAGGCCAGGATGCAGGGTGTGTAGTGCCCCAAAGTTTCTGCAATTATTTTATATGATATTTTAACCATCTGAATCGATTCCGACCCCAAAATCTGCGCTACGGACTGTGTTTGTAGACGATCACGCACTTAGTGGACCCTCCCAGAAGAATAGGCTCAAGACCGGGACTCTGCACGGTCCGACCGGACGCCTCCACTTCTTAAAATGTTCAGTAGGACCTAAGGAGCAACTGTGCCAAACGGGTTCTTTTTTTCACGAAGTGCAAGGTTAAAACGCTTACTTGCCGTACTATAAGTCATCTTGACGGCGGCCCATTCAGGGCTGACAAAAACTCGTCCCAGGAAGCCCCAAAACGAAAGCAAATTGAAGGTACTAACATCAATTTCGGTCCAATACGCAACTTTGAGCGACTGGGTTTTTTGAAATTTGGTTCAATTTACTTTTTACACGTAAATTCTTTTGCCAATGACAGACTGCACGGCGATTTTTGTATCGCCTATAATTCCTCAGGGTTTGGCGTGTATTTTTGACTGGAAGAGGCGAAAGGGTTGATGATTGCATGGGGCCCCTTTTTTGGACGAAGGGCATTGTATTCTCTTCAATTTGAACCATCGAAAGTTGAACCGGCTTCAAGAGGTTAGAAATATTTTTGACAACTGTCAAATGTCAAGGCTCTCTTGATTTATTTGTTCATTGGCGAAAATTAAAAACAGGTCAAAAAATTGCAACATTTCCTGATAAAATGGAGAAAAGCGTCAGACATCACGTCCCGCAAAAATGTTCCGGCTATCTGCGGAGGAAATACGCAAAAAATGTGTTTAAAAAAACTGGTCCGGCCAAAGCAGCCAACTGCAAAGTTTTGGGGATTTTCTAATTTCACATTTGGAAACCTAAAAACAAAATCTCACAGCCGACTAGAATCACGGTACAAGTGAACATAATCTTGATTTTCATTGGTCGATCTAAGGATTGGATCGCAAGAGTTTGATATTGGCCAACTTCTTAAAATCCTTAAAATCGTTGCGATTGCGTCTTGCGATTAAAATCGGGTTATAAAAGGTACAGAGGAAACCGTATCTTTGAACTTCATTAAAATTGCGACAAAAAATAAAATCGCACTTTAATGGCTATCAGCTGTGAAAAACAAATGGCATCATCACGTTTTTCTTTCCCATCTTGTTGAACGCCTGGGCTTTTGCAAGAGAAAAAACAAGGTTAACTTACATTCATTCTCTAAAGAAGCTTGATGTAAATGGTTGTTGCAAAATAACGTGAGCGAACTCAGCACTTGGAAGGCACCGGAAGCTGTTGCACAGGGAAAGTGGTAGATTTTCATACAACCACCCGGTTTGCAGACGATGCTCGCGCCGAAGTGGTTGCAGAATGAACACTTTTTGGAAGAACTCTGAAGAACGGTGGGACCCACGTTCTCAAACAACTGATTCTCTGTAAGTCGAAGAAAATTTATAGTTGAGCTCGGCACCACTCAGCCGCGGTGTGGCTCAGGTTAGCAGCACATACCATTTTTGACAACGCCCCGCGACCACAAGGTGCAACTCCTGTGGGTGTAGAAGTACCCGCTGGAGTCGAACAACACCGAGACGTCGGGCTCTTCTGCGTAGCCGATGATGGTCAGCTCGTCGACGTACTCGCTAGTCAGCGACGGATGCCGGCACTTGTTGAAGCTCTTCTGGCGTCGGCACGTGACCGGTCCGCGGGGGCTCTTGTCGCCGGCCTCTCGCTCAGGCAACGGCACCATGGATGAGCCCTGCGCGGTGTCCGCCGAGGACGCGGCGTCGATGGCGGCGACGCGTTGCGGTATGAAACCGTCGGGACAGATGAGCCGCATCATCTCGCCCTGGCCCAGCTGGCTGCGTTCGCCCAGGTTGCAGAAGGCGCACGTCTTGCCCGGCCACTGCTCGGCGAAGTAGGGCAGCTCCTCGGGCACCGGGATGGGCTTCTCGCGCTCGGTGAAGATGAGGGCGCCCGTTTCCGGATCGAGCATGGGAAAGTCGTCGCTGGGCGAGGGCGCGATGGAGGAGAAGTCGAAGTCGCCCAGCATGCGCTCGAAATTGTTGCGACGTCTCGGGGCGCCCCGCGGGCTGTAGCCCGGGGGGCGCGGTTTGCGGGCGCGGTTCTGGCCGCTGCCGCCTGGACGTCTCTGGGTGGGCTTGCCTGCATCACAAACACGGATTTGTATACAATGTTGGGAGTGATAACAGATTAGAAACACCTTGGCAAGGCAAGTCAACCGGTACCGGAAGCAACGAGACGACCGTCAGCTATTTCCAAGTCTGTAGACGAGCATAGCATATCGGTAAATGTTACAAAATGCGACTCCTGGATTGTTTCGCACTCTTCGGCTGACTTGAATAAAAAATTGTCTACTGAAATTTTTTAGGAATTTTTCAAAAATTTTAATTTAAATCAGTCAAACGCTATTCTAGATGGTCAAACAAAGTCACGATTTCAATTCTATTGTCCTAACCAGCCAAGGATAACTTCAGAAGAATTTTCTGGAAACATGAGTTTGGTGGTATGTACTCCAAAATATTCCTACCCAAATTCATGATTCCAGATAATTATTCTGAAATTATTATCAATTAGTTAGAGCACCAAAATTGAAATTGTGACTTTGTTTGAGCATCTGGAATAGCGCTTGATCGATTGTAAGCAAATTTCTCAAAATGTTCCTGAAAAATTTCAGTTATCAATTTTTTCTTCGAATCAACTGAAGAGTGACAAACAATTTAATAATCGGATTTTGTAGAATTTTTAAGCCTCGCCAAACGTAGGTTTTAACCTCGTTTTCTAGCCAAAATTCAACTAAATCTTTCGTATCTTCCGAACGGTTTAACATACCGAGTTTGTTCTTTCGTTAATCATATCATATTCATTTCTGCTCGATACCGATGACATTTGAAGACAATGGGTCAAATATAAACAATCCTCAACAATAAAGAACGCACGGATCGCGAAACTCGTCTCAAATAACGATGAACTGATCTACTATCTTTTACGTTCGCATATATTTGGATCTGATTAAGCTATTTGCCTGATTTTTTTTATCAAAGTGAATTAAATTACACATATACACCTTTGTAACAGTTTAACAACAATGAAGAAACAATATTTTATTTATTAACTTATACTATTTATATAACAGAGAAAGATCTTGATCCGCTTTTAATGCACCGTCACTTTCAGCAATCGAGAAACTTTTTTGTCTACAGAAATTTCTATACAGGTGTTTCAATGGAAACGAGCCGGTCTGAATAAATTTTTGCCAGGTAAAATTTAGAAAATTTCCCGAGACCCGTCGATTTTTGTTTCGAGGGTGACATCTAAAGCATACATTGGCCAATATTTATCTTCAACCCCCTTACCCCCTCCCATCCCAACTTCGAAATTTCAAATGACACTACTTACTTTGCAATACATCAAATTGAAGAGAATTAGAATCTCTTTCTAAAAAAATAATTCTAAATTTTTCAACCCCCCCCCTCAATTTCTCTGAATGTCTAATCTGATATTCTTTACCTCTCAATTCTCTTCATTGCAGTTAACGTCATCCTGAACAGCATCGAGGGAGAAAACTTTCGGTTGAAAAAGTGCCAGCTCTCCCCACCCAAACCCAAAAACCTAAAATGACACACCTACTTTGTGATATATCAAACTGAAGAGAATTGAATTCTCTCTCTGAAAAAAATTGTTTCAAAATTTTCAAAAACCTCTTCTTCCTCTCAAAATACTCCTCATGTCCAATTTAATGGGGAAGGGGTTAAAAATTCGAAAAAAATTGTTTTCAGAGAGAGAATCATGTTCCCCTTAATCCGATGTATCACAAGGTAGGTGGTAAATTTTGAAGTTGGGGTGGGAGGGAGCAAAGGGGTGAATTTGGGTGGTAGCACTTTTTCCACCAAAGAATCTCTTCTTCGATGCTGTTTAAAATGAAACTGACTAAATTAAAGAGAATCAGGGGGTCGAGAATGTTCAATTGGACACATAAGAGAATTTTAGGAAAAAGAGGGGTGGGGTTGAAAGTTTTGAAAATATTTTTTCTGAAAAAGAATTTAATTCTCTTTAATTTGATGTATCGTAAAGAAGGTAGTGTCATTTGTAATTTCGAAGTTGGGATGGGTTGAAGATAGAAATTTGCCAATGTATTGTTACGAGCGGCGATCCCGTGCATACTGGTAAACACGCGATCTTTCTGGATTCTTCCATCCATTAGATCACAGTGTACTACACCATTTCCAACTGTATTTGCGATAATATCAAAGGTATTTCAGATTAACGATATGTATTTGAGAAAACACCAATTGTATTTTAAATATGAGAAATGTAGTGTAGAATTTGCCAAATGTATTTTAAATATGAGAAATGTAGTTTAGGAATTGCCAAATGTATTTTAGATTTGAGAAATGTAGTTTAGAATATGCCAGTTGTATAATTGAATATTCAAATGTAGTTGAGAAAGTACCAAATTAATTTTAGAATAAGGACATGTAGTTTAGAAAACGTGAATTGTAAGTGAGAAACCGCAAATTGTAGTTGAGAATTTGGAGTTCGTTTTCCTCAACAACGTTTGCTTTTTCATCACTGTTCTACCCTAAAAAAAAATATCTGAATCTGAAATACATTTCATAATATCTCAAATACATCTCATCTTATCTTAAATACATCTAACCTTTTCGAAAATACAATTGGCAATTTCTCCATTAAACTTCGTGGATCTGAAATGCATTTATTTTTTTCTAAAATACATTTGGTAATATCTCGAATACATTTCGTTGATCTAAAATACATTTCTTATTTTCTAAAATACATCTAAGGTTTTCTAAAATGCATTGGCAATTTCTCAAAAACATTTGGTTAATCTTAAATACATTTCATATTTTCTGAAATACATCTAAAGTTTTCTAAAATACAGCTGGAAAAGGTGTAGTGCGGAGTGTTCTTGTGCATTCCAGAGCGTACGTGTACGTGAAACTGAATGGGGACTCAACGCTCGATCAGGACACATCTGTCCATTTTGGCGGAGGTGCAGTTTCCAGAACACACGGAAAGCACGCGAAAGGTGTGTGTGATTATTCAGGAGTCGTCTAGAAACCACATACGCCGGGTCACTATGGAAATTGCTGGAAGATGACGGAAAGTTCGGAAACACTATTCGGAGGCCTATATAAGGCATCAACCGGCATCTCACGGGCAGTTATGAATTGGAATGCAAAGTGGCAGCGAGCGGATTAAAAGCGAAGTACCTGCGATATAATTCCAAGTAGATAATTGTTGGCGTGTATTTATTGTAGTACGCAGTAATAAACGGTGTGTGTTTCAAAACGATCGTCTCAATTATATTCGAGCCCGTACGCGAAATTCGTAACAGTATGTTTTAGATGTTCCCCTCGAAACAAAAATCGACGGGTCTCGGAAAACTTTCCAAATTTCACCTGGCAAAAATTCATTAAGGGTGTCTCGTTTTCATTGAAGCACCCTATATACAACCAGCGAAGCAAATAAGGCCAAAGAATTGAGGAATTTTTTGAGCCAAAAAATTTCCATTTACCTACGACTTATGATTTTTTAGATGCAATTTTTTTCTGACGCCCTTTCAAATAGCGCGCACGGCGTGGCATCGGCATCGACCAGGCCGTCATACTGTGCAAAACTCACTACATAGAAGTGGGTTGGATGTTTTTCCACAAAAAATAATCAGATAATTGTTCTTTATAACAAAAAAAAAACAGGGCTCCCGTTGAGGCTAGCCGAGTTATGGGGCGAAAACCGCCGGCGACGGTATGTCATGGTGTTGAAACGTAAAATAAGTACATTATGATGGAGATGAAACTATTTCTCTCCGATTTCTATGTCAAAAAGTAACTATTTCGGACACTTGCTTTACTCATGTGGCTTTACGAAGCCATACTGTCATATCGAGGAAGACTTCTCCAACAGAAACACGAAGAACCAAGTTTTGAGTACGGTCCTGTATTCTTTTAATAAATTAACAGGGCGCTACAAAGGCCTTTGGTGTTAGAATACACCTAATCGATTCCACTGATCTATTCGTGAGCTATAACCAGTCAAAGTTTTCGGTTGAACACATAAATCCGCCCTGTATATCGGAAACAGAGAACATCAGTAAAATTCGGAATTCTGATGTGCCTCGAAAAAGTACATGTATTCTAAAGATATGTCGGTTACTTCGTGGGACACCTGTATATTGTTTATTGTTCTTGGACACAATTAATAAGAATCGTTGAGGTGCAGATTTGCACTAATCAACTGTCGAACCAAAATTAAACTTTAATGAAAGTTATTATGGTTATCTGATGGTCGTAAAATTATTGCAATCCTATGTCAGATTGAATCACAGATTGATTGAGTAAGTTCAAGTGGTTTCCACGTTGTCATGATTGGGCTCGGAAAAGGGTTGGAAGTTGAAACAAACAGCTGCGGACATACGAACGCGACACCAAGCGTTTTGCGTCATCGTAGAGAACCAGATGCTAACAGGAGTACTTTGATTAAAAAAATGGGCTATTCAGCGAACAAACTTTCCAAAATACCGGAAATTGACGACACGGGAAGGTAATCCATAACGACTTCAATCGATAGTCGTTTAAATCGATACTCAACTCTTTCAATTTATAACTTTCAATTTGGAACTTCCAATGATACATTTGTCAAGCATTCAAATCGGTTGTTTGTGGTGTGTATAAACAAGTTAAGGAAGACGAGGGTGTTCTCTACCAGAAATTAAAATTAATTGGATCAACTGGAATCCGATGCGTGCAATATAAAATTAGCCGGGAACAAAACGCTGTAGTTTATCAATGTTTAATCAATGAAATTAAAATAGGTGTGGTTTCAAATGATTGTTCTCTTTTGTAGAAATTAGTTAGAGTCCTCTTGTTGAATCTGGTTTGCAGACTTGAATTAAATGGATAAAGCAAATTAGCAGATAATAAAATTTAGATGTGTCACAACGGAATCAGTACATAATTTTTTTATTTTTTTTGAAGAATCTTGTTCAACAAATAAATCTTTTGAAAGAGATCGATGATTCGGCAAACGCTAAGAAATGAAATCAATTTCGATTTTTTCAAATCATAAGGGTAATCAAGCGACTGAGTGAGATAGCGTAATTGGTTTTAGAGAGCAACAACTGCTGAAAACAGCAAAATCAAACTTGCATAACTTAATTGAAGATTTTTCGAATTTCATTCAATTTTTTTTTATTTGAGAATTAGCTTTTGTGCATTAGGCTTGGGCAAATAATCAATTCGAATCGATATTTTTTAAAGAAAATCGAATCCATTCAAATTTGGTTTCGGAAAATTTGGGAAGGGAAACGCAATGGGCCAATGAGATTGTTCACTGCAAGTAAATGTTACGCGCTTTGACGTCTACTATACAAGTTCTTATAGCCTTTGAATCCTGGTTTGACTTCAAAACGTCAATATTGGAACTGTCAGCTGTCAAAAAATGGCCGACCATATGTCAATAGCGAAAATCGGCTTCGGAGGCCGATAAGTAAACGTCAGCTGCCATTCATATGTCCCTTTCAGATGGTAAAACGCATAACTATAACCTACAAAGCAAGTGAAGGAAATGAAGCTGGAAAAAACAGAATAGAAAAGAAATAATACAAAGAGGCAAGTTGATATTGGTTGAATCCTGGTAAATTTAGGCTTTAGACTTGACAATTTGCCATTACCAATGACATTTGCGCACTTCCACTTTTTGGCAGATTTTGGTTTTCCTGGATTTCCTATTTTTGAGGGTTTCGTCTTGGAGTCGTTCTTCAAGTTTCAGCAAAAAATATACATAATAGTTCCCCAGAAAAAATTAAGACTTTTTTGTGGCCTCAGAGAACTGGACTGATACTGGATCAAGTATCGAAACCGTCGTCTTTCATAAATCAATATGCACTCGAGCACATCCTGTATGAATTGCATGTAATTCAAGTTGATGAACATATTACTATCTCGAAAATCTACTGGATCCCATCATCACAATAATACTAATGATGTGCAATGGGGGAAACTACCACTCGAAAGGTGACATCACGACCTTTACGGAGAAAAATAAAAACACTTTTGAGAAACTCTCGAGTGCTCAACAAACAGTAAACATTCAGGTAAAGTGCACACGATTATCGGAGCCTCGGTAAATAACGATTAAAAGGCAGTGGCAAGTCAATATTTGCCTCGAATCCCGAAGAACAGCTTCTAGCGAAGCGTGGTATAGTTAATGGCATAATATAGTTTTTAATTATCAGGTGATTTTAGCTGGAACAACGTCGGGGTGAGAACAGTCTTTAAATAAATCTGGAAGCTTTTACGACTCCCACGCGGTAATCAATCAAAAACGTACGCGACTTTTAGAGGTGAGCATAATTACACCTGTGCCTATGGAAGAACAAAAGCTTATAAATTGTTTCCAGGAGAGCGCAGAGAATACAATAAACAATTATTGTGAGCGCCATAACAATTATTTGGGACATGGCGACACACAACATAATCCATTAAATCTCCACTCTCGAGAATTAATGTTGCTTCAAGTTATAATGTTCGATTATGTATTTGTTTATTAGTCGTATTATTACATGAATAATAATAATTTACTACCAGACTCGTACTCTATTATTTTTATTGTTATTATAGGAAAAAACTTTGTGTCTTAGAGTGTGCTTAGCAATAATTAACTAGTTGCAGAACAAAAATTTATATATGTAAACTGAAAAAGTACAACTTTCATATATTTGTGGTCCTTCGAGCCGGATTTCGGCTGGCTTTGATGCACATTTGTGACAAAATCAAGTAGACGATTTATTAGTACTAGAACTGCTATATAGTACAGTAATGTCTGGATAATCCGAACAGAAAGTTTGGAGACCCCGTTCGGATTACCAAAACGTTCGGATTATAGAATTCACACCAAATTATATCTATAATCCGAACGTGTTCAGTTTATAGATACCTTATTCAACCATCAAAATACTGCGAATATGCATTGAAAAATATGCAAATTATTCATGAAAGGTTTATTTAAAATTATTTTATATTATTCAATTGAAGCGTACTGCCAGGGTAGCGTATGAACATCCAGACTCCAATTGACGCAAAATATCAGCTTTTTGTTGAAGGTCAAGGTGACATGCTTCCGTGTTGAAGACATGGTTCAAATACAGCTGACAATGAAAGCTGAGGCTTACAAGCTCGCATAAAATGTTCGGTATTCTTTCGAAAGGCAGCACAAAGAAAAATAAGTAACAGTTCGGATTACAGGATACAGGGGTTCGGATTATAGATATCATTTTACAGAATTGGAGTGTTCGGATTATAGAGTAGTTCGGATTATCCATACATTACTGTACTAATAAACTGTTGAGCTCAAAAACCGCAGGACGTTGAAATGCACCTGCTTATAAGAGTAGAAATTACAAATTAAATGAATCTTCAAGTCGAACTTTTATTCCAGTGATTCTGAGGTTACCTTTTCAACCCAGTTTTGTGAGGATTCCATGGCGTCTAGTAAACTCCAATTTCTGCCAAAAAAATTCTTCGAATAGCAGGAACAGGAGTAACAGGACAGGATTCAGGATAAGTATTATCGACAGGGATCTCAGGATATTGGAGTTTCCGAGCGAGTTTCTCACTGGAAAAATACAGGATCATATCGATTAGCTGGGTAGCAAAATGAAAAAAAAATTCTCCATACGACTTCTAGGGTGAGTTATTGCGGAAATCAGTTTTTGATGGCGGTTCAGCAAGCCGGAGGACCCAAATTAAAACGACTGGGTCGCACCTATGGATTTGTACTTGAACTGGACTGCTTAACGGGGTGTCAAGTAACAGCAGTTCTCAAAAGCCAACTTGTTTTTTTTAAATCAGTGTTCAGGGGCGCATCATGTAGGTACATGCTTATTAGCGCCTTTTTTTTCGGTGACTTCCTCTGTTTCACCCTTTTTCCCTTGACGTGACCGTTCGGTTAGTACACGCCAAAGTACTAGAGAGCGCATACAGAAAAGTAACCTGCCCCGGCGGGATTTGAACTCCGGACCTCTGGGTTTGAAGCCAGGGACGGAGCCCACCGAGCTACCGCCGGGATCCAACATATTTTTGTAAATAAAATTACCCGTTCCTGAATTAAGGCGTGCGTTAACAACAACAACGTGTGTCTTTCATCAAAACGCGCGGCAAAATCTTCAAGTACGAATAATATTAGTGAATTCAACGATTAATTGATTAATTTTCGGTACTTAAACTGCGATCAAGTGCGTTTAATGTCTAACTAGTACCCAGTGAATGCGCTGATTGACCTGATTGTTTGTGATCTACAATGGCGGGTTTGTCAGCCCAATATTTGGGGCCACGGCAATGTACGCTATCATCAGTCCAGTTCAGATACAGGTCCATGGTCGCACCTTATACTAAGCTTTAGCCAGATTGCGTGTTGTGTCTATTACAAGTACCTACCATCTCGAGTGAAACCAGAGTTTAAAAAAAAGGAGAGAAACAAACAAAAATACGTACCACCCTCACGTCTAGGTCGTCCTCGGCCCCGCTTGATGTTGAGCGGCTTGCCGGAGAAGCTGAACGAAGGCGGCGGCGTGTGATCCTCATTGTTGGGGGGCGATGATGCGGCCGAGGTGGCGGTCGACCCGGGATTGGAGGACATAGGGAACGGCGATGGGAGCGGCGAGGGGAGCGGGTCGTCTATCAGCTCGTCCTCCTCCTCGTCCAGCTCGGAACCGTCGGCCTCCTCGAGATCCATGAGCTCGTCAGGATCCAGACCCGGAGCTATATCATCCATTATATCTAACTGAAAAAAAAAAAGTTGTATAACACCTGAACATTGAGCAAGAGCCGATTCCAGGTTTCATTAGAATCGAATCGTTTCCGAAAATGATCGATGTGGCGGGTCAAGATGGCGGCGGATCGTTAAACCGAGCTTCAAAGAAATTATCGAACGCGCCGTGAGCCGTGAGACATGGGTAGGTTTCAAGTTTCATTAGAATCCGATCGCTTCCAAAAAAGGTGAATGTGGCGGGTCAAGATTGCGGCGGATCGTAAAACCGAGCCGGGAAGAGATTATACCGATGCAATTTGGGGCACAAAGTTTCAAGTTTCATTAGAATCGAATCACTTCCAAAAAAGTTCGATGGGGCGGGTCAAGATGACGGTGAATCGTAAAATCAAGTTTGAAAGAATGAAATTGTCTTTTTTCCTTTTTTGGGTGTTGATTAGGGGGACCTGAATTTACCAAAGGCAACTGGACACAAATTTGAGGTATTCAAAGCAAGCGTCCTGGGGATTTTTAGACTGAACTCAAAATGGGGCTTTCAAAAAAGCTTTCCGAGCTCAAAACCCTCAACAGCAGTTACATTTTTGTCTTGGTTTTTATACCTAGTCAGTTTACAAATGTGACATTTTCAAAATAATCGTTTGAAGAACTGCTGAAGTAAACTCAAAATGGAACCTTTGAAAAACTATCAAACTACTTATTGGATTTTTTTTTTAATTTGTCAAAGGCGAATTGTTGTGAAGATGTGAAGAGCAACAGTTAACAGAGATATTTGACGTGAGTGTTGATATCACTTTTTGAGGTTATGTCAAAATGATGGATTGCTTTGCTTCCCACTTTTCAGTCTGTAACTGCTGTTTCTATCGTGATTTTAATAATAATTTGTGAAAAAACACTGAAAAACTACCAGCAGTAGCAATAAAACAACAAATCTATGAATTGAGGGCTGATGATGGTGTATACGCTCAATCAGTGATTCCGTCAAAAGTTGGGTTTTATATGAAAACAATCCCTGCTAGGTTGGCAGCACTTACTGTCACTCCGGATTCCCCCCCTCTACCCCTTCCCTCATCCTCCACTGCAGCTGTTCAAACAAAATTTAAAATGTATTTAACCAGCATTCCCACCCTCGAAGGCTTTTTTGGTTACGAAACACCCTGCGGGAAGGTTGTTGTATCTATTGATCCGCAAATATTTCATTAGCTGTCACTTTGACAAGAAGTGTTGCCAACTTACGTGTTCGTTGTTTTCATACAAAACCCACGTTTTGACGTCACACTAATTGAGCGTATTTACTGGTGAATGAAGATGATGGTCCTCTGGCGTTTGTTTTACGAGTTTGTGTACTTGATTAATTATAAATAATTATATTATAATTACCAAACATGAACTGAAATCGGAAAGACGTGACAGACAAAGCACTGAAATGAAAACAGAATGTCAAAACGGTTGTATATCTGATGGTTAAACTGAAAAAGTGACAGGAGACGACAGAACTGACAGATGACGTATGCGTACCGCGCATGTGCACACACCAGTGCTTCGAAAATTCAACATTATTTTATACAGGTGTCTCAAAACTATCTAAATCTGAGTAGAGAGCGATATATGGAATCGACTCAAGAAACCAGGAGAAATATTTTGAATAAATTACTGACATTTATTTTTGAATATATGGGGGATTTAAGGGTCGCTACCCTCTATTTTCGTTGTTCGAAGCGATTTCGGGGAACTGTTTGAGATAGACTAATCAACAGTTATATCACAAGTGCTTAGATTTTCACGATAATTTTGGCTAGGTGATCGCGAGTGCTGGTTGTAGCGATAAATGCCCGACTCCCTAGGAGAAAAGCATTTATCCAGGGACAACCAGCCCGAGGGAAACGCCTGGCCAAAGTTATCTGGGAAAATCTCGAGCACGAGTGATATTTTGATGATTATTGAAAAAAGAAGTCCGAAGTGACAGCTGTCAAAGGACCCCGCACGATTCTTATGGAAAATGGCTCCCGGTTAAATTCTCTTTATTTTTATATATGTTGTAGCTCATGAGATACTAATCAAATACCGTGAACCCCAAACTCAAATAATGGACAGTTTTTTACCCACAGGGGGTTGAAGTTGGAGTTTTTGACGGCTTCAAAATGATATTATGACGTTAATAAAAGCTTTTTATTTGGTTTCTCTTCAAGTTGTGTTTCATGCTAAATGTATTTATTTGACAGAAAAATATCAACCCCCTCCTCCACGCCCAACCCCTATCTACCATCATAAAATACGAGATAACTCCCAAAAGCCATGCAGATGGCTTCTGTGATTTAAATTATGAATTTTGACATAAAAACTATTCTCCACCCCTGATGTTGGGATTGTTGGGGTACCGATTTTCCAATTTTCCTCGGTTAATTTGGCTGAATTTTTGGGATTGTGTACTTCTAATTCTGCTGAACTAAAAGTTCTCATGCCAAAACTTATTCCTATGAACAGTTTTTGTTCTACAGAGGACTGAAGTTGAAGATTTGAGAGCATAAATATTGAACTTCAGTCCCCTGCAGAACGAAAACTGTTCATAGGAATAAGTTTTGGTACGGAAGCTTTTTGTTCAGCAGAATTAGAAGTACACAATACCAAAAATTCAGCCAAATTAACCGAGGAAAATTGGAAAATCGGCACCTCAACATTAGAGGTGGAAAATAATTTTCATGTCAAAATTCATGATTTAAATCACAGAAGCCATTTGCATGGCTTTTGAGAGTAATCTCGAATTTTGTGATGGTAGATAGGGGATGGGGGTGGAGGAGGGGGTTGATATTTTTCTGTCAAATAAATACATTCAGCATGAAATACAGTTGATGCGCCCATAAAATGGTGGGTGGTGTGGGAATCGCCCGGCGTCGCTCTTAGCCTACTAAGACGGCGCTAAGGAGGTACTGTCAGTGACTACACGGATACCCGCCCACCGCAAAACAAACAAAACAAAAAAAAAAGCATAAAATACAACTTGAAGAGAAACCAAATAGAAAGCTTTTATTTACGTCAGAATATCATTTTGAAGCCGTCAAAACCTCCAACTTCAACCCCCTGTGGGTAAAAAACTGTCCATTATTTGAGTTTGGGATTCACGGTATTTGATTAGTATCTCATGAGCTACAACATATCAAAAATCCAGAGAATTAAACCAGGAGCCATTTTCCATAAGAATCGTGCGGGGTTCTTTTGTTGTTCACATCAATTTTATTCTGTTGTCATTGACAGTCGGATTTATAGCCCGTCCACAATGATGTTAATGTTGACGAAATGTTATCGGCAATGGTAATAATAGCATTTCAAAGCAACGAGTTTCAATGGGTAATGCTTACCATTGCCATTAACCATGATTGTGAACGTCATCATTTGAAACTCATTGCTTTGAATGCTAAAAGTGGGTTCAGTCAGCTTGGTTTTAGTTTTAGTCGTAGTCGTTGTCGTAAATTTGAAAGTAGAAAGCACGCGTCATATGCGCGGCGTTCATACAGAGTTTTAGTTTTAATTTTAGTCGTAAGAATTCCGAACTTTGTCGTATGATGCCGACTTGCAGGTTGCGTAATTACCGGTATAAGGTATGAGCATGGATGGTGATGGTAATGGGTTGTATGTATCAATAAAAAAATAGCATAAGCATTTGCTTCGATTTCAGAGGAGTTGTACTTCTCATAAATGTAAGCAAATACTTATTTATGCTTATTTTTTTACGAGTTTTTATATTAATACTACCCATTATGAACACGGACCGTATGAGGATGAAGGTTCGCGCAGTATCATTCGAGCTCCTATTGGTCAATTCTTACGACTAAATCTTGCTGTATGAACGCTCTTCTCTGTTACGACAACGACTAAAACTAAAACAGCGACTAAATAAGCTGACTGAACGCACCTTAACATTACCATTGCCGGATAACATTACGTTAACATTAACATCATTGTGGATTAGTCTAGGCTAATTTTTCATAAAAGCGCTTCCTTAACGTTTCAAAAGGCATTCCATATATCAGTTGGGAAACAAGACATTTTGAAGTATACGAATCGCGCTGAATATGAAAACCTCTGTTGGCACCTCGAAATATTGACTCTAAGGCCCCCAGGGCCCCAATTTTGATTTTTCGTTAGTTTTCAAGTGTTCACAATGTTTTGCATTCAACCTGCTATAACTCAAAAACCACGGGAGTTGAAGCGCAGATTTTTTCAGCTCTGTAATTTCAAATCATTCCCAAACCTTCATGCCAAATTTCTTTTCCTCAAGTTTGACAATTACCTCTTCAAACAGCAAAAATCACCAAGAAGTCCAAAATGCAAGAGATACCGACACAAAAACTTTGACCTGTGGGGACCTCGATCAATTATTCAAAATAAGTCCATACATGTATGAGACAATATGTAGAGAATACCCCAAGGAAGTTTTTGCGAAGTGGACGTCGTAAAATATCTTTCGGTTGTCAAGTTATGATTTTTTTAAAACCGACATCGAAAATGACGCGGTATCGGGTGCCCGTATGGCGATCGGCCGGCCGCGTCGACAGCGGCAAGGGCTGGTCCTTGCTATACATGAGAGATTGTATTTCTTTGGATTGAATTTTGTAATGCATATTCATTCCTCTTCGAATAATTTGACCAATAGTCGTTTCGTTTTAATGTTTGAAATGTTATATTATGTGAGTAGGTATATAGTTGTATTTAGATCCAAAAATAACTCGATCACACCAATTATTCACACAAAGGGAGCTCTACTAATTTTGAAAAAAGAGCTTCAGCACTTAGCTGGTACACTTTCTTCGAAACAGAATAGATATGAGACATGCAATGCAACACATTTATCTAGCCGTGACAGCAGTAATTCTTTTTGCTTCACTTTGCACTGAATGTAAAACCGGGATACGGACATTTCACCGTCACCCAACTCACCGAATCGCCAATTCGCCGACAGGACAATAATCACCGACAGGATATTTCAGCGACTCACCAATTCAACGACAGGTCATTTCACCGACCCGCCGACTCACCGACAATATATTTCAGCAAGAGTTCTTTTTCGACCCAAGTATCATCCTTAGACTCATCAGACAAGAGCTGATTTTTTACGCAAGCATCCTTCTTCTTTTCAGACCCGCCAGATAAAAAGCTCATTTTTCACTCAAGTAGGTATTTCTCTTTTTGGATCCATATATCAGGTAATAAACTGATTTTTGACTCAAGTAGGTATCATCCTTCTTTTTAGCGTCACCAAACAAGGAGTTAATTTTTGATTAGGTATCATCCTTCTTTACAGATCCACCAGATGAAGAACCGATTTTTTACTCGAAGGTCTCTCTTCTTTTTGGACTCACCAGAGAAGAAATTCATTTTTTACTCAAGTATCGTCGTTCTTCTCAGGCCCACCTTATAAGGAAATGCTTTTTTGTCAAAGTATCATTCTTCTTGTTTACATAGATATAGGCCCGTATCGTAGTCAGACCTTAAGTAGGTACCTATAAGGTGGTCTTGAGTCTTAAGACCATGCTTATTCAAACACAGGCTTGAGCTAAGATGTTTTATACATTATGGTGGTCATCTTGTGGATATTTAGGGTGGGTTTAGTCAGCTTATAAAAAGTCTCCGCCTAAGTCTGTTTTAGACTTGAGGATTTTTTTTCAGATCCGTCAGTTGAGGAGTTTCTTTTTGACTAGACACCAGATATAGATATAGAGTCTATTTTTGAGTTCTTGACTCGAGCATCCTCCTTCTTTTCAGACCCACCAGATAAAAAGTTAATTTTTCACACCACCATTCTTTCAAGACCCATCAGATACATAAGTAAATGATTTTCGACTCAAGTATTCTCCTTCTTTTCAGACCCATCAGATAATGAGTCTATTTTTGACTCAGGTATATCATCCCTCTTCTTAGCGCCTCCAGACAAGGAGTCAATTTTTGACCAAGTACCTATCATGCTTTTTCACAGATCCACCAGATGAGGAGTCTATTTCTGACTCAAGTATTCTTAGACCTATCAGATTAGGAGTTCATTTTCGACTCAATTATATCATCAGATGAAGAACTGATTTTGGACTCCTTCTTTTTAGACCAACTAAACCAGATAAAAGTCAATTACCCACTCAACTATCATACTTTTCAGACCTATCAGATAAGAATTGATTGAAGAAAACTTGTTAAAAAAAAATAAAGGTAATAGCAGTCTTTGGTGAATTGTTAAACTCATAAAATCTCATAAAATTACAACCACAGAGACCATAAAATGCGGCTGAAAGACCCTGTGCAAAGACAAATTATGTCGGTGCAGAAAAACAGGACAACCTTACATAAAAATGTGCTCTGTAGGGGACAGTGCCAGTGTTGTAATGTTTTGGAAAGAAGCTCAGTTTGGCATGAAATTATCGTTCCATTGACTGATGAAGTCTTTTTGCATCCCTAGGTATAATGTTACATACCTATTAGTATATTACAATTAAATGTTGAAAATCTCCAATTTAACTGATATTTGCTACTAAAAACATCAACAAAACGGCCATTGGTCAGATAAAATGAAAAGAGATCGATAAGTAATAGCTCATGTAATACAGTATAATCGAAATAAACAAAATATCTCATGTATGGCGATGACCAGCCCTTGACGCTGTCGGCGCCGCGCGGCCGATCACTATCCGGGCACCCGATACCGCGCGTAATTTTCAATGTCGGTTTTAAAAAAATCATAACTTGATGACCGAAAAATATTTTGCGACGTCCACTTCGCAAAAACTTCCTTGGGGTATTCTCTACATATTGTCTCGTATATGTATGAACTTATTTTGAATGATTGATATAGGTCCCCACAGGTCAAAGTTTTGGTGTCGGTATCTCTTGCATTTCGAACTTCTTGGTGGTTTTTGCTGTTTGAAGAGGTAGTTATCAAACTTGAGGCAAAGAAATTTGGCGTGGAGGTTTGGAAATAATTCTAAATTACAGAGCTGTGAAAATCTGCGCTCTGCCTCCAGTGGTTTTTGAGTTACGACAGGTTGAATGCAAAACATCATGAACTTTTGAAAACCAAAGAAATATCAAAATTGGGGCCCTGGGGGCCTTAGAGTCAAAATTTCGAGGTGCCAACAGAGATTTTCATATTCAGCGCGATTCGTATATCCCAAAATGTCTTGTTTCCCAAATGATATATGAAATGCCCTTTGAATGTCACTTTTCAGGGATCTAGCCTAGTCTAGATGGCCAGATGGCCTATTAGATAAGTGAATATTATCCTTGTAGGTCTAATAATCAAGGGCGTTGTATGTAATAATCAGTAAAAATTATCAACCACTGGATGTACCTACATTTCAATTCTACTTCTATTTAATATACAGGGTGATTCAGAAATCCCAAAAAAATATTTTCATTCAAAAACGCCAATAAAAATTCTTCAATGGAAACGGAAATAGCCATATCTTACTTGAAAATTATTTTAGAGACCAATGGCATATTTTACAGGCATTAATAAAGAAGACCAGAGTTTTGTGATTTATGACTCGCCCTGTATCGCTGACAAAAGTTCAGGGCACGCCCACTAGTTGATGATATTTATTGATTAGTCTTTCACCAACAGCTTCAAAAAATCACTTCAAATAACGGAAATAGTGAGGGGCAAAATCCCAACCTTCGAACTTCCGTATCTTTAAAAATTAACGTCATTAATTGTTCAACTAAATCGAACTTTGAAGGGCTGTATCTCCGTTAATAAGCATTTGAGAGGCATGC
This sequence comes from Anaspis maculata, assembly GCA_949128115.1. Classification (NCBI taxonomy): domain Eukaryota; kingdom Metazoa; phylum Arthropoda; class Insecta; order Coleoptera; family Scraptiidae; genus Anaspis; species Anaspis maculata. Next base: position 15,281,682 of record OX421962.1, read on the forward strand.
TTATGTCCACTATTTCTTAATTTTTATTTTTAGGCCCAGGAAAGTGGCGATTTCGAGATGATTTGCAATGTTTCAATCCCAAATATCTCGAAAATTAAGCCTCCAATCAAAATTTTGCAAGAGTAATTTTTTTCTTACGTTCTATTGAACGTAGAATTCAAAATATTAAACTATTTCCAAAAATATTCGGGGAGGTCAAAAATAGGGGAAAAGGGGGGAGGGCACCCCCTATTATCTTCGCCCTTGAAAATGTCTGATGAAATTCGTTATTATTGTTCATTAGAGACCTGTTCCAGTAAACTTTAGTTCAAATTTGATCGGAATCGGTTGAACGGTTCAAAAGTTATGCAAAAAAAAAACTGTTTTTCAAAAACTTTGAAGGCCTGTATCTCCGTTATTATGCGTTTGCGAGGGTATGTGTATCAAGAAAAGTCCCCCCCCCTTATTTTTTCATTTTCTATCTCCCTGTGAGTTTTGTAACACTTATTCCCGGACATTTCAACAACAATTTTTTAAGGCTAGCTGTTGTTTTCGTTGGGTCACCTGCATAGCGAGAATATTACCTATAATTAGGTTGTGTTAAGTTGGCAACATGACAACAGTTGCCATCTTGGATTTTCTTGTTTTTTTTCCCCACCTGACTGAACAGTAGGCGAATTTTGATGAAGTGTAAATGAAAAGCGAGTGGTAATTGGTAAATGATACTCGGCTAGCTAGGCGGAGGCCTATTTTATTATTTTAATAAAAGACTTGGGTAAAATCATTCCTTTTCAGTTACGGACGGAAGGCAAGGTAAAAAATCTTCCCCCCCGAGTGGGCGTAAAGTTGATGTCAATCAAAATGTTGACATAACTACTGACAGTAATAACTTTCAAAACGTCATTTTATAATTAAAACAACAAATAAATAATGCCTGTCTGTGTTAAATATCATCAATCAAGTACAGTTTTGGTGGTGAATTAATTATTACGAAAAATGAACGCAAACCATTACTTTGCCCTTTAAAAGCAACATTTTTCGTAATATGATTTATGATCAACCAAATTACCTACCATAATGACACAAATGAATCAAAGATTTGAAGAATCAATCAAGTTAACAAGTACCTACGTCATTTTCTTCATTAAAATGACGAGAACAAAATTTGGACGCCACCTATGCCAGAAAAAATCGCAAAAACTGGTTTCAAAACATTTAAATAAACAAAATCAAGAGTGCGCTCCCTCAAAGATTGGAAAAAAAGGCGTGCAGTGCCAACCTAAATGACCAAATTGCACAAAACGATCACCCCGATAAAATTACACTAAAATCTGTCTAATTTGAGCTCAGTCAAAATTAAAACCCTCCTTCGGGCCTTCAGGGTCACCAAGACCCCGGCATGCATCGCCACCCATGATACCTCTCCAAGAAATTTCCACTGTATCCAAGCGAACCCCTCCTCGCCCCGACGGCTGCGACCGAAACTCGGCACCGCGGCCCCCCTCGATCGGGCGCAAAACCACCGGAACTTCACCAGAAAACCACTCGAAAGGGCCTCCTCGCAGGGCCGTCGAAAGCCCCCGGATCGGCACTTCCGCGGACACTACACAATGAACCCCAGCGCCATGTCGAAACTCAGCAAGCTATGCCGCGCGCGAGACCCGCCAAACAAAACACGGTCGGAGCGCCCCGCCAACTGGACGCCGGGAAATTCGGCGGCGGCGGCGGATTTCCGCAATTTTCACAGCAGCAAGAGAAACTTACGTTGTTTTAACTTTTCACTACATGATAAACTCGCACCCCAACAACAAAAAAAATGTCACTAGCTCGCAGAGAAGCAGAAGTGGGAGAGCCCGTGCTTGCGACTGAGCCCGAGCAGACGCGGAAGCGGTCGATGGGGGCGCGCAAGTAGCTCGTATGGTGGCAGCGCAGCTAAAAACAGGAAAGCACTCGGCGGCGTTGCCGGGCGTGGCGGGAGTTTCAAATAGAGAAAATCAGAAATCATGGCGATGAATCTGTTAAAGGAGACCACAACACAAAAATCGAGTCTATATGTATTTTATTTGACTAACTTATGGGGAAGGTAGTTCAAGAGTATACGGAACAAATTCAAGTTTTCTATACGAGTCCGATCAGCCGATAAAACGTTTTGAAAATATTATCGTGACGTCACTTGGAAAGATATGTTTTCACCTAGATTTTCACCTATCACGTTTCCATGGTCTTGTTATTGCTGTTATTATCGTTCTGACAAACGTCATTGTCTTGAAACAATCAGTGATAATTATGGCAGACTGCTAGTGAAAATAACATTACACCATATACTCATCTTTAGCCCGCCATTTTTGTTTCCGCGACCTATTGAAAATTCCATATAAAAAACGATAGGAATTGTATTTGATTTCATATGTCTGTCTACAAGCTTATTTGCACCTATGCGAAAATGTTTTAAAATCCTATTTGTTTCTATATGAATAAAGAATTTCAATCTTTATTTGGAATTCCAAATAGAACTTCCATTTGTTCCTATATGTAGAGTCTCCATTGTAATAAAATCATATAAATCCGTTTGGAATTTGTATTTGTAAATGCCTGTAAAAAATAAACTGGTGCCGTGTTTGCACATTTTATTTGTAACTGCGAATAGAAGTGATATATTATTCTGAAACTGCGCGAACGATGACCTACCGATGATGCAGGTCTCCGCATTGCCGTCTCTGCCCCTGGTCTCTGCTCTCTGGAAGCAGTGACCATAGGTGCCGTGACGATGAGTGACGACGAAACAGCCAACCCACGCCATATATTAGATATATTACATGCATATATTAAAGTTAGAATCCCTGTATTGTATTCCTTGCTTGTTGTTTTTTGGAATTGGAGTACTTACTGAACGTCAGGTGATTGTTTGGTACATGTGATTACTGGATTTTCATCTTTGTGAATAGTTTCTCACCTTATTTCTTGAATGTAAGTACATTTTCTTATTTTAACATGTTTTAGAGAATCATTTGCTGGTGCGATATAGGCACTAGTTAGTATGTATGAATTTTAGCTGGAATATCAATCAAATTTTGGCAAAACGATACGATACGAACATTTGGAACAGTAGATGCGTTGACAGTTTGTTTTCCAGTTGGGCTTGTTAGGACGATTAGAGCATGGAATTACCATATAAGGTCCTTCTGCAGTGCAGGATTAATAAGGAAGCTGCTTTTCTAAGCAAATCACGTTCTGAAATGACATAACCTCAAAAATATGTGTCAAAACACAGCTAAAATTTCTGTTGTTTCGCCGTTAACTGTCGTCTGTCAGAATTTGTACCACCCTGCTGACGTTTGCGCTAAGATGGCCCCTATACGAAAAGGATGTATTCATACAAGTTTTACGTTTTCATTTGCATAGATGACTTGACGTCGAAAATACTCACGCTTAATGGTAGCTACTTGATTAAAACTCACTTGTGATGTTGTTGGAAGTCGATGTCTCGTTTAAAACAGTTTTTTTCCCGGACCATAGAGTATAGTTCTTGACACCTTACGTTCACCTTGCTGTGAATACTGCTTGTAGCGTCTTTTTTCAGTATTATGCTTCTTTTTTTCACCAGGTTTTACTTAAAATAATAAAAGTAACATACAATAATAATTCCAGTTTACATCGTACCTCGTACCTAACCACATTTCTGTGAATAATTTTCAAGACCTTCCAGTCCAGTTATGCGGGTATTCATTGGTTAATTTTCAAGTGATCATGATTGGTTGTGCGGCCGCCATATTGAAACATTTTCTATATGAATTTGCAAATAGAATTCTATATGCATTTTACTGGAATTTTTATGATTTTAGATACGGTTTTATATGAAACAATGTTGGGTTTTATATGTTTCTTATCGTTTCTCTAATAGTATTCACAAATAAGAATTTATATGTTTCTATCTGCCAAATGCTGTTTCAAATACACGATTCAGGGCTCGATTCAGGGCTTGTATGGTTTTTTTGTTTGTTTCTATATGTAATTTACAACAGGGTTCTTGCTTATAGACAAGTAATACAAACCGAGAAACGCACTCAAACCTAAAGGATAGAAGATATCATCGTCTTCGTTGCGAGAAGAAGTTGGAATTACTCGGAGCTTACTGGAGCTACTCGGGGTAGATCACTTAACAGAGAAGTAGATATACAGGGTAATTTTCTGGAAAAGACCCACCCCAGATTTTCCGCCGCCATTTTTTTTTTAATCAGAAAAATACTCAAACAAGCGAGGAAACAAGTCGATTTTGATCTTGAGTGGGACATCTAGGACATACATTGTCAAATTTTCATCTTCAATCACTTCGTCCTATCACCCTACCCCACTCTAGAATTTCAAAAAGCATTAGGAGAAGGTTTCTACTTAAAATGGGGTAGGTACTTAAAGTTTGAAACGTTTTAAATAATAGCTGAATGGAGAAAATCTCATCTAATTATATCTAATTATCCCTTGATATTATTAGATCAGAAAATTTGAAAACCGCAAAACTCATCTGGTATATGACTCGCGCTTCAGCTGTCAACTCGAAAGTAGGTTTGACTGTTGCATCAGACTAGAGCTTGAGTTCGGTGAATATCAGATTATATGGCGATACTTGGTTCTGTCAGAACCCTTGGTACCTATCCCGTTTAAGTTGACTATCCCATTTTAAGTAACCTTCCCCTACCTATCTTGGAATGCATCAAATTAATGGTGGCCTTACATTGAGCATCAAATGCTGCAGCTTTCTTTGCAGCAGAATTCTGATCGGATGGGCAAAATTCAAAAAGTTTTGCCGCCATGCTACTAGCCAACCAACTTCTTTAGCAGATGGCGGCAAAACTTTTTGAATTTTGCCCATCCAATCAGAATTTTGCTGCAAAAAAAGCTGCAGCATTTGCTGCTCAATGTAAGGCCAGCATAAAGGTGATCAAATTCTCCTTCTGTCAAACATATTTTGAAAACGTTCAAACCACCCCCAACCCTTCCCAAAATTCTCTCATTGTTAATTAAAGGGAAGTTTTTACCCAATTAACGGTCGAGTGCCGATCCTTGGGAAATAAATTTTCCAGAAAAAATAAGTTGATCTTATTTCGAAGGGGACATCTAAGACACGTATTGTCAAATTTTTATCTTCAACCTTTAACCCCTCCTCTTTTGAAAATAACACTGTTGTCTCGGTCAAATGAGTGAAATAAAATTTTTATTTATTTTTTATTTTATTTATTTATTTATTTATTACCTTCGGTCTGATGTATCACAAGGTAGATATTGCCATTTGAAATTTCAAAGTAGGGTAGGGTGGGGGCGAAGGGGTTGAAGATAAAAACTTGGCGATACATGTTTCAGATGCCTCCTTCCTCGCCTCCTTCGAAATAAGAATCGGCCTGTTTTTGCTGGAAAATCTATTTCACACAAATCAGGAGTGAATAAGGGAAAAGCTTTCCTTTACTCAACAATGAGAGCATTTTGAGAGGGGTTGGGATGGGAGGTGACTTGAAAAAAATCAAAATATGTTTGACAGAAAGTGACTTTTATCATGTTCAATTTGATGTATCACAACATAGGTGTAATGTAATTTGAAATTTTAAAGTAAGGTAAGGTGGGGGCAAAGGGGTTGAAAATGAAAATTTGACAATGTGTGTCCTAGATGTCCCCCTCACAATAAAAATCGACCTGTTTCTGCGTTTTCCTTGCGATTTTTTTAGGGTTTGGAGAAGGATAGGTCGCAGGAACATAACCGTCACCCTGGCACCCGCTATGGCAACGTTGCAGGCACGCCGGCACAACGAAGCCGAGAACGAAGCGCCTCTTGCCAGCTTATTGCCCGCGTTTGCGCCTGAGAGGGTGCCAAAGTACCGCTGTAGAGATTCGCTTGTTTTTGACATTACTCAGTCAAATCTTGAGTTTAGCACATTATTTTTATGATAAAGCGACAATTGTCCCATAAATTATCTATATATTTATTACAACCTTACAACTGAAGAAAATTGTATCAACAAGTACTTACCTACTGGTGAAAATAACATCATACCATATACCCATCTTTAGCACGCCATTTTTGTTCCCGCGACCTATAGATGTATGGTCCGCGTTACCATACATATTATATGTATGGTATCCGCATTACAACTATGGAGTTTCAGCATTTACTGTTTTGTCGAAATACTCGAAATTACGTGTGACTGCACCACGATTCTTATTCTTGGGTTCGATTTGCTTTTCATATTTAGTAGATCAATGCTGTAGTCGGACGTCCGCTGTTTTTTTGCATTTATTTTTTCTTGTAGGCTTGATGACCTAAATGTACCTCTTTTTAGGTCAGCTATCTTCATGTTTGCAAACTTGTCACTAATCGACGAGTACATGAATAATTATATCGATTTTTCAGTCGGCTGGGGGCTCGAGCGACCGAGCCCATCACTGCAATATAGAGCAGGGGCCGCGTCTCGCGTTGCCATGGTTACGGTACATGTTTTGCGCGGGTGCACCCCGGCATCACTGCATCGGCAGTGGGCGGTGAATGCGGAGTCCAAGACGAACTTCTTCGACCGTGCGATGGCTTAGAATTATTTTGTTACAATATTAATTGACTAATAGGTAACTGAACGTTTTTGCACTGAACCAAATTTTTGGAATAAGTATAATTAATAAAATGCGATTCCATGTTTTTCTAGCGATAAAAATCTTTTGCCGCCTTTAGCGTTAAGGGGGGGAGGGCGCCGCCCTTGAGCACTCCCGCACCAGCCGCCACTGGTAGATATATGATTTTCAGAAGTGGCAAAGTGAACGAAGTGCGTTTACAAAATGTGGTCATACGACTCTTGTCACAACGTGGCAACGTGGTTGACCTGATTCCTGCGTTTAGAACAGACTTTGACGACGGTGACGTTTCTCCACCTGTCAAAACTCAAAAGTGACACTTCATCAAATCGAAACCGAATTTCTTGTTTATCGACGTCGAATTTAAACATAAACTGGAAATTCCCCAACAACACCGCCAATGCAATCGACCAGCGCCCAACCGAAGCTCCAATGGAGCCCCGACAAGAACCACAGCGACCCCGAGAGGTACCCCAACCACACTTTTCATCCCGACATATGCCCATTTTCTGAACTTTCCTTTGCGTTTTTCCCAGATGGATTTGCATCTACCCCGCTTACATAAACAGCAAAAACACGCTGGCCCAGGGCAGACGCCTGCCGAAAGAGAAATGCGTTGAAAACCCCACGCACCAGGAAATGCGGGACGTTTTGTCGGCTGCCGGATTGAAAGTCGGAGTCGAAGCCAAGTTTTACAGCCGGGAGCGAAGCAAAGAGCCCGTGCACAGGGGCAGAATCCGCGTGCAAATCAAGCAGGACGACGGCAGCAGTGTCAACTCCGAATTTCCTAGTCGAGAGAGTGTCATGGTACATTTATGCGAAATGATTCCCAAATTGAAATCGAGGCAGACCAAGTCGGGTGGCGACCAGCAACAGAGTCAGGCTTCTAGTAAAGGGAAAGGCAAAGGCAAAGGGCGGCGGTAAAACTACGTATAAACTTACTTCAATATGATTATAATTATAATATGTACAGAAGCACAGAGTACCTACTTGAAATGGTAATAGGTACTAATATTACATTTTTTTTAAAGGTTTACATACTTGGTCGGTAAGGACCGAACGCAATTTTGATTTGTTGTAATTAAATTAATTACTCATACTGAGTGAAAAGCAAAAATAAATTGTTAATAACTTGATTAATTTGCTTGAGTACCTAATCAATTATTTGGTCTAATTTTTCAATGGAAAGTTGAAGAGGACTGGACGTGTGGTGTAGGTGCAGACACATGCAGAAGGGAAGATGAAAGATTCCCAGATGAGCTTCTGTGATTCATCATAAGAGAATAATTTTTTCGCTATGACCTTCTGCTCACATTGGGACGGCACCCCTCCTTTATCTTGTACGCTTTCCAGCAATCTGCATGGACCGGTTTCACTGCAAACAAATTAAGATTAGTATTGTGAACCTTGCTTCAACGAAGCTTGAGGTTCCTGTTCCTGATGTCAGTAGCTGTACACGATGTTTGAAGTCTTGGGGGTAATTTTCAACGAAATCATCCTTTTTCAAAATTCAACTTTTTCGTTTTTGAAAACTTATATTTTGTGAATGGTCTAAGTAATTCAGCATTAATTGACGCAAGTACCTCTCTTGAAGTTATGGAACTCGATTTTTGACTCTCCCCCCATTTATTTGGCGTATGGTGGGTACCTACACAATACTACACATCACCAGTATGAAAAATGAGTGAAAGTTACTAAACTGCTGGACAACGAAGTTGTCGGTATCGGAAAAATGGTTCGACTTTGATGACCAATAACTTCCGATTTCCGGATGCGATTTCCGTTTTGTTTATTGTGTTAATTAGCCTAATGCTTCCGTGACCTATCCTGTGTAAGTGAATGTTGAGAAACTACATGTAAAATTTCTACAGGGTGATACGTAAAATGCTGCAAAATTGTACCGACTTCATCGTACCCCCATTTGTCGAAAAATATTCTTTTATGTATTCTAATACAAAAATCATGAAGTGTGGTGTCTTACCTCGAAACGGTTTTGGAATTATCCGGATTGGAAGTCTAACATCAAAGATATAATTTTTTATTTTGAATGTTACAGATTTGCCTTGTTGGCACGCAAGATTAAGTTACTTTTGATGAATGGATATTGACATTGAGCAAGATTGTTCGTACAACCAGGACAATTTCACTTTCAACACAACCCGAATGTTTGCTGTGGGGCCAAGCAGGGGGCACTTTTTCAAGTGGTTGTCCCGGCTTGTTTTTCAAACGTTGGATTTCGTCAGAATTTCATCAGAATTTTAGATATGGAACATGTTCTATTTGCAGATTTAAGCCCCTGAACATAATAACGATGTGAAACTTCAGTGTCTGAGTGGAGTAAAGCCCCCCTGGACGTTATACTTTTTGTGCTTGTGCTATGCCTGAGTTTCGTAAATCTGCAACATTCAACATACAAATTTATATCTTTAATGTTAAGACTTCCAATCCGGAAAATTCCAAAACCGTTTTGAGATAAGACACCACACTTCATGATTTTTATATAAGAAAATTGAAAAAATATATTTTTGAAAGGGGGGGGGGGGTACGATGAAGTTGTTGTAATTTTGCACCATTTTACGTATCACTCTGTAGAAAATTTACATGAAGTTTCTCAACATTCACTATTATACGATGGGTTACGGAAAGATTGAGCTAGTTAACGCAACAAACAAAATGGAAATCGCAATCGGCAATCGAGAGATATTGATCTCCAAAGTCGGACCATTTTTACGATACCGACAACTTCGTTGTCCAGCAATTTATATTAGCATTTAAGTTCTAAATAAAAGGAATAAATTTCTCAATACAAATTACTAAAGAGAAAATAGGGAGTCTTTTCTTGAATTACATCTTCTCAACTCCACCTCTAGTGGTTGATTTTTTTTTTATATTCGAAGTTACGCCAAACTGAGGCTAAATTAAATCCGACCGTCCACAAAATACAAACTTTCAAGAAGGAAAAGGAGTCGGATAGCGGATAATAGAGGGTCCTTGAATAATTTAATTTTCAGATAATTACTTCGTAATGTCATTAAAAACGTTGTTGGCAGCAATATTCGACGATGAGTATGTTGAAAAAAAAGTTCATTTCTTCAAATTAACATCAAAGTTTGAATTAGTTTTTGCGCGCCAAAAGCTCGATTATCTTCGCGCCGACCGTACTGACGTCACGCCGATAGTATTTTTTGGTTTCCGAGGTTTATAGTCACGTTACCATGCGATGACCTTGAACCTTTACCTTGACAACCGTCGCCGCCTGGAATCGGCAGTGGCGTAGTTAGTCTGCGTGAGTCCATATTCAAACAACTTGCCGGCCTCAACCGCCCGTCCCAGTTTGAAAAATGATTTGTTGATGTTATCAATGTTTGACCCGTATGTGTGTATGTGTACTTTTCATAATAAGTAATGTAGAGTTGACGGCACACCACAGGGACCTGTGGGCGGGGCTCAACAGAAAAACAAAAATCGTTTTGAACGAGTCCTTGTGTTGAAATAGGGGAAGCAACACCGTCAGCTGGAGTGGTGGATCATTACCCGGTCACAGGCAAACCTAAAATCCCACTGCAAAGCTAGGTGCACCACTAGATGAACTAAGTTCGCGCAGTTAGGCTTCGCCCACAGGTCCCTGTGGTGTGCCGTCAACTCTACCAAGATGAATGATCGCTGCGATATATATCAATTTTTGGGCGAGGCTTTCTATTAAACCACCGCAAGCTGAAGAGATGGGCTTTTATACTCACTAGCACATTTCGACTTCAACAGCTTGGCTCAGGTTACCGTGATTCGCGATGTATTTCCACTCCCCTTTTGTAGTCTGGGCCATTTGTGGCAGTTTCGTCATGAGCATAGACGGGCACATGTAATCCTCATCACCCATACTTCTGTTGATCACCGTCCGAATGTCCAGTTTTTGACGATCGACGAAAAACTCCTTGCTGACGACCGACAAGTTTGAATTCTTGATCATGCGCTCGAGCAATCTCTTGGGATAATTTTGGGCCTGTTCGCAAAAAGTGCTGCCGTGATCACTGAAACTTTGCTGCTTACAGGCCGGTTTGTTGTTGTCCTTGAAAATCTTGAGACCTGTACAGAATTAAAAGAAAACAGCTCAAATATAGCTGCATCGTAGTTCGAATGAACCACCATTTTTTATAGGAATTGATTTTTTATGTAGGTACGTATTACTTTTATTTGAAATGACAGTAAAGTACAAGACATCCACGTTTGAAATTTTTTGGTGGTGCGAAACAAAATGTGTCAACCGATTTCTTTGAAAGAGAAAATATGTATGCACTATCTTACCCATCCGTCGTGGCTTTTGACGCCTGAGTCCTTCTAGGGTCGTTGGAAGTGACAATGATATCTGTAAAATATAGAAAAAGTAGGAGAAAAAGTGAAATTTTATTTTTAATTTGTACTGCATAGCCAGCTGGATAACTTAAATGCTGAACTGCTGCATAATTGATGAGTGGTTATTATTTTTTTTTCACTTTCGATGATGCAATTAGTATTTCAACTACGAAAAAGTAACATCTCGAATCCTCCAATTTTAAATAAAAAACTAGAAGTTTCCAAGATCTTGTTGCTTTTAGTCCGAATGGTAGCTAGTTTCCATTTTGAATGCATTGAAAAACTAATTTCCAACTTTTTAGCTTGTGAACAGATTCACACGTACCAGTTATTTTCTTTGAAGAAAGGTTAAGGTTCTTGAATATTTTCCGACAATTTTTCTCAAAATTCTCTTGAGTTTTCCGAGAGCTTTCCACTTGAAAATGAATAACCGGTCGGGCTTTTCGAGACCCGACTCAAATGATGGAGCTCAAAATGAAGCCCTTATTGAGGAAAATAACTCGATTATTCAATCTTTTTCTCAGATTCCAACTTCTCACCCGAAGGGACGTCTCATACAAAAATTTCCATGCGTTCCTTGCTACTCGTCGGTAAAGTTTTGGGGTGATACAACCGATTTTTTTTCTGTTTAGCCTTTTCTTGAAAGCTCAGTATAATCTCATCAAATAATAAAAATAAGAGGGGGCAAAGCCCCAACTCTTGACCCTCCATATCTCCAAAGATTAAAACCCTAGAATTTTGTCAATATTTTCTGACACATTTGAAGCATTTCCCTATGTTTCTTTTTCGCCTCCCGCTGTAATAGTCGGGGCGCTATTGCTTTTTTTGGTATTATTGAACTGATAACAATAGCTAGTCATCGCCGCAGCCCTGACCGCCGCCGCTGTTTATTTTCACACATCTCACCCCAGTTTTCTCACTGTCAAAATTTTTCCGCCCCCACCCTACCCTACTTTAAAAATTTAAATAGTATTACCCAAGGCATTACCCATCTTACATCAAATTGAAGGTGATGAAATTCTCTTTCTGTCAAACATATCTTGAAATTTTTCAAACCACCTTCCAGCCCTTCTCAAAATTCTATTCTTGTTAATTAATATAAAAAGTAAAAATTTGTCCCATATTTACTGCCGACTCTTGAGAATAGATTGTGAAATTAGTAAAAAATAATCTCAAATTTCCTAAATAGGTAAGCCTAGGTACCCCTTTTCCAAAATTATCTTAATTGGGAGCGAAGGGGTTGAAGAAAAAAATTTGGCCTAGATGTTCCCCTCGAAACAAAAATCGACCTGTTTTGCTCGAAAATCCATTTTATGAAGAATCGGGACCTGAAAGGGGAAAAACTACTTTTTAATTAAGAAGAGAGAGTTTTGAGAAGGGTTGAGGAGTGTCTTGAAAAAATTCAAAATGTTCAACGGAAAGAGAATTTTATTACCTTCAGTTTGATGTACAACCTATTTCAAGATAGGTAACGCTATTTGAAATTTCAAAGTAGGGTAGGGTGGGGGCGAAGGGGTTGAGAATGAAGATTAGGCAATACATGTCCTAGATGTCCCCCTCGAAACAAAAATCGACTTGTTCTGGCGTTTTTATGGAAAATTTTTTGGCGGTGAGAAATTTGGGGTGGGAAGTCTGAAAATGAACATTGAACACCTGTGTTTATAAGGGTGATATAAAGCAAACAAAAAATGAGAATACAAACTTCATGAACCCAAGCAAATGTTGTACAACAAAATGAGTTACAAAATTTGCACAAACATGCTTGATTCAATTCTTAGCAAATGCAGCACACTGTCTTGAAATCTCTTCAAAATTTTCTGGAATATCTTGAAAATAGAATCCTGAAAATATTGGGAATTGTACTTGACTGACTGATTTTTCAATTTCTCATTAACATCATAACTCACTTTTTATCAAGGTAATAAATGATGTGAGATATTAAATTTCATCGGTAGCCAACGTTTACGCTTCCATCATTTTCTAAAAAAAAAACTACAATACTATACAATAATGACTACTACTAACTGACCTGAAGGAATAAAAAAAAAGCGATCAGTTTGTGAAATCATTCAACGCCGTAGAAAGTCTAGAAAGCAGGGGGTAGAAAAAAGGCGACCCCCTCACGATCTATGCCATAATCTTTTCTTTAGCACGTTCCCTGTCCCATCCCCTCCCCTCCTTCGGCTGCCCAGTCGCGGATCTTATAGGTCGCGGGAACAAAAATGGCGTGCTAAAGATGGGTATATGGTATGATGTTATTTTAACTAGTACCTACTTGTTGATACATTTTTCTTCAGTTATGAAGTTGTAATGAATATATAGATAATTTATTGAACAATTATCGCTTTATCATGAAAATTAATGCGCTAAACTCAAGATCAAGAATTCAAGAGTAATGTCAAAAACAAGCGAATCTCTACAGCGGTACTTTGGCACCCCATCAGGCGCAAGCGCGGACAAGAAGCTGGCAAGAGGCGCTTCGTTGTGTCGGCGTGCCTGCAACGTTGCCATAGCGGGTGCCAAGGTGACGGTTATGTTCCCGCGACCTATAGATGTCCGTCACCGCGATCCTTGTCTTGATCGTCATGGTCTAGAAACAATTATTTGGCATCTTTGAATTCGGCAACAACCACTATAGGAAGCGCGCATGACCTTTAGCTGTCAAGGCGTGGGGTGAGACATCCGGTGTTTTGGCTGACTTGACTCGAGGCATCGAGACTCGTATTTTAGCCGATGGAAACGCGATCGAGTTGATGTGACAGTGACCAGCTTGTTACAAGACGTACTTTTTACTGAAAGGTATATGATATGACTGAATCAAAGGATACTGTCTAGCCAATTCTAGGCGAATGAAATACACAAAAAAAGTCACGATTCACTCTTTCGCGGGTTAACGCAGTTCGACGCGTTTTGAACCAGGTTGTTGTCACTCATCAACTTGAACCTAGTTCTAACGGATTGAGTGAAGATGATCAAACATTACACGATAAAAACGCTGCGGCATAAACGTAGGTATGGTATAGGTAGTCCAAAGACGAGACCGCGTAGGGGTTGTTCGATGGGTGATATGATATCAGGTAACCTCTCTCAATCAACAATCTGCATGTATGGTAGCTAGTGCCTATGTAATATAGCAGTACAGGTCGTACCTACTTATACTTATCTATATCTTTTCTACAAAAAGAATTGGAAAAACTTACCAATATCAATATTACCAGAGGCGTAAATAAGAAGACGAGGCGCATGTTTCCCATCATGTTGGACTCGAATCATCTGCCACAAAACCGACTAAGCCGAGAAATACCAAACAAACGGTTTTTTGTTGTGCTTGTACACAAAACAAGTGAACAGAAGCTTCACAATAGGTATACGATTTGGTAGATACCTGAGAAATATGCGAGCAATCTGTGTAGTAACATCAATGAATATCTACTTACTAATTTTGAAGATTTATTCATTCATCGTACCTATGACTATTTGTCACAAATTTGTCGAAACATGTAAGAAAAAAAAAAAGATTAAAACACGTTGGACAAAGTTTAAATGCCAATTATCATAACTGACTTCCGTGAAGTTATTTCGAGTGCCTGTCCTGATTTTGAATTCCAGATCAAAAAAACCCATTTTGGTTTATTTTATACCACCGTTACCAGATTTAATTTGAGTGGGGTTGATTTTGAAGACCTTGGTACCTAACCTGACGCAGCAAAATTAATAGCTGACGGTTAAATTAATGTTGGTGTATTTATTGCAAAATTCTGAAGGACTGACGAGTTGAACGTATACTCAAAGAATGATCTCGGGTGAACCAGCATCAGGGATCAGCACAGGTACAACATGACCGTAACAGTCGGTGCCAATAACTGTAGAATCGAATGTTTTCCTGTTTTCTGAGCCAAGTATAATATGGCTTTGGGGATCGATTCTGACCATTTGCCTTTTGAATTTCTTTAGCTTTTGGTTATCCGCAAAAGTAGGTATATAGTCCTTTTCAAATAAATAAAGCTGACACCCTACCTATAATTACGGCAAACCCATTAAACCAGCGGGCGACCCGAACAGGACTTATCTAGGAACGGCGTGGTATTGTGTAATTTTCCCGAAATAGCCACGAACAGGTATACGGTAAGGGATGTGCAAAACACGAGTGCACGAACCGCACCTTGGGCTCGTCATAAGTATACAGGGTAAACCGAGGGGTAAACACTTCAGAAGGGGTGCCATCGTAACTTTTTGTTGGGTAGATAACGCCACGCCACACAGTGGGCCAGAAATCAAAAACAGGCGCAAAAATTCACAATAGGTACTATTTTTGGCATGGTAAATGCATGGAAATCGTAGAGTGTATGTTACAAACTGGTTTTGGACCCAATCTAGGGCCGTATCGCTTGATATACAGGGTGTTCACGTATAAATTATACTCCCCTCCCCGCCTCCCCCTCTTGAGACTCTCCCTTGAATATAATTTCAAAAATGAAAAACGATTCTCCAAAAATTTTTCCGTAAGTATCGAATCTGCCCTCCAACCTTTTTGTGTGGTGATATACCACATCACCATATTTCACCATTACAGGGTGAAACATTGAAAAATTTTCTCAAATTGGACACCCTGTACCTATTTCAACGTGGAAGTCGATTTCAATTTTTATCCTGATTATAAATATATTTCACACTTGATAGGTTATGCAACAAAACACTGGTAAAATTTTTTTGAAATTTCAAGAAACATCGAAAGAAATATTTTTTTTTCTCGAAAAATCAAGTTTGTGGAGTCAAGTTGAGTCAAGTAATAGTCTCAAACTATAATCAAATCCATTTTCCCAAAATGATGTAGAATTCACCGAGTTACTTTAGAAAAAAAATCATTTTTCGAAATTTTTAAACTTCATCAGTTTTTTCACATAAGTTTGGTTGACTGACCTATCAACCTATAAAGTTATTTTGAAAATATTTGAATGCGAGTTTGAATGTGACCGCCAGTTCCACAAAAAAAGATGATCAGCGATCAGGCTGATTGCAGATTGAGTGAACTTTGATCTGCTGAATACCGATTAACCATAAAAATGCCTGAAATATGTACTAGACCCATCATCTTTTGACTATTGACAGATACACCAGCATTCCCATTCATCAGTCAGCTACAAATTAACAAACAAAAATCGTGAATCAACTGATCTCCTATTATCTTTTTTGTGGAACACGCGGTGAGTTTTTGGAAAATAAGTCAAAAACACAAAGGACCCCCCCCCCTCACATTCCTTATGGCATTTGGCTCCTCGGAGGATTTGGCTCAAACTTCAATATGTTGTAGCCCTTGTTAAGGTTATCAAACTTTGAGAACTAATTTATTGCAATTACCGGCTTAAATGAGCAGGAGGTGGATCTATTTCGACGCCACGAGGTGCTGTCAGGGTAATACTTGCCTTAACTTCGAGTCAAAATATCTCATAGACCCCTATTTTTAGAATAACCCTAGAATAACCCCCTAGCATTTCGAAAAATGACTGAAATATCAAAGTCGAATAACGATCAAAATAAACAGGGAATTTTTTTAAATTTCTGACCCGGTATGTTCAAAATGTTGCTGTTCAAGTATTTCTTGCTTACCAACCCCTGAAATCTGACCTTCACCCTCCAATAAATTATGAACTTTCGCCCTGCGCTATTGGACATAAATTGTTTTTTGGTAAGTAAAATAAATTTCTACTATTTGAGCATATTATATATTATATCTAGGAAAGGGTGATACACATTACACATTCATCTCTTATGTCTACCCACCCTTACCCTTATAACCCCTATACTCTGGTAGTTTTTTTCAGAAACGATTAGCTCAACTCATTCAACTAGAGCATGTGTAACAAGTGCTTCCACTGCCGATTCGAGAAAAACTACTAGGTATAGGGGCCCGTATAGGGGTAAGGGGTGGACATAAGAGATCAATGTGGACCACCCTTTCCAACACATGATATGCTACAGTCGAGGCAGAGTAGTAGAAATTGATTTTAACTTACCAAGAAATCGATTGTGTGCCCTCCCTAAACTTTCCTGGTTAGTATCCAGCAAACTGTGGAAATTTTTGTTCGAACCGTCCCTTCGGGTGAGAAGTTGGAATTAGAGAGAGAGATTAAAAATAGTTTGCAGGAAATTGAAAATTTTGTGATTTTTTTTATTTCGGGAAAACCTCAAATCTCACTCCAAATCATCTTATTTAAAAATCGTCAATTAAGGCTTCACTTCAAGCTCCATCATCTAAGTCAGGTCTCGATAACCCAGGCCGGTTTTATTTTTCAACAGGAATATTCTCGGGAAATTAAAAAAAAAATGTTGGAAAATGTTCACGGGATAAAAAGTTGGAAAATTTGCAGCTTTTCCAGAGAGGAAAACTCGAAAACCGTGGGTCCGATTTCAAACATTTTTTCTTCAAAAATCAGTTTAATCTTTTCTCCAACTTTCATTCCAGGGATGTCTGTACTGCACTCAAGGATGGAGTTAAATTGGTGAAAGCAGCCGTTGCGAAATCAAGTGCTACGGGCTTATTCCTTGACAGAAATTCATCATTCAGGTCTCTTTCGAAAGCTACAAGGATGTACTTTGGTTTGAGCCCATTGGCATTTCCAAAATAAAAAAAAATCGGGAATTTTTGAATTTGGAAAAATTATTTCGGGATTTTGGAAAGGCCAATGAGCTCAAACCAAAGTACATCCTTGTAGCTTTCCAAAGAGACCTGAATGATGAAATTCTGCCAAGGAATAAGCCCGTAGCACTTGATTTCGCAACGACTGATCTCACCAATTAAACTCCGTCCTTAAGGTCGGCATTTCCTAGTGTTTTTTCTTTAAACGTAAGTTTCATGAGACTCAGTGGAGTAAGAGACTTGAAAAAAAGAAGAGTAATCTAAAATATAGAATGAAAATTATTAAGTATTTGAAAATTTCAAAATTCGAAAAACTCAATTTTTTTTCATTTTTTTTTTAAACAGTTCCTCATTCTCTTGCCAACCCAGATTTGAATAACCCAGT
The DNA here is from genome assembly GCA_949128115.1 of Anaspis maculata. NCBI lineage: Eukaryota > Metazoa > Arthropoda > Insecta > Coleoptera > Scraptiidae > Anaspis > Anaspis maculata. Next base: position 15,299,642 of record OX421962.1, read on the forward strand.
TTTTTTGTTATATTTTTAGCTGCTCAGATTTGGCAGAAACTCACGCAACTAGAATCTATCTGTTTCTCTTTCGCTCTGCAACTAATCCGCAGTCTGTTTCAACCATTTTTAATACTAGGAAATGCCGTCCTTGAAATGAATATTTTGTGGGACTCACTGCATGTCGAAATTTGCACTCTGCAGTTTTTCCAAATTTACGGAATGTGTAAATTTCATTTTGAAAAAATTACCGTCGGAAGACCGGAAGCGTGTCGATTTTGAAAATGGGTCTACACGGCGCCCAATTCAATTTACTTTCGATATCAGTTGGGATTTTTCAAAAAAGTCTATCCCCGAGCACATTCCTTATGGTATTTGGCTCCCCGGGGGATTTGACTCAAACTTTGATATGTTGTAGCCCTCGTTGAGGTGATCAAACTTCATCCTTGCACAAATCCTCTAAACTCAACGGTTCACCCTCTAGAGGGGGTGGAATGCTGGTAGTCACAGAACTAATTTATTGCAATTATGGGCTTCAATGAGCAAAAGGTGGATCTTGACCCCACCTTTTGACGCCACGAGGTGGTTCTAGGGTTAAACTTGCCATAACTTTGAACTGGTCAGAATATTTCATAGACCCCTATTTTTAGAACCACCCCTAGCATTTCGAAAAATGACTGAAAATTCAAAGTTGAATAACGACCAAAATAAACGGGGGATTTTTTTGAATTTTTGACACAGTATGTTCAAAGTGTTGCTGATCAAGTATTTCTTGCGTATCAACCCCTAAAATTTAGCGTTCACCCTCCAATAAATTATGAACTTCTGCTCTGCGCTACTCAAAATGAATTGCTTCTTGTTAAGTTAAAATGAATTTCTACTAATTCAGCACTATATCTAAGAGAGGGTGATACATGATACATATTCATTCCTTATGTCTACTCACCCTTACCCTTATAACACCTATACCCATTCAACTAGAAAATGTGCAACGAGTGCTTTTCTGCCAATTTGGGAGAAAGTATCAAGATATAGGGGCTATAGGGGTAAGGGGTTGACATAAGAGATCAATATGGTCCAACTTTTTTCAACACATAACATGTTACAGTCGTAGAAACTTATTTTAACTTATCAAGAAACAATTTATTTTTAATAGGGCAGAGCAGAAGTTGATAATTCAGTGGAGGGTGAACGTCAGATTTTAGGGGTTGGTTCGCAAGAAATAATGGATCAGCATCACTTTGAACTTACCGTATCAGAAATTCAAAAAAATGCCCCGTTTATTTTGGTCGTTATTCAACTTTAAATGTTCAGTCATTTTTCAAAATGCTAGAGGTGGTTCTAAAAATAGGGGTCTATGAGATATTTTGACCAGCTCAAAGTTATGGTAAGTGTAACCCTAGAACCACCTCGTGGCGTCAAAATAAATCCACCTTTTGCTCATTGGAGCCCATAATTGCAATAAATTAGTTCTGTGACTACCGGCATTCCACCCCCTCTAGGGGGTGAACCGTTGAGTCAAGAGGATTCACGCAATGATAAAGTTTTATCACCTCAGCAAGGGCTACACCATATGAAAGTTTGAGCCAAATTCCCCGGGGAGCCAAATCCCATAAGGAATGTGCGGGGTCCTTTTTGAGTGAAGTTCTGCATCAACTCAGCATCAAAAGCGAGTCTTTCTGGTCAAAACACGGGTGAAAAGACTTTCTCGGGTGCCAACGGCTAGGAGAAATTTTTAAAATTTATGGGTACCTACCTACTTAACACCCGACTGGAAAGTGGTGGAAAATTGCAACTGGAGACTTAATTTGACTCTTTTGTTGTGCGTTGCTTCCTGCTAAATTTGAGAATCTCTGTTCACGAGATAAAAATTCAGAAATTTGCATTTTTTTAAAAGGGAAAAAGCTCAAAAACCGTTGATTCGATTTCAAAATTTCCAAGAAAGCCTTAGCAACGCCTCTCCTTAAATTCTGCCAAGAGCAAAGTGAAAAGTTGCAAACTAGTTTGACGAAGTCCCCTGAACGTATTTAGCCCAAGAATTTAGCTATCCTCATGTGGTCCAAACATCCTTGAAAATTAATTCGTCTGAAGTACCTACCTACCATTCATAAAATGAGTAGGTATTTTGCTGATAGGTTGAAGTTACAAATTATGTTGAAATAGAAATGATATTTGAATATTTGTGTTGGAAATAATGCGTTTGGTAAGCTAAAACAAATTTTTCATCACAGGTTTTCGTCAATTTGTGAACGTTTGATGACGGAAACAATCGTACAATTTTTTTTAAAACAAGTAAGTACCTTGTAGGTGTTGTATGGGATAGCATTGAAGTTAGCTCGTGCTATCACCCTGTGTCTAGGTGGGTAGGTACATAAGGCCCACGACAAAAAATTCTCAAACCCCCCGAAAAAAAAGCGTTGAAAATTAATGTTGCGGAACAGCCAAATAATTCTAATGTGTGTTGTTTACAAAAAAAAAAACTACAAAAGTAGCACATACACACCAAGCAAATGCACGCAATTTATCTGCATAACAAAAGTCAGCACTTTTCCGACCTATATATCCTAAGGCTTGCGCTTTTCATTACTCAACATTTCCTCGCCAACAGCCACTATAAAAATTTTATCATTCAAATAACGTCCTCTGCAGTCTCCTCAACATGATCCGATTCTTATCACTTTTATTGCTCGCTGGTACGTATATTATTTTCCTTTCGAGTTTTACAATCCAAACTAATTCCCAGTTTGTTTTTCAGCTTATTGCAGCAGTTTAAGTTTGAAAAGCGACCCAAATTGGCAGTGCAATGCAATCTGCACTGGATCTGGCGGAAAAGCAGAGTTTTCCAACGACATTTGTAAATGCCTGCTCAGCAAAGATATGGACGGTAAGGTTGTCTTCGTATTGAGCTGCCCATGGCTAATCGGTGAAAGTTTCAGGAACCGACGTGGTGCTTATGCAAAAAAAAGCAGAGCTGTTGGGCCTTGTGGTGGAAGTAATTATTGAAACGCCAAGGAAACTGAAGAGAGAAACTAACAGCACCGAAGGAATTGAAACCGCTTCGGATTCGTCACCTCCAGCTATCATGGAAAAAGAACAGACCGACTTGATGGCAGGCAAACTTGGAGCTAGAGCCGAGAAACTTGCAACTGAAATCAAGGAACTCGAAGCAAAATCTGAAAAACTCAAAGAGAAATCTGAGAAACTTGAATCTAGACCTATATTTGAGAAGCTTGATGAAGGTAAGATTACCAATGAGCCGGAAACAGCTAAACCTAAGGAACAGACGCACAAAAACGAAGTGTCTGCTGAAGAAGTGGTCGGCCAAAAACCTTCAAGCAAACTGAAACAGTTGGTGGCACAAATACGCAACCGAGAACCACCGCCGCCAACGCCCGAACAGCACTTCAGGTACCTTGCGCAAATCACCGAACACCTGAACCGTTTAGGCGACGCCAAGGACGAGAGAACGAGACAGCATGAAATGGAAATCATCCGTGGATTTTTGAGACGCCTCCCCGCGACACCCACCACCACCCCAGTGCCGCAAACCAGAGCCCGCATGGCCCCGTCTGCCGAAAGAATCAAGACCATCGTCAGGACCGCCAAAGAAAAACGACTCAAGCTCAGCCCGAAAGTCGGAGCCGTTGCCGACCCTGCAGCGAAACAAGAAGCCACGTCCAAACAGGAAGAGCAAGCTGCAATCAAAGAAATCTTCCACCACAAGAAGCCCGCCCACTTCAAAGTCATTACCGAAGATCCGAGTTTGATTGACGAATAATCTGAAACTCTAAAGTAACATTATTTATTGAAATATTTATATTGAGCTTATTGAATAAATTTGTATTTTGAACTCGATTGTTAACGACGCCCTTTGCCTTTGCCTTTCCCTTTGCCAGAGGCCTGGCTCTGCTGCTGTTCGCCACCCGACTTGGTCTGCCTCGATTTCAATTTGGGAATCATTTCGCATAAGTGCATCATGACGCTCTCTCGACTGGGAAATTCTGGGTTGACGCTGCTGCCGTCGTCTTGCTTGATTTGCACGCGGATTCTGCCTCTGTGCACGGGCTCTTTGCTTCGCTCCCGGCTGTAAAACTTGGCTTCGACTCCGACTTTCAATCCGGCGGCCGACAAAACGTCTCGCATTTCCTGATGCGTGGGGTTTTCGACGCATTTCTCTTTCGGCAAGCGTCTGCCCTGCGCCAGGGTGTTTTTGCTGTTGATGTAAGCGGGGTAGATGCAAATCCATCTGTAAAAACGCCACGAGAAGTTCAGAAAGCGGGCATATGCCAGGCGAGAAGTGAGGTTGGAGTACCTTTCAGGGTCGCTGTGGTTCTTGTCGGGGCTCCACTGGAGCTTCGGTTGGGCGCTGGTCGACTGCATTTGGGGTTTTGATGATGAATTGCTAGTTAACACGCAATCTGTTCGCGGATAAATCAGAAATCGGGTCTTGTTTTGATGAAGTGTCACTTCTGACAGGCAGTTGACAGGTGGAACGTCAAAAGCGGTGAAAGGCAGTTACCGCGACAGCCCATAAGCGCGACATACTCTTACCGCTACACGTGGCAACGCTGCACGGCTGTCAAAAAGCAAAATGTCACATCTTGGAGACATGAGAGCGAAATGTGAACCTGTCAGTCTGATTCCCCCTGCACCCTTTTGACCATTCGGCAATGCCGCATCGAAGTGTCAAAATGTACGTGCTCCACAACAATAAGTGTAATTTTATGTTGGTGTCTATTGTTATCGAACATCGAACAAGGAGGGCACTACAAATATCTAGGAACAACAATTGAAGGGAACGAAAGACAGGACAGAGAAGTGAGTGAAAGAATTGTTATGGTTTATGGTGCGAAGAATATACTAGGGATGTCCAAATGTTGTCGGTGAATCGATTAGTGCTAATCGAATCGAATCGTAATCAATAGTTTGATTCGATTAAAAAATCGTATGAAATGAATCGATGCATCGAAAAGAACCGATCTTGGTGCATTCAGTTCGGCGGGGCAACTTATTTAGGTTTGTGGTGTCAATAGATGATGCCCCTGGCAAAAAATTCCAAAATAATAATCATGTTGACAATAATAAATGATTTTTCATCGATAGTCGACCCAAATGACCTAATACTTGAACGGTTTTTCGGCATTAACGAGTGTTGTCGCGTGCGTAATAATCGAAACAACAATCGCATTAGTTTGAATCGATTCACTAAATAATCGTATACAGTTGAATCGATTCAACTTTTCAGATGCATCGTTTCCATTGAATCGATTCAAGTATGAATCGAATCGAAGTTGGACATCCCTAGAATATACAACTCCATGAGAACAACATTTTTCGGGAAGAGAGAAGTAATAAAGGTTGAGATGGCGAAGAAGGTGGTGACTCCAACACTGATTTTATGGGAGCGACTCGTGGACCCTGACAAAAAAAGTACGAGAGTCGAGTGAATGCTGCAGAGACGAGATCCCTACGAAAAATAGAAGGGAAGACAAAAAGGGACAGAATCGGGAACAAATTTTTCAAAGAGCAGTAAGTAGTTGAATCCCAGAAGAGTGTATGAGGCGAGAACACGGAGAAGAACTCTCGGAAGAACTAGAAGATGAGGCAGACCAAGAAAAATCTGGCAGGAGGAGGTGAGGCAATCAGCGGAGGAGAAGGACATCAGGTGAGAGGAAATCGATGCATTGGTCCAGAACAGGATGGAATGGAGGAACAGAACAAACAGAAGCTGAATTCGGGCCCTTTAGTCTTACACCGAACGGTAGAAAGACTTCGGATTAAGTGAGTAAGTATATTGTTATTAGGTCTAAACAACTATGCATGAGACTATAATTAATATTTTTTTCCGTTACAGCAGTACAAATTACTACATAATTGCTGTTTCAAATGGAGGATATTGTAAGATCCATGAAACCAACAGGAAGAGCCAAGGATGTCAGTACATATGAAAGGAAATTGGTAGGTAAAGGTCATTGTTTGCGTTAGATTTATACCAACTTACAGTCCACACACACACTTGTGTAAGGATTGTTTAATGTATCAAGCGTTGAAGTACATTTCCTCTCATAGTAAGCCTGGTCGCTAGCCATGTATCCAAATTTCAAATTTCCAAAAATCATAGGCTTGAGACTTGAGGTGAAATTCACTTGAAGGCTCTATACCTACTTTAAGTGTTAGCTTTCCTCAAGTCCAAGTCCTGATGACAAGGCTATATGAATCTCGTAAGTTACATCGCCTTTTTGAATCAACTTCTCCGCAGTTATGCCTGATATATACCACTTTTTACTCAAGTCTCATGTCTGATGTGATCACTGATGATATTTATCAACTCCCAGAATAATAATATAAGTACCATCGTAAGCAAAAAACGCGAGAGCAGTGTTTTGCGCAGAGTGTACCTACTGATTTGATATTTGATGAATTTTGGCCTTCTTATTGTCACTGACACCAAGCCAAAATTTATCAAACCAGTCGAGTATAATTATTGTAATTGTAATGCAGTGTGTTCTTTTGTTACAGTAGGAGACCTGGATGAAAACCTGAGCTGGTCATGTCACAGGTAACCATCACACACCTCTACAGAATTCTACAAAACTGTAGACAACATTCTCGAAGCTTGCATCATCAGCATCACTCCCAGCAGTGTTAGCCGGCAATAGCAGCTCATTTGGATAATTGGATCCATACCCAGAAATAACATCATCATTGATCTCGCTCTGTTTCGTGTTTCATGAAGAGTGCCACCTCCTCGTCAACATTTTCACGCCATTTTTCACCAGTCTCTTTTATTTACGCTTTTATTCTATGTTATCACATTTTTAAGTACTATTATTCAGAATTATATTTTTTAGAATTTACATTCCTTTGAAAAAGACCTGTCAACGAGGTTGAAACGTTGGTTGCTGATATACACGTTTTTTTTGAAACTGAAACTATCATTCCCAAGATTTGAAGAAAAATACTGTAAACAAACAGACGGCGGGAATCAGGATCTTATGATTATGTATTATTTATAATGAAGAAATGACAAATAGATTTTTTGGGCCCACTTATACAGGTGTTCCAAACCCACTGTAAAAAAAGTCTAAAACAATTCAAGTAGGGAAAAGATAATAACTCAGATAATAATATGATAATGATAAACGACTTCAATGGCGAAGTTCATCCAAATGCTATTCTACTTGTCGAGAGGTATAGGGCTAAGACTGACACTTGATGTGGTTTTGAGTTATTTACTGCCGAAAAGAAGTCGTGCTTTAGATTTTAGAGGATTCAATAACAGATTGGTGCTGTTCAGAAGCTCAGCTAAGAGTCTTGTCCGCTCGAGATCCTCATTGATTATATTTTGGGATGCTAGACATTCGTCAAAGTAAAAACTGTAATCGACCTGAGTATAAATAAAAGTTTATTGGGTCCTTTCTTTTCCCTTCTTCTTTTCTCTTCATAGAATTCATAAAAAACTATCAACCAGTTCTGGAGAGATTGAACTGCAAGGAAAAACATCGATTATTGAGAATCCACCTTTCCCATACGAGAAATCACCTACGCGCATACCCGTGAGCGCAGATTCCAGCTGATGCAAACAGCTACTACAGACCGCTAGTTCCACGCTCACATCAGGTGTGATGTGTGATGTGTGATGCGATGCGTGAAACTGGTCATGGGAAAGGTGGATTGTCATCGACAATATGCTGATAAAGAGATGCTGAATCAAAATCGAAGTATTCCAGATTTGATAATTATGATCGAACCATGATCAAGCGTATCGAAAGCTTTTGAAAAACCCAACAAAAAATTGGAGGAGTTTTGTAAATCTTCATATCATATATGCTTTGACAATATCATCAGTAACCTTTGCCAAAGCAGTTGCCGTATTATGCCCATCAGCTCCAAATCCAGACCGTGGCAACCTTATTCCATTGCAAGAAAGAGTAGCTATTTTCAAAGCATCACCATTTCGACTATCCCAATCATATCCGAGGCGAGACTTCTTGAACTTTTGAAGGGATAAAATCTCTTTGCTTCATGAACAGTTTCCGATTCGGAGTAATCCAGGGAGTCGGAGGTTTGCTCACTTAGCGTACCTTTGTCAGAGCATGAACAATTGAACTTCCTGTCAATGTCAGGCTCCCTCAATACTTATTCAAGAGTGCTAGAAAAATGCTGTTTGTGTTTTAGGAACGCAAATATATGTGGGGTGTGGGTCAAAGGGTGTTGGATTGGCGTACAAACCAAGAGGATGCATTATATTTTGCCAGTGGTTTCACCTGTCAGTTCTTCATTTTGTCTGTGGGGACTAATCAGAGAGACGGAGAGGGCGGTGGAAAACAATAGAAAGATTTTGAAAAATCAGCTATCAGCTATAATCAATTTCACGGCTATCTGCATTAGAGCAAGCTATGGAAAACTTATTTTTTGTTGGTAGGAATGAGTAGGAATCCATAACCGTCGCACACAGGCGGAATTTCAAAAAATCGTGGACAAAATTAAATTTTGATTTTTTTTTTCACTTTTTTGCAGGAATTCGCTTAAAAAAAGCTAGATTGAATGTAATTCTTCAAAAATCACCAAAAAAAACCTTTTTTTTGTGAACAGAAACAAAATAAATGTTTTAGAACGTCGCGTAGACCTCATGGAAAAATTATTTCGTATAAAATGTTTTTTTGACACGTAGATTGGTTGAAAATCCAGTATATTGTAGATATTCAATAAAGTATCAGATGATCCTATAGCTAAATTCCATTTAATTGATTCCGAGTTTAGCGAGTAGGGCGGAGAGAAGGTGTATTTTCAGTTATTCGGCGAAAATTTTGTAATTTACGTAACTGGTCCAATACCAAGCTCCAGATTACAGGAAAAATAGTGGAAAAAAGTCTCCTTGGGTTGATGAGGGTAGTTAGTGAAGTTTCAAAATTTATTGACTTTACATGCTCCAAAACAGCTCTGTCAAAATTATTAAAAGATTTTCTCACTATCTTTCCCATACCTCCTTTACAACTTGTATTGGACAAGTTTCACTACTTTTGAGAATCATTCATTTTTTTGGTTTTCGATGACAAGTCCTGGTCGTCACATCCGGTAACTTGTTTGATTTGGCTTAGCAAATGGCTTGCACTTATCCATGAAGTTAGGAGCTTGACAAAATTGTAAGATACGAACTAGCTTATTTTTTTGCTACGCCTACGTAGTTGCAGCGGTACGCTGGCAAAATGACCCTGATTCTGCATTTTGTGATACTGCGATGAAATTTGGCATATGCAAACTACGTAGAATTTCAAGTGATTTGACCCGCAGCACTCAAAAATTTGTCTATTAGGGGGCGACTGGGGGCCCCTCCAAATTTCAAGATGTCAGAGTTTTTACCATGCACCATTCAGTACCGCCCTATCTACCGTAGAGGACGTAAACAACTTTGTTCTTGACCATCATATCATTTTTCGTCATGTCAATACCATTCTTCTTACAGAAAAAAATTATTTCTTTGTCTGGTCAACAAGTCGAGAAATATTTTTTTTTTCGGACTACAAATTGATTGTTGAGTCGTTTTTGTGTGATCATCGATAAATCCGCATCCCCTTAATTCATTTATGAAAACAAGAGTTTTGCTGTTCTATTCTTTAACGAAGGAGTGACCTCAACTTACCATTATTTTCAACATTACCTATTTCAATGTTTTATCCCTAAAAAATATGATTATTATTGTACTAACATATAGCTTGAAGTTTTCTTCGACGGTGTGGATGATAAAACGGCCTCAGATTCCACCTGGAAGCCGTGCATATTAATTTTTCTGCAAGGCCGTCAAATTTGGCATTTTTTATTTTCTACCGGGAGCGGCCAAAATGTCAATACACACCACTCCGCCCAAGAGCACCGGTTGCGGTACTTTCGCACCAACTTTCATTTCAGTATCACAAAATGCAAAATTGTTAGGCGTGAATATCGTTTTCCGCTGGAGCAAACCGGTGCTCTTGGGCGGAGTGGTGTGTATTGACATTTTGGCCGCTCCCGCTAGAAAATCAAAAATGCCAAATGTGACGGCCTTGCAGAAAAATTACTATGTACGGCTTCCAGGTTGAATCTGAAGCAGTTTCATCATCCACATCGTCAAAGAGAACTTCAAGCTGTATATTAGTATAACAATAATCATACTTACCGGGGTAAAACATTGAAAAAGGTAATGTTGAAAATAATGGTAAGTTGAAGTCACTCCTTTGTTGAAAAATAGCACTGCAAAAGTTTTCTTTTCATAAATGGGTCAAGGGGATGCGGATTTATCGATGATCGCACAAAAACTACTCAACAATCTATTGGTGGTCCAAAAAAAAAAATAATTTCCAATTTGTTGACCAGGCAAAGAAATTATTTTTTTCTATAAGAAGAATGGAATTGACATGACGAAAAATGTTATGATGGTCAAGAACAAAGTTGTTAAGGTCCTGTACGGTAGATAGGGCGGTACTGAATGGCGCCTGGGAAAAATTCAGACATCTTGAAATTTTGAGGGGCCCCCAGTCGCCCCCTAATGGACAAATTTTTGAGTGCTGCGGGTCAAATCACTTGAAATTTTATGTAGTTTGCATATGCCAAATTTCATTGCAGTATCACAAAATGCAGAATCAAAAAGCGTACCGCTGCAACTAACGGTAATAAACTCCGATCGGGAATCAAAAATTAAAGTATTGGTTGAAAAAAACTAAATTTTTGTCTTTATAATTAAGAATTAAGGTACACATACAGGGTGTTACACTTTTTTTGTCAATATTTCAGGAGATAGTAGAGTATCAAAAAATATGTGGACTTTCTCGAAAAAAAAAAACATCGGAAACGCATTATAACGGAGATAGAGTTGAGTTTTGCAAATGATTTTTTTTTATTACTTCAATCAATCAATCAATCAATACTCTTTATTCGTTCATATAATACAATAAAAGTGTTGAACCCGTCATTCATATGTATATAGATAATTTAGATAAGTGTATAAATAAAAATATATGTACAAAGTATGTATAAATAAAAGCAATAAATAAATAAACAAATAAATATGATGAAAACATCGAACAAAACAAAACACTTAAAAAATGCACATCGTCATTCAGAAATTCTTCCACCGAATAGTAACCCTTCGAGTTCAATCAATGAATTTTTGATAAAATTTGGTAGGTACACATCATAAGTTGATGTATGCATACAAGATGGTCATATTGGTTTTTGTCACATCTCGAAAATTGAAACTTTTTATTTTTTATTATTTTTCTTTTATTTGTGAAACTACTTATTTTTCGATGCTCTACCATATTTTTAAATATTGAAAAAAAAGTGGAACACTCTGTATAGGAGAAGCGGCTCAATAGAACCTAGTTTTCAAATTTGGTTAAAATTCGAGTGGTGCGTTATTTTGCGAATTTATGTACTCCAAAGTCAACAAAAAAATTAGTTTCTTGTAATATAGCAAGTTATAGCAAAAGATGTTGCCTGGAACATGTACAGTATACCTTTTGGCTTATAAAAATATAAAAATCGCTGCTCGATCGTGCTCGATAGGATACTTTTTGTCTACAGGTAAACAAAAATTCACTTTTTTCGAAGATTGAAAACTCTACTTCAAATATTATTTTTTGGGGATGACCAGTGGATATTTTCCAATGAAATATCTATATGTAAATGTAATACAGACGTCCTGCTATAGACTCCAAATATTTGGATTGAATAAATTCACATGGCAATGTGTCAAGGGCCATTCGAAACGAGTAAGAAAAAGTCCAAAACTGATAACTGGTGACAGCTTTTTTTCAGCATGAACTTCATATCGCTGTATCTTTTTTATCCTTGCTTTTGTTAAGCTGAGAGTACCTGATAATTATAGCTAGATTATCCAAGAATATTTTAAAGTGGATAGTTCCTGATCAACTCAATATTTTTATTTTGGGTTTTTGTCCACGATTTTTTGAAATTCCGCCTGTGTGCGTCGTCGCAGATAGTTTGTGTGAATGTGGTATGTGGAAAGGTTAGGTATTGTGGCAGATGTCACCCGTCGCGCGGTGTGATGCACATCAAGTCAAAATGTTTAGTTTTATTGGGGAAAACAGATGAACACGTGTTCCTCGGAGTGTAGATTTGCTGGACACGTCTTCACGGGTTGGTGGGTCTTTGCTTGTGCTCTGGTAGTGGCGGCCAGTGAGCCAGTGTATAAAATGACGCCAAAGGAAGTCAGCGGCAGCACTGAAGGAAAGAAAAATTAATGAAAATGCCTGTCCAGTGGCCCCAGTGAGGTTGAGAAAATTCGCTTCCATGGACATTGATTTATGGAGTTGCACTGTACAAGACAAGACAGTCGAGACACGACGCGTGAGTGCACTCTGTGTTGGAAGATCTTCTCAACATGAAATTATTGACCATTTCATGTATGTATTCCTTTCTTCATCTTCTTCGGGCTTGTATGCTGTTTTAGTGTTGTAGAGCACGTAGTACTTCCTACTATCAGTCTTACTTCCCTTTAGTGCTACCGCTGACTTCCTTTGGCGTCATCATCTGTGGGCGTCATTTAACACACTGGCTCACTGGCCGCCACTACCAAAGCACAAGTAAAGAGCCACCAACTAGGTGTCCAGCTAATTGACACTCCGAGGAACATGTGTTTATCTGTTTTCCCCAAATAAACTGAACATTTTGACTTGACGTGCATCACACCACGCGACGGGTGACATCTGCCACAAATGCCACAAGACCTAACCTTTTCACATACCACATTTACACAAACCTTCTACGACGACGGTTATGGATTCCTACTCATTCCTACCAACAAAAAATAATTTTTCCATAGCTTGCTCTAATGCAGATAGCCGTGAAATTGATTATACAGGGTGTTTCATGACTTATACGACATAGCTTAAGGATAGATCCAGTTTTTTGAGGCGGATCCGGATCTGGCTTCGAAATTTTTCTAAGATCCTGCGTTTCAAAGTTACAGGGTGATTTATGTATTTTGGTCAAAACTTTGATAGGTCATAACTTTGGAGCAAACGAATGGAATCGAATGAAATTTGACAGGAAATGTCTCTCACCACGAACAATCACAATGACCAACAAGGCATGAAAAAATCCAGGGCCGGACTAAAAAAAATGGCCCCCATCAATTCTTGGGGCAAAAAAGCCATTTTCGCATCGGAAAGTTAAAAAAATGCCATTGTATTTGGAAAGTTGAGAAAAAATGCTACAGAATCAGCTATCCAATACGAACGGCACACCTCAGTAGGTTTAGTAAAAAAATAAAATAAAAAAAATTAAAAATTTTAATGGCGATATTTTCTGAATGATTTAAGATAATTCATCGCAATTAGTACTTTTCAAACAGGAAACGAGCAACATTTGAATAAAAAATCAAAACTCCTAACAATAGGTGATAAATACATTACATGTTATTAACAAATGGTTTTCAAAATACCCTCCCCCAACTTCGACGCATTTTCCACATCTCGTCACTAAATGTCTAGTGGCTTTTCGAATGGTTGGTGTATTGTTCCGCGTTTCATTAGCAACTGCAATGATCTTTTCTCTACAATCCTTCCTGGTATTCATTTCCGTCTTGTAGACCTCTAGATCTTTCATGCGGCCCCATACATAGTAATCTAGGACTGTGAGATCAGGAGATCTGGGAGCCAGGAATGAGGACCCCCGCGACCAATCCAGCCATGGGGGTACTCTGCGTACACGTGTTCTCTGACGTTTAATGAAAAATGAGGCGGTGCCCCATTTTGTTGAAAATAGGCAAAACATTTGGGAGGAAGTTTAGATAGCCTTCCCCCGTCAGCCGTTTCTCAAAGAAATGTAGCCCAATTAAAGTGTCGTCAACCACTCCGCACCACAAATTCAGTGAAAACCTCCGCTGAGAGTTCTTTTGTACCGTGGCATGAGGGTTTTCGTGTGCCCATAAGTGGGAATTTTTTAGTTTCAGTTTTGAAGGTTCTCTTCATTTTTTTTTGTTTCTCCTCGGTTCCGTTTCGCCACCCGCGTTGTGCGAGGGCGATTTCGGACTTCTCATTATTGTTATTGTGTATCACTCCATTTTTCAACCCACAACCTACCCTACCGTGACGCGCTGGACATCAGCGGACCATGCACAGAGAGCGTTCTCTCCATCTCACGGCGCTGGACGTCACAAGGTAGGTCCTTTTTAATTACTTTCCCGGCCCACCCACGAACACGGAGGGAAAGTATTGTAATCGTGCAGAAAAAAAGTTTCGAGATTTCACCGGATATATCCGTTTTGAGGTCCTCCAAGACGATTAAGACCATTTTCAGAATGATGTCTGTCTGTGTGTGTGTGTGTGTGTGTGTGTGTGTATGTGTGTGTGTGTGTGTGTGTGTGTATGTGTGTGTGTGTGTATGTGTGTCTGTCTGTGATCTTCCACGATAACTGCCGTAACGTTGACTGGATCGACTTGATATTTGGTATACAAACATGGTTGTTTCCTGAAAAGAGCCCATTAGTTTTTGGCTGTCATCTGTCAAACCCAACTGTCACTATCATCAAATGTCAGAAGCTATATCTCACGGAACTCAACTTGCAATATGTCATTTGAAAGCCCTTGAAAAACTGTATTCAGAACAGTTGGAAACATTGCCCTATCTGTCATCTGTCAAATAATAAAAAATGTTAAAGTTCAAAACTTTACCAATTGATTATTCAAAATCTATCCGATGGATTGGAACCAGATTTGGCAGGAAGCAACACAACAAAAGAGTCAAATTGAGGCCGCAGTTGCAGTTTTCCACCATTCTCCAGTTGAGCGTAATGAATTTTCGAAATTTCTCCTGGCCGTTGCCACTCAGGAGGGGCTCTCGCCGGTGTTTCGACCAGCACGACTCGCTTTTGTAGCAGGACTACACTCAAAAATTTATTCCTGCTCGGGGATCGACTTTTTTTTGGAAATTTCAACTGATATCGAAAGTAGATTGTATTGAGCGTCGTGCAGGTCTATTTTCAGAGTTGACACGGTTTCGGTTTCCCGACTGTAATTTTTTCAAAATGAAATTTGCACATTCCGTGAATTTGAGAAAAACGCAATGCAAACTTCTACATGCGGTAAGCCCCACGAAATATCAATTTTAGGTGCAGACATGCTGTGAATAAAAGTTAGAGAAAAGATTGAGCTAATTTTTGAAGGAAAAAGTTTCGAAATCGGATCAACAGTTGCCGAGTTTTCCTCTCTGGAAAAACTGCAAATTTTCCAACTTTTTATTCCGTGAACAGATTTCTTGGAATGTTTCTTTTAGAGAATAGATAACTGGTTCTTGAACATTTTCCAATAATTTCTCTCCAATTTCCCGGAAATTTTCCTCCTGAAAATATAAAACCACTCATGCGATCGTACAAATTAAGCGGTTCTGTCACGATAATTACCGAATTATTGATCCGATCAAATCGAAATCAGGTACGGAGGCCTAAGTTCAGCCTGGAATGTTCTGATTAGACTTTGGGTGGATGATTTTGATCGGAAGCCCTCAGGTGGCACATTGGGTCTGGGTTTGTCTGCCCAAGCTCTAAATTGAAAATATAGAGTTGAAATTTGACACAAAGATGCAGTGAAAGTTTTCAATCAAGTTTTTGTAATTTCATCATCATATCTGAAGTAGGAACAAAAATTTCAATAAGGAACCAGCATTGCATTTTTGAGATATCACAACAGTTAGCTACCTAGTTCTACCTTTTGGATCATTTCATCACCTTGGAAAACTGACCTGACCTGTCATTTTTTCTGTCCGCTCAACAATGGATGCAGGATGCTCGCTAAACGCTCGACTAAATAGAATTTTTTCATCAATTTCCAAATCGAATCGCCTCCTCCCGAAGGGACACTTCGATCAAAATCATTACTGACGTCTCTGGATACCGCCGGGAAAGTTTTGTGTCGCCCCACAACAGATTTTTTTTACTTCAATACCCAAGACAGTGCATCCCAGCTGAAACATCTCGGCGTGATTTTTTCAGAAACCGTTCAACCATTACAATTCTTTTTTTGTGGAAATAAGCCCTAAATCTAAGCTTCAATTAGAGAGGTGCCGGTGTCTGCAGTTGCTCTACTTCCCAAAATATGGCAATTTGAACAGGCCCCGAAACAACAGGCACATAATTATGGAGATTTATGATTAGCAAGAAGAACAATTCTACATCAGAATGCAATTGGAGCACTGTCTTAATTTCCCATCAAACGCCAGAGAATACTTGGATGCAGAATACCCCCATCGCTGGATTGGTCGCGGGGGTCCTCATTCCTGGCTCCCAGATCTCCTGATCTCACAGTCCTAGATTACTATGTATGGGGCCGCATGAAAGATCTAGAGGTCTACAAGACGGAAATGAATACCAGGAAGGATTGTAGAGAAAAGATCATTGCAGTTGCTGATGAAACGCGGAACAATACACCAACCATTCGAAAAGCCACTAGACATTTAGTGACGAGATGTGGAAAATGCGTCGAAGTTGGGGGAGGGTATTTTGAAAACCATTTGTTAATAACATGTAATGTATTTATCACCTATTGTTAGGAGTTTTGATTTTTTATTCAAATGTTGCTCGTTTCCTGTTTGAAAAGTACTAATTGCGATGAATTATCTCAAATCATTCAGAAAATATCGCCATTAAAATTTTCAATTTTTTTTATTTTATTTTTTTACTAAACCTACTGAGGTGTGCCGTTCGTATTGGATAGCTGATTCTGTAGCATTTTTTCTCAACTTTCCAAATACAATGGCATTTTTTTAACTTTCCGATGCGAAAATGGCTTTTTTGCCCCAAGAATTGATGGGGGCCATTTTTTTTAGTCCGGCCCTGGATTTTTTCATGCCTTGTTGGTCATTGTGATTGTTCGTGGTAAGAGACATTTCCTGTCAAATTTCATTCGATTCCATTCATTTGCTCCAAAGTTATGACCTATCAAAGTTTTGACCAAAATACATAAATCACCCTGTAACTTTGAAACGCAGGATCTTAGAAAAATTTCGAAGCCAGATCCGGATCCGCCTCAAAAAACTGGATCTATCCTTAAGCTATGTCGTATAAGTCATGAAACACCCTGTATATACTCTTATTTATTTGAAAAAAGAAATGATAAAATAAAACCGATGAACCCAAGCAGGGATAGATGGGCCAAGGCCAAGGGGGTAAAAGGGAATTTGCCCCCTGGGCCGGTGAGATTTATAAAATTTGGGCTGATAGGATAAAAACCAATACTTTTATTTTACAGTGAAAGTTTTGAGAAGAAAGATCTAGGCCGGGGAAATGAACAAGTTCTTGATGCAGAGGTGAATGCAATCAGCGTCACCTCATATGTATTATAACTTTACAACTTATTGTTTTCACAACCTCACATGGGCCACTCGACAGTGGGCATTTTCATTCCATTCTCTCCAGTACTGCCGCGCTTGACAGCTTGATCATCATTCTCTTCAGTGAACACACCGCTTACAATTTTTCCGCAAGAGACCCAGAAATGTATTGAACTACGTTCTCTACATAAACACTGATGTTATTCAGACTCGCAAAATACTCGCCGTAATCAGGCTGCAAGACCACAATTCTGTACACCGACACTGCTTGTTGGTATCGGTAGCTAGAAAGGAACGATGTTGTTTGTTTCTCATCCTAGCTACTTCGGAACCCCGTTATTGGATACCAATAGGAATGCGAGCTTTCTGAGGTTCATTATCGATTTGAGGAACATATTATAGTGGAGCTCAACAAAGTTATAAGAAGTGAATAAGGCATGGACTATTTACTAAGCTTTAAAACGTCACAGGACTTTTTGGAAACTTCTTTTTGTGCAGTGAGGAGTAGGGGCGGCTTCAACAACAACCCTGATACGCAATAATATTACTAGCGCCTATTAGAGTCTATTAATTCACCACTAAATCTCCACCTCCAATGGGAACTGCCTGGATGATATGGAAGAGCAGCACTGTGCTGAATGCCGCCTGAAAATAAAGTCAATTTATCATTATCAGTGTTTATGTAGAGAACGTGATTCTAGGTATCTTGCGGGAACATTGTAAGCGGTGTTCACTGAAGAGAATGATGACCAAGCTGTCAGGCGCGGCAGTACCAAAGAGAATGGAATGAAAATGCCTATACTGTCGAGTGGCCCCTGGCCCCTGCAGTTTCGGAAACGTAAGGGATAAATTATATGCCAAATATTCACTCCTACTCCTTCACCAGAATATTTCACAAGCTTTCACTATTCTACCTCTGATGATGTGAGACTATAAAGGCTCCCGAAACTGTAGCAAGGAGTTTTTATTAACGTTTTGAGGGAAGACTCTGCCTTTTATTTATAATTTTCAAAAGTGTTGGTTTTATCCTACCGGCCCTTTCACAAATCTCACCAGCCCAGAGGGAAAAAAGGGCCTGATGGGCCCATCCACCCCTGAATCCAAGTCTCGTTGTTTGTATAGACGCATCAGGTGGGAACTTTTTTTTTCGTTATCTCTATCTGTAAGCGACAAAGAATTAAAGAAACTGTTTAGAATAGAATGAAAGACTTTCAACTATTGCGAATGTGTAAAAATTTCATTTGCTATGCAGGAAGAATCATAAATTATGAAAATCCAGAAAAAGCAGGAGACTACGACATTCTTATTGACGAATCTGTGACCCATATTAAAAGATTTGGTAGAAGAGCTGACGGAATAGATGAAGAACATGTAAAATTGAAAGCCTCATTGCTTTAGACAAAAATCTTGGAGTCAGACCCCATAGGTGTTGGGTGAATGCTTGAAAAGAATGATAGCTGAATGTATGGCAGAGGTATCAGGTATGGATGAAACAGGAGTATGTTGTGGAAAACAACTATGGTGAAGGACTAAAAGCAAAAAAGTCTACAGCATTTGTGAACGTGAAATATATGCGCCCAGTTTTGGAACTTTTGGAATCGGAATTCTGGTTCTGACTCTATGATTTTTTTTCTCTTGGAGGATGCTGATTTATCCTATCGCTACAAGAAAGACTATGTTAGCCTAGAGAGCCTGTCATCATCAAAAACTAAAATTGACCATCAGCATCAAGTTCAGGAGGTCAAAATCACAAAGAAAGTTTGTTTCAGTTGTGAAAATCTGATCAAATTCAATTTTTAAGAAAAACAGCTGTGTCGCCCATTTCGAATGGGCCCCTTTTTTGAAGCCTTGATCAAGGTATCTCAGATGGTCTGCAAGTTAAGTTGCTGGGAACCGTTTAAGAAACAATATTCGTGAATTGCAACCTCCCATCATCAGAATAACATAGTCTTCTTTGTACCGATAGGATAAATCAGCATCTTCCAAGAGAAAAAAATCATAAAGTCAGAACCAGACTTCCGATTTCAAAAATTTTGGAACTAAGCGCAAGCTAGAACATAACGCTTTATAATCTTTTCATTTGCATTTGAGAAAAAACATTACTCTGAAAATGGGGGTCCGTTTAATTTGCTCAAATTTTGTACTGTTTTACATTTCACCCTGTGGATATTTTACATGGAACTTCCAGATATTCACCTTCTGAAGGTGGATAACGGAAAAACTGATCTCACTAACCGTCAAAACAGAATCAAAATGGTTTTTGTCATTCAAAAGTTATTGGGGTCCAGACTCGGACCAATTTTTCCCTCGCGACAACATATTTGCTGCGCAGTTTATCACCACTTAGATAACTTGAAATCAAAAATTGCCCTCCGGTTGCAATAAGCCTTCATAATATATTATCGATTTACGATCTACCAACTAAACCATGGGCATTTCACTATTGTTTGACCAACAGCACTGCGAGTTTATATTTAATTTGATGATCAAATTTATGAGCTTGGTGAATCCAGGGTGGGGAGGTTCGCCCAGGTAGGTATGAATTTTTTCAGCAGCTTCAGGTCTGTCCTCTGGGGCCAAGAGATGACCACCTTACTCCGGAAATGACTTAGCTCCTTGTCTCCCTCAAAACCTGGAGGCTAGCGCTGAAAAATACACATAAGTATAAGTAGATAAATCCAAAGCCTTTCAATTATTTGATTTGAGTAATTATTACACTGGTCCAATAATTCGACCCATCACCATTTCGTGACCGCGACTTTGTTGGCCGATATCTTTTGAACGAGTTGATGGATTCAAAAAATCTCACCCACCAAGTAGTGGTTGCAAAATGGTGCTAAGAGGTGCGTTCGGCATGCGGTCAAAATTCTTTTGGAAACAACAAAATTATGTAGGTACCGATAAGAGACAGTGACGATGTCCACAGTTAGGTATTTACCTGTCACTTATCTGATGGCCATCTTAGCCTGAAGGGACCATATGGTTCTGTCCTGGCCCTGGATGCAAGTAGGTACGATGTGGGAGGGGACTGCATTTTTCCAAGTTTTTGACATTTCCGTCAAACTACATGGCCATGTTGCCATGTTTATTCAACCTGTCGCTCTTGTGGTCTGTCGCGCTTGAAATTGTCGCGCTAACTGCCCGTAATCGTCAAAAGCTCAAAAATGTCAGTTCTGAAGGTGCTGCGTTGCCGTACTGTACAACAATTCTGCTTGATTTAAATTCAGACTGAAGACTGGACACCCTTTGGACTGGTCGCTGAAATAAACATTCCTTGATAACAATAAATGAGTATAAAATAATTATAGCATAGTTGTGCGTGACTTGGTTTTGAGACAGTTGGTCACCAAAGAGGCGGCTGTCTAAATAAGTCGGCAACATGGCTTCGACTGGGAGAGAACTGGAACCGCAAAAATTCGAATGAGTTGAGTTCACATACTTAAATAGCTATACCGCGCAAGAGAGACGTCCGACACTTGTAATAATGGGCGCCGCCATCTTGATGGTTATTTAGGGACTTTGGGTGGTGTGGACTGGCACCACTTCGCTAGTTGGCCACTTGATTAAGCACGACATTATTTTGCTTCTCCCTCAAAGTACGTGGAATCAACACTAATAACATCAAGTGGGAATCACCAGGTGAAGAAAAGGTGTGCGATCATTCCAGCATCCAAAAGTCCGGTTAGCTACGTGATGTTTATTTACACTGTCAAAAAGCTGTCACTTGACGTTTCGTTTACTGAGAGTACAGTGACTCCCAACCATCCAACTCGATGTGAGTATTTCGTAATTTCAAGAAAACTAAATACACTTACGTGATGGTACTTGAGAAAACTGGATCGCTATTGTAAAATTGCAGAAAA
The DNA here is from genome assembly GCA_949128115.1 of Anaspis maculata. Lineage (NCBI taxonomy): Eukaryota > Metazoa > Arthropoda > Insecta > Coleoptera > Scraptiidae > Anaspis > Anaspis maculata. Next base: position 15,320,812 of record OX421962.1, read on the forward strand.
TTTGATCACTTTCACGGCACTTGGGATATTTTGTGGTAGCTATATAGCTCGGTATTTTGAGATACACTGGAAATTAACCATCAAAATGGCGTCATTCTCTAACTCCTTTTGTTACGCGGCGCGGCAGAATGCGCAATAGGTTCATGAGCGGTATAGCTATTTAAGTATGTGGTTGAGTTCCGATTTGAACTCATTTTACACTTCCGTCCATGCATCATTAATTTCCGGTTCCACCAAACTTTTATCAACAAATTAAGCCTAGGCCCCCCATCTGCGATATATCGCAAGAATTTTCATCGCCGTTTTTGCTAGTTTTCATGTGCGAAATAGATGTTGCGATGGAGTTTAGTGTCATGGTAGTTTTCTTCCAAAATGTCAATGTCAATCAATAATGGTTAAAATGGCCGCTTTCATAAGACGGGAGCAGCTACCGCTACGCTCCTTCGGAACTGTTGGCGTCTTACGAACGCATTGTTGGAAGTAGCGGTGACTGGCGGTGACGGTGACACATCCAGCGCCGCGTCAAGAATAGCCGAAAATATAATTTGGTCTTGGAGAATTTCACCCAGTGCTATAGCTCGATGGTCTATTTTTAACAAGCGATTCACATTGGCTGGGAAAAAACTTATAATCTTCAAAAATTCAAAACAGCACGTAAGGTAAACAGCACCGAACAACACTCTTGAACCCATAAAATGTCAGAATGAGAATGGCACTTGCGAACATCAAAATTTGACGTTTCTCTCGTTTTTCCACCTCCCACTCCTATCGCTCATCATGCTACCAAAATGTAGCGAACTTCCGAGCCGCTACAAAACATGGCCGTCCGCTCCGAGCGGAGCGGAAAAGGAGCACACCGTTCACAAGACAAATCGGTAACAGTTCCACAACTGTTGTGACTTATGAATGCGCCCATTGTCCAAGCTGTTGGACATTTTTCATATTTTTAGTAGAGTTGTGAATTGGACCGGTCAAAATCTCGGCCTACATAAAAGAATCAATATACAGGATGGTCCATCGCTTTGATGACTTGGGAGTTATTCCAAAAAGCGTATTTTAAAACCTGAACTTTGAAGGGCTTTATCTCCCTTAGGTTTTTTGGAGAAAAATTAATTCATGCATGTCGGCCGTGATGTCGGCCTAGTTTTTGATGGACCATCGAATGGTGAGTTATTGCTACTATAACCTGGACCATCCTGTAGGGGAATGTCGTGTATTTTGGACCCCCCGTGTAAATTGGACTGGACCTATATGATATAGGTCCAAAAATTTGCTCAATCTTTTCTCTAACTTTTATTCACAGCATGTCTGCACCTAAAATTAATATTTCGTGGGGCCTACCGCATGTAGAAGTTTGCATTGCGTTTTTCTCAAATTCACGGAATGTGCAAATTTCATTTTGAAAAAATTACAGTCGGAAAACCGAAACCGTGTCAATTCTGAAAATAGACCTGCACGACGCTCAATACAATCTCCTTTCGATATCAGTTGAAATTTCCAAAAAAAAGTCGATCCCCGAGCAGGAATAAATTTTTGAATGGAGTCCTGCTACAAAAGCGAGTCGTGCTGGTCGAAACACCGGCGAGAGCCCCTCCTGAGTGGCAACGGCCAGGAGAAATTTCGAAAATTCATTACGCTCAACTGGAGAATGGTGGAAAACTGCAACTGCGGCCTCAATTTGACTCTTTTGTTGTGTTGCTTCCTGCCAAATCTGGTTCCAATCCATCAGATAGATTTTGAATAATTAATTGGTAAAGTTTTGAACTTTAACATTTTTTATTATTTGACAGATGACAGATAGGGCAATGTTTCCAACTGTTCTGAATACAGTTTTCCAAGGGCTTTCAAATGACATATTGCAAGTTGAGTTCCGTGAGATATAGCTTCTGACATTTGATGATAGTGACAGTTGGGTTTGACAGATGACAGCCAAAAACTAATGGGCTCTTTTCAGGAAACAACCATGTTTGTATACCAAATATCAAGTCGATCCAGTCAACGTTACGGCAGTTATCGTGGAAGATCACAGACAGACACACACACACACACACACACACACACACACACACACACACACACACACACACACACACACACACACACACACACACACACACACACACACACACACACACACACACACACACACACACACACACACACACACACACACACACATACCGGTCGCGTGGGACTTGTGGGGACGCATGAAATAGACCCAATTGTGGGGATATCGAGATTTTTACATATTACAGTAGAGTTTTCCAAAATGTAAATGACTCTTTTTGTAGTTTTTTGATACACTAGAAAAATCGTGGGAAAATTGGTAAAACCTTACTGTGGGGTCTGTCCCCACAATTTGGTACACACATTTTTGGTGTGTGTTAAGTGTGTGGTCTCATCACACATCTGTTTTGAAATTGTGTGGACATTATTGACAATAGTACCTACTTGTTATGGCCACGAGGTTAAAATTCTACAATGAAGTCGATGGGATAAAGGGGTTCACTTTCGGGAAGATAGGTACTGTCAATTGAAAAAAAACTAGTTCACTGTCACAAAACTGCCAGTAAAATAATAAATGATAGTGTGTATCAATACTGCAAAACTAAGGAAATGCTCCTCAAGGAGAAGAGCTCTCGTAAACATTCCTAGTTCAAGGGCTCGTTCAAGGGTAGTAGTGGAGTCGGCACATTCGGAAAAAGTCCTGTTCACTGCATTTTTGAGTAATCTAATGCCCTTTGGCACACATGTCCTTAGAGCCTGTCTAAACAATTCTGTCCATCGCCGGCGCCGCAAGCAAAATTTTAGTTCAGATCCTGTACACAGGGTAAAGAAGAAAAACAATTTGAAAAAATTGCATCTTTTGAACGGACAAAGGTAGAGTATTGCAGGGCATGTCATATGATGCACAATTTGATGGTTGTTGAGGTACACCAAACCATTTTGAAACATCAATTACCGTTTCCGAGATATTCTGAAAAAACTGAGATCTGTCAAAAAAAACATTATCTTCATTATATCGCTTATTTTGGAAGATATCAAAATGAAATTTGGTATTTGCCCTACAAAAGACGTCATAAATGAAGGATAGCTTCAGTTATTCTCTAGGCCTACTATTTTCCTCAATAAGACAGTCAACTTTTTTGGAGGGGAGCCGCCGTCTTGTTTTGTGAATATCAAGCTGATGACCGAAAAAATGACTGATAGTCATTAGGCTAGTATCATGCCGTTACTCTATCATGTGAAAGATCACCTTGGATGGACCATCATACCATTTTTGCTGAACGAAAGATGATGCACGGATTTTATCGGATTTCTCAGAACTAGAGGATCTACTGCTAGCCATCGAGCCATTGCAAGTAATTGAACACCGCGATTATGACCCTTGATCATTCTTCAGGTTGTCTACCAATATTCATAGTCATAAGTTCAGCGGTTCGGTTTAAGCAGCTATTTGAATAAAATAGTGTCGATTTTTCATGGAAAAAACATAAAATCACGAGGTCTCTGGGTCATTTCTTAGCTCATTGGAAAAAGATCCTCCATGGAATTTTGAAAAATTTAAGCTGAATTATTAGAAAAAAGTGCATTCTTCAGTATAGTTTCTAAAAAACTGGCACAGGATGTACTCATGTGATGTAGGACGAACATGGAAGACTATTTTGCAGTAGGTAGGAAGCGAACAAATTATGCGGTAGGACAACACTAATAATGGAGAGAACCTTATAAATTTTGATGTCGCAATGTATTTTGGAATATATTCTATTCAGATTCCTCCTTCAGCTTTGGGAAATGTTGGCATGATGGCGATCTATGCAGATGACATCACAGGGTGATAAGAAATTGAAGAATTTCATCCCATCATCTAAATAGGCTGGAGGCATGAAAATCGCCAAAAAGATCCATGATTTATTGCTTAACAAGACAAAAGAAACCGTTTCGAACAATTTTCAGCCGTTTCTTCAAACTTATGCTATAGAATGCACTTTTTTCTAATAATTTAGCATGAATTTATCAACATCCCGTGGAAGATCGATTCCCAATGACTTAACAATTGACCCAGAGACCTCGTAATTTTCTGTTTTTTTCACGAAAAAGCAACACTTCTTGATTCAAATAGCTGCTAAAACCGAACCGCTGCACTTATGGCTATGAATCTTGGTGAGCAACCTGAGAAATGACCAGGGATCATAATTGCGGTGTTCAATTACTTGCAATGGCTCGATGGCTGGAAGTAGGTCCTCTAGTTCTGAGGAACCCGATAAAATCAGTGCGTCATGTTTCTTTCAGCAAAAATGGTATGATGTACCATCCAAGGTGATCTTTGACAATATAGAGTAATGGCATGATACTAGCCTAATGACTATCGGTCATTTTTTCGATCATCAGCTTGATATTCACATAACAAGATGGCGGTTCCCCCTCAAAAAAGTTGACTGTCTTATTTAGGAAAATAGTAGGCCTAGAAAATAACTGCAGCTGTTATTCACTTATGCCGTCTTTTATAAAGCAAATACCAAATTTCATTCCGATATCTTTAAAAATAAGCGATATAATGAAGATAATGGTTTTTTGACAGATCTCAGTTTTTTTCAAATATCTCAAAAACGGTTAATAATGTATCAAAATGGTTTGATGTACCTCAGCAACCATCAAATTCCGCATCATATGACATGCCCTGCAATACTCTACCTTTGTTCGTTCAAAAGATGCAATTTTTTAAATTGTTTTTCTTCTTTACCCTGTATACAGGATCTGAACCAAAATTTCGCTTGCGGCGATGGACAAAATTGTTCAAACAGGTGCACAGTGGGCCAAGTGCCGTAAAAAGTGGCCAAAAGTCGAGCAAGGTCATTTTGGTATTTTGGTCCAAATTTTTGGTATTATTTAGAAAAATAGTTGATTCATAAGTTACCAAGGTCTTGAGATTCCAAGGCAATTTATAACTTCTGTGTGATGCCTCAAACATAGGACTTTAAAATAGCTCTACTGATAACACTTTCATAGCATTTTGTGACTAAAGTGCTATTGCCGGCTGTGCTTTTCAGAGGCCAGATATCATTCTATAAATTTTACCATAGCTCACTTGAAGTTTTTTGAAAATAAATCATACTTCACATAGGATATATGTTCATTTGTTTCAGAATTATAATTTTTTTCAAATGGCGATGTTCGGTTAATTTGTTTTCCAAGAGTTCCATTTTTGCAGTGGCTTACAAAAAATGTTCCACCTTGCTCCAGCCTACAACTTCTTTCACAAAAAGCTACACTTTTTTAAAGTTGATTTCAAAAGAAATTGTATGCGTCCACGTGCGTCCCCGTGATTACCCTTTTTTTTTCAAATATATGGATGAAGAGACAAAAACTTAAAATTTCTGGAGAACGCTGATTTTCATTGGACTGCTGCGAAATCGTGTTAAGATTTTCAAGAAGACATTATTCCAATGATATTGGAAGAGCAGGGTTGTTTCTAGGGGTTTTTGCATAAAAAGTGGAAAGTTCTGTTTTTTCGTTACGAGCATGTTTTCTAGTTTGAATTCTATTATCACTAAGAACTTGAAGTCGGAATTTTTTTTTAATATTTTTCCCATAATCACCTCAATATTCTGGGACGATTTGATGAGTTTCAATTTTTTTTCTCGCAATTTTTTTTTTCAACCCTTAAATCTCACCCTTGAGGGTCAATGAATTTTATTCAATATTTTCCCCCAATCGACTTGATATTCTGAGGCAATTCGCTGAACTGGACATTTTTCTGTTATTCTTTTGGTTTTTTTCAACCCCAAACCCCAATTTCACTCCCGAGCACAATTGAAATTTTTTCAATATTTTTTCTATAATGACCTCAATATTCTAAGACGATCTGGTGAGTTTTAGACTTTTGGCCGCCGACAACTGATTTTGTCCCACTGTGAGGTGGTAAGAACATGTGTGCCAAAAGACATTGCATTACTCAAAAATGCGGCGTATAATACTGTACCGACCCCACTATTGGTGCAGTTCCAGGGGCGAAGCCTTGAACATTTTTTGACGCCCTTCGTTTACAGTTACAGAAGTTACAGGGTGATTCATGTGTTTTAACCTCGGTTTTGACGAAAATTTCACAAAATCATTCTTCATAATAGCATAAAATTTGAGATGCAAATTTCTGTACCAATGGACAGGGAGCTAGTGCCGCAAAACTTACGTCATAATGTACATGATTTTAACCCTGTAGGTCTAATGTGCGTTGATAAGTTTGTTGAAAATTTCTTTGTCCCACATGTCAGACCGAGAGCTTCAGACTGGTACCTATAGGCTTGTCGAATTCCTAAAAATGTCCAAAATTTACGTTATATAAAGTACTTGAATGAAACCAAAGGGCTTTTGTGTGGGAACATACCCTTAATCAAAAATCGAGTCGTGAGAGAAAATTTTTGAGTGTCCATAAAACAAGTTGGAAATTTTCAAAAAATGACAAAATCCATCCCGTTCTGGAGACTTTTCCTCAGACATAATTTTAAGAATGAACAACGATTCTTACATGATTTTTCACGTGGGTTTCGAACCTGTCTACAAAATTTTTTAAGGGTATATCGCACACAGGCTGCAACATCGAAAGATTCTTCTCAAATCGGACACCCTGTATTTAAACATGGAAATCGATTCCGCTTTTCATCTTGATTATAATTTATAAACATATATCACAAAAAGTGGGTGAGTCAACAAAATATCTACATAAAATTGATGGATGAATGCGAATTTTGGTCCTTCTTTTAAAAATTTCAAACTTGTCTTCTAGACTGAAAGGTCCCAAAAATTTTGTCTTACGACCAGAGTTTTGATTGGGGATGTTCCCTCACAAAATCCCGTTGGTTTCATTCATGTACCTTATGACGTAAATTTTGGCCCCTTTTTTCGACAACAACTGACAAGCCCCTCCCCTCCCCTCCCCTACCAGCCTAAAGCCCTGGTTTGAAATGTAAGAAAATAGAAAACAAGTGTCCCAGAAATGAGTACACTGAAAAAATCGGCCTTATTCTCTATGCCATTGAAATTGAAAATTGAAAATGTTTCGTTTTTCACTCTGGTTTATTTCGGTACGTAAGCATATTAGGCTGGGATCCCAAATATGGATGGAAATTAGACCTGAATCCCTGCCTGAACTGGTATAGTGCGTACTTGTTTACCCAGTCTTAAGATCAATTTCAGCTCTTCAAAATCCCATTTTCAATATTGAAAATTTTCAATGGCATAGAGAATAAGGCCGAATATCATATATTCCTGACAACAAAATAGGTCGATTCCAACCGATTCACTTGGGATTTTGAGTCAGCGTGTACTTTCAAAACACAATCGATATGCATCACTCATGAGAAATTCCAATATGGCGGCCAAGATGGCGGCGGAATCGTGAAATTCAGCTTGAAAAAAAAAGAATGATTATATGTACGAGACAAGGACAAGTTCCAAGTTCCATGAAAATCGTTCCACTGATAAGAAATTTCAAGATGGCGGCAGAATCATGAAACTCAGCTTGAATGAGGAATGTTCATACGAGACTAGAGTGAGTTCAAAGTTTCATGACAATCGTTCCACTAACAAGAAAATTTCATTATGGTGGCCAAGATGGCGGTGGAATCATGAAATCTGATCTGCCCATTGGCCACCTATGGGGGCCTAGGCTATTCATCGCAAAAAGTTCCAGGACTCTAGTTTATTCCTCAAGGAGGAGTTCAACTTCTTCGAAGTGGACAGGAGGTTCTTTGATGATGATAATAATAACTATGCATGAATCAAAAGAAGTGGATATCCCCACACGTGCGTGAGTCGCAATAGCGCATTTTCTGTGCAGATTTGTTGTCGATGGAAATGAAGTCCGCTCAAATTGGACTACTTTCAGAGAAATTCAAAATGGCGGATCAAAGATGGCGGTCAAGTGAGAAAAATCATTGGTCAACTTTATATGATGGTCACGTATGCATACGATTGGCGTTTACACCCCATCGATATCTTTTTTCGTTGAGGCATAATTCTCCTAGTTCTATCACTTTGAAACATGTTCAATATGGAGAATACAAGATGGCGGCAGGGCATCAATTGTCGAAAATTGCATGTATGTATCTAATTGAGATTCACATCGCCTGCAAATTTTACTTGAATCAGACCACTTTCAGAGAAATTCAAAATGGCGGATCAAAGATAGCAGCCAAATGACAAAAATCATTGATCAACTTTATATGATGGACACGTACGCATTTCATTGGCGTTTGCACCACATCGATATCTTTTTTCATTGAGGCATAATTCTCCTAGTTCTAACACTTCGAAACATGTTCAATATAGAGACTACAAGATAGCGGCGAGGAACCAATTGTCAAAAATTGGATAGATCTTGATGTGGTTCACATTGCCTGCAAATTTCATCTCAATCGGATCACTTTTAGAGAAATTCAAAATAGCGGATCAAAGATGGCGGCGGAATAACAAAAAAACAAAAGTCAACTTGACATCCTGGACAAATGTACCATTGATCAGCGTTTACACCACTTCGATATATTTCTTCCCTGAGGAGTTATCCCGGGTACGGACGGGCGGACAAAGTGAAGTGAAAGCGCCTCTTCCCCATTTTTTGGGGAAAGTGCGCTAAAAACGGCCATATGAGCGTAATGGACCTTTTCAGCAGAAAAGAGACAGATGCGTGCGCGTTCGTACCGCGCAGCTGGTGGTGTCTAGCTATTGGCGAGTAACATAACCGATGGTGGCGCTGCTGATGCGCTTCGCATGTGAACAAACATGTCGGATAGAGCACGGATTGTTGCCCGCGCGTTCAAAAATCTCATCAGTAGTAAGCGGTTTTTAATGTCCTCTAGACGTGAAACGTGGTTAATTAGTATTGCGGTGGAACTCAAAAATGGCAGAAGCGCAATTGAGTGTTATGGAGGTTTTGAATCACTTGATGGACTCAACGGATTCTCGATGTATCGTGATGGGAGAAGAAATTCTGAAGTCACAATTTCTTGTGTTGTGTGGTCGAAAGCGAACCGAATCAAGCATCAATTTAAACATAGACATATTTGAATTGTGTTTACAAACAAGCGCATTGTATGAATCTCCTCACTAGATAACTGGGAATGTAATTAAAAAAATAGTTGTAGCAGTTCCTGTGAAATTACATGTAGGTAGTTGAGTAACAAAAATTAATTTCAAAAACTAGAATAAAAATTCCAAAACAGAAGACATCTTAACTAACCCTATAGTGTGGAAGAAAAAAGGAATTACCAGTTTCATAACTTTTAGAAATTTATGACTTGGCTAGAAACTTTCGGAAAGTTTCGGGATTTTCTAAAAGTTTCAAAATGAAATATTTCACAGCCCATCACTACCTACCTACACACCACCTCATAATATAACCCACATAATATTGTGTAAATTCAATTCTGGATGTCCCCACAACAATGAGAATATTATGGGGACCTCGATGAATCTGGAACAGTTCGTCACTAGAAAATCAGTCAAACAGCGCCATCTAGCGATTCCGACTGAGGTCCCCACAATTTGGGTTACAATTATATGGTTTTACACACCATTCTTGACCTATAATTGTGGGGACATATTGGGAAATTGTGTTTTCTACGGTAAGGAGGCCCCAGAGAACACGTTAGAAGCACTTAAAATTTGTGGGGACGTGTGTATGTCCCCGTAATTGGTGAAGTCCACACAACTATGGTTACATTCTTGCCAAAGTCCCCATAAGCATAGCCGCACACGTGCACACACACACACACACACACACACACACACACACACACACACACACACACACACACACACACACACACACACACACACACACACACACACACACACACACACACACACACACACACACACACACACACACACACACACACACACACACACACACACACACACACACACACACACACACACACACACACACACACACACACACACACACACACACACACACACACACACACACACACATACCCGCCGGTGTAGGTTTGTGGCAACCGTGCATCAAACCAAATTGTGGCAGCTTTGATGAAACCATGTAGGTTGGGTACCCCTTTGCGTTAGCAACCCGTAAAACTGACCCATTTGGTTATACACTCCATGGGGGCGGCGCAGCATGTCCCCGAATATTCGTGCATATAACAAACTAGTGGCGTCGCTGCCACAATTAGGTGTCAAGTTTTTGTGCATCCAAGACGCCAGAATTCGGTGTATAGTTTGTGCATCGAAGACGCCAAAATTCGGTGTATAGTTTGTGTATCGAAGACGTCAAAATTCGGTGTATAGTTTGTGTATCAAAGGTGTCTTGTCTATAGTGTCTAAGTGATTATGTCGATATTTTTAACATTTTTCAAAGCGCGACAGTTTTGGATTGCTTTGGAAGATTTTAAATCTGTTTAGACTGGCTGATAGCCCCATTTACACACACTCCCTTGTACACATTCCCATGTATCTTGCACGAATTCAACCAACCCCCACTCCTTCAAAACTACCGCCTTTTCCAAGTTGCTCCGATCTGAACCGGAATTTCTCGGTTGGATGAAGGAACTTGCGAAGAGAAGATAACTCAATGTTTCTCAACATCCCCCCCCCCCGAAACCAGGTGAGAGAGTGAACAGTTTTAATTTCTATGATTTCAAGAGAATTGTTATGTTAAATAGAGAAGTTCGCGGGAGGAAAACCTCTTTTGTACCTTTTACAAATTCAACCAACACCCACTCCGCCCCACCCCTTCAAAACTACCCCCTTTTCCCAAGAATCTCCGATCTTAACCGGAATTTCTCGGTTAGGATAGAGGAACTCTTGAAGAGAAGAAAACTCAATGTCCCTTTCCCCTCTCGCAAAACCGAGTGAGGGGGGGGGGGGCAAAAAGTTTTTATTTCTCTGATTTTGAGCGGATTTTTTGTGTTTGAGAGAGGAACGCGCGGGGAGAAAACTCGCATAATACCTTGCACAAATTCAACCAACCCGCACCCCACCTTACCCTTTCAAAACTACCCCCTTGGCCTTTTAGTGTTTTATTCAAGAGGAAACTCACGGAGATAAAATCTTCTATAAACCTTTCACAAATTCCACCAACTCCCGCATCACCCCACTCCTTCAATTACCCTCTTTTCTTAAGTACCTATCTCCGATCTGAACCGGCATTTTTCGGGTGGATAGAAGAATTCGCGGGGACAAGAAAATTCCATGACACTTACCATCCCCCACATCCGTGAACAGGGGAAGGGGAAAGGGGCAAATTTTTTAACCTCTTCGATTTAGAGCAGCCTTTTTTTGTTTGATAGGGAAACTTGCGGAGAGAAAATCTCCTAAGTATATGCCTTGCACAAATTCCCCAGCAACCCCCACCTCACTCCACTCTTTCAAAAACCACCCCCTTTTTCCAAGTAGCTCCGATCTAAACCGGCATTTTTCGGTTGGATAAGAGAATTCGCGGGGACAAGAAAATTCCATGACACTTAATCCCTCACATCCTTGAAACCGGGGAAGAGGGGAGGGGCAAATTTTTAAACTCCTTGATTTAGAGAGGCCTTTTTATGTTTGATAGGGAATCTCGCGGAGATATAATATCTATCCTAATGCTAATATTAAACAATATGGTGTCGTATTTGAAAATCAAATGTTGATGGCTCTTCCGATTATTTCCGGAAGATCGAATGGAAAGAAGTGTGTATAAGTATTACTCTATTTTTGTTTTAAATGGTAATAATTAAGTATTGTTGCTTTGGCTCAAATTCAAGTTTCTGTACTATCCCTTTCTTCCATGTAGGTACATACATACCTTTATAAACTGCTCAAAAGTGAATAGGGGTAATGAAAATTTCCGCATTTTGTAAAATGGGAATATCTCGAACAAAAATTCTCCGATTTCAAAAAGGAAGACAGCGCCAGATAGGGCCTACTTCGGCTACGTGATGATGTAAAGGATAGTTTCATAATTGAAAATGTACATGATATACAGTGCGCCAAAAGGAAGAGGGCCAAAAGGGTAAATTGTCAACGTTGTGTCACTTTTCTAAAAAAAATTGTAGATTATTTATAATATCGTTTTTTGAAAGGTAGCAATAATATCCCGAAATGGTTTTTTGATTTTCAAATATTTCTTTCTTTTCAAAGGCTATGTGATTTTTTCAAAAATTAACATTTTTTTATTGCAATTCTCTTATTGGCCATATTATTGACGTAAATTTGGCAGATATGCATAAACTCACTTTAATACACCTTCCCACGAAAAAATTCACCCCAACGACCCCCAAGGGGGCTGCCACCCGGTGGACGCCAGCATTCGCTTTTGGAATGGGTTGAAATGAAGCATGCTGTGGCGGATACGATGCGTTTACCAATTCGGGGATCTTGACGTAACATCAGTAACTTCATGTCACATCGTAATTACCATGGTTACGATATCACCCCCCTTCTGGTCATTTTTGTACAGGGTTATTAATTCCGAATGTTGAAAATCGATAATTCGAGAACGAATGCGCGTAGAGTTGAACTTTTTTTTAAATTTTATTGGAAATATTGGCGCATTTTTTGACATGTTGGAAATATTATTTAAGATATCCTCCTAAACTACGGGTAGGATAATTTGTCGTGTTTGATGTTTTACGTAAATGTTTCACCAATGTCATTGGCAACATAAGCATACACTCATGGCATACACTGTCATTTTCAAAATATTATTCAAAGTAAAAGGAGTCATTTGAGTTTCATACAATATTTTTTTATCAATAGCAGAGCATGAAACATAACCATGGACATATGGACACCCTGTGAAATTAACGTAATGGAGTATTATACTAGAATGTTTTTTTGTCGAAATGGAAACTACATCGAAAAATAATTGACCCGTATTTTTTTATTCGGTCGAAAATCGAATCGTTTGGGCGTAATCGATAAAAGAAGATCAACTACTTGTGACTGCCTTTGTAAATGACGTCAGAACTAGTAAGAATTCAAGAGTTTCGTTTATTTATTGCGGCCAAACGATTCGATTTCTGGCTAAACAAAAAAATATGGGTCAGTTATTTTTCAATGTAGTTTCTGTTCCATCGAAAACAAAATATTTTTTTCAAAATATAATACTCTATTGTAAACTCGGCATTTCCTAATCACATTTTCACCAATTTTGTTGTGACGGTTTATTTAAATATAATTACTATACAGGTTGTGGGTTACATGTTTTGTACTCTGATATTGATAAAATATATTGTATGACGCTCAAAAATGACTCTTTTATTTTTAACCTAATTTTGAAAATGACAGTGTATGCTTATGTTGACACTGAGATTCACTAATCAGGCTTTATTTAAAATGTTTTAGATTTTTTCATGGGGTCCCCTTTGCCCTCTAAAATCTCGAGTCCTAAGGGAACATTTTTTAGGTGCTGCGGGTCAAAACTTTCTGATGGGTGTGGACAACAACTGTGCAAAATGGCTTGCTTGTATCATCAAATGCCACTTTTTTTTTGCGTACCGCAGGCACCTAATTCTAGTTGAAGTTTTAAAGTTGAGGTGGGTGAGGGCAAAAGGGGGGTAATAAGAAATATTCATAATATTTTCCTCAACAAAAAAGATAATAATTTTGTTCAATTTGATGTAAGTACCACAAAGTAATGCCCGTTCACGTTGCAAATTCAGCACAAGAAATTTTTTAATCAAAAATAAAGTGAAAATCTGGAAAGGTATACGGCTGATGGGCCCTGATAGATTTGCGCCAAAACTTTGCAGGTCCCATCAGCCGTAGCCGTAGCCCTCTAACTTATCACTTTGTTTTTGATTCCAAAAGTTCTAGTGCTGAATTTGCAACGTGAAGAACAGCATATTATAGATGTTTCTACTTGAAATTGTAAAATAGAGGTCGGTGGGGGCAAAAGGGGAAAATTGAAAATTTTTAGAATATTTTTCTCAGTACAATTCTCTTCTGATGTATCACAAGGTAGGTGGTTTCATTTGAAATTTTAAAGTAAAAGGGTGGGTAGGGACCAAAGGGGATGATTGATAATTTTTATATTTTTCTTGGAAAAAGAATTCAATCCTCTCTAATCTAGTGAAACAAAAAGTACGTGTCAGTTATAATTTTTAGTTGGAACTTAAAAGAGCGGATAGAGCAAAAGGGGGGTTGATTAAAAAAAATTATAATATTTTTCTCACAAAGAAAATTTGATGTTTTCAATTTGATTTATCACAAAGTAAATTATCCTACATGAGTTTTTAAAGTAAGGGTGGGTGAAGACGAGAAGGGGTGATTAATATTTTTTATATTCTTCTCAGAAAGAGAATTCAATTCTCTTCAATCGGATGAACCGAGAAGTACGTGGTTTCATTTGAAAGCTAAGGGTGTTTGAATATTTTTTTCACAAAGAGAATTTGATGTTTTCAATTTGATGTACCACAAAGTAGATAAGCCTACATGAATTTTTTCAAGTGGGTGTGGGGGGGGGGGGGGGGACAACAGGATGTGATAAATAAGTTTTATATTTTTCTCAGAAAGAGAATTCAATTCTCTTCAATCTGGTGAACCATGCAAAAGTACGTGGTTCCATTTGAAATTTGGAAATCAAGGGTGGGTGGGGCAAAAGAGGGGTTAATAGAAAAAAAATGTTTTTCTCACAAAGAGAATATGATTTTTTCTGATTGATGTATCACAAAGTTCATTATTCTACAGGAAATATTAAAGTGGGTGGGTGAGGACGAAAGAGAGTAATTATAAATTCTTATATTTTCATCAGAAAAAGAACTCAATCCTCTTCAATCTAGTGAACCGAAAGTACGTGGTTCCATTTGAAATTTAGAAGTTGAGTGTGGGTGGGCCAAAAAGGGGGTTGATCAAAAAAATTCATGATATTTTTCCCACAAATAAAATTTGATGTCTTCAATTTGATGTATCACGAAGTAGATTACTCTACATGAAATTTTAAATTAAGGGTGGGTGGGGACAGAAGGGGGTTATTACCAATTTTTATAATTTTTTCAGAAAGAGAGTTCAACCTGGGGAACCAAAAAGCACGTGATACCATTTGATATTTAGAATGTAAGGGTAGATGGGGCAAAAAGGGGGTTGATCAAATAAATTTATAATATTTTTCTCATAAAGAGAATTTGATGTTTTCAATTTGCAATTTTCAGTTTTTTTCAATATACATGAAGTTTTTTAAGTAGGGGTGGGTGGGGACGACAGGGGGTGATTGATAATTTTTATATTTTTCTCAGAAAGAGAATTCAAGACTCTTTAATCTGGTTGATCAGAAGTACGTGGTGCCATTTAAAATTTGGAAGTTAAGGGTGGGTG